>CM051242.1:105318779-105969861 GCA_027917425.1 Gastrophryne carolinensis
AAGAGGGAGCAGGGATTAGAAGATCATCCAAATATGATACAATACAAATCCCCAATACAACGGAGGACCACCATAAACGCTGCCAAAACCTTGGTGAAAACTCTGGGTGCTGTGGAGATTCAAAAAGGGAGTGCCACAAACAGATAATGGCATGAACCCAGTGCAAGGTGAATACATTGCTGATGACTCTGGAAGATGTGTAGATACACATTCTTGAAGTTAATTGTCATCAAGAAATACCCCTAATGGACACCCTCGACTGCAATGAATACATGTTGAATCTGGTCGTGTGTATATGACTGTAGATGTGTCTGAGGTCCAGAATGGGCTGCACAGTCCCATCCCTCTTGGGGACCACAAATACGTTAGAACAGAATCCGAAGCATCTCACCCCATGTGGCACTGGAGCAAAGACTCCAGCCTGCAATAGTCCATTGAGAGCAGACCTTAGCACACCTGTTCTAGAGAGCTTGGCAGTCTTGACACCTGGAATCTGAGCAGTTGACTCAAATTTGATCTTTAATCCAGAGGTCACAACCTCCCTGACTCAGGCGCCCATTACTTTACCTTGCCAGACGTGTAAACTGGCATAGACACAGAATATAATGGCGCTTAATAAATAAACAATATATATAATAATAGACGTCCCCCCCACCTCACAGTGAGGACATCCCTTCATGCCTGACTGGACTTCAGGTCTGACTATGGCTTATGGCACCAGAGACTTGGCCTTACCTGTGGGCTTCTTCTTAAAGCTTTGTGCTCCTGCCATCTCTAAAGGATGCTGTCTCATACTTGCAGAACTAGTCTTCTTAAACGTAGGATCTGCAGAACACTTTTGGATCCACAACGCATGACACAAAGCCACTGATGGGGCAAGGTTCCTGCAGAGCAGCTTAGTGAGGTTGTCCATTGGTACACCAGTGAACTTAACCAAATTGATCAGATTGTGCGAGGCGACATACGGTGGTCCTAAACCACAATGATGGTGACAGGTGGTGCCAGACTGCATTGTTTGTGAGCTGGAGACAATCTCACTATGCATAGCCAAACCACTAAAAACACATTCCTCTGCAAGTACAGGCAGTTCTGAGCCAGCATGCCTGTAACACTCACTGCTGCCCTGGCCACAGGCAAAGTTTGACCTTATTTGTTGAATTCTAAGCGCACAGACAGAGACAGTTTGGAATAATGTTTCTGCATTGGCCCTGAATATAAGCTAGTAATACTTGCATCTTACTGTGGGGTAGATCCCCAGAGTCAGTCCTATTTGTGGGCCCCAGATAGCCTAGCCAGACACTGTATGCAGTAACAGCATTATACCAGCTGTACAATACATCACAAAAGGAAAAGCACTGTTGCTACCGGACAACCTTTTCTGACGAACAGTAGGGTAGAACTGGGAAGCCTACCCGCATTGCTGGGTCTCATGCCTGCAGATGGAGAGTCACACCTCTATTCCTGCTCTAGTGCCACTATCTGCGTACTAGAATTATCCAGTCATTGAATTGGTGTCCCTGTATGGACAACCTGACAGGGAAATGAGTAGGTCACTCTTATGAGGCACGAAAGATATCACACACCAGATGTTAGTGGATTCGCTAGCTAAAAACAATCGGTGCCTGGTGTTCTACATCTGGAACCTGCAAACAACATTATATAAATCCTGAAAGGCAAAATCAATGCATGCTCAATGAGTTCAACACATTGCTGAATTGTGGTATGGTATGACCATGTGGGAACAAAAGATCCACAGAAGATCTACTGGGGACTGTGTGTGTATTGAATTAAAGCTGAAAGTCTCCAACTACTATTAGGTGTGGCTGAATGCACAGGTGTATCTGATTGGTAAATGGTGTCTCCTGCTCAACACTTCAACCAGACCAACAGCCTTACACAGTTGGGAAAGAAACTTCCCCAAACTCACTTGCCCTATCTGCATGCATGACACTAAAGCATTGTCAACACTTACATTTGCTCCTGCATCTACTCAAAGCTAAAACACCACCTCACTGATTTTCTCCTAGTAGCGGCCATTCTGGAGCCTCTTTTTCCAGCCATACTGCTGCCTGTATTCAACTGACAAATCACAGTAACAAAAAAATTCAGCAGCACTTCCTGTTTGCAGGCAGCCTGCAGCTCCAGACTTCATTTTGTTTTTAAAATTGACCACAGCCGGTGTCAGAAAAAGGTAAATGAATTTTTATGTGCAGCAATCTGAATTGCCCTGGGGGAGGGTGTATATCGTGGCATATGGCATAGGGTGCATAATGTTTCTTGTTGTCCTATTGTGACACAGGCGATTGCTGGGCATTTGCAGGGCGATTTGGAAAATTTCAACATGCAGTATTTTCAATTCCCTTATTGATGGGTGATAGCAATCCCATAGAGGTCAATGGAATTGCTTTGCAAATATCTTTTGAATCTCTATTGGCGATAATGATGCAGTCAGCAGCCAGATGCACTCTTTCCTGAATCATTTGTTTGTGGTACATTAAATAAAGTTGGTTGATTAGGAAATTGCTATCGCATCACAATCACAGGTAAATTGCTTTCCGATCGTTATACTATGAAACCACTAATTACCTATGAAAATTACTCTACTGCCTCGCCAGAGTGAGAATTTAGCCTAAGAGAATATAATTTTCATTTAGCCAAATACCACTCGGCAATCATATGCATACAAATGCAAAACTATAACTTTTTTTTTTTCGGGGGGGGGGGGGGGGGGGGTGCATTACGATTTAAGACATGTATAAATAAAGGCATATTTATCCATCCAAACCAAATATAATGTTTAAACAAAACCACAATTTAACATTCATAATATGGATCTTCCAAAACATACACATTTTTTTCAGACACACTGTTGGCTATCAGCTCATAAATTTGCGCCCCATTTTCCGACATTGAAATTACGAAGAGTGCTTTGTTATCTACAAAAAGAAAAAAAAAAGAAAAAGATAATATCAGTATTTTGCTTAGAACTCTAAATATCAATGTTTATACAAATATGCAATGTTTCTTTACAAGTATCAACATGAGCAAACATCTGGCTTTAAAGTGGAACTCTAGACTAACCCCCTCCCACCCAGGATGCAAGTTGGCATATTTGCATGGTAGGCAAATTAGACATGGGCATTATAGGAGCATAACAATTCTACAGAACTTAGATATCCACTGCTTAAACCCCCCTTAAACTGGACCAAAACCCACCCTGGAGTCTATAAGATTCCAAGGCAGGCTTACTCCCTCCCAGTTCAGGATGCCCGCTGTGTGAAACCCCCTAGAGTGACCAACATTTTTACTTTTTCCCCTGAGCCCACGGCATAACTCCCGTCCCCTTTTCGGTTGGCGCCGCATGCTGCTCGCAATTGCGGCTGGGGATTCTATTCAACTTTTCTAGCCGCGCATTAATACTCGAGCAGGCGGGATGTACAGTATGCACTGTTCCAGAGTTACCACAGAGTAAAGACGGTTTTCACAGGTCATCTGTTAGGGCAGATCACACGCGAGATAAAGCGAGATAACACCTTGATCTAGTGGAAAGAACTGCCACTCTCCCAGGAGGTATGTTCCCTCTGTTCTGTAGGCTAAAGCAATGGACTGCCTTAACCAATGAGTCAAAGTATTTTCACTATATCCAGTCCAGGTCGTCCCAGAAGTGATGACAGTTGGGTAATCCACCGCCAGGTGGCGCTTGACTGCAAGATCAAAAGCTGTAGCTCCTCCCGGCCCCCTATAAAAGCAGGTGTCTCAGAGGATTCCCCAGTGTTCTTCCTGCAGCCTTGCTGCATGAGGATCGTCTGGATACTCTCTCCTGGATACTGCAGCTGAGCGGGGCCTCCTAGCCCATCGGCCGCTGCATCCTTATTGCCACCGTTCCCGTGGACCCACTACTGCCTCCCAGCTTCGGCTGACCGGGTCGGTGAAGGTAGGATGAACGCCGGGGTCAGGCGTTGGCAGAGCTAGGCTCTGGGCCGCAGACCCTGCCTAAAGGGTAGGCGGCCATAGGCTGATGGTGAGCCTATATGGGGGGGGAACCACTTTATGCCCACGGGGTTTATGCCCTCCCTGCCCCACAAGCTTTATTTGGGGGGCCCCATCGGGGCGGGTGAAGCTCAGTCCCATGTGTGGTGCTAGCCCTCTGGGCGGACTCTGCACGGTTTGTGTCACTTGCGCCAGAAGTGTTATTCTGGAGCATGATCGGGCGGGGTATCTGCCCCTAGCCCGTTGTTGCCTGCGGCCTCTCCTGACCCCCCACGATTGCTCTCAGCCCCCAGTGAGGGGGAAGCTAGTAGGGGGGCCCAATCTGATTTGGCTTATCGGGTGGCTAGCCTTGAGAGACAGATCTCTCGCTCGGCTCCTAAAAGGGCCACTAGTAAGAGGCGGCATGTTGAGCCGGTCTTTTCTGATAATGATGGAGATGATGATGATGATCTCTTTGGAGGCCCCGGCCCCGTGGAGGAGGGCGAGTTGCATGAGGACTCCATCTCCATGGTGGATTATTCTGCTGGCCTGGACAGCGGGTCCACTTCTTCCTCGCATGAGGATACATGGCTCCCTGATGATACGGAGTGGTTGCTGACTGCGGTTTTTGAGACGCTGCACATTGTCCCTCCTAGAGCGGCTAAAAGGAAGCAGGGTGACTTGTTTCGGCCTGAGAGAAAGAGGCGAATCTTTCCTGAGCAGGCCCATTTTTCTGACATGATTTTCAAGGAACAGGAAAGGCCTAATAGGTTACCGTCGGTGCCCAAGGACCTGGACAGGCAGTATCCCTTTCCCGAGGAGCTGGTACGGCTGTGGTCCCGTGCTCCCGAGGTGGATGCCCCCGTACTGGGCCTGTCCAACACTACGGTCATGTCTTCACCCGATACTGCTTCCCTACGTGATCCATCTGACAAGCGCATGGATCAGCTGGTCTGTCATGCCTTCACCTTTGCCGGTGCTTGGTTCCACCCTGTGTGCGCCGCAGCTATTGTCTCCCTGGCCATTAGGAAGAAGGTGAGATGCCTTGTGGATATTGCCAAGTCTCGCAAGCGGGCGGAGGCTTGTGTGGAGTTTATTGCCTTCGTGGTCTCTGCCATGGATGATAGTGTCCGGCTCGGTGCCAGGGTCTCGGCCCTGCTGGTCGCTCTTCGCCGCTCGCTCTGGTTGCGGCAGTGGTCGGCTGATGCCACGGCTAAAAAGTCGCTCACTAGTATCCCTTTTGTGGGTCACAGGCTGTTTGGGGAGCGTCTGGACCTCCTGGTCAAGGACGGAAGACTCCCTCAGCGACGAAGGTCTGCGCGGCCCTTTCGGGGTTCATCTGCCTATCACTCCTTTCGAGCAGGAAGAGGCTCTTCATTTTCAGGTACTCACAGAGACTCCTGGGGACGAGGTAGGTCCCGCGGCCGACCCAATCCCTCCTGGGGATCCAAGTCCTCTGCCAAGCCCCCTCAGGCATGAGGAGGAGCCCTCACCCATCTGGGTGGGGGGACGGCTTCTGCTATTTGCTCACGTCTGGAGACAGCGCGTCTCGGATCGGTGGATTCAGGAGGTGGTGTCCTCCAGTTACAAAATAGATCTGGCAGTCTGGCCGCCCTCAAGATTACTTCAGTCTCGGGTTTCCCAGAAGCCGGTGGTGGCTCAGGGCCTGCGATTGGCCGTCCAACACCTTCTGCTGTCAGGTGTGATTTGTCCCGTGCCTCGTCTGGAACGGGGTCAGGGCATTTACTCCAATCTGTTCACACTGCCCAAGAAGGACGGAACGCTGAGGACCCATCCTGGACCTGAAGGGTTTCAACAAGTTTGTCAGGGTCAGACATTTCCGCATGGAGACCTTACGGTCCGCGGTGAGCTCGCGGCGAACCGGCGACTTCTTGACCACGGTGGACATCAAGGATGCTTATCTGCACATTCCGATTTTCCAGGAGCATCAGAAGTTCCTGAGGTTTGCGTTGGAGGATCAGCATTACCAGTTTGTGGCCATGCCATTCGGGATATCCTCAGCCCCCCGTGTATTTACCAAGGTGATGGCGGGCATCATGGCTCTCCTGAGAATCCAGGGCATCCGTGTGCTGCCTTATCTGGACGATTTGCCGATTGCGGCTCAGTCTCTTCATCAGGCCGAGAGCGACACCCGGACTGTGTTGTCCACTCTCGAGGAGTTTGGTTGGGTAGTCAATTACCCCAAGTCTTCCATCACTCCCTCCATGGTCAGGTATTTTCTGGGCATGACACTGGACACCTCTCAGGCCAAGGTATTCCTGCCACAGCTGAAGGTGGTGGGTCTTCAGACGCAGGTGGAGGCCTTGCTGTCTTGTCAGCAACCATCTGTCCATCTGGGGATGAAACTGGTGGGCCTTATGGTGTCATGCTTCAAGGCAGTGCCCTTTGCTCAGTTCCACATGAGGCCTCTTCAGTTGAATCTGTTGACCGGTTGGGATCGGACACAGGTGTCACTGGAACAGGAGTTTTCACCGTCTCCCCCGGACAGGCAGTCCCTCTTGTGGTGGCTGGACCCCAGGAATCTGCTGGTAAGCAAGTCATTTTTGACTCCACGGTGGGAGATTGTCACCACGGACGCCAGCCTGACCGGCTGGGGAGGCTTTTGGCTGACGCAGAAGATCCAGGGTCAGTGGGGGCCGCAGGAGGCCCACTTGCCCATAAATATCTTGAGAGCGATCCGGTTGGTACTTCTTCACCTGACTCCCCATTTAAGGGGTCGTGCAATCCAGGTCCGCTCGGGCCAATCAGACGGCGGTTGCCTACATAAATCACCAAGGCGGGACTCGGAGCAAGCGAGCCCTCAAGGAGGTCACCCTGATTCTGACTGGGGCAGAGGAGAATATTCCCTGCATCTCAGCGGTTTACATTCCTGGGATAGAGACCCAGGAGGCCGACTCCCTGAGGAGTGCCTCACACCTGGAGGAATGGTCCCTCAGCAACAAGATTTTTCATGCTCTGTGTCTCTGCTGGAGTCGGCCGGACGTGGACCTATTTGCGTCCAGACACAATCACAAGCTTGTCTCCCTGTCGAGAGATCCTCTGGCCTTTGCCACAGACGCTCTGGCGATTCCTTGGACGGAGTTCAGGCTTCTTTATGTGTTCCCTCTGTTTCCTCTCCTGGGTCGAGTGCTGCGCAAGATAGCCCAGGAGGGGGTACCAACCATCCTGGTGGCTCCTCGCTGGCCGAGGCAGAGTTGGTTCGCGGACATAATCCAGATGTCAGTCGATCGCTATGACATGCCCGACGACCCAGGGCTTCTCACACAGGGGTTGCTGTGGCACCCCAATTTACAGACTCTGGCTTTGATGGCTTGGCTATTGAAACCTCCTGATGGAAAGAGGACTGTCTGCCACTGTTGTTCAGACCATGATTCAGGCACGAAAGAAGTCTTCTTCGAGTTTGGCATGCCTACATTGCCTGGTGTGAATCCAAGAGTTTTCCTTGCCGTTCCTTCTCTATCTCTAGGATTTAGGAGTTTTTACAACACGGCTTAGAATTGGATCTCCAGCTGAGCACCCTCAAGGGCCAGGTCTCTTCCAAAGATCCTTTGCAAATCATAGACTGATCAAGACCTTTTTCCAAGGAGTTACTCATGTACACCCACCGCGTAAGCCTGTATTACCAGTGTGGGACTTGAATTTGGTGCTTTCTGCTCTTCAGGGTCCTCGCTTTGAGCCCCTTTGCGATGCTGCATTGTCTATTTTGACCCTAAAGGTGGTCTTTTTGGTTGCTATTACATCAGTGCGTCACGTATCTGAGCTGGACGTGGTTTGTATGAAGCCTCCTTACATTGAACGGCATAAGGATAAGGTGGTATTTCGCTTTAAGCCTGATTTTTTGCCTAAGGTCGTTTCTCCCTTTCACCTTAAAGAGGAATTTGTCTTGCCTTCCTTGTGTCCAGCTCCTACTACTACTAAGGAAAGGAGCCTCCATTCCCTGGATGTAGTCAGAGCCATTAAGTAATACCTGGTTGCGACCGAATCCTTCAGGAAATCGGATTCACTCTTTGTTCTCACTGAGGGTTCTAGGAAGGGTTTGCCTCCGGCCAAGTCCACTCTCAGCACGTGGCTCAGACAGTCGGTGGTGCAAGCATATTCTGCCAAGGGGAAGAAACCCCCTTTTCGTATTACAGCTCATTCTACTAGAGCTATTGGTGCTTCCTGGGCTTTCAGCAGCAGGCCTCTGTTAAACAAGTTTGCAAGACCGCCACTTGGTCTTCTGTTTATACCTTCGCTGAGTTTTACAAGGTTGAGGTTAGGGCCTCAGCTGATGCTGTTTTGGGCCGTAAGGTGCTTCAGGCGGTAGTGAGATGAACTACATGCTGTTCCGCACTGGGGATCCCGCCCTAATGGACACTGCTTTTGGATGTCCCAACTGTCATCACTTCTGGGACGACCTGGACTGGATATAGTGAAAAATACAATTCTGTGAAACTCACCTGTAGAAATATTTTTGAATATATCCAGTCCAGGTTGTCCCACCCCGCCCTTGTTTTCTCATTATCTCTTGTTTGCCTTTTATGGTGATTACCTTTTTGATATTGGATCGTTGTCCTAAAACTTTTTGATGGAGAGAATACACTCTGAAGCTATGTGAAGTAACATGGTTTCTTGGCCTCCCGGCCTGTCTTTTTCTTACTGCTGTTTAACCACTGGGGAATCATCTGAGACACCTGATTTATAGGGGGCCGGGAGGAGCTACAGCTTTTGATCCTGCAGTCAAGTGCCACCTGGCGGTGGATTACCCAACTGTCATCACCTCTGGGACGACCTGGACTGGATATATTCAAAAACAATTCTACAGGTGAGTTTCACAGAATTGTATTTTTTTAAGCTCTGGAGCCCCCCTTTGAACCTGAAAAAATAACAAAACAAAAAACAAAAGTGGACTTTTACACAGTCTTTATGGATATTTTTTGAGATAGGTTAGTAGGCAACATTTCACATCTAAAGCATGTGTTTTCTTCAGCAATTCAGATGTTTGATAAGGACAAAAGGAGGACACTATAATACTTTGCGCTCTATGAAAGGATACTCCCTTAGGCCTGTAGAATTTGAGAAGGAAGTAATACATCTCTGTCTGGAAAAATAGTTAATGGGAAAAAAAAGAAAAACAAAGAAAAAAGAAGAAAAAACACTAATTCGAGTTTGCCATAAAAAAATTGTTTTCATGGTGATGATTTTTGATGAATATTCCTCCAGAGGTTTGAATGAAGGGCAGGTTAGAGTACCTAAAACATTGTTCAAATCCCAAGGTGGCATGCATTTATACTGAACTGGCCGATAACTTCTCAGAGCAAGGAAAACATTTGATTAGGCTTTCCTCTGCGAATTGGTAATTCAGAAAAACCAACAGGTTTTTGTTCTTCTGGAAAGTCTCTGAGCTCAGGAACCCTTGATTTCCTGGGTTATCTTGGCTTCAGGTGAAAAAAAAAATCTTTCTTGTACCGTGTCTATTTGATAACCCAAAAATGGGGGATAAAGGTTTGAGGACAAAAATTGGACTTGTCTCAGATTATGGCCAGTCCCTAATGAAATGTAAACCTTGCCTAGCATATTTTTCATTCTTGCAAATACCAGGAAATTGTCTAGATATGGTTATGGTTATGCATTGAACATGCAAATGTGCCATCACTTCTGCCAAGATTCTTGTGAATATCCTGGGAGAAGATGATTAGCCAAAGGGCAGCGCTCAGAACTCCTGATCTATTGCAAATCCTACTATCTTGAGTCCTGATGTATAAGGATATAAAGATTTATCATAAAGGCTTCTTGGGATAATAATGTTCTGATTGAGAATATGGTTTCCATAATGAAAACTCTTGCCTTGTAGTACTAAAGGCACCAGTTCTATAACTTGTTTTTGACAAAGTCTGAATCTCTAATTGGAGACCAATGGCTTGTCCGAAACTGGTTGAACTTTTTGGCACCACAAAACATCTTGGTGGATACCGAGTCAAGGGGATCCGATAGCCTTCTTGCATAATTTTTAGAATGTAATGATTCTGTGTTACCAGCTCCCACTGCTAGTGGGTTGTCATTGCATTGACTAGGGAGGAGATGATGAACTATAGGAACTGGTAGTAACATACATATATATATATATATATATATATATATATATATATATATATATATATATATCACACACACATCTACCTGGCTCCATCTCTCAAACTAGAAAGAGCATCGTATGCTTCTCATTTCATCTGCCTGACCAGTTATCCTTAGACACTGGCACTCACAGGATGAACCAACAAATATTGAAGATGAAGGAACACATGAGGCATATGAAGGAATTGGTGTCGGATGCCAGGTTGGTTGACATTTAAGCACTCCCATGATGTGGAAGAATATTTATAAGGGAACTCTCCCTCCCTATGCCCCCAAGCATTCTTTCCCTTTACCCCAATCATGTTCTCCCTCTTTTTTACTGACTTTTCCCTCTTCTCGCTAAAACTTTTGCCTCACTTTCTGTTTTCTAGATTGACAAAATGGTGATTATAACTAGATTTCCAAAATGAACATAAACAGATAATTCTGTGATCACTCACCTGTAGAATTGATTTCTCTTTCATTATTACTTCAGGACATCAGAATAATTCAGTCACGACTGGGTTAACTCCTTGGCAGTTGGGCATGGACAGCAAGAACAAAGGCGTGGTTCCTCCCAGTCTACATATACCTCCGGCCGTCCTCTCACAAACCAGTTTAATTGAAAAGCAGTAGATCCAGCCAACCAGGAGGCATACCTATATCTTTTGTTGAAGACAAAACGGAAGACAAGACACAAGGCTCCTCTCTATCTCTATTTATTTTTTGATGTTTTGACAACTTTTTACATTTATACAACCCTCCATTTAAGACATAAGCATCCAAGGAATGGATATAATAACCCATCAACAGGGAGAGTCTGATGTCCTAAAGTAATAATGAAAGAGAAATCAAGTCTACAGGTGAGTACTCACAGAATTATCTTTTCTCTTTCATTTTACTTCAGGCTATCAGAGTAATTCAGTCACGATTGGGATCTTAAAAAGCAGTACCCCACATCAGGGCGGGATCCCACGTATTAATCTGTAACTTTAAATGAAGAACAATTTATCCAAAACAATGTATAGTTTTTAGCTTACTATTCATCAAACTAAAGTTTCTGAAAAAAATTCTACAAGCGAAAAGCTCTAATTTACACTAAGTGATAATACTCGTCCCAAAACTGTAAATAAATTATTGATCAAACTGTCCCCCCCCTTTCATAGGCGAGGACGTCACCTTATACCTGAGGGGGCTATGAAGACGATTTTTCCTTGTTCTGCTAGAAAAATCTTACCCTTATCCTTGGACTCTGGACTATTCCAAAATTCCTTTCAGTATCCCGAAGAGGCAGAAACTCTACTCCCACAACAAGGGTGAGGATTAGATCACTTGTGGGGAAAAAAAGGAAAACCCTTTCCTTGTGGAAATTTAGTAGACTTACCTCCAGTAAATTCCTCTTGAGGCAGCATCAGTCGACCATTGCTTTAGCCATAAAGCACGCCTTAAAACTATTAACAGAGCCTTTTTTGATAAAAACACAAACCCGCCAGCAAACATTTAGTGTACACAAGTCCGGAGCAGTGGGCTGCCACAAGTGCGGCATCCAGGAAGCAGTTAGAGGGATTAGGTACTTTTCTCAAAAGCACTACAGTCATGTCCCAGACTGTTATGTAGACGAAACAAAAAATACACTGAAGGCCAGGATTCAGGAGCATTTCTCATCAATCCGGCTGGCACAGAGAAATATAGATCAGGGAAGCTCAGTACCACCCGTCGCTATGCATATTTTGCAGCGACAAGGGGGTAAGATGAAAGGGTTAAAAGTAATGGGGTTGGAAAAAGTACATCTAGGCATTTGGGGAGGGGGGGGGCATAAAAAGACGTTTACAACAGAGGGAATTACGCTGGATTTACCAGTTGGATGCACAACAACCAAGTGGTCTCAATGAGAACATTTCATTTACACTGTTTCTGGGGTGAGTTTAAGATTCACGTACATGGGTCTAGGTAGTGTTGATTGGCGACTAGGGCTATGTTATTTGCGTTGGGAGGTCTAGCACTTTAGTAGGTCATATTTCAATGGAATTTGTAGAATGGTGGTGCTAGTGGGATATCACTTTTTGATTATATATATATATATATATATATATATATATATATATATATATAAAAAACAGGGTTTTTGGGCTGTTTTAGTAACATAAGGGGGACTGGCATTCCCTCTCATAATGTGCATGTTTGGTTTAGCACTGATTAACTATAGATTTGTTTTTCCCTAGAATAGGTGGTACACTGTCTTTGTCCCCGGATAAAATAAGTGTCCGTAGGACCCGGAGTCCACTGGTCCAACGCGATTCGTCGGTCTCCCCTGGCCTCGACCTGCACTACAAGGATGAATCTTTAGAATAGGTTCCGTAGTATCCTGATGGTCTTTACTGAAGCAGCAATATATTGTTTAGTCCACTGTGGACTATCGTCCGGACATATATGCGCCTGGTGATATACATAGCGTCATCTAGGGCTCAGAATTATCCAGTGTAGTTCTACTTGAAATGGTTTTCATCTGTAGGATTGTTTTAAGCCTTACTCACCTTAGCTCCATTCTGCTTAACTAGTTCTGTTGGAGCCTCCCCCCCCCCCTGTAGTCCCCCTTTTTCACCCGAGTAGTGGGTCTGTTATCGCTCCCCTCCTCATCCCCCCCCTTTCCCCCCACTCATCCCCTCCCCCCCATTTCTCCTATCTTTGTTCATATATGTCCTTTGCCCATTGTTTCTATATTCTCTCTTTATCCCCCTTTTGGGTATGGGATTATCTCTAATTTTATTCCTAGTCTCCATACTAACACTGTGTTGTTGTATTACAAAGTATGCTCGGTACGAAAGTATGAGACTCTGTATCATAATGTAAATAATGTATAATCATTTGTAATCATTACCATAGTGTATACTGTATATTTATTAGGTTGATTGTGGTAAGCTTTATCGGATAGCGAAATAGGTGCTACCGGGTAGTACTCAGCTGTAGTTTTTCCTGTCCCACGCCGCGTCGGACGAGAGGTGGGCCATTCCTGCCTCCCTTTCTGCAGGGGGAGGCACTGGCTCAACCTCGCTGGGCGTATGGATGGCGCACTTCATGATGTCATTTCTGGCCAGGTGAGGTGACACACTTCCGTCCGGAGTGCGTCTGTCGCCGGCCGGTGATTAACGGCACTACGGGGGAGCGTAGGCAGGTGGGTATTTAATAAACACCCACAGCACCTTCTGCCTCGCACTCTGCCGTGAGGAAGAGACTATAGGTCTTCGGAACGCGTGGGCTTCTCTCGGAGGGAGGGGGGGGGGACGCTGCCTTCTGGCTGGACACACATATGATCTGAAATAAGTTAAGTAGTTTAACCTTTTTTCTATGATTTTTGCCTTGATTTCTATATCTTTTACTATATGGTTTGGATATTGAGGAATTATGGAGGATTTTCTAATTATTGATGCATTTTAGGTGATGGCACTTAGCACTTTAGTATTAAATTACAATTGATCATGTAATATAATAAGAATGGGAAAATGATGTTTTCACCTGCTGCCTCTTCCTGGGCACAGGCGAACACCCAGGTCAGGGCATCGGGTGGGTGTGGCCTGCACCGAGTCAGTGCAGGCCACGCCCACCTGCTTCACTGACCTGGCTGCTCGCGTGTGACCAGCCAGAAGAAGCAGCAGATGAAGGAGCGGTGGGCGGTGTCTCTGGCCCCGCCGCTGCCATCGCTGCCGGTAAAAGACAGCGATCGCAGCGGCGGGGACAGGGCCCGCCGCTCCTCTGTCTTCTGGGCTCCCGCAGTGTTGCAGGCAACGCGGGAGCGCCCGTAACAGGTGGGTTTACTTTTTTTATTTATTTTTTTACATTCGCCTGATAAGGTGCACAGACATTTTCCCCCCACTTTTGGGGAAAAATAAGTGTGTCTTATAGGGTAAAAAATACAGTAAGTTCAATAATAATAACAATACTAATAATATTCATATTAGCAAATAATAAAATTATTTAAACCTAACCAATTTAGGTCTGCTTGAAGCTGTCCGCAGCTTGGGAAGCAGTCCGGCTGCCGGTGGTCCCCCTGGAGCAGCCCTGAAGTCGGTGGTGCTAGGCACTCAGCCTAGCCGAAAATCTTCAACAGGCGGTGGCCGAAGAAACGACCCCGCTTACGGTGAAGACGAGTGCCGCTAGCCGGAAAAAGAACCGACGTGTCGGCGGTGCTAGGCACTCATCCTAGCTTAATATCTTCTAGAGGCGGCAGCCGAAGAGACGACCTCACCAGCGGGGACGACGAAAGCTGCTAGCCTGCTGGCACATCGGCAGTGCTAGGCACTCAGCCTAGCAGAAAATCTTCCAGAGGCGGCGGACAAAGCAACAAACTTCTCCCGCTGAGCTGGCGGAAGAACGACACTATCACTTTATGCCGCCTTAGCTCCACCGCTTCCTAAAGGGCGCAAAATTCTAAATTTTAAGGAAAAATACACCAATACACAATACAAAATAAATGGGAAAAGCAATAAAAAGAGGAAAATCATTCCTCTGGTTCCCCCAATCAGGGTCACCGGACAAAAACCTGCGGCTGACTCTTCCAGCAGCCCAGGAGTGACCACTTCTTAAAAAACAAAATTGACACCACTGAAGTGCCCCAAGACCCTGAAGCTTACCCTTACCATCCTGATCCTCTGTATACAGCTTAGCTGAGAAGGCATTGTGGGTCCATACAGATCAGAGGGACATAAGGGTCAGGAAGACAGCGCTTCCAAGATAAATTCTTAAAAACAAGAAATAGAGAGAGGAGCTCCCAGCACACTTTGCAGTCCAGTTTCAACTGCAAAAATGAAACTGGTTTGTAAAAGGACGGCCGGAGGTATATGTAGGCCGGGAGGAACCACGCCTTTGTTCTTTGCAGTCCACGCCCCAAAAACTAAAGAGTTAAACTAATCGTGACTGAATTACTCATAGTCCTAAGAATACAATTCTGTGATTCTCACATGTAGAATTGCTTTCTCTTTCATTATTACATCAGATGATTCAGATGCGCACGGGTTAACTTCTTGCCCGATGGGCATGGACTGCAAAAACAAAGGTGTGGCTCCCCCCAGCCTATATACTTCCATCTGCATTTCCACAATCCCGTAATTGAGAGGCAGTAGACCCAGCCACCCAGGAGGAATAAGACATCCCTATAGTTTTGCTATTTACATATATACAACCTCCACTAGGACTTAAGCATCCAAAAATGGATTATAAAATGGATGATAGCACCCTGCAGACAGGGAGGGTCCGACGTCCTGAAGTAATAATGAAAAACAAAGCAATTCTGCAGATGAGAATCACAGAATTGTATTTTCTCTTTCATTTTACTTCAGGCCATTAGATGATTCAGATACTCATGGACCTTCAAAACAGTACCCTTACTTCAGGGCAGGATCCCAGGTATTAACCTATAACTTTAAATAAAGAATAATCTATACCAAACAAGCTTACTACTCAGCAAAGAATCCCTGAAAATTTTCAAAACACGTGAAACATCTAATTCACACCAAACTATAATACTCGCAAAAAATACCATTTTGTGATTACTCACCTGTAAAATGGTTATTACAAGTATGTCGCACACCCCGCTTCCGAATATTCATGACACTTGGGTAACTGTCCTGTAGAGGGTGATCTTGCAGAGATGACATGAAAAAAAGGAGCCCCTCCTGGCCCATAAATACCTGGGACCTCCCACCATTCCCCAGTATAAGACAGCAGTAAAGGGACCAGAAAGAGCCAAATGTAAACAGTAAAGAAAAAGGTTCACCATATAAAGGATCCCAGAAAACCAAAAAAGGGCGGGATGAAGCGGGGTGTGTGACATACTTGTAATAACCATTTTACAGGTCAGTAATCACAAAATGGTATTATTCCCAGTATGTCACACACCCCGCTTCTGAATATTCATGACACTTCGGACATCCAATAGCAGTGCCCATAATGGGTGGGGATCCCAAAAAGGCAATAATGCAAACTTAAACTACTGCAGCTTGCAGAACTTTGCGGCCAAAAACAGCATCCGCTGAGGCCCGCACATCAACCTTATAAAACTTAGAAAAAGTATAAACAGAAGACCAAGTAGCAGCCTTGCAAACTTGTTCAACAGAAGCCTGATGCTGAAAAGCCCAAGATGCTCCAACAGCACGAGTAGAATGAACAGTAACACGAAAAGGGGGAACCTTCCCCTTGGCAGAATAGGCCCCAACAATGGCCTGTCTAATCCATTTACTAATGGAAGACTTAGCGGGCGCCAGACCTTTCCTGGGCCCGGAGGGCACCACGAAAAAAGGCGTCCGTCTTACGAAAAGGAGAAGTAGCCACCAAATAATATTTCACACATCGAACCACATCCAAAGAATGTAAGGTCCTCTCCTTGTTATTACTAGGCTTAGGACACAAGGAAGGGAGAACTACATCCTGATTGAGGTGGAAGGCCGAAACCACCTTAGGAAGGAAATCCGGCTTAAAGCGGCAAACGACCTTGTCCAGGTGCCTCTGAAAGTAAGGAGCCTGAATAGACAAGGCCGCCAACTCGGAGACACGCCGAACAGAGGTAATAGCCACCAAAAAGGCAACTTTCTGAGTGAGCAGAGAAAGAGCAATATCATGCACCGGCTCAAAAGGATGCCCCTGGAGAGCCGACAGAACCAAGTTTAAATCCCAAACCGGCAGCAAGGGCTTTCTAAGAGGCCGCACATGAGTAACCCCCTGGAAAAATGTCAACCAGGGGATGAAGGGCAAAAGACTTTTGAAAGAAAACCGCCAGGGCAGAAATCTGCCCTTTCAAAGTACTAAGCTGGAACCCAGAGTCCAGACCATGTTGAAGAAACTCCAGAATTCTGGGAATAGAAAACACCCTACAAGGCAAGGCCCTAGCCTCGCACCAGTTAATATAAGAACTCCAAGCCCTATAGTAGACGTTAGAGGAAGATCTCTTCCTAGCTCTAACAAGAGTCTGAACCACCGCATCAGAAAGACCTTCCTCCTTTAAGATGGAGGTTTCAGCAGCCACGCCGTCAAAGCCGTTGGTAAATTGGGGTAGCTTAGCTGACCCTGGGTGATAAGATCCGGAAGAAGAGGCAGATAAAACTGATCTACTGCCAGACACACGACGTCTGTGAACCACACTCGTCTTGGCCACCTTGGAGCCACCAGAATTGCTGGTGCCCCTTCTAGAGTTAGCTTGCGCACCACCTTGCCCACCTTGGAGAAGGGGGGGAACAGGTACAGAAACCCCAGTTCCCTCCAAGCCAGGGACATGGCATCCACTACCAGGGCCAGAGGATCCTGAGATAGAGACACAAAGGCAGGAAGCTTGTGATTGTGACAAGAGGCAAAAAGATCCACCTCCAGAGTCCCCCACTTGTGACAAAGGGACTGGAATACCTTGGACTGAGAGACCTTCTCCTCGGCGAGAGGATCTCCTGCTCAGGGAATCCGCCTTCGTGTTCTCCACTCCCAGGATGTAAATGGCTGAGATGCATGGGACATTGCTCTCTGCCCAAACAAGGATCAGAGATACCTCCCTGAGAGCACTCCTGCTGCGAGTCCCTCCTTGGTGATTGATGTAAGCAACCGCCGTCCAATTGTCTGATCGGACTTGAACTGGCAATCCCTGCAATAGAAGAGTCAAGCGAGACAGAACCAACCAAATGGTCCGTAGCTCCAAAAGGTTGATAGGGGTATGAGCCTCCCGAGGCCCCCATAACCCCTGGAACTGATGTTCCCTCCAGAAGCCCCCCCCAGCCCGACAGGCTGGCATCCGTGGTGACCGTTTCCCAACAGGGGGTCAGAAAGGATCTGCCCTTCAACAGATTGCTTGACACTAGCCACCACTGAAGGGACTGCTGAGCCCGGGGAGACAGCAGACAAGACTGATCCAATGACAGCGGACACTTGTCCCAAGTCGCTAGAAGATGGAGCTGAAGCGTCCTCATGTGAAACTGGGCAAAAGGGACTGCCTCGAAGGAAGCCACCATCAGACCTACCAATCTCATCCCTAGCCGGATAGACGGGCGAGGATTGGAAAGCAGAAGCCGAACCAAATCTTGGATCAGAAGAATCTTGGGCTGAGGAAGGAACACCCTGGCCTGAAAGACATCCAGAGTCATGACCAGAAATGAAACCTCCCTGGACAGGGAGAGGGAGGACTTGGAATAGTTGATCACCCAACCGAACCTCTCCAGCGTGGATAGCACCACTCTGGTGTCTAGCTCCGCTTGGCTGAGAGAGGAAGCCAAAATGAGAAGGTTGTCCAGGTATGGTACAATGCGAATGCCCTGGACTCTGAGGAGGGCCATCACCCCCGCCAATACCTAGGTGAACACCTTCGGAGCCGAGGTAAGCCCGAATGGAAGGGCCACAAACTGAAAATGCTGATCTTCCACCACGAACCTGAGGAATTTCTGGTGTGCCAGGAAGATAGGTACATGCAGATAAGCATCCCTGATGTCTATGGACGTCATGACGTCCCCCTGACGAAGAGAATCGACGGCTGACCGCAAGGTTTCCTTGCGAAACTTCCTGAAGCGGATAAACCGATTGAGGAGCTTCAGATCCAAAATGGGTCGAACGGTGGCGTCCTTCTTGGGCACCGTGAATAGATTTGAATAGAATTCCAAGCCCCTTTCTGCGAAAGGCACTGGGCAAATGACAGCCATGTCCAGCAGATAACTTACTGCCGCCCGGAGCCCCTGTGCGGCCAGTGGATCCGAAGGCACTCGAGACCTGAAGAATCTGGGAGGAGGCCGGATCTCGAATTCCAGCTTGTAACCGGAAGACACCACTTCCAGAATCCATTTGTCTAAGACCTCCTGGTCCCAGACCTGGAAGAAGTGCCGCAGCCGTCCCCCCACCCACAAGGGTGAGGGCGCCCCCTCATTGCTGAGCTGGCTTAGCAGCGGGTTTGGGTTTAGAACTCCAATTGTGACCTGAACGGGCACGACCTCTGTCTCTACTCCAGGAATCACCTCTGAGGGTAGAGAAGGCCAAAACTCTGCCAGTTCTGGCACCACAAAAGGAAGGGTTAAAGGAGGACGCCCCCCGAAAGGGATGACGTTGCCTCTTACGTTGAGGTAACTTCCCTCCTTTCGTGACAGAATCTAATCTTTCTCCAAAGAGCCGCAATCCCACAAAGGGAAGTGCTGTAAGCGACTTTTTGGCCACAAAATCAGCCGCCCACTGGCGCAACCATACCGACCGCCGAATAGCTACAAGCAAGGCCGAGGTTCTACCACGGCCATGGTCATGGTGGCCATGGTGTCATCTAAGGCGGCAAGCACAAAGGAGATGAACAATTCACACCGCTTAAGGGCGGTGAACTCATCACTAGCCGGGTCAAGCCTGGAGGTACTCAACCGGTCACAGACCTGGTAGCCATTGCCAAAAGCGCCGAAGTACAAACAGGACGCAAGGCTGAACCAACACTAGCAAACGCGTGGCAAGCCATCTGATCAATGTGTTTATCCTCACCTACTTTGAGAGTGGTGGAGTCAGGAAAATGCAAAATAGAAGTATTGGACAACCCGAGCACCGGGGCATCCACCTCGGGAGGGGACGACCATCGTTTTACCACGTCCACCAGAAAGGGATACTTTTTACCCCAACCTTGAGGAATACCTGGAAGCCGAGTAGGCTTCTCCCATTCCTTAAGAATAATGTCCTCAAAATGCTTTTGATTTGGGAACTCCAGGCGCGGCTTGGAAGTCCCAAAGAATTCCCCTTTTTGAGGAGCGGCCTCCTCAGGAGGAGAAATTGCCAGAACCTCAAAAAGGTGAGCCAAGACCTTCGGGGTATCCACAGCATCCCCCTGCCCCCTGGACGGGCCACAACAAGCACGCCGAGCGCCTGGCCCCGCCCCCTCCTTAACTGCACCTGTTGAAAGTGAAACCGGCCCAGCAACAAAGGCCGCAGAAACACATACAAACACACACACACAATCCACACACCTGTTTCCCCCAAATAAAGTAAAACAACCCACAGGAGAAAAGGCCTCCCCCCCCCAAGGGGCACAGAGGGACACGGTAGGGGGGAGAACCCACACCAATAGGTGAAAGGTTAAGAGGGAGGGGGTATCCCAAGCTGGGATCACCAACCCGGACACCGCCTACCCCTTTGTATGGGGTCTCACGGGGAAGCAAGCTCCCATATACACCATAAGGTGCAGCCTACCATTGCCTGGACCTTCAGCCTAGGCTGGGAGGCATACTGCTAAAGTTTACCCCGGCTACCTGCAAGGAGGAGACAACCATCTTCTGACTTGCTCGCCGACTGCAGAGACGAAAGACTGGGGAATGGTGGGAGGTCCCAAGTATTTATGGGCCAGGAGGGGCTCCTTTTTTCATGTCATCTCTGCAAGATCACCCTCTACAGGACAGTTACCCAAGTGTCATGAATATTCGGAAGCGGGGTGTGTGGCATACTGTGAATAAACTCTATAGTAAATCATTAATGTAGCCACCCCTCCCCTCAAAAGGTGAGGGTGTCCCTTCATGCCTGAGAGGGCTTTGAAGGAGATTTTTCCTTGTTCTTGTAAAAACCTCTTACCCTATCCTGGGACTATTCTATTTTTTTCTGGTATCCCGAAGAGGTGGAACCTCTACCCCCACGAAAGGGCAGAGGATTAGATGACCTTCAAGAAAAAAAAAAAAAACCCTTCCCTGTGGAAGTTTATTAGACTTACCTCCAGTAGCTTCCTTTATCATGTCAACCAAATAGATGTCCCCACTGAAAAGGGAGTCCTGTCAGATTCTTCTTTGAGGAAGCATCAGCCAACCATTCCTTTAGCCATAATGAACGCCTTAAAGCCACCGACAGAGCTAAGACTCTGGCACTTAAGCTAGTCAAATCATCCAGGGATGACATACCTGTTATTATCCAAACTGATTTTTAACTACTGGATGCCTTCCATGAGCGACCCGAATGAGACTTAAAATCCAGTTGCTTTAACACCTTCCTGCTCGCCAAGCATGCTATGGATGTGGCACAAGCTGGCTAAGGTTGATCTTACAAAAGAAAAGGCATGACATGCTACCTGATCTATGTGCTTATCCGTTGGATCACTTGGGGAGGCGCTTTTAGAGGATGGCATAACAGAAGTCTTAGAAAGACCACAGGAGGATGAGACCATAAATCAATTTGATCTGAGGAAAAACAACACTTAGTATCTAATGCCTTAGAAATAGCAGGAAGGCTCCTGCCATTCCTTTTGGATAAGATTGGAAAATGTGTTTGCTCCGGGAAAACCTGTCTCTGTTTTTGCAGCTTAAACAAAACCCCCTTCTTCCACTTGGGGGTCTCTGGAGCCGAGATATTCAACATTTCTAAAATGGAACTAATCAGATCTTTAATCTGTACTCGGACATGAGAGCCCCCTTATGTAGAGGACCCTGAATCAAAATCACTTTCTTTCCTAATGGAAGAAACTTCCAGCTCTGATAACTCATCCTGGAAGATTACCATAGCAAAAATATTCTCTTCCGCATCAGAGGAAATAAAATGATTAATTTTCTTTGGAGCCGGTGGATCCGAACGACTCTCTAGACAATCCCACCTTACTGCAATCTCCCGGAGGATAATAATGCCCTGGTTATCCCCACGAAGCTGCTGGGCTACAGGGCTTGGAACCCTTGCTGGAGGAGACATCTGTCATATTTAGCAACTACTCCTGTAGCACATTCCCTACAAATAGTGTTGTCCTTGTCCAGCGGCACTTGCATGCATACTGGACATGGGGTGAACCTGTCTGCTAAGGGACCAGATCCGATCACCCCAGATGCTTTCGTCATGGTGAAAACAATACAGTCTAAAACTGCCAGAGGGTCTAAGACCAGGCTTCGAGAGTCACAAGTGACTACTCCGAGACCTTAGGGTTGAACCACACCAATTATTGCCTACCATTTCCCACAATCTACAAAACAAAATAAAAAATAATAACAACTTAATAATAATATTTTAGTAATAATAATAATAACATCTAATAACAAAACATATCACCTAACTGTATGGATCCGCTTAAAGGTGGCCGCAGCAGCGGCCCCGCTGCTAGTTGGTCCAAGCCCCTGGAGTAGCCCTGGAGTCTGGGCAAAGAGGTGCAGTATGTGGCAGGGCAGCTAACCCACCGATGGAGGGAGCCAGCCGAACCCACAAGCCACACAGAGAAGCGACACCGCACGAGGGGAAATGAGCGCCACAAGCTGGAGAGAGAACCAACCGGCGGTGGCGCTAGGAACCAAGCCTAGCTGAAGAAAGAACCAGGGGAATGAGCGCCACAAGCTGGAAAGAGAACCACGGAGAGAGAACGGCAGACGAGGCAGCGAACTTCCCTGTACCTATAGAAGAAAGCCTCTGTCTCTTTCTGCCACCTTAGCCCCTGCTAAAATGACAAGTGCAATACACAATGTACAAAAACTGTGGGAAAAGCAATAAAAAAGGGTTATTATCCCCCTGGTTCCCCCTACAGGCTCACCAGACAAAAACCTGCAGCTGACTCTTCCTTAAAGGGGAATTGCAGCCCAAGAGTCACAACCTCTCAAAAACAGTGACACTCCAAAGCGCCCCAAGACCCTGGCACTTACCCACCAAGACAGTCGAGGGTTAAATTCCCCCCGCTTCCCAAGTAAAATCCTAAAAACAAAAAATAAATGGATAAGGGGAGTTCAAGGTACACATTCTCAGTCCAGTTCCAACTGCTAGAATGAAACTGGATTGTGGAAAGGCAGCTGGTAGTATACAGGCCGGGAGGAGCAACACCTTTGCTCTTGCAGTCCACACCATTCGGCCAAGAAGTTAACCCATACATATCCGAATCATCTGATGGCCTGAAGTAAAATGAAAGAAAGCTACATCTATGACTAAAAACCTTGGCGGGTCTGAAAAGCGTAAGATCTTTCCTCATTCCTTATCTGCTGAGGTCCGGATTGTACTCTGATTTTATGGAATACATTTTGGACATTTTAATAACTTTGGCTGTGCTAGCTACCCCTTTTTATCTTGATGCCCTCTATGAACTCACATGTTTAAATAGATCTGCATTGAATGAACTATCTGCATGCTTATCTGCATGCTAACAATGCCACATAACAAGGCGGACTGTAAATAACACTCACATCCACATATAAATGTATCCACAGAGCAAAGTCAAAACTATTAACTGTTAATCTACAAACCACCCAAATAAGTGGGTCCAATAACAATAGACGTAAAATAAAGCAATACAAAGCAACACTGCAAAAAAACATCACCCAAAAAGCACACACGTCAAATTAAACATGCAGAAATAAAAATAATTAAAGATGAACAATAACATGTACTTTCCACATTAATTAAAGCCAGGAAAAACAAACCAAACATTTTTAAAGAGAACAAAGGGCAACAACAGATCATAGAGCTCCGCTACAAAATAGTAAGCAGTAGAAAAAAATTTGCACACACAGCATTTTGTTATGGAAAATGTGTGCACATTTTCACTTAGTTTAACAGTTGTAAAGTGATTTTCGACAGAGCTCGAAACAAACCGTCAGCAAATTTGAGCGCATTCGAGCACATGTATTTAATTCAACTCAATGCAGTTTAGAGGACGAACCTCAAATACCCGCCCTGTAATTCTATAAACAATGCAGACTTGTGTCCCTCAGCCAAACAAATCATAAACTATTTAACCGTCCCACATAAAACCAATTCAGTCCCATATGTTTCAGGTCAAAAATGATTTTCTGTGCAGAAGAATAACCAATAGTGCTTCATGTAGAGCCAAAGTGAATCCCCCACCAATAATCAAAACTGTGTACAAGATTTTCTCTTTTGGCAATCACCGATATTATATTCAGAATTACTCCACTTCCTCATTGATCAGATATTGTAGATTATATCAATAAATCGATTTGTCCTCCCAAGATTTATTTGGAGGTTGCAGATAATACTCCCTAGTTTTATATAGGAGAGAAAAAACACACAAATACATTTTAAAACAGCACAACTTGCACTTTTATTGCATTCAACAGAATTCCAGTTAATAAGGACATAAATAAAATTAAAAATCCAAAAGGATTGGCATCTTATCATTATTCTTTATTGGAAACTCTAATCTTGCTCTGCCCCAGAACAGAGGTATGTGATATGTGTTTAGCCAGCTCACCAACCTTATATGCGCACGGACAAGGGAGATCCTGTATCAACTCCTCCAAAAATAAGTAAAGTCCAAAGCAGATTTGTCCAGCGTATCCATAAAATTCTATATGACCTTTATTTTAGACTCATTAAAATCCAGATCCATAAAATTGGGTGTAGATGGCCTGAAGCATGGAGGCAGGGAAACGTTACGCGTTTCAGGCCCGGGTAGGCCCTTAGTCATACAACTAATGGGGCGAGCAAGAGGTCCTTAAGTATAAGGCAAAGCTAGCAATTAACCAATCTGAAAGGGGGAAGAAAAGGGGGGAAAAAAATGTGAGACTTACCTCCCGCCAAAACGCCAGCAGGGAGAGCTGATGAACCTGTGACCCGGACGGAGACAATGCCGACCATCCTCTGACAATGAGCGCACAAGTATGCAGATGCAATAGCCGCCGAGGGCGCCACGGGCCGAGACACGGAAGAGAACTCCGTGCTCACCGCTGTCTGATTGGTCACTCAAGAGCCAATAGGAACGGGTGCCTGTACAAGCGTCATATGACGCTGCCGGTCTGTGAGTGAATGGGCATCAAATGACGCTGCTGGTCTGTGAATGAATGAGCGTCAAATGACGCTGGGAGCTGGGGAAAATACACCCCGCTGATAGTAAAGGAAAAAACAGCAGTCCCTTGCCCCGGACATATACCGGCCAGGACAAAACGCTTGTAATCACAGCGTCTGTTAATGTTAGATTCAGGGAAATATGTGATGCATAAACATATGAACATGCTGTCCACCGACAGCCGAGACACGGAAGAGCATACCGTGCTCAGTGACCAATGGTTACCACATAACCAATAGGAATGCATGTCTGGGCAAGCGTCAAATGACGCTGCAAATCTGTGAATGAGCGTCAGATGACGCTGGGGAAAAAAGAGAATTTGTTACACCCAGTGCTAGATAAAAAACTGCAGCAAACCTATACTGTTGCAACCTTATACTATACTATAAAATCCTATACTGTTCTAATACATATAATAGCTATACAAAAATTGTATAAATAAGGGAAATCGCCATGGCAAATATGAACTCTATAACAGCTGTAATGACTCTCTGCCAGAACAGAGGTATGTAGGAAACGTTGCACAGCAAGGCTCCGGCCGTCAACCTCGCTGCTTCCCCTGCTTCACTTTTGGTTTCGGTTTAGCTAGCATCCTAGCTCAGACAAAGAAACAGATAACTCATACATTCCAAGAAATAGTTGTCACCATCCAAATTGGCTTAAGAATATCTCTAAAGGACAATTAACATGAATACATAACAATTGCTCTAGGAACCGAGAGTTCTCATTAATCACTAGTTTTGGTATGGATTATATGAAGGTGTTGAAAATGCTTAATAGGCATTGGCTAATTTTGAGGATGTTTTTTTGTTCCCTGCAGGAAATGTATGGGGAGTTTTGCCAAATAGTGAATTATCAGGTGGCAATAATGGGGAGTATTATCTGCAACCTCTAAATAAATCTTGGGAGGACAAATACATTTATTATTTAAAATAATATCTAAAATCTAAAAGATCTGATGAATAAGGAAGTGGAGCAATTCTGAATATCGTTGAATGCACTATTGGTGATTCATCTGCGCGGAAAATCATTTTTGACCTTAAACATATGGGATTAAATTGGTTTTATGTGGGACAGTTAAATAGTTTATATTTAATTCAACTGCCTTTCTGAATCGCAACTAAGTGTTAATAATTCTCGCATGCATTTTCCAAGTGTTTTTTTCCCTTCCTTTAGTGAATCAAAGCCAAAGTTTGAATATCTACGAGGGGTGGAGCAAAAAGAGGTAACATTTTAGAGATTGGATTGCATCCTCTCTAAATAACCATTATATTGAATTGAAGGATAATACATTAGATAGGTTAGATTAGATAGATTAGAAGGTCTGCTCACTTTGGGAAGAAATCTGGATCTATATCTCATTGGATCAGACTTGTCTAATGATGCATCAATAGTCAAGATATAATCTCTCCCCCAAATCATTATTCCCTCAATCTTGGAGCCCATGTTTCTAAACAGGTTTTGTAAAAATTTCATTTGTCTTCTATTAAGTGAGTAGTAGAAAATCTATATTTCACCATAACCAACAGAGAAAGATCAATAGATTTAGAATCGTCACTCCTCGCTTTTTTGTAACGGAACTGGAAGAAAAAAGTTGCGTATTTACAATGTAGAAATTTCGAGGGTCTGCTCCGATGAACATGTGTTTCCTGTAAGAGAAGGCTATCAGCAGAGACATCAAATCAAAAAGTCCTTGTAAATTATGTGAAATTAACATTATCCCATATTTATCCACTTTTCACTGGATATTATAAGATAATATTTTGCTTGAATTGCAGATACTGACCAGGGGTTGTTACTCAAATAGGAAAATGGAAACACAAGAAAAACATACTAGACAGAGGTTAGTATAGCACACATAATAACACATGATTCTCATAAAAAGACTACATTGTTTAACCCTTTTAAACCTTAGCATCTATAAGATCAACCAAGAACAAAAGAGAAAAATGTAAAAGGCTGTTAGACTTAAAACTGTAGGCCTTCAGCTTGACCACACAGAAAGATTATGCTCCACCCTCTGGGAGGAAACACAAACATGAACAGAGGTCCCACCCCTTCCTCTCTACCTTAGTCTTTGTAGAGAAATTTAAACAAAACCCTGGACTCTGGGTGGGTAATAAGCGGTCAAGCTGAAGGATTCTTGAAAAATCCATTACCGGTAAATCTAACGATGGTTTTTCAAAGTCACCCTTCAGCTTGACCACACGGAGAGTATTAGGCAAGTAATTATACCTTAGGGGTGGGATGCTGCAAGTAGTACCCTTCTACCAAAGGCATGATGCTTTGCAGATAGTAAATCAAGTTATAATGTTTAAGGAAGGTGTGGGGCGAAGACCACATTGCTGCTTTACATATCTCATCCAAAGATGCCCCAGTCCTTTCTGCCTAAGATGTTGACACCACTAATGTAGAATGAGCAGACACTTCTAGGGAAGATGCCCCCTTAGTCACATAGGTCTGTACAATAGTCTGTTTAATCCACCTAGCTATAATGGACTTGGAGGCTGCTAAACCCTTCCTTTTCCCACTGAAAGTTATTAAGAGTAGTTCTGCCTACCTCCATTCATTAAATAATTAAAGCTCTTCTAACATCTAATAGTGAGAGATCCTCTTCCTTGCCAGCTCCTACTGGAAGTATCAGAATCTCCTCCGTCCTATTAGTTGTAGTCACAATCTTTGGCAAAAACAATGGATTAGGTCTCAATATAACTTTATCCAAGAGTATCAAACAATAAGACTCTTTTGACGACAGGGCCTGCAGTTCGCTGAGTCTCCTTGCAGAAGTAATGGCCAACAAAAAACAAAACAGCCACTTCTCTGGGACCTCATCAAATGGATCAAAGGGAGGCTCTATCAGTCCCTTCAATGCAATCGATAAGTCCCATGTAGGAAAACCCTTAAAAGGAGCTGGTTCATTCTGTCTTAGTTTCTGTTCAAGAAAAAATGAAAGGGCAGAAGTCTGATTCTTTAGAGTACTTACTGTTAGCCCTTTCTCGAATCCTTCATGCAGGAACTCAAGAACTGTAACTATCTTTCTTTTCGTCAACTTGTTAACTTCACCTTTCCCTAGATCTTTCTAGTGTTTTGTAGAGTTTCAATCACTGTGTTCGAACAGCCCTTACTGTTTAAGATACACCTTTCAACATCCACGCCGTCAGCTGAAGTCTTGATGGATTTGGATGCATAATGTTCAGAATATCTCTTCTTAACCTCGCGAACCATACTCTCTTGGGCCAGAACAGAGCAATCCAGATGATCTAAGCCTCTTCCTGTGCTATCTTGCGGATAACTTTCAGAATTCTGAAAGGAGGAAAAGCATAAGCAAGGTGAAACCTGCACTGCTAGCGCACCCTCTCACCTTGACAACTATGTGGGAGTAATGAAGCCCTAGCTGCGACTACGGATGTCAGCGGATGCGACTACACCCCGTATGTGACAAAATAAAGGGTACAGCAGGATGCCCAGTAGCTCTGGGTTGTTTAAAATAAATAACAAAAATAAAAAATTGGCCATAGGCTAACTCTTCAGAACACTCTGTCCAGTGGTTCTCTCAGAGAGGAAAGGCAAAGAACAGAGGGAGAGAGGAAGGGGTGGCACTTTTAACCTCTGTGTTTGTGTTTCCTCCCAGGGGGTGGAGCATAATCTCTGTGTGGTTAAGCAGAAGGGCAACATGGAAAAGTTTGCATTTTCTCTGACAATGAAAAAAAAGATCCCAGCCCCTACCAAAAAAAGGGGGGGGGGGGGTGATCTTGGTGATACACCCCAATATATCCCGGAGGGAGATCAAAGAAATGTATGTTTTATATATTTCACTATTTTAACGTAAAAGTTAAAGGCTATGACTAACCTGTTGCCACTTGTCGTACCAGAACTGTGCTGAGCTTGATAACAGGACTAAAAACATGTTTGCTGTCTGAGGTAGTAGCCAGAATCTTACTGTGACATCGAAGTATTAATTTGTCGTCTTGTTTCTGAAGCAAAACAAGAATGTCCTCCAGCAGCAATGCGTACAGGTCTGTGAAACAGACATATTATCACATTTTCAAATGCAATTTAATGGGACTGTCCAAGCATTAAAAACAAAAAAATACAATTCTGTGAAATACTCACCTGTAGAATTGGTATTATAAGTATACAGTACGTCCTGCTCCAGATAGATTACTTACACTTGGGTTATCCTCCGCCAGATGGCGCTGCACTGCAGAGACATGTAAAACAGGCTCCTCCCGGCCCCTCAAATACCCAGGGACCTCCCACAAATCCCCAGCATTGAAAAGCATTGAACAAGAAGCCGGGAGAATTTAACCACCCAAAAATAACAATGATAACAATCACCATACAGGGGATCCAGAATAATGCAAAAACCAGGGTGGGGTGGAGCAGGACGTACTGTATACTTATAATACCAATTCTACAGGTGAGTATTGCACAGAATTGTGTTATTCTTAGTATACAGTACGTCCTGCTCCACTTTGAAAAGGTATGAACAGAAGACCAAGCAGCGGCCTTGCAAACTTGTTCAACAGAAGCCTGGTGCTGGAAGGCCCAAGAGGCACCAATAGCACGAGTAGAATGAGCAGTAAGGCGGAAGGGAGGATTCTTCCCCTTAGCAGAATAGGCCTGAATCACAGCCTGACGGATCCATTTGCTGATAGTAGACTTAGAAGGAGCCAAACCCTTCCTAGGAACAGAAGGGACCACAAAAAGAGCATCAGTTTTCCTGAAGGACGCAGTGGCTACTAGGTAATACTTCAGACACCTGACCACATCCAAGGAATGCAAAACCCTTTCCTTAACATTGCTAGGATTAGGGCACAATGAAGGAAGAATATCTTGATTCAAATGAAAAGCAGACACCACCTTAGGCAGAAAATCCGGCTTAAAGCGAAACACCACCTTATCCTGGTGTCTCTCAAAGCATGGGGGCTGGATAGACAGAGCCGCCAGCTCAGACACACGCCTGACCGAAGTAATAGCCACCAGAAAGACAACCTTGAGGGTAAGTACAGCCAGAGCAGCATCCTGAATAGGTTCAAAGGGAGCACCCTGCAAGGCAGACAAACAAAGTTCAAATCCCAAACAGGGACCATAGGTTTTCTTGGGGGACGCACATGAGTAACCCCCTGAAAGAAAGTCTTAACCAAAGAATGCTGAGCAAAAGACTTCTGAAAGAAGACAGACAGGCCAGAAACCTGACCCTTCAAAGTACTGAGTTGGAGGCCCGACTCCAGAACCCTGGGAACTGAAAACACCCGACAGGGAAGAGACCTAGACTCACACCAGTCAATGTAGGTACGCCATACCCTATAATAGATGGAAGAAGAAGTCTTCTTCCTAGCCTTCACCATGGTCTCAACCACGGAGGCAGACAAGCCTTTCTCCATCAAGATGGAGGTTTCAGCAGCCAGGCCGTCAAAGCCAGAGTTTGTAAATTGGGATGGCGTAGGGAGCCCTGAGTGATCAGATCTGGCACTCCTGGCAGAACGTACTGGTCTACTGCCATCTGCACCACGTCTGCGAACCACACTCTTCTTGGCCACCTGGGGGCCACCAGAATCACTGGCACCCCTTCCAGAGCAATCTTGCCAGGACCCTGCCCAACAGGGGGAATGGAGGAAAGACATACAGGAGCCGAAATACCCTGTTGCAGAGGGACCACTCTCCCTGATGAGAGGACCCCCTGCTCAGACAGTCTGCCAGTAGATTCTCCGCCCCCGGGATGTACACAGCCGAAATGCATTGAACATTGGCCTCCGCCCATGTCAGAATCCGCGACACCTCCTGGTCTGGGTCCCTCCCTGATGGTTGATGTAGGCAACCGTCGTCCTGTTGTCTGAGCGCACCTGCACAGACAGACCCCTCAGGTGATTGGTCAACTGCTCCAGTACCAACCTGATCGCCCGTAGTTCCAGAATGTTGATGGGTAAGTGGGCCTCCTGAGGGCCCCACCTCCCCTGGAACCGCAGGGACTTCCAGAATCCCCCCCATCCTGACAGACTGGCATCCGTGGTGACCATCTCCCAGGAGGGGGCCAGAAAGGACCTGCCCCCCAGCAAGTTCCTGTGGTCCAGCCACCACGAAAGGGACAGCCTGACCAAGGGAGGAAGCACACAGACCATGTCCAAGGACGTTGGGTACTTGTCCCATACTGACAGAAGGTGAAGTTGTAGAGGCCTCAAATGGAACTGAGCAAAGGGCACCGCCTCAAAGCACACCACCATGAGGCCCACCAACTGCATTCCCTGCCTGAGGGAGGGCTGGGGACACGATTGCAGGAACTTCACCTGCGCAGTTAGAGCTTCCACCTTCTGTTGAGGAAGGAATATCCTTGACTGAACAGTATCCAGAATCATTCCCAGAAAAGGGGTCACCGAGGAAGGGGACAGAGAGGACTTGGGGTGATTGATCACCCAGCCGAAGGACTCCAGGGTGGACACCACCAGCTGAGTGTCCAACTCTGCCTGCTGTAGAGACCGAGAGGTGATGAGTATGTCGTCCAGGTAGGGCAGCACGCGTATGCCCCTTGACCTTACCAGAGACATCACCCCCGCCAGCACCTTGGTGAACACTCTGGGAGCTGAGGTGAGGCCAAATGGCAAGGCCACAAATTGGTAATGTTGATCTTCCAACGCGAATCTGAGAAACCTTTGGTGTCCCGGGAACACAGGGATGTGAAGGTAAGCGTCTTTGATGTCCACAGACGTCATGAAATCCCCTGGGCGCAGGGAGCTGATGGCCGAGCGCAGAGTTTCCATGCGAAAGCGCCTGTTCTTGACAAATTTGTTGAGGATCTTTAAATCCAGAATGGGCCTGACTGACCCATCTTTTTTTGGAACTGTGAAAAGGTTGGAATAGAACCCCTTGCCTCTTTCTCTTAAGGGGACCCTGCAAATGACCCCCAGACCCAGAAGGCCTTGCACGGCCTGCATCAAGACCTGAGCTGAGACAGGGTCCTGGGGGATCCGGGACCTGATGAATCTTGGGGGGGGGGGGGGGGCGCACAGCAAACTATCTTGTAACCAGAGGACACTACCTCCTGAATCCACCGGTCTGAGACGTGGTGCCTAGAGACGTGCGCAAAGTGCTGTAGCCGTCCCCCCACCCTGATGGGCGAGGGCGCCCCATCATGCCTGAGGGGGCTTGGGAGAGGATTTGGGCTTAGACCCCCAGGAGGAGCCAGGACGTCGTCCTCTGCTTCTATGCCAGGAATCAGCACGAGCCCCCGCGAAGGACACCCCTTTTCCCTGCTTAGCACCGAGATGTAATGGCCGAGGCGCAAACCGGGCGCAGCGCCGTCCCCGCAAAGGCATGGCACGCCAATTGGTCAATGCGCCGGTCCTCAGCATCCCACAGAGTAGTAGTGTCAGGGGAGTGCATAATAGAGGTGTTAGACAGCCCTAGAATAGGAGCATCCACCTCGGGAGGCGATGACCAGCACTTGACCATATCAGCAGGAAAGGGATACTTTCTGTCCAAACTCTTAGGTATACCGGGAAGTCTACTGGGACGTTCCCACTCCTTAAGCACGAGGTTATTGAAATGGGTTTGCTCTGGAAATTCCAAACGAGCCTTAGCAGTATGAAAAAGCTCACCCCTTTGCCTGGGAGCCGCAACAGGGGGAGAGATGGACAGAACCTCAAAAAATACAATTCTGTGAAGTACTCACCTGTAGAATTGGTATTATACGCATACAGCACGTCCTGCTCCGGATATAGTAATAACATGTGGGTAATCCTCCTCCTGCGCCGTTCACTGCAGACATGTAGAAAACAAGCTCCTCCCGGCCCTACATATACCGAGGGACCTCCCACAAATCCCCAGCATTGAAAAGCAGTGAGAAAGAGAAGCCGGGAGAAACCAACCACCCAGAAAATGGCAATAATATCCAACAATCGCCATACAGGGGATCCAGAACAACGTGAAACCAGGGTGGGGTGAAGCAGAACGTGCTGTATGCGTATAATACCAATTCTACAGGTGAGTACTTCACAGAATTGTATTATTCTAAGCATACAGCACGTCCTGCTCCGGATATAGTAATAACATGTGGGACATCCAATAGCAGTGTCCATAAAGCAGGGTGGGATCCCCATGAGAAAAGGCACAGCCAACAGTAACAGCGCTGTCACCCGCAACCTTGCTACCAGGAGCAACGTGAGCAAATGCTCTAACTCAAACATATGAAACCTTACAAAGGCTGAGTGAAACACAAGCAGCGAAGTAGTCAGCTGGCTCAACAGAACCGAGTGCCGAAAGGCCAAGCCAAGCACAAGTATAAAGAGAACAAAAACCAAGAGAGAAGAATGAATCTCCCCTACACAAGTAGGCCAGATTAACGCCTAACCATGCTACTGCAAAGAAAGGGTAGCCATGGCAACCTTAGAACCCTCCCCGTCGGGGAATATGAACCCTGGTCTCAGGCGAGACCGGCGGGAATACTGAAAAACAACGATAACAAGGCTCAGCAAGAGCCGAAAAGTTTATTTTAGGCTCAGAAGGACAAACCAACTGAGCAAGACCAATCCAAAGGGCTCCTACACCCATGGAAGCAATCAAATCCTGTTATATAAGGATGGAGACGCCTATAAGCCCCAAGGGGCATAATCCCAACCAGGGACAGGGAACCGTCCAGGAATCTCCAACGCCTGTTGAGGGATACAGATCCCTTAAGCTCAGAGTAAGCAAGACACTAGCCCAGAGGCCGGAGGGTCTGGAATAAAGGAGAATAAAAACTCCGCCTGGATCCAAACTCGGTGTAAGGCTAAACACCCTCACCTAATGGTGTACAGATATATATAATGACTAGGACCGCTAACAGAGCCATCCCCTATGGCACTCTCCTGACTGAAGCAACCGCCCCAGAAGAGGGATGTGAGGGAATGAACAGTTCAGACCAGAACCGGAATAAGACCCAAGGGAACCCTTAGCAGGGCATCAGGATAAGTAACCCCCCCCAAAAGGGAGCTTAGAAAGTCCCTGGGGAATGCACCTGAGCAACCCATGAGGAATGCTCCACACAGAAGATTGAACTAGACTTCTACAGTAGGCGAACAGGGCAAGCCCTGACAACACTCAGAGAACTGAGTTGGGGAGCCAACTTAAACCGTGCTGTAATAACTCTAGGACCCAGGGATCAGGCAACATCCCGCAGGAGAGAGAGCCAGACACAGCAAGGCAAACTAGAATGACATCTCCCAACATAGCCGGCAGAGAAGGGAGAAGAAGAAGAGGAGGGAGCTAGGCCTAGTCCTCCAATAGAGAAAAGACACCCCGAGATAACCATCTCCAATGGGGTGAAGAGCAAACCATCCAATCGCCTAAAAAGGCCTGTAGATAGGGGCGACGTGGTAAGGAGCCTGAGTAGGCAGAACAGCCCTCGTGAGAGGGCATACAGTACGACTGTCTTCAGCAGAATCAGCAAACCACGCCCCACTGGGCCACCCAGGGCCCCCAGCGTAACGGTTCACCCTTGCTACAGCAAACTTGTGCAGAACCCCACCTAGCAGGGTGAAAAAGGTTAAGACATATAGAGTATAATGTCCTGACAGAAAGCAATACTAGGCCCCCATGACCAAGGCCAGCGAGTTCTGGGACAATAACCCAGGACAGAGTCCCTGTAATAGCAATGGGGCCCCACAGGGCCACACCAGTAGGGGCTCAGTGAGACACTAGAATAGACCCTCCTAGCACAGTAGGACAGCCAACAAGCCCATACCAATGAAGTGCAAGGAATGTAAACCCCCACTTAGATCAGAACCAGACCCTTCCTGAAGGGTCAACCTGTTCCGAGACCTTCACAGATAAAAAAGGACAGGCCACTGTCGTCAGACTGACCGAGAGTCCCCAAAAAAGACAAGTCCTGAAGAGGAGTAGTCCAGCAATTTAGAGCCCGCAAAAGGCTCAATGTGATAACCGAAAAACAATATAAAAACGGACCCCCTAAAGGGGACCCCCTTAGGAACCGCGGGGGATTTTAGAAGAAATAAAAACCCCCTAGACAACCTGCCAGACTTGGTCCCCATGGTGACCATCTACAAGGAGAAGCAAGAAGGGATGGTCCCTGACACCTTCCTTGAATTTACAAACTCAAAAGGAACCCCAGTAACAAGGGGGAGCGTACTGACCTAGTTCCAGGGGTGTTGGAACCCCGTCCAGGATAAGTAACCTAAGGTGTCGCAGGCCCTAAGGGCATCTGAGAATAATGGACAGCATCTGGGCCGCCACCAACAGGCCCACCAGCTGCAAGGTGAAGGTAGCGTGACAAAAAAGAGGGAAAAGCCCCTACCATACTAAGGCCACACATAGCCGAAGGAAAGGTTTAAACATGAACCCATCTAAAATGCCACCCCGTAGGGAGGTACCGAACCGGGGTACACTTAAGTAAGAGATGTGCCTGAGCACCAATCCAAAGGACTCCCAAGGAGCCCCAAGTAAATAGCCAACACGGCCTGATGCGAAAATTGGGAAAGAATGACAATCAAGTAGAACCTAGCGCGGACGTCACAGGGGCACGTCCAAGACAACACTCCCATACTCGCCTTGGTGAGCCGTCTGGGAGCAGGAGAGGGACCCAAGACAAGACCCCAATCCGTAGAGTTGGTCCTGCAACACTGTCTGGAAATGGCCTAGGTGTCCTGAAGGCACAGGGGACTAAAAAGGAATATAGATCCTCACAGGCATCAAGAGGTCCACTGGACAAGAGCTCCTGCGGCCCAACAGGTAGATACCATGTAGGAGCTGCCTGTGAAAATGTAAATGCTAGGTCCAGAATGCCAGCCCGGGTCAGGCTGCTTCATCCCAGAGGGAAAAGGTAATGTGGATACAATCACAAGTCAATGGGCCAACCTGTAAGAGAGCCCAGACCCCGCACGCCGAACTCGGCCTGCCTCAACCCCCGAAGGGAAAGCAGGGACTAGAAGAACGACAGGAGCCAAGTGCTGCGGCAGCCCCCTCGCCCAACAGGGCGAGGGCGTCCCTTCATGCTTGTGTGGTTTTGGCAGATTTGGACTTCGCCCTGCCAGAGGTCCCAGGGCGTTGCCTGCCCTCCCTGGCGGGCCTCCACTCCAAGAAGTTGGAAGCACACTTCTGGTTCTCGCTTGACACTAACGTAGGGAGGGGGAGGGGTATCCCTGCCCCTGGGCAGCCGGGACGGCCTTCTGCGCGAGGGTGCCTTACCTTTTCTTCCAAAAAGGTCCAACCGGGCCCCGAATAAGCGCCGTCCTCTAAAAGGAAAGTAAGAGCCTTTTTAGTATCATTGTCAGCCCCCCAGTGTCGCAGCCAAAGCAGGCGGCGAATAGCCACCACAAGAACCGAGGTTCTAGCACACATTTTAATAATGTCATCCATCGCTGATAGAATAAACCTCACAAAAACATCACAATCAGACAGTGCATTAAAGACCTCCCAAGGGAGATCCTCCAGCTGTTGGTCAAGTATCTTCCTAAGAAGGGTCCTGGCGGCCACTGCGGTGACGGCCGCAGCACAGACCGGGCGCAGAGCCGTCCCTGCACACGAAAAGGCGTGGGAAGCCAATCTGTCAATGCGCCGGTCCTCAGCATCCCGAAGGGTACGATGAGTAGAAGCTGCCATGAAAAGAGGGTTAGCAACCCCAATAATAGGTGCATCCACCTCGGGAGGGACTGACCATCGATCAACCAAATCAGGGGGAAAAGGGTACTTCCAGTCCCAGAACCCCGGAACCCCTGTAAGTTTACAAGGTGATTCCCATTCCTTAGATATAAGAGTCTGGAAATGATCCTGTTCCAGAAATTCCAGGCGTGGCGTCGCCGTGTGGAAACTCTCCCTCTTGGGCTTGGGAGACTCTCCCGGAGGAGAGATGGACAGTACTTCAAAGATCTTTATAAGTAACTCATCAGTGTCACACAGGCCCCAAGAACCAGGGCCAGAACTGTCACGGCTCCAAGACATCTCATCTGAGGAACTGGAACCTGAGAACAGTTCACCTTCATCAGAAGGATCAAAGTCCTGCATAGCAGCAGACTCCTCAGTTTCAGTGGGAAACCTAGAACCAGGGGGCGTCAGGGACCGTTTCTTTCCCGCGGCCAAGCGCTCCGCCAAACCAGACATCACCTGCTCCGCCGTGGGTAACCTGCGCGGCACCACCTGCTGGTCATCCCCGCTCGAGTGCGACTCATCTGGAGTGAGATTTAAGCACAGGGAGACAGGAGTATTGAAGCGAGGTGCAGCTACTGGTAAACCTGATTGCAGGGCCAGCACTTGTTCAGCACACGGTCCGCAGACCCGTGCTCTGTCAGCATCAGCGTGGGGTTGTCCACACGCAGTACACAGCCGGTCTTGTCCCCGCGGGACACCGGACACATAATTCTGAGATGCCTCCATATGGTGATTAGTCTAAGTAATATGCCAGTAGGGATTTATGCTGTAAGCAACCCTGGATGCCCCAAGACCCGCTAGGAATGTGGGAGAATTTAGATATAAACCCGTTAAGATATATATATCAGGCCGGGAGAAGCCACTGGAATCTTGGCGTCTGAAAGACATAAGGAGAAGAGAGGGTGTCAGAGCCATGCGCTACAGGAAGGAAAAAATAACCGAAAACGCCCGTGAGGGCACTTACAGTAACCAAGGAAGAGGAGGATCGTGACCAAGCGCGCGCGGGAAGACCGATAAAATGGCGCCAAGCGAACCTCGAAGGGCGGGCCAGAGCTGCAGATGACGCGGAACGCGCCAAACCAGACCACGCCCCCCGGAGAGCGCGAAGCTCTAAGCACGTAACAAGACAGAAAAAGGAGACAGTAATAAACGCCATAGCGTCGCGAAACAGAGCCGCCGTACGCGCCAAGTCAAAGTACATTAAAGGTGCTGCGGCCAACGTTAACATATGTTTGAAGTGCGGCTCTGACCCCCGGTAACCATTAAAGGCTATAAGCATACAGTGTAATAGGGCAAGGTTAGGCCAACGTACACACAACCCCCCCCTCTTTTTCCCCCCACTAATGGGGGGAACTGGGGAAGAAGGTGACCCAGCACTCGGGGTTCACCGCTACACGGGGCGTGGGGCAATGATGCGGGAGGGGCATCCACTGAAGGCTCACCATTAGCCTTGACCGCCTACCCTATGGTGGGGGATTGCGGTGGAGTCTAGCTCCGTAAGCACACTAGGTGCTGCCTACCTTCACCTGACCAACGCAGCCCAGGCTGGGAGGCAAATTCTTCACACGAGGACAGGTGGAAATAGTCCCGTAGGGCCTCGGGCTGTAAAGCCCCGCTCGCCTGCGAGAGCGTGATACTTCATGTCTTCGCAGTTCCAGCACTGCAGAGAAATCTGGGATTTGTGGGAGGTCCCTCGGTATATGTTGGGCCGGGAGGAGCTTGTTTTCTACATGTCTGCATTGCACGGCGCCTCAGGCGGAGGATTACCCACATGTTATTACTATATCCGGAGCAGGACGTGCTGTATGCTTAGAATATCTGAACCAGCAGTCTCTGTCAGTATCATCCGGGGTCCAGGGGTCAGAGCCCGAATCGTCATGACCCCTGGGTCTCTCGTCAGATGACCCTGAATCAGAGAACAGGGGGTATAGCCACATAGATGCAACAACTCATCAGACTCCATAGGGAGAAGAGTGGCATCAGGGGTTAAGTGACGCTTTTTAGCGGTGGCCTTACGTGCTAAGGTATTAGCAATCAATTTTTCAACACTGGTCAGTCTAGCAGACACATCAGGTTGAGAATCCCCGCTTGTATGCAATTCAATGGGGCTGAGACTCAAGCTTGGGGGAGTAGGTGAAGTGAGGCGAGGTGCAGGCCCAGCCACCGGAGGGGCGGGTTGCAACGTTAGCGCCTGCTGTGCGCAAGGAACACAGACCCGTGCGCTGTCACCGCTGATAGATGAGACGGAGCGCGCCAGGCCAGGCCCCCCCCCCGAAGAGTGCGAAGCCTACAGACAAGCAGCCAATGATAACGCAGAAGTGTCTGAAGAAACGCCACCGTCCGGCGCAGACATCCAAATGAAGGAAAAGATGTGCGCGGCAGCGGTCATGTAATAGTAAAACAATTCAGCACGGCGGCTGACACCACATATCTAGTCAAAACAGACAAAACGCACTCACCCACACACCCCACCCTACTTTCCCAGCCGAAGGCTACAGGGAGAATGAGGGAGGATGGCGGCCCTCTGTACAGGACCCACCGCTACACGGGGCATGTGGCAATAAGGCGGGCATCCCATAAAGGCTCACCATCGGCCTATACCGCCTACCCTTTGGTGGGGGACTGCGGTGGAGCAGCGCTCCATAAGCACGCATGGTGCCGCCTACCTTCACCCAACCAGCGCAGCCCAGGCTGGGAGGCACATCACACGAGGAACGGGTGGGAGTAGTCCAACAGGGCCGCAGGCTAATAGCCCAGCTCACCTGCGACAGAGTGATAATTTCATGTCTTCGCAGTAAGCACTGCAGAGAAATCTGGGGATTTGTGGGAGGTCCCTGGGTATTTGAGGGTCCGGGAGGAGCCTGTTTTACATGTCTGTGCAGTGCAGCGCTATCTGGCGGAGGATAACCCAAGTGTAAGTAATCTATCTGGAGCAGGACGTACTGTATACTAAGAATAAATATTCTCACCAGTGATCCCCTGAAGCAACTTATTCCTGGTCTAATACCCAGAAACATATCAGTCCTGGTAAATGGTCCCAAAGCATCCTGGCACATGCTCGCTGCCCCATCAGTTGCAGTGAATAGAGTTGAGTGTGCTCTGGGAGGGGGGGGGGGGGGGCAAGGGGGGGTAGGCACTTGGCGCACATCCAACAAACAAGGAATCCTAAAGCATGTGCAAAACTTGACTTGAGTTTTTAACGGGAACTCCACTTTAAAAGCCACACCTCTTCCCCCCAGTGCTCAGTAAAAGCAATACTATTTAGGGGGGTAGTAAGGGCCGCCCTAATGGGCTCGTAGAAATACCATTACCGGTAAGTCGTCCTTCTGGACACCCACTGAGAGGATTAACAATAAATAAATGTATTAAGGGTGGGATACTGCCTAAAGAACTCTTCTACCAAAGGATTGGTGTTTGTCTGATAAAAAATCTAGGCGGTAATGCTTATGGAAGGTGTTGGGCAAAGACCAGATGGGCGCTTTTCAAAGTTCTTCTAGAGAGGCTCATGATCTTTCTGCCCAGTTGGATGCCAGTACCCTAGTGGAGTGTGCAGCTATGTATGGTGGAGAGAAATCCATGAAGCTAAAGAAATGGTTTGCCTGATCCATCTCAATATGGTTGCCCTAGATGCAGCTAGCCCTCTGTTTTCTGCTAAAGAAATGACCAAATGATCTGATCTTGGGAAGGGTGGGGGGAATAAATGGCCATTGTATGCTGGTCCACCACATTTAACCCATCCGTGCAGTGAGTGTGCACGTTTAGAGCGGTGGGCTGCCCTGATTACGGCGCCTGGGGAGCAGTTGGGGGGTTAGGTGCCTTCTTCCTCTGCATTTAACCCATCTGTGCAGTGAGTGTACACATGCCTAGAATGGTAAAGGTTGGAATGGTGTAAAGGTTGTGAGTAGAAAACCACCTACCTTGGGCAAAAAACTTTCCCTAAGTTTGTTTAAAAAACAAACTGAGGTTTCATCAACCTGGTTAAACTGCAAGGGTTTTTTTAAATGTGGTGGTGCAAGATGTAACATCTGTAAATTTGTCTGCCAAGGTAATGAGTTTATGTCTGCAGTCACTGGAGAGAAATTCTGTATAAAGGATTTCATGAATTGTAATACAAGAAATCTTATATATCTGGTGACATGCAAGGTATGCAATATTCAATATGTTGGGTGTACGACTAGGCTTTTCAAAAGAAGAATGGCGGAACATTTAGTCACCCCTCATGCTGAACGTCTGAATGCAACCTCTAATGTGAACCGCCATTTCTGCAATGTACATGCAGGAGATTTTTCGAATCTCTCGTGCATGGCCATAGAGAAAGTTAATTTAGGACCCAGAGGTGGGGATTTACAGGCTAGGATTTTTCAGAGGGAGGTTTTTTGGATCTTCAAGTTACAGACCCGCATCCCAATGGGACTTAATTCCAGATGGGATGTGGATCTGTTCTTGCGGGACTGAATCCATCTCATTCATTATGTCATCCCCCTTTATCTATGTTATTCTACTCTAGTTGTTAGAATTAGTACAAAAAAAAGGTTGTACCAGGACTATAGATGTAAGGCTCCTTGTTTTCATCCATACAGCACCTATTCTGCGTGATATGAGAGAAAGCAAAACACCTCTGACCGTATATTTGGAAGTATTTATGTGTTGTTGTAGGAAGTAGGGATCTGTTTTGTTTTCTATATATATTTAGGTGTATCGTCCTTTTCTCGGCACATCAGGTGTTTAAATCATCCCGCCCAGGATTGGGTGATGTTCCTTTTATTGTATAGCGGCACATCTCTCCAGTCTTGTTTTATTGTAACTTACTTCCGCCCTTTCTCCTTCCCTTATGAAGGTGGCTTCTTGCCACTCCTATGACACTGCGTGTCGGGCACCAATGGGTGACGTATACGTCACCCTATACACGGCATTGGTCTGCAGCTCAGCTGTGACCGGATAGGGGAGAGCGCGCTGGCAATCAAACGAGCATGGAGATGGCCGCATTACAGACAATACACATGTAAGTTTCCCTCATATGATAATACTTATGTAATTAGGTGAACTTGATTGCTAATTATTGCTTGAGCACTTATGTATATATTAGGGGCACATTTCATACGAAATTGTCATGATTAAGGGCATGTCGCCCGAAACGCTTTTCACATTTTTAAATGCCTGTATCGTCTATTGATATGGAATATTTTAATCCTTACTTCAAATAAACTGGACGTTTTAATGAACAACCGGATGTCGCCTGGCCTCACTGTATGTAATGGGATTGACCCTATAAGAGGTGAGCACTCTTGGCCGTGCGGCTCCAACGGCTGTATCCAGATTAAGTGATTCAGAGCTGGCAATTGTTTTCTCCATGCCTAGAATGGTAGGCTGCCCAGATTAAGGTGCATGGGGAGCAGTTTGGGGGTTGCTCAAGAGCACTTCAGTCGTGTCCTAGGACCGGCATTCGAACCTGCAACACTTCCTACCTCTAGGCCATGACTGCCCCTTAAATCAGACATCTTCACACATCTAAAAGATGTGTGGTGTCCTTCTCATATTCCGGGTCAGTTTCTGGGAGCATACCATAATTTACTGTGACCGGTGGTAGAGTGGATCTGGTCTCAGAACCTATCTATCGGGAAGATTAGTACAGAAAGGTTCCCTCATGGAAAAGGCCTGAGGGTCACTAACCCTTCTTTAAAGGCGTTTGCTAATAGTAACCCCATTTTTAAAGTTATGATCATATCTGAAGCTTCCGATTGAGGCTCAAAGGGTGTCTTAACTAACACCTCGAAACTAATGTCAAATCCCAGGTTGGAAATTTAGTCCGGACCACAGTTTTTTTTCCTTGCTATGGAAAAAGATTATATTGCGGTCCTTCACTCTGAATAAGAGTCTACTTATATGTTTCCCACACCCTGTACATACAGATTGCTCACATTAAAAATCATCTACTGCATGTTATGAGCCTTTAAACATCCAAGATGGCGGCTCATGGAATATCAGGCAGCCTGCAAACAGGAAGTGCCTTCTGACTGTGCTGCTCTGCATTCTGGGATTGCTGACCTTTTCCTGACCCCAGCTCTGCTCTGTCTGAGCAAAGCACAGCTATAAGCAACCCCTGTACTTTATCCCACTCTCCTCTCCTCAGTATGTGTGATTCTTCTGAGTCAAGATGGCGGCGCCCGTATCCTAAAGTCCTGAACAGAGTTGCAGCCCAGTGGGAGAAAGAATAATAAGTAATGACTAAAAACTTAAAATATATTAATTTTAGATGCTTGTGAATCGTTTTATAAGGATTTGGGCTTTTCAATAAATCATGGTGAAGGTCCGGTTTAAGGGGTCTCATCTTAATATTTTATCAAAAAACATGGTGAGGTCCGAAGCCTGAAGCATGAGTCCTAAGGGTACTTATAGATAGGCCTAGCTCAAAACACTCCTGAAAAAACTCTAGGAAGTTCACAAGATGATGCTTCAGATTGTTGACTTCACAAAACGAACAACATTTCTTCAATTTTTTTGGTAAATTTTCCTTGTGTTTTTTTTTTTTCTACTTTAAATTGGGGTGTTGATTACACTAATGGATAACAATTTCTTTTTCAGGATCCAGGCTGACAATTTTAGACTCTCTGGATCTGAACAAAAGACCGGGCCTTGCGTTAGGAGGTCAGGGATCAGTGGTAGTTCCCAAGGAATGTTATGTGACATCTTGACTATTTCTGAAAACCAACCTCTTTTGAGCTAGGCTTGTGCGATCAGAAAAACTTGTTTGTCCTGCTGCGATTTTTATTATGACCTGAGGTAGAAGGCATAGGGGAGGAAATTCCAGGTCTGTGGAATCCAACACCAGGGCCCTGTCCCCCTGACACAAGAGAGTAAAAATAACAATACTTGCTGCAGCAGCAAATATAGCCATTTGTAGAAAAGTGTAGAAAAGCCATATGTAGAAAATGTACTGACTCAGAAAATCTACCATATTCATGGTCCCCATCAGATGGACTGCTGAGAGTGACCCGAGAGTGTACTGTAGCTCCAACAGTCTTCCCTGGCAGGATTTTAATCATATAGGTCTTCTGCCACTGTTTAGGAGGGCCTTAGCTTTAGCCATTGCCCTTGTTTCTGTGGAGGATTATTGGAGGTTTCCTCCAAGAAAGAGATTACCCTAAATATACAGTGCAGTGTCTAGAAGAGCTTGTGTAGGGGTATCATTTTTGTTATTTCCCTTACGAAAAGGGAGGAGGCACATAAAGGGAGGGCTGGGACAGACATCCCATAAAGTTGCAAAGCAGTCTGTGTCGAAATAAGTGTGGTGTCACGGGGGGGAAATGAACACCCGCTCTGCAAATTTCTAGGGTGGAAGAGATGTCTGATCTCATTCAACCTAAAGTCATTGAGATCAGCTGCTTCACTCCCAAATTTGCTTTCAATACAAGATTTGCAGAAGGACTTGTTCGAACATCCGGCCAGAATGGCTTGGCAATTTAAACAAAACCTTAAACTAATCTGGTTTTCTGAACCTTAGGCCAGGGAGTACTCTCTCTCTCTTTTTCCTTAGCTTTGTCCTTGGCTTTGGGAATATTAGGACAAGGCTGAGAGAAAATGAGCCTAGGTTAGCCAATAACAATCAGGGCAGAAAACCCTTACCGGTAGCGATATTTTTTCACTAGTTCTCCAGGATGGCTAGCCACTCACTTACTCTCTCTAAACAGGAAACACAAACTGACAGTGAGTATTAATGCCCCGCCCCTTCCCCTCGGCCTTCAGTGTTTTTAGACAATCTTACAGGAATTATTCAAGACCCCAAGGGAAAAAGACAGGCAAGTAGTAACACCCGTGCAACACACAGTATCCTACCTCAGGGTGGGCCTGCCTGAAGAACTGTCTTTCTGAAATTTTGCTGGTCGTGTTTATACAAGTCTACCTTGTAGTGTCTCAGGAAGGTGTGTGGCGAAGACCAGGTGGCGGCCTTACATATTTTCTCCAATGAGATGCCACCATTATAAGCCCAAGAAGCTGACACTGCCCTAGCGAATTGGGCTCTAATACCTAAGGGGGGTGGGGCAACCATTGCTTTATAGGCCAGAGCTATAGCATCTCTGATCCATCTCGCTATGGATGCTTTGGATGCCTGCAACCCCTTGCTCTTCCCCCCAAAGGAGACCAATAAATGATAAGACTTTCTCCAATCTGCTGTAATTTGTAAATACGGGACAACGTTTTCTGGCATCTAGGAGTTAAAAAATCCTCCTGATCCGACTCCTGAGCCGGCTCTATTGCCAGGAACACGACTTCCTGTGACCTATAAAATTTTGAGGTAATTTTAGGTAAATATAAGGCATCTCTTTAAAAAAGAAGTCTGTCTGGTAACTTTCTTAGGTAGGGTTCTTTAATAGACAGGACATGCAGGTCACTAACCTGCTTGGTCGATGTGATTGCTAGGATGAAAGTAATCTTTAAGGATAACATCCTTTATGGGTTCAAAAGGGGGTAACGTTAGTCATTGAAGAACTAAAGACAAACCCCAACTGGGAAATACTTTGGCCTTAAAGGGTTGTTTCCTAGAAACATCTATGAAAAACCTATCCACCAAAGGATCATTTCTAAGACGTTCTTCCACAAAGACCTCCACAAAGGGCCAAAGTCTGAAACTTAAAGTGCACCAAACCCCACCCTGGAGTCTATGAGACTCCAGGGAAGGCATACTTGCTAGGCATCCAGATTCAGGATGCCCTGCTACGTCAAACCCCCCAGGTTGCCCGAAAACGTACCTCCTTTCCCAGTCCTCAGCAGCCTCATCCCTGCTATCCCTTTAGCAGGGCATCTGCTTTGTTTTTGTTTTTTCACATGGAATCTGGCCCTGTAATTTGTCGCCGACAGTAACATGGTCTGAGTTTTTCATCTGCCACAATCCGAAATTGCACGTGCGGGCCTTGCAAGCAGCTCTGCACCTGGCATCATCCCATGCCGCATCCACTTCGACTGACATTTAAGTCACAACATGCAGGGATGTTTGCCAGGCTTCCGCATGAGGCATGGGATTGTGGAAGAAAAACACAGAAAGCCTGCAGGGTTGCGTGATCATCCCAAACCAGAGATACTGTATATTGGTCCACTTCAAATCAGTATCCTATATTCAACCAATAGTTCTCTAAATGTTACAATAAAGCACCACAGTGAAGAGCATATTTTGACATTTAAAAATGCGGCCTTTACTATAACTGGAATCTAAATGGTCACCTATAACACCTCTCCCAAAATGGCATATAACCCCCCTCATACCACTTCTTCATAAAGCAATACCTTGCCAGGGGCATTTACACTGGACGTAAAAAGGTCCCTGTTTTGGGATGCCCTGAAAAATACCACCAAGTCCAGGTATCATATATGATCGACACAGGATACTGGGAGTTTCCCACTTTGGGTCATCCAGATTTTTAGACTTGAGTTAAGCTTGTATGGGGTCCAAAGTAGCAGTAAGATCCAGATCCAAACCAGGCCCATGGATAATGCTGTTTTATGTTAAATCAACAAAGTTTACTGGAAATCAACAAAGACTGATGGAATATGTCCTTCTAGCTGCTAAGAACACCATGGCCAGTGACTGGAAGGAGGAAAGGAGGAGTCCAATTTCAGGAAGTAAACGAAAGTCTAGCTAGCACACGTACAGAGGAATTCACCACTTCCTTATCCATTTTATGGCAGCAAATAGCAGCTGGTCTTGGAACCACCGACAGGTTTATGTACAAGCCCACTCTGCAATCCTGAGTCGGCCACCGGCAATCATGTGACTGGCAGCCATACAATGAATAAGGAAGTGGTGAAGTGTTAAGCAATAGCTGACTTGACTTTAGTTCCCTTTTAAAGATACCAATCAATTATTTAGCACAATCATGGACCCATGGGTGAATACATCTTTCCAAACCTAGAGATTAGTTCGATGAGTCGGCTTGGAGGTTTATATATATAATATTTACAACTATATATAAGGCCTGCTAGAAGATTTAAAAGGATGTGTTATCCCTACCCAACTCCCCAGGTTTTTTCCCTCTAATCTCCGTTAAGATGTACTTGTGTGTAGTGATTGTATTGTTGAAGCAAGACTATATGAATAATGATATTTAATGTTCATTTTAATAATGACACAAAATAACCCAGTGGGTTACTTGTTTGTAATTTATAATCTGAAAACAAAAAAATAATTAGTGAAACAGAACAACACACACAAAAATAAAAAATAGGAAGTGGGCGTATGTGTCCAGAGTTGCTGGGGCTTCAGTCTAGCTACTGGGTTTGAAGAGTAATCACGACTGCCCAGCACCCAGTCACTAGGTGAGCAGCAGCACCAGCATGGGACTAGGATCCAGTGTTTCTTGCTTTTGAAAACATACATGACCATCGCTGGTGGGGATGGTTAGGGCACAGGAATGGACAGTCAATTTAAGCATACAGGAACACATACACCCAAAATAAAATATATTTATGGTCATAATAAAAAAAATAAGTAAAACTATGCATCTTCATATTATATTTGCCATTATAGCAGAAATGTAATACATTCAATAGACTATGTTTATAATATTGGATGCATACTGTCATACCAATGATCTTGTCTCGGTTAACCTTCCAAGCCAAAAGACCCTCATGAAACATTTTTCTCTTTGTCAAGTCTAAATTCTGCAAAAAGACAAAACATTAACCACACTGTACATAGTTTTTCAGTTTTTATTTTGATGACCAGAGATGGCGAGTGAATTTATCATGGTGAATAATGCAACATAAGAGAATACCAACCAAACCAAAAAAAAAAAAAAACTGCTAAAAACCTTTTATATAATACACTTTGTATTTGAATATAGCCCTGGCATGTACTGTATTTTAACTGTAAACTGTATATCAGGTTTGGTTTCTGCATTTGAGATTAAAAAAATGGAAGTGAGACTGCTCCTAAAAAAAGTTTTTTGTCCACTATTCACACAAGCTTTAAAATGTAAATGTTATTTTAAACTACAGACTGCATGCAAACCTATACATCTAAAACAGGCCATCTAAGAACAAAATTCTAACAGGCATAAAAGCCAGGGGGAAAAAACCTTGCTTACACTGCCTTCAAAATTCCTTGAGGGTTACTATACAAGGTGGTTATTATGGTTACAATAATAAAACAAAATGCTAACTTCTTAATACGAGCAAATGTTTAAATGTTATGTAGTCAAGATGCAGTATATGCCACTTACCCTCAGTTCATCAATCATTGGATATTCGCCTGGCTTTAGGTAGGAAAAGTCCAGTCTTCTCTGGTAATCCTCTAATCTCTGAAAAAAAAATGCCAAACTGAGTTTTCCTGTGTTTCATAATAATTACAGTTACTAAAACTGGGCCAAAACCCAGGATTTTGACTATCCTGGGATTTGGTTCTTGCCCCCGGGGCACCCCAAACGATGATATCCCACTGTGTGAAAACCCCCAGGTTTCTGAAACCAACTCATCTCTTACTGGTTCTACGGCACATGCGCGGCTGCTCGTTCACCCCCCGCTACCCTCTAACAGGGAGCGTGCCCGCACCTGGCACAGGCACACGCCCTGCTAGTGGGATAGCGGGGATGCGGCCGCGGCTCATGCATGGACCGGGTAAGAAGGTAAGTGTATGGGGCAACCTGGGGGGGTTTCACATCCCTATTTAGGAGGAGGGAATAGATCGGTCCAGGAATCTTATAGATTGCTGGGCCAATCGCCGTGGGTTTTGGTCCACTTTAAATTGGATCAAATACCTTTATTTCATGTTTCTCCCATTTGCCCCTTTTTTGCAGAGGGCATGCGGATTCAGGATGCCCTAGTTGTTTGAAACTTAGACTCTTGAAGCCTTGAGCACAGCCTCTGCTTGCCCCCTGCCAAACACACCTCAAACCAGAATAACACCCTCACTAACATTTACGCAACTGCATTGCACTATCCAGATTGTTGACAATTTAGTGCAGGCCTGTCGCGCACGGGCCTCACCATCCTTAAAACTGGGCATGTGTGAGAGCGATAACAGAGCCTGCGGGAGAACACCACTTGCACAGGCACTTCAGCTTTGCCGGCCAGCCATTCCCCAGGGGCTGCCATTACTACAGAATTAAACACATTTGCATGAAAAAGAAAAAGGTAAGTACTTTGAAACTTCCAGCAATCTGAATAGCACGCGTGTGCAAACCAGAAGCGCTCAAACTTAGTTTGAGGGTGTTATTCTGGTTTAACAGAAACTGCAGTGAGATCATTTCAGAGGCAATGTCAGCTGGCAGACATTTGCATGGATTCAGCAATGGCAATGGCGGCAGGAGTTCTGGGACAAATCGGTAGCATTAGTAGGAGACAGAAAAGTGGAGGAAAAGCTTGAATTGCTAGAATGTACTTTATGGGAAAGCAATTCAGTGGATAACTGAACAATGAGGGTTTTGGTCCATTTTATTACTGCTATATGTGGTAAACAATAAATCCCACCTGCTTGTTTTCAGCTTCTAGTACAGCTTGATTGACATGATGCAATATCCCCCGACAATGGTCTGCAGCCTTTTTTACCTTTTTCTTCTCTTCTGGTTGATCTGATTGAAAAGAAGAAAGTCTTTTCCAAACTGTTGTATTTGGCAAAACATGGAATAAGTAGATTTTACTGTACTCCTCAAAGTACATGTGAGGATACAGCTTTTTTCTAACTTACTTTACTATGGGCAAATAAGCTCCTACCAGGAGGATGGACAATACACAGAGCTCTTCTGTGCTGGGTTTATCCCAGATGAACAACACACCCAATTTTGACTCTTTGGAGTGTTGTTCCTCTATGCGACGACATCCCATATTGGCATACCCATCAGGGTGTATCCCCCCATACACTCACCTTCCTGTCGCTCCCACGGCAAGAACGAGTGCGCCGACTGGCTGAGCAGCCTGCTCAGCCAATCAGCACACACTCTGCTCCCTTTGGCTCCGCTGACAGCTAAGCTGCCTGGACAGAGCTAAGCAGCCGAGCAGGGCCCAAGGGAGCTGGGTGCGCCGCAAACCGCATCCCCCACTCACCTGAAGATTCAGATCTGGGCAAACAAATATTCGATAGGGGATTAAATACTATATATTCTTTGTTGAAATACTTTATTATTATACTTTTTATTAGCTCAGGCTAGTGTTTTGTGTAGTGTTTGTCTTGGTGCATATGATTTTTAAATGAAATATCTTTTAATCAGTCTTTTAGTCTTTCAGTTTACATTTACAGAGTATTTTTGAGGTGTGCTGTTATTGGCTGTGTTTTAGAGGTTTTATATTGTGGTTACACACAGCGGACAGCACCCTGTATGGTGCACACACAGGTGTGTTTTGTGTAAAGATATTGACCAATAGTCTGTTTTGCGCAGAAGGAATAAATAGTTTAGCGTGCTTCAGGAAGGTGTAGGGCAAAGGCCCCCATGCTGCCTTACTGATCTCTTCTATATAGGCACCAGTCCTCTCTACCCAGGAAGCTGGTCTGGTTCTGGTTGAATGCACAGAAACCTGAGCAGTAGGGGTCCTTTGGGTCAATAAGCCTGTACATAGTTTGTTTTATTTATTTGGCATAGTGGATTTTGAGGCAGTTATTTAAATAACTGCCATTCCCTGGATCACTTTTTGGTTTTAAATAAATAATTAATGCTCTCCCCATCTAAAAGTGAGAGCTCCTCTTCTGATCCTGCCTTAGCCAGCATGTCGCGAGTACTATATCTTGAGGCCAGTTTTTAGATGTAGTATCTCTGGCAAAAGCATCAGCTCTCACTATGACCCTACCTGGGAGAATAGAACAGTAGGATTACTTTATCGATAGGACCTGCAGGTCTCATACCCTCCTGGCTGATCTGATGGCTGACTAGAAACAAAATTCTAAACCTAACCACTTTTTTGGTACTTTCTTCAATGCTCAAATGGAGGTTCCAGTACCCCTTTTAAAACAACTGATAAGTCCCCTTTTGGAAAACTTTAAAGGGGTGCTGGCTTTTTAAAGGTGGTTGATTTCTGGATGCTGTCCTCAATGGCAGTCTAGAAGGACTGATTGTGTCTGAGTCCTACTACTAATCCTCTTTCGAATTCTTCCTGTAGAAATTCGAGGACTGCTGGTATATCGACTTTCTGCAGTTTGTTGGCTTCACAAAACAAAGTAAACCATTTCCAAACCCTGACGCTGATGCATTTGGTGGTCAATTTTTGACTCTCTGGGAGAATCGTATCACTTTGGCTGAGTAGACCTTCCTTTCTAAGATGGCCCTCTCAGATACATGTCGTCAGTTGAAGCTTTGCTGGCTCTGGATGCAGAGTGGGACTCTGATGAGCAAGTTCGGAATATCTGGTAAATGCCATGGCCCCATCTTCACCATCTTTTTTCGGCTTGAAGAACCAGGATATTTCTGGCAAAAAAATGAGCTAGGAAGAGAACGTTCACCCTTTTCCTGTGCTAACTTTCCTGATTTTGGCATCATTTTGAAAGGAGGGAAGGCATGAGCTAGGTGAAAATACCAGGGATGAGTCAGGGCATCAATTGCTAATGCACTGTTCCCCCTTGTCAGTGAGCAAAACATTTCTAGCCTGAATGCCAAAAGTTGAGTCTGGGCACCTGTCTCATGAGATAGGAGGAATCTCTGCCAGGTTCTCATATGGAGCTGAGCCCACGGGACTGTTGGGGGTGGATTGTCACAATCCTTCATATTTTTTCCTGCAGAAGCAGAATCCCTTGAAAGATATTGTCTATATCGTACCGAAAGAATCTGTAAGGATGACTGGGTATAAGATTTTTTTCTAAATTGACATCCCAGCCCAAGGTCCTAGGTAGACCTTCCAAGGGAAATTTAGATTGCGCCACATAAAAATCTACTTTTTTCTAACTTCTGTTGTGGTAAATTTTAAGAACAAACGGAGCAAATGTAAGTGCTGACACTGCTTCAGTATTATGCATCATGCAGATGGGATAGGTGAGTATTGGGGAGTTTTCTTTCCTCACTGTGCCAGGCTGTTCCAGTTTAAATGGGTCAATCAGAACAGCCCAATGTAAAGCAGGATCTAACCTATATACATATAGGTATATTATGGTCATTATGTCCTTTGTTAGTGGGCGGCATTACACAGTGCTGTACAAGGTAGACATTACATGAGTGTAATGTACGACACTACTCATGGTATTACAAGCCAGAAGTGAAACAACAAAAAGTATATATATATATATAATAGCCACTAATAATAACACTGTGTATTTTATAGATACAGAAAGTGGAGATAGAGCAATGTGAATTACAGAGCAGCCATATACATTACACCTTTAACAAATAAGAGAGGTTAGAACCACAGAGATAGCACTAGTCAGCCTTATCTCTAAAGAAGACATGCCATCAAAACATATTTCAGATCCTTCGAGGGTTTTAATATAGGTAGGCAAAATCAATCATGGAAGCGATATGGGGATGCTGCACACTAAAATGAAGCATGTCTTCATGGAAGCGATGCAGCCTCTTTATTTGTGTTCTACAATTCCCTGACTCCCACCAGATGGGAGCTCTGCTAGAAAAAATTTCCAATATTAATCAGGACCCTTCCTAGCAGAGAGTAGCAAGGGCGTGTAGGTCCGATTTAATAAAGGAAACCTGAGTGTTAGCAGAAGGTGAACATCAATTTAACCCGTAGCAGTTTAAATCTGCCTCATGCATTACATCTTCCCTGACACTAATGGCATATCTGTCTAAAAACAGATAATATATATATTTTTTTTGGGGGGGGGGGGGGATATTTATAGCGCTGTAGAGAATGGTAAGGCTCTTAACTGCCATAGGCTTAACACGTCTGTTCAAAATCCCCCAAAATCTCTACTATGTAGCCCCTTGACATGTTTGCCAAATTCACCGATCCTCGAGTAGTTAAAGAGATGTCATATTTGTAGTCAGTCCACCAGCAGAATGCAGGAAAGTTGTCTACTATCCCATATGGCTAGTGAATGTTTCATCAAGGGACTTAAATTAGACAGCCTCAAGGTGCATCAAAAGGGCCACTATGTGCATCACTCATCTCCCTGTGTGCGCGGCCCTGCCTGTCTCAACTGAATGGCTGTGTGTGGCCACACAAAGCCAAAGGGAAGTGACGACGCAGCGCACAGCTCATAAGAGCAGCTAGGAATTTGACTCAAGACAAGTTAGCTCAGCCTTATGGGGGGTTTCATACACTGGGGCACCCCAACTGAGGATAGTGAAAATCCCAGGTTTTGGCTATAGTTGTAGCTGAGCTATTTGAACTGTCTGATATTACCCTTTAACCTGAGGAAACCCCAGGCGTTTGATGCATATCAGGATGTGATCTTAAAAGTTGGGATCAAGGATCCATTCACAGTAAAAACAGTGCCCCATGTAATCTGGGAGGCTTCGGATTTAAATTCTGCATAACTGATCCTGGCAGATGGGATGGGATATAGAGAGGTGACCCACTGCAAAATGTTTGGGCCAAAGTTTAATTTAGCTAGTACATAGAGGATGTAGTCCAATGAGACAGCAATGAAAGCACGCTGAATGTCTAAAGGAAGCAAGAATTCATTTTTTTGGCTATATGCATGTGAAACGTGACTTTTTATTCACAGACAAATTAGAGAGGCTTCTTGCATGGCTGCCTTGGCCCTTGTGTTGATAATGTATGTAAGGGGTCTGCAATATGGCTCAGAGCTACAGCATACCAATGGGAAGAATCACATCCTTGATAGACCACTGCTACTGGACCATAAGATTCTCCAGAAGCCTGTTGAGAAATAGGATCTTCCAAGAAGTACCTTATGAACACTGTACTGTAGCGTCAGTTCCCTTTTTTGGGAAACCCCTCCTTGCCTCAAAGTGCAGATCCATTTCTAGAAAAGGGGCAGTCTTAAGGGGAATCAGAGCATTGTGCCTTTTTCTGGACGATCTTCTTATCGCGGCCTCCTCCCTCGAACAATCAGAGTTGGACACCAGGATGGTGGTCTCTACGCTAGAGAGGTTCGGATGGGTAATAAGTTACCCCAAATCCTCTCTCTGTCCGTCCAGGGAAATTCCCTTCCTGGGCCTGATTCTGGAATGGTTCTGATTCAGGACTTGATTCGTCTATTCTTGTCCAACCCTCGTCAGTCTATCTGTCTAGGGATGAGACTAGTGGGATTGATGGTAGCTGCCTTCGAGGCAGTCCCGTTTGCCCAGTTTCACATAAGGGCTCTTCAGCTCTTCCTCTTGGCAAAGTGGGGACAGGTGCCCACTATCATTGAATCAAACCTGTCTATTGTCTCCCCACGTTTTGCAGTCCCTTCAGTGGTGGTTAATATCGCACAACCTCCAGAAGGGCAAGTCATTTCTGACTCCGCGTTGGGAACTGGTTACCACGGATGCCAGCCTGGTGGGCTGAGGGGGCTTCTGGAAGAAGCATCAGTTCCAAGGATTGTGGGGGCCTCAGGAGGCTCATTCTCCAATCAATGTATTAGAGCTTCGGGCCATACGTCTTGTTCTACTTCGACTGACCCATTTCTTACAGGGTCTGCCAGTTCAGATTCGGTCAGACAACCGAACATCTGTTGCATACATCAATCACCAGGGAGGGACTAGCAGTTGGGGTGCCCTCCGGGAAGTGTCTCTGATCCTTCAGTGGGCAGAGATCAATGTTCCCTGCATATCAGCAGTTTACATTCCGGGGATAGAGAATGTGGAGGCAGACTCCCTGAGCAGGGGATGTGCTCGCCAGGGAGAATGGTCTCTCAATCCAAGGGTCTTTCAGTTCCTCTGTCACAAGTGGGGGACTCCACGGTTGGACCTGTTTGCTTCTCGTCACAATCACAAGCTGCCAGCTTTTGTGTTTCTATCCCAGGATCCTTTGGCAGTGGCAGCGGATGCCATGTCTCTAGCCTGGAAGGATCTGGGGTTCCTATATCTGTTTCCCCCATTCTCCATGATCAGCAAGCTGGTGCGCAAGCTAGCACTGGAGGAGGTGCAAAGCAATTCTGGTGGCACCAAGGTGGCCAAGACGTCTGTGGTACGCAGACATCGTAAGGCTGGCAGTGGATCGTGTCCATCTGCCTCTTCTTCCAGATCTCGTCACTCAGGGTCAACTTTGTTACCCCAATTTACAAACGCTGGCTTTGACGGCATGGCTGCTGAAGTCTCCATCTTGAAAGAAGGTGGTCTTTCTGATGTGGTTATTCAGACTCTTATTAGAGCTAGGAAGAAGTCTTCCTCTGTCATTTATTACAGAGGAAGACTTCTTCCTCTGTAATAAATGACAGAGGAAGGATTGTGACACAGAGAAGGAAGAACAATATCCTGGTTCAAATGAAAAGCCGACACAACTTTAGGCAGAAAATCTGGTTTGAAGCGGAACATCACCTTGTCCTGGTGTCGCTCATAGTATGGAGGCTGAATAGATAGAGCGGCCAGCTCAGACACATGCCTAACCGAAGTAATAGCCACCAAGAAGACAACCTTGAGAGTGAGAACAGCCAGAGCAGCATCTTGAATAGGCTCAAAGGGAGCACCCTGCAAGGCAGACAAAACCAAGTTTAAATCCCAGAAAGGGACCATAGGTTTTCGAGGGGGACGCACGTGAGTGACCCCCTGAAAGAAGGTCTTAATCAGGTGATGTTGAGCAAAGGTCTTCTGAAAGAAGATAGACAGGGCAGAAACCTGACCCTTCAGAGTACTAAGTTTGAGACCTAAGTCCAGACCATGCTGTAAAAACTCCAGAACCCTAGGGACGGAGAATTCCCGGCAGGGAAGAGACCTGGACTCACACCAGTCAATGTAGGAACGCCATACTCTATAATAAATAGCAGAAGAAGTCTTCTTCCTGACCTGCACCATAGTAGCTAACACAGAGGCAGACAAACCCTTCTCCATCAAGATGGAGGTTTCAGCAGCCAGGCCGTCAAAGCCAGAGTTTGTAAATTGGGATGGCGTAAGGACCCTTGAGTTAGCAGATCTGGTACCCTTGGCAGATCGTACTGATCTACCGCCATTTGAACCACGTCTGCGAACCACACTCTTCTTGGCCACCTGGGGGCCACTAGAATCACAGGTACCCCTTCCAGAGCAATCTTGCGCAGAACCCTGCCCAGAAGGGGGAACGGTGGAAACACATACAGGAGTCGAAACTCCCTCCAAGACATGGACAGGGCATCCGTGGCCATGGGCAGAGGATCCTGAGACAGGGAGACGAAGGCCGGGAGCTTGTGATTGTGACGGGAAGCAGACAGATCCACATCCGGTAGTCCCCAATGGTGACACAGGGACTGGAATACCTTGTTGCAGAGGGACCACTCCCCCTGACGGGACATCCCCCTACTCAGGGCGTCCGCCAGCAGGTTCTCCGCCCCCGGAATGTAGACAGCCGAAATGCATTGGACACTGGCCTCCGCCCATGTCAGAATCTGAGACACCTCTTGGAGAGCACCCTTGCGTTCTGTTGTCTGAGCGTACCTGGACCGACAGACCCCTCAGGTGTTGGGTCAATCGCTCCAGTACCAACCTGACTGCTCGTAATTCCAGAACGTTGATGGGTAAATGGGCCTCCTGAGGACCCCACGTCCCCTGGAAGCGCAGGGACTTCCAGAATCCCCCCCAACCTGACAGACTGGCATCCGTTGTGACCGTCTCCCAGGAGGGGGTCAGAAAAGACCTGCCCCTATCAAGTTCCTGCGGTCCAGCCACCACGCAAGGGACTGTCTGACCGAGGGGGGAAGCACACAGACCCCGTCCAAGGACGATGGGTTCTTGTCCCACACTGACAGAAGGTGAAGCTGCAGAAGTCTCAAATGGAACTGGGCAAAGGGCACAACCTCGAAGCTCGCCACCATCAGGCCCACCAACTGCATTCCCTGCCGGATGGAGAACTGTGGGCTTGAAAGCAGGAACCTAGCCTACGCTGTCAGAGCTTCCACCTTCTGTTGAGGAAGGAATATCCTTGACTGAACCATATCCAGAATCATTCCCAGGAACGGAGTCACCGAGGAGGGGAAGAGGGAGGACTTGGGGTAATTGATCACCCAGCCGAAGGACTCCAGGGTGGACACTACCAGCTATGTGTCCAACTCTGCCTGCCGCAGAGACCGAGAGGTGATGAGAATATCGTCCAGGTAGGGCAGCATGCGTATGCCCCTTAGCCTTATCAGGGACATCACCCTTGCCAGCACCTTGGTGAACACCCTGAGAGCCGACGTTCGGCCGAATGGCAGGGCCACAAATTGGTAATGTTGATCTTTTAGTGCAAATCTGAGAAACCTTTGGTGTCCTGGAAACACTGAGACGTGAAGGTAAGCATCCTTGATGTCTGCTGACGTCATGAAGTCCCTTGGGCACAGTGAGCCAATGGCCGAGCGCAGAGTTTCCATGTGAAAGTGCCTGTTCTTGACAAATTTGTTGTGGATTTTTAAATCCAGAATTGGCCTGACTGACCCATCCTTCTTGGGTACTGTGAAAAGGTTGGAGTAGAACCCCGTGCCCCTGTCTACAAGGGGGACCTTGCAAATGACCCCTAGATCCAGGAGACCCTGTACGGCCAGCAACAAGACCTGAGCTGAGGCAGGGTCTTGAGGGATTCGAGACCCAATGAATCTGGTGGGGGGCTGTACAGCAAATTCTATCTTGTAGCCAGGGGACACTACCTCCTGAATCCACCGGTCTGAGACGTGGCGCCGCCAGATGAGCTCGAAGTGCTGTAGACGTCCCCCCACCCTGACGGGTGAGGGCGCCCCCTCGTGCCTGAGGGGTCTTGGGAGGGGCTTTGGGCTTGGGCCCCCAGGAGGAACCGGGACAGCGTCCTCTGTTCCTGTGCCAGGAATCTGCGCAGGTCCCAGCGAAGGACGCCCCTCTAAATTGTTTGGCCCCACGGTAGGGGGTTGATAGGGTGCCTTGGCCACGAAAGGGACGAATCTGCCTCCTGTGCTGGGGTAACTTGCCTCCCTAATCGATCCCCAAACAAGCGCAGCCCCTTAAATGGAAGCCCCGTGAGAGCTTTCTTGGCAGCATTGTCTGCGGCCCACGGGCGCAACCAGACCGCGCGGCGTATAGCAACCACCAGGGCAGATGACCTGGCACACATCTTAATAGCATCGTCCGATGCGGACAGGATAAAGTTCACAAACGCATCACAGCTGGACAGAGCATTGACAGTATCAGGAGGCAACTCATCTGTGCCATCGAGAGCACTCCTAACCATGGCCCTGAGCGCTACTGCCGCAATGGCTAAGGCGCAAACCGGGCTCAGAGTCGCTCCCCCAAATGCAAAGGCATGACATGCCAGTTGGTCAACACGCCGGTCCTCAGAGTCCCGTAGCGCAGTAGTGTCAGGAGAGCGCATAATAGAGGTGTTGGACAACCCTAGAATAGGAGCATCGACCTCAGGTGGCGATGACCAGCACTTAACTAAGTCAGCACAGAAGGGATATTTCCTATCCACGCTCTTAGGGACCCCATGAAGTCTGCTGGGATGTTCCCATTCTTTAAGCACGAGGCTATTGAAATGGGTTTGCTCAGGAAATTCCAAGCGAGCTTTAGCGGTATGAAAAAATACAATTCTGTGAAGTACTCACCTGTAGAATTGGTATTATACGCATACAGCACGTCCTGCTCCAGATGTAGTAATAACATGTGGGTAATCCTCCGCCTCCGTGCACTGCAGACATGTAGAAAACAAGCTCCTCCCGGCCCTATATATACCGAGGGACCTCCCACAAGGAGAAGCCAGGAGAAAACCAACCACCCAGAGACTGGCAATAACAACAAAGATAATAACCACCATACAGGGGATCCAGAACAATGTGAAACCAGGGTGGGGTGGAGCAGGACGTGCTGTATGCGTATAATACCAATTCTACAGGTGAATACTTCACAGAATTGTATTATTCTAAGCATACAGCACGTCCTGCTCCAGATGTAGTAATAACATGTGGGACATCCAATAGCAGTGTCCATAAAGTAGGGTGGGATCCCCATGAGAAAAGGCACAGCCAACAGTAATAGCGCTGTCACCCGCAACCTTGCTACCAGGAGCAACGGGAGCAAATGCTCTAACTCAAACTTATGAAACCTTACAAGGCTGAGTGAAAACACAAGCAGCGAACTAGTCAGCTTGCTCAACATAACCGAGTGCTGAAAGGCCCGAGCCAAGCACAAGTATAAAGAGAACAAAAATCAAGAGAGAAGAATGAATCTCCCCTAAACGAGTAGGCCGGATTAAAGCCTAACCATGCTACTGCAAAGAAAGGGTAGCCATGGCAACCTTAGGACCCTCCCCGTCGGGGAATATGAACCCTGGTCTCAGGTGAGACCGGTGGGAATACTGAAAAACAACGATAACAAGGCTCAGCAAGAGCCGAAAAGTTTATTTTAGGCTCAGAAGGACAAACCAACTGAGCAAGACCAATCCAAAGGGCTCCTACACCCATGGAAGCAATCAATCCTGTTACATAAGGACGGAGACGCCTATAAGCCCCAAGGGCATAATCCCAACCAGGGACAGGGAACAGTCCAGGAATCTCCAACGCCTGTAGAGGGATACAGATCCCTTAAGCTCAGAGTAAGCAAGACACTAGCCCAGAGGCCGGAAGGTCTGGAATAGAGGAGAATAAAAACTCCGCCTGGATCCAAACTCGGTGTAAGGCGAAACACCCTCACCTAATGGTGTACAGATATATAAACACATATATATATATATATATATATATATATATAGAGATAGATAATGACTGGGGCCGCTAACAGAGCCATCCTCTATGGCACTCTTCTGACTGAAGCAACTGCCCCAGAAGAGGGATGTGAGGGAAGGAACAGTTCAGACAAGAACTTGAATAAGACCCAAGGAACCCTTAGCAGGGCATCAGGATAAGTAACCCCCCCAAAAGGGAGCTTAGGAAAGTCCCTGGGGAAAGCACTTGAACAACCCATGAGGAATGCTCCACACAGAAGATTGAACTAGACTTCTACCGTAGGCGAACAGGGCGAGCCCTGACAACCCTCAACGAACTGAGCTGGGGAGCCACCTAAAACCGCGCTGTAATAACTCTAGGACCCAGGGATCAGACAACATCCCGCAGGAGAGAGAGACAGTCCCAGCAAGGCAACTAGAACGACATCTCCCAATCTAGCAGGCAGAGAAGGAAGAAGAAGAAGAAGAGGAGGGAGCTAGGCTAGAGAAAAGACACCCCGAGGTAAGCATCTCCAATGGGGTGAAGAGCAAACCATCTAATCGCCTAAATAGGCCTGTAGATAGGGGTGACGTAGTAAGGAGCCTGAATAGGCAGGACAGCCCTCGAGAGAGGGCATACAGTCCGACTGTCTTCAGCAGAATCAGCGAACCACGCCCCACTGGGCCACCCAGGGCCCCCAGCGTAACGGTTCACCCTTGCTACAGCAACTTTGTGCGAAACCCCACCTAGCAGGGTGAAAAAGGTTAAGACCTATAGAGTATAATATCTTGACAGCAAGCAATACTAGGCCCCCATGACCAGGCTAGCGAGGTTTGGGACAATAACCCAGGAATTAACCCAGGACAGAGTTCCTGTAATAGGAACGGGGCCCCACAGGGCCACACCAGTAGGGGCTCAGTGAGACACTAGAATAGACCCTCCTAGCACCGTAGGACAGCCAACAAGCCAATACCAGTGAAGTGTAAGGAATGTAAACCCCCACTTAGATCAGAACCAGACCCTTCCTGAAGGGTCAACCTGTTCCGAGACCTTCACAGATAAAAAAAGGACAGGCCACTGTCGTCAGACTGACCGAGGGTCCCCAAAGAGACTGAAGAGGAGTAGTCCAGCAATTTAGAGCCCGCCAAGGCTCAATGTGATAACCGAAAAACAGTATGAAAACGGAATCCCAAAAAGGGGACCCCCTTGGAGCCACGGGGGATTTCAGAGGAAATAAAAAACCCCCTAGAAAACCTGCCAGACTTGGTCCCCATGGTGACCATTTACAGGGAAAGGCAAAAAAGGAAGGGATGGTCCCTGACGCCTCCCTTGAATTTACCAACTCCAAAAAGGAACCCCCGTAACAAGGGGGGCATACTGACCTAGTTTCAGGGGTGTTGGAACCCCGACCAGGATAAGTAACCTAAGGTGTCACAGGCCCCAAGGCCTCTGAGAATAAAGGACAGCATCTGGACCGCCACCAACAGGCCCACCAGCTGCAAGGTGAAGGTAGCGTGACAAACCGGAGGGCAAGGCCCCTACCGTACTAAGGCCACACATAGCCGAAGGGAAGGTTTAACGTGAAAAAAAGCCACCCCGTAGGGAGATACCTAACCGGGGTACACTAAGTAAGAGGTGTGCCTGAGCACCAATCCAAAGGACTCCCAAGGAGCCTCAAGTCAATAGCCGACACGGCCTGACACAAAATTGGAAAAGAATGACAATCAAGTGGGACCTAGCGCGGACGTCACGGGGGCACGTCCAAGACCACACTCCCATGCTCGCCTTGGTGAGCCGTCTGGGAACAGGAGAGGGTCCCAAAAACCAGACCCCAATCCGCAGAGTTGGTCCTGCAATACCGTCTGTAAATAGCCTAAGCTAGAATAGACCCTCCTTATTCTGAGGACACAGGGGACTAAGAAGGAATATAGATCCTCACAGGCATCAAGAGGTCCACTTGGACAAGAGATCCTGTGGCCCGACAGGTAATACCATGTAGGAGCTGCCTGTGAAAGGTAAATGCTAGGTCCAGAATGGCCGCCCGGGTCAGACTGCTTCATCCCAGAGGGAAAAGGTATGGATACAATCACAAGTCAAGGGCCAACCTGTAAGAGAGCCCGGATCCTGCACGCCTGGCTCGGCCTGCCTCAACCCCCGAAGGGAAAGCAGGGACTAGAAAAACCGTGACAACCTCAGAAAGGGACCGACCAGCAAACTCCATTTTGCATCCAGGGAGACTATCTCCCGCAACAGCCTCAACGGAGCATGGCGCCCTGCGATAGCAGCCAAGTGCTGCGGCAGCCCCCTCGCCAAACAGGGCGAGGGCGTCCCTTCATGCTTGCGTGGTTTTGGCAGCTTTGGATTTCGCCCTGCCGGAGGTTCCAGGGCGTTGCCTGCCCCCCCTGGGGCGGGCCTCCACTCCAAAAAGTTGGAAGCACACTTCTGGTTCTCGCTTGACACTAACGTAGGGAGGGGTATCCCTGCCCCTAGGCGGCCGGGACGGCCTTCTGCGCGATGGTGCCTTACCCTTTCTTCCAAAAAGGTCCAACCGGGCCCCGAATAAGCGTCGTCCTCTAAAAGGAAGACCAGTAAGAGCCTTTTTTGTATCATTGTCAGCCCCCCACTGTCGCAGCCAAAGCAGGCGGCGACTAGCCACCACAAGAACCGAGGTTCTAGCACACATTTTAATGGTGTCATCCATCGCTGAGAGAATAAGCCTCACAAAAACATCACAATCAGACAGTGCATTAAAGACCTACCAAGGGAGATCCTCCGGCTGTTGGTCCAGTATCTTCCTAAGAAGGGTCCTGGCGGCAACTGCGGTGACGGCCGCAGCACAGACCGGGCGCAGAGCCGCCCCTGCCCACGAAAAGGCGTGGGAAGCCAATCTGTCAATGCGCCGGTCCTCAGCATCCGGAAGGGTACGATGAGTGGAAGCTGCCATGAAGGGGGGGTTAGCAACCCCAATTATAGGTGCGTCCACCTCGGGAGGTACTGACCATTGATCAACCAAATCAGGGGGAAAAGGGTACTTCCAGTCCCAGACCCCCGGAACCCCTGTAAGTTTACAAGGTGATTTCCATTCCTTAGATATAAGAGTCTGGAAATGATCCTGTTCCAGAAATTCCAGGCGCGGTGTTGCCGTGTGGAAACTCTCCCTTTTGGACTTGGGAGACTCTCCCGGAGGAGAGATGGACAGTGCTTCAAAGATCTTTCTAAGTAACTCATCAGTGTCACACAGGCCCCAAGAACCTGGGCCAGAACTGTCACGGCTCCAAGACATCTCATCTGAGGAACTGGAACCAGAGAACAGTTCACCCTCATCAGAATGATCAAGGTCCTGCATAGCAGCGGGCTCCTCAGTTTCAGTGGGACACCTAGAACCAGGGGGCATTAGGGACCGTTTCTTTCCAGCGCCCAAGCGCTCTGCCAAACCAGACATCACCTGCTCCGCCGTGGGTAACCTGCGCAGCACCACCTGCTGGTTATCCCCGCTCGAGTTCTTAGTGAGATCTAAGCACTGGGAGACAGGAGTATTGAAGAGAGGTGCAGCTACTGGTAAACCTGATTGCAGGGCCAGCACTTGTTCAGCACACGGTCCGCAGACCCGTGCTCTGTCAGCATCAGCGTGGGGTTGTCCACACATGGTACACAGCCGGTCTTGTCCCCTCGGGACCCCGGACACATAGTTCTGAGATGCCTCCATATGGTGATTAATCTAAGTAATATGCCAGTAGGGATTTATGCTGTAAGCAACCCTGGATGCCCCAAGACCCGCTAGGGATGTGGGAGAATTTAGGAATAAACCCGCTAAGATATATATATCAGGCCGGGAGAAGCCACTGGAATCTTGGCGTCTGAAAGACATAAGGAGAAAGAGGGTGTCAGAGCCATGCACTACAGGAAGACTAATAACCGAAAACGCCCGTGAGGGCACTTACAGTAACCAAGGAAGAGGAGGATCGTGACCACGCGCTCGCGGGAAGACCGACAAAATGGCGCCAAGCGAACCTCGAAGGGCGGGCCAGAGCTCAGATGACGCGGAACGTGCCAAACCAGACCACGCCCCCCCCGGAGAGCGCGAAGCTCTAAGCGCGGAACAAGACAGAAAGAGGAGACAGTTCTAAACGCCATAGCGTCGCTAAACGGAGCCGCCGTACGCGCCAAACGAAAGTACATTAAAGGCGCTGCGGCCAACATAAACATAATGTTTGAAGTGCGGCTCTGACCCCCGGTAACCAATAAGGCTATAAGCAAACAGTGTAATAGGGCAAGGTTAGGCCAACGTACACACAACCCCCAACCCTTTTTTTCCCCCCCCCTAACGGGGGGAACTGAGGAAGAAGGTGACCCAGCACTCGGGGTTCACCGCTACATGGGGCGTGGGGCAATGATGCGGGAAGGGCATCCACTGAAGGCTCACCATTAGCCTTGACCACCTACCCTATGGTGGGGGATTGCGGTCTAGCTCCGTAAGCACACTAGGTGCTGCCTACCTTCACCCGACCAACGCAGCCCAGGCTGGGAGGCATATTCTTCATAAAGAGGACGGGTGGAAATAGTCCCGCAGGGCCTCGGGCTGCAAAGCCCCGCTCCCCTGCGAGAGCGTGATACTTCATGTCTTCGCAGTTCCAGCACTGCAGAGAAATCTGGGGATTTGTGGGAGGTCCCTCGGTATATGTAGGGCCGGGAGGAGCTTGTTTTCTACATGTCTGCAGTGCACGGCGCCGGAGGCGGAGGATTACCCACATGTTATTACTACATCTGGAGCAGGACGTGCTGTATGCTTAGAATAGATCACCCCTTTGCCGGGGAGCCGCAGCAGGGGGAGAGAGGGACAGAACCTCAAAGATCTGAACCAGCAGTCTATCAATATCATCCGAGGACCAATGCTCGGAGCCAGACTCTTCCTGACCCCTGGACTCATCGTCATATGACCCTGAGTCAGAGAACAGTTCCCCTTCGTCCGAGGGGATATGGGCATAGGAATGCAACAAATCATCAGGTTCTATAGGGAAGAGGGCCGATTCAGGGTTCAAGTGCCGCCTCTTGGCGGTGGCTTTATGCGCTAAGGAATTAGCAAGCAAGTTTTCAACACTAGCCAGCCTAGTGGCCAAATCAGGATGAGAATCCCCACTGGTATTGGGGGTTAGACTCAGGCTTGGGGGAGTAGGTGAAGTGAGGCGGGGTGCAGGCCCAGCCTCAGAGGAGACGGGAAGCACCAATAGCGCCTGCTGTGCACAAGGAACCCAGACCCGTGCATTGTCACCGCTGCTAGGTAAGACCCCACAAGCTAAACACAGCCGGGCTTGTCCCGAAGGAACCCCGTTCACAATATCCTGAGATGCCTCCATATGGTGATTTAAATCGGCACAATATACCAGTAGGGATTGACGCTGTAAGCTACCCTGGATGCCCCAATAACCCGCGGGGAAGTGGGAGTAATTTTTATGGTCACGACCGGGAGCTACACTGGGCCGGGAGAAGCCACCGAAATCCGCGGTCTGAAAGACATAAGGGGGAACAAGGATGTCAGAGCCATGTGCAATGGGAGATAGAAACTAAAGAAGAGTCGCCCATGAGGGCACTTACAGACAGAGAGGAGAGGCAGATCTTCACCAAGCGAGCGTGAGAAGGAAATGGCGCCAAGCGAACCTCGGAGGGCGGGCCTGAGCCGACCGCGACGCGGAACGCGCCAAGCCGGAACCACGCCCCTCCCCAGCGAGCGCGAAGCTCGGAAGGCGTCTAGCCAATCAGTGACAGTAAAGTCATAACGCCTGATGTAAATGGCGCTCGGATCCTATACAGGCACGGCTGAGGTCTGAACTCAGGATCTCCTGTGTACTGGACAGGCGCTATAACCAACTAAGCCAGCGCAACCTAAGAAGAGCCACTAAGGCTAAGAAGGAGAAGGGAAGGAAGAAAAAAGCCGCCGAGGCGTCCGCAAAGCCGCCGCCGTACATGCGGTGCAAGCAGAAACAGAAACTAAAGGCGCTGCGGTTAACAGTAAGATAAGAGCACGGCTCTGATCCCCGTTCCCAGTAAAGCACAGCCAAGCCATAAGCGTGTAAGGATACACTGAGGCCACCATACACACAACCCCTCCCCCCCCTTTCTTTTCCCCCTACTTAAGGGGGGAACGAGGGAGGAAGGCGACCCGTTACATAGGGTCCACCGCTACATGGGGCGTGGGGCAATGATGCGGGAGGGGCATCCCCTGAAGGCTCACCATCAGCCTTGACCGCCTACCCTATGGTGGGGGATTGCGGTGGAGCGTGGCTCCGTAAGCACACATGGTGCTGCCTACCTTCACCCGACCAGCGCAGCCCAGGCTGGGAGGCATATCACACAGAGGAGGGGTGGAAATAGTCCCACAGGGCCGCAGGCTGTAATAGCCCCGCTCACCTGCAGTGTCTTCGCAGTCAGCACTGCAGAGAAATCTGGGGATTTGTGGGAGGTCCCTGGGTATATGAAGGGCCGGGAGGAGCCTGTTTTTGCATGTCCGCAGTGAACAGCGCCATCTGGCGGAGGATTACCCACGTGTAAGTATTATATATGGAGCAGACCGTACTGTATGCTTTTGTTTTGTTTTGTTATTTGGCTGGTCAATCACTTAAAATTATATATACATATACAGAAACCCACAACCCTGGCTAAATACAGGCACAACCAGATTGAAACAGCTGTCTCGAGCTGCTGAACAGCGATGGAGGAAAACCAAAGCCAATCATGACTTTCTATTCTACAAACAAGCCCTTCAGGAACTCAGGACGGCCCTTTCATCTGCTAAGCAAGCTTATTTCTCTTCACTGATTTCTGCACAAGCCCGGAATCCCAAACAACTCTTCAACACTTTCAGTTCCTTACTCCGCCCACCACCTCCTCCTCCAACCTCCCAAATAACAGCAGAAGAATTTTCTGCATTCTTCAAAGGAAAAATTGACAACATTCGACTCGGCTTTGCCCCTCAGAATCCCTCACCATTTCAAACAATCCCCCCGCCTTACTCTCTTACTTTCTTCACTCCAATAACTGAGCTTGGACTAACCTCTCTCATTTCTAGAGCCCACCTTACTACCTGCTCCCTCGATCCTATTCCATCCCACCTTATTCCTCAACTGTCTCCATCCCTCACTCCAGCCTTAACATCCATATTCAACCTCTCTCTCTCCACTGGCACCTTTCCTTCTTCCTACAAACATGCAGTTATTACTCCGATAATCAAGAAACCCTCTCTCGACCCCTCTGCCCTCTCCAACTACCGCCCTATCTCGCTACTCCCTTTCTCCTCCAAACTTCTTGAACAACATGTCCACTCAGAACTGTCACAATACTTATCCACTAACAACTTATTTGACCCCTTACAATCAGGATTCCGTCGTAACCACTCCACTGCAACTGCCCTCACCAAAGTCACCAATGATCTGCTCACTGCCAAAAGCATTGGTCACTACTCCATCCTCATCCTTCTTGACCTCTCCTCAGCCTTTGATACTGTCGACCACTCTCTGCTTCTTGATATTCTCTCCTCTCTTGGGGTTCAAGGGCTTGCACTCTCCTGGCTCACCTCTTACCTCTCTGACAGATCATTCAGTGTATCCTATTCTAACACAGTCTCATCCTCACATTCTCTTTCTGTTGGTGTGCCGCAAGGTTCTGTCCTAGGCCCCCTACTTTTCTCAGTCTACACCCATGGCCTTGGCAAACGTATAACTTCACTAGGCTTTCAATACCACTTCTATGCGGATGACACTCAGATATATCTCTCAGGCCCCAATCTCTCCTCTCTCCTATCTCGCCTCCCCAACTGCCTCTCAGCTATTTCTTCATTCATGTCATCTCGCTACCTCAAGCTAAACATGGACAAGACAGAACTGGTCATTTTCCCACCCTCTAACTCCCCTCCCCTCTCTAACACGTCTATTTCTGTCAACAATTACACAATAACAGCAACTCCCCAAGCTCGGTGCCTGGGAGTCATTCTGGACTCTGCCCTCTCTTTCAAACCACATATTCACTCCCTGGCCACCTCCTGTCGCCTCCAACTTAAAAACATCTCCCGCATCCGTCCTTTCCTCTCACCTGACACCACTAAAATGCTAGTGCATGCCCTGGTCATATCCCGACTGGATAACTGCAACATCCTTCTTTGTGGCTTACCAACTAACAGACTGGCACCCCTCCAATCTATCCTGAACTCTGCTGCTCGCCTCATCCATCTCTCCTCTCGCTACTCTAGTTCTGCACCTCTCTGCCAATCCCTACACTGGCTGCCAGTCCCTCAGCGAATCCTGTTCAAAACTCTAACTCTCGCATACAAAGCTCTCTCCAACCAGGCCCCTCCCTACATCTCATCTCTAATCCAACAGTATCAACCTAGACGCAGCCTCCGCTCCTCTGCTGACCTACTCCTGTCCTCCACCCTGGTCACCTCCTCTCACGCCCGCCTCCAGGACTTCTCACGTGCAACTTCAATCTTCTGGAATGCCCTCCCGCACCCAATCCACCACTCCACAACCCTCAAAACCTTCAAAGGCGCCCTTAAAACTCACTTATTCAGACAAGCATATAATCTGGCCTAACCAATCTTCTCAAGGGCGCATGCCACAAAGCTCAATACTGACTGTTTGTGATCCTTCCCCCTCGTCTCCACCGCTCTTCCTTTAGACTGTAAGCTTGCAAGGGCAGGGCTCTCTCCCCTATTGTATCTTGTATTCAGAATATCCATTGTCAACTCTGTAAAACTGCATTTGAATTATTATATGAAGCAGCCTCACGGCTGTTTTCGGGGATACCCCCATCCCCTCGCACCCCCACTTAAAGATGAACAGTGGTGATTACCCTCACCCCCGGGTTCGGTTGAGGTAGAGTGTTCTTCGGAGATCGTCATACTATGTGAAACCATGTGGGACCTGTGTATGTTGTAGAATATGATCATGTGCTGTGCCCTCCCCTCTTCCCCCATCCCTTCTCTTTATTCTGTACCCCCCCCCAACTCTGAAAACCAATAAAATTTGATTATACTTGAATTATTATATGTACCGTATGTTTCTACCCTGTCTGTAATTACTACTTTGTAATAATACATAGCAAATCTCCCCCCCTCCCACACATATCAGTGGTCAACGCTCACATGGTGCTCCCTTATGTTGACAATAAATGATGGAGAATATTGCCTAATGACTAAAAATGAGGGCACATACTGTGCACAAGTGCGGCGAAGAAGCTTGCTATCACTGCCTGAATGAAAGGACAAACTGGATTGCATAAGTGGCATTGTTGTCAAAGTAGCCATCCTCCTCATTTATTCCATGGCCGCCAACCACGATTCCCGCTAACCAATCGCCATCCTTCTTATTTATTGTATGGCTGGCAATCACACGACTGCCGGTAACCAATTAGGGTTGCTGAGTGAACTTGCACATCAAACCTAAATAGATGCTGGTGGGCACATGATTGGCTGCCATTTGCTGCAAAGGTGAATGAGGAAGTGATGACTACAGTCATCAAAAGATGAGAGAGAGAGAGAAAGAAAGAAAGAGAACAAATGAAAAAAAAAAATTAAATTACCTGATTTTCTTTTCTAGTAAATGTTACATTTCAGAATGCTATTGCAAAGCAACAATGCATTGCGCCAGTGTACCTGAATATTTGGCAATATTATCAAGTAGTAGGGGATATTTAGTGAGTCGCTGCATCTCAGTTGGTATGATGTCTTTTAATTGCAATCGTCTGCACAAAGGATTACTCTCTGCATCCTGCAAGTGAACATTTAACAAGTTAAGACTGATTATGTTTAATACAATTTCATGAAAAAAAACATAACTACTACTATGAAAAAGCTCCAGATCGTAGCCCTTTGGGGCCTTCCCCAGATAGACCTTATTTTACTCACTGATGAGGGAGGATGGTGCCCTAGAAGTCGATGCAAACTCTTAGCAATCTCTTATGACTTATGTTACTGTAGCTGTACTTCAAGAGCAGCATATCACATATACCACTAATCTTGCACAGATCCATTAATCTACTATGTGGTGCCTACAGAGGTAGCAGCCGTTGAATTCCAAGGCGAGGACCGTATTTTAATAGGTAGACAAATTGTTCTAACAATTTCTGAACAATGTTCTTGTTCTAACATTTACTGTGTACACATGTATGTGTGCATGTGTGTCAATAACTGTGCCGATTGACTGACCATAAAAAAGGCCTGGTACACATTCAACACATGATTTGCATAAGCTTCTGCAATGCCGCAACATTTTTTTCTGTCCAGAGTTGCATTAATTTTTCTCTAAGATCTTGTATTGATTATTGGACATTTGGCCGCTGTGCAATGTCTTCCCCAGTACATGCCAAAGGTTCTTAATTGGGGTTAAGGTCTGGGCTTGCAGTGGTGTGAAAATGATGTCTCATGTTCCCTGAACCACTCTTTCAAAATTTGAGCCAGATGAATCCCGACAATGTCATCTTGGAATTTGCCAGGGAAGAAAAGAAACTACTGACAGAATAACCTGGTTGTTCTATATATTCAATTAGTTAGCTGACCTCACTCTTTGGGCACATAAGGTTGCTGAACCCAGACCTGACCAACTGCAGCAACCTCAGATCATAACACTACTGAAAATGTAAGCCTTTTCTACCAGTTTGCCTCACTGATTTTCTTAAGGCTACACAACTGTTTAGCCCCAATTACTCGAGTTCCCTTTGCATTGTGTGTGTAGAAATGCTTTCACTTTCACTGTTAAAAGAACAAAAACCCACTGAGCTTGTGAAATAAATTTGGCCAAAGCACCTGCCAATAGTTCCATCTTAGAGTGTGGACTAGAAATTAATATTTTCACCTACAGAATTATCCTGGAACAAGGATTTTTTTTGCTGTCTCTCTTTGTAAGATTGCAGACATTGCATAAGTGTGGGAATAACATCATTACAACTCAATACAGTGGCAACGAATGGAGTAGGCAAGGTTTTACAGCTAAAACAAGCAGCATTAGCAGGAAGCAGAGTAAAGCAAGGGCAGGGAAGATTGTCAAAGGGTACTCCTCATGGGGGGAGCATTTCAGGAAATGCAAAGATTTGATTTAACCAAACATTTAAGCGATTGCTGATCACAATGATTCAAGGTATTTTTTCGACCACATCGAAGATGACATTTCCCCCCTGCTGTCCACCTTCTATGTCTTTATGGAAAGACATGTAAAATTACAGTTGTCAAGCACCTGAGTATGATCTTTGCTAAGGTGTTTGGAGGGGTGGGGATGCAGCATCCCTCAAACAGCTCAATAAGAGCCCTACCCCTGAAAATAAGCAATTTTTATAGAGGGATGGGGCGGCTATCCTTCCCCCCACCCCCATTTGAACTGGCTGCAATGGAGCTGCCCCCCCCCCTCATCAGGGACATTTTCTGTGGAGGTATAGGGGTGGCTATCTATCCATCTGCATATATATCTATCTAGCCTTCTGCCTATCAATTTATCTACTGTAGTGATCTATCTATCCGCCCAGCTATCTATCCATCCGCCCAGCTATCTATCCATCCGCCCAGCTATCTATACATCCTACTGTCTATCTATCCATCTATCCATCCATCTGCCTATCCATCCATTCCTCTGCACATCTATTTGTTGTTTATGGGAGAAAAAGAATACATCCCCAAAAAATACAATTCTGTGATTACTCACCTGTAGAATTGATTTTAATGGTGTTCTGCTCGGGTCGCTCCATTCTTGACAATTGGGTTATCCGCCACAAGATGGCGCAGTTGACTGCAAGACGAAACCTGTGGCTCCTCCCGGCTCATATAAAGGCTGCTGTTTCCCAAATAATCCCCAGCATTGAAAAGCAGTAAATACAGAGACAAGCTGGGAGGCCAGAGACCATGTTAATTCACACAGCCCCAAAAGAAACTCTCTCAAACCGTAATCACCATAACAAGGCAAAAAGAGGATAACAGAAAAGGGTGGGATGGAGCGATCCGAATAGGACACCATTAAAATCAATTTTACAGGTGAGTAATCACAGAATTGTATTTTTCTTGGTGTCCTGCTCGGGTCGCTCCATTCTTGACAATTGGGACATCCAAAAACAGTGTCCAAGAAGGGTGGGATCCCCAGAGAGCAACAGCACGTAGTTCATGACACTACCGCCTGAAGCACCTTACGGCCAAAAAACAGCATCAGCTGAAGCCCTAACATCAACCTTGTAAAAAAGTATGAACTGAAGACCAAGTAGCGGCCTTACAAACCTGTTCAACCGAAGCCTGGTGCTGAAAAGCCCAAGAAGCACTGATAGCTCTAGTGGAATGAGCTGTAACAAGGAAAGGGGGTTCCTTCCCCTTGGCAGAATACGCTTGTACCACCGCCTGTCCGATCCACTTGCGGATAGTGGATTTGGCTGGAGACAAGCCCTTCCTAGGCCGGTCAGAAAGGACAAAAAGAGAATCCGACTTCCTAAAGGATTCCGTAGCAACCAGGTAGTACTGAAGTGCCCTGACCACATCCAGGGAATGGAGGGTCCGCTCCTTAGAATTAGAAGGCGCGGGACACAAAGAAAGCAAAACAATGTCCTCATTGAGATGAAAGGCAGAAACAACCTTGGGTAAGAAGTCTGGTTTAACCCTTTAGGTGCCAATCACTTAACACCTACGTGCTCGCATGTCCGAGCCTTAAGTGCCAAGCAAATAAAAATATTCACCTGACCCCTCGTTGGATCCGGCCGGGTTTCCTCTTTAATTTGGTGCCATCCGATCCCCCATGGGGGCTCGGATGGCTCCAGGAGAGCCCCTGGAATAGGGCCCACCCCCCTGCTTCGGTAGCAGCAGCTGCTAACTGTAAAAAAAAAAAATAAACAAAAATGACATTTACTTACTTGCGGTCGCGCTGCCTCCCGACAGGTCTCCTCTTCACTGGGGGGGCCTTCGATCCCCCCCGCAGGCTCTTCTGTGGCGAGGAGAGGGCAGAAATCGCCCTCTCCCCCCCACTTCCTGGATCGCGACTGTGTCATTGTGATGTCACCAGCAGCCGGCTTCTTAAAGGAGCAGTATCGCGAACATTTGCATTCAAAAAGATAAATAATTAAATAGCCACACAATAGCTTCTAACACGTGTATAAATAATGTGGTGATAGAAAAGAAAAAACATGTATGCCTTACTTTTAAATTGTAAAATGAAAATGGCTCAGTCCATTTGCTGAATGGGGGGGATCTGCTGTTTTTTATTCAGTGAGGTGATTGAGAGCTGCCACTGGTCTCCTAGCAACAGGCATAGTAAACTTGCTCCAGCTTTCTTCCCAGGGCAGCAATGTACACGGCAGTAACAGCTCTGTGTGTGTGTGTGAGGTGCGGCTTCTGTGATGAGACCACCAGGTGACACTATATATATATATATATATATATATATATATATATATATATATATCATTCCTACTAAATAAATGACTAAAAAAATCTACTTTGATTGCACAATCATTATATATATATATATATATATATATATATATATATATATATATATGTGTCCAACAGCACATGCGAGAGCCGTGGCTGCATCCTCGCTATACTCTTAGCAGGGCGCGTGCCCGCGCCAGGCATTTGTGAATGTTCACCACAGGCAACCATGTTAAAGGGTAGCAGGGGATGCGGCAGACAGCGTGCTCGGATCCGCTCGCCTTAGACGAAGGGGCGGCAGTGAATCCGAGTGCGCTGACAGCTGCGCATGTGCTGTAGGACCATGAAAGGGTGAGATCGGGCAACACAGTGGGGCATTCCTATCAGGGCGCCCGGGGGGTAAGGAACAAAACCCAGGACAGGCAAAATCCTGGGTTTTGGTCCACTTTAAAGTGGAACAAAACCCTGAGTGGCCAACCCTGGAGTCTAAAACCTAAAAGAATTCCCCTGGCGCATCGCAATACATGATGCCCCAGTGTGTGAAACACTGCCCGGGTCGCCGCAATGCTCACCTTTTCTCTGGCTCCCATGGTGATATAAATAGCTGCAGCCGCATCCTCAGCATCTCTGGATAGCCATTCAGAGAGGCTGGGTGCCCAGGGATGCTGCCGCTCCAGGTTCTCGTTGCCAAACTCTGTGTGCGATTAGATGACAGCCTGTGCATGCCCAATGGGACAGGGAAAGGTATATTTTGACAGCTGAACTGGTGGGGGGTCACTTAGTTGGGATGCCCCTGGGGCAAGAAAAAGACTGGGGCTAGTGAATGGTTTTGTTCTGCTTGAAACACACAAAGCTGTAAAAAAGAGAAAATGGGAATCGGAAAGATACTGCAGACAGCAGCAAAGGTAAAAAGAAAGAAAAATTGACAAAATAAATAATCTGTAGAGCAACATAAAAATAGAAAAATCCAATTGGAAAAAAAAGTAAAAAAAAAATACAGTTCTTAGCTGGGCTCGAACCTTAGACCCTCTGCACCATATCTAAATGCTCTACCTGATGAGCCATTCAGCCAGCTGATAATAGACTACACTTTATAAGGTGACATATCTGAAACAATGTTGCATAATGCAGTCACTATCTCTCTCTTGTCCTGCAGTCTCTCTTCTCTAGTCCCAGCCGGACAGTAAAGACACACACACAAGCTACCTTCTGGCCGGCACCATGCAAACACACACACACACACAGCAGCTATCTCCTGGCCGGCCAGCAAAGACACACACAGCCATCTCCCAGCCAGCAAAGACACACACACACAGCAGCCATCTCCCAGCCAGCACACACACAGCGTCCTCAACGCTGCGCTCCTTACATAGAAGTGGCAGGGAGCCGTTCTCCCCCCGCACAGCACTTGGTATAGCCTGAAGTGACGGAGCCCGTCAGTGAGACACATTTTAAAACAGCTGCCATTCTGCAGCAGCACAATCTACAACTTCTTTGGAAACACATATTGCCTTCTGATTACTATATGTACTCGCATGGAAAGTACATTTTAAATCTGTGTTCCAAGATAAATTTCGCGATACTGCTCCTTTAAGTCCAGCACCCGAGACTAAGAATCAGTCTGCTCAGGTGGTTGGAGGAGAGAGGTGGGGAGGGGGAGAGGGCTGTGATCGCCACCCCCTCCCCAGGCTCTCTCCTCCAAACACCCGAGCAGACTGACAGCGGTCATCGCAGATCGCCGGGGGACACAGGATCGGAGGTGAGTAAAGTAAAAAATAAATAAATAATGTCATTTTTTTTCTTATGTGTCAGTGTGTCCCCTTATACCAGTTCACAAGGCTGGGGGCTGGCAAGTTGCAACTTGCCATTAATCCCCGGCACCCCTATTACCTGCCTCCCCAAAGCCTCCGGCAAAAATCATGGTTAAACATGGCGCAGAATGGGGAAAAATTACCTGTCAACAGAGGGCGACAAAACTTCAAGTAGGCTGGCAATTAAAAGAGTTAAACCGGACCTTCAGCGTGATTTAATGAAAAGCCCAAACTCTTAAAAAACGGTTCCCCAGCATCTAAAATTAATATATTTTACGTTTTTAGTCACTAACTTATTATTCTTTCCCCCACTGGGCTGCAACAACTGTTCAGGAATTTAGGATACGGGCGCCGCCATCTTGACTCAGAAGCATCACACTTACTGAGTAGAGGAGAGTGGGATAAGGTACAGGGGGGCGGGTTATAGCTGTGCTTTGCTCAGACAGAGCTGGGGTCAGGTAAAGGTCAGCAGTCCCAGAATGCAGAGCAGCACAGTCAGGAGGCACTTCCTGTTTGCAGGCTGCCTGATAAGATGGCGGCTTCCATAAGCCGCCATCTTGGATGTTTAAAGGCCCATAACATGCAGTAGATGCAGGTAGGATGATTTTTAATGTGGTCAATCTGTATGTACAGGGTGTGGGAAACATATAAGATAGACTGTTATTCAGAGTGAAGGACCGCTTTAATAGTACCTATGCATGTTGGGTATTGTTCTGCTCGGAGGACCATGCTCTTTCAGATTTAGCTTGTTTGTTCTTGTTTGCATATTTATATTTTAGGAAAACATGTAATTTATTCAGTTTATTTATTCATTTTTTCAGGGAAACCCTGTGCAACCTAAGAATTCTTCGAGGGATTGCTTCCATAAAGGTGAGCCTCCTACAACAAGCTGGGTACTCTTAGAAAGCTTAACATGTGTACTTTCAGGGAATATATGGTTTATCGGGGATATTCCAAATATAAAGGGTTGTTTTGGTTGAAAAATTGCAAGGTGCGCACTGTCTGCAGAGCTGAAATTGTCAAGTAAAATTACTGTTACGTGCACGCTTTACTTTGTGATTGCCAACTCTTCCCTTGACAGCATGTGGGCATCGTTCTGTTTGGGGCATGTTGTTTTTTGAGACTTTACTTATTTCTTGTTTGCATATAGTTTTTTTTAGGAAAATGTGGCTTGATTCTTCCATTTTATTCTTTTTCTTTTTTTTAGGGAAACTTTGTGCAACCAAAGAATACATTGAGGGATTACTTCTAGAAAACTAAGCCCACATACACAAACTTGGTACGCCTAGAAGGCTTGTGGCGTGTACTTCCAGAGAATATATAGTTTGTGGGGGGTATTTCAAATGTAAAGGGTTGTTTTTCTGGAAAAACTGCAAGGTGCGCATAGCGCAGTTGTATTTTATCTGAAAATCTCCTAAAGCTCTGTTTCAGTTTGGGGGTCTCCTGGGCAGGAAAGGGTGTTTATCTATACATATGTGGTACCGCTGTGACCGGGAGAAATTAGGGTTACGCACGCAATAAAATTTTATTGACAAACTTACATTTTTTATTACAAAAAAACACTACAAATTGCAAAAAATAGATTTTTTTTTTTTTTTTGCACATATTTCACCAAAAAGTATTGAGAATACACTAAAAAAAAAGGCCAAACAAGGCATTTCATGTTGAAGCCCAGACTCTGTTGAAAAAAATATATCATTTTCCTGGGAAATCCCTGGAAATCCTTTCATAAATCACAGTTGAACATGTGTAGCGCAAAATAGTGAAACATGGTCTGGCAACAGAGGGTGACAAAAGCTGCAGGTAGGCTGGCAGCGAAAGGGTTATGACGAAAAACCACCTTATCCTGATGCCGCTCAAAGTAAGGAGGCTTAATACAAAGCGCTGCCAGCTCAGAGACGCGACGCACCGATGTGATAGCTACCAAAAAGACCACCTTCAGAGTCAAAGTGGATAACGCAGCATCGCACAAGGGCTCAAAGGGAGGGCCCTGGAGAGTAGAAAGCACCAAATTCAAATCCCACACCAGAAGCATAGGCTTACGCGGTGGACGTACATGAGTAACTCCTTGGAAAAAGGTCTTAATAAGTCTATGATTGGCGAAAGATCTTAGGAAGAAAATAGCCAAGGCCGAAACCTGTTCCTTGAGGGTACTCAGCTGAAGGCTCGAATCCAAGCCATGTTGTAGGAACTCCAAAATTCTGGAAAGGGAAAAAGTGCGACAAGGGAAACTCTTAGACTCACACCAGGTAATGTAAGCGTGCCAGACCCTGTAATAAATCATGGAAGAGGATTTCTTCCGAGTCTGAATCATGGTACGCACGACCGAGGCAGACAGACCATTCTCTGACAGGATGGAGGTTTCAGCAGCCAAGCCGTCAAAGCCAGAGTTTGTGAATTGGGTTGGCATAACAGTCCCTGAGTGAGAAGCCCTGGATCGTCGGGCATCTGGACAATGTCCGCGAACCAACACCTCCTCGGCCAACAAGGGGCCACCAGGATGGTCGATACCCCTTCCTGGGCTGGAGGCCAGAGGATCTCTTGACAGGGAGACGAACCTTGGAAGCTTGTGACGGGACGCAAACAGATCTACGTCCGGCTGACCCCAGCGGCGACACAGAACGTGAAAGATCTTGTTGCTGAGAGACCATTCCCCTAGACCAGAAGTCCCCCTGCTCAGGGAGTCTGCCTCCTGGTTCTCCACCCTGGGGATGTAAACCGCCGAGATGCAGGGAACATTCTCCTCCACCCAAGACAGGATCAGGGTCACTTCCTTGAGGGCTCGCTTGCTCCGAGTCCTGCCCTGATGATTGATGTAGGCGACCGCCGTCTGATTGTCCGAGCGGACCTGGACCGCACGACCCCGTAGATGGGGAGTCAACTGAAAAAAAGACCAAGCGGATCGCTCTCAGCTCCAGAAGATTGATAGGCACATGAGCCTCCTGAGGGCCCCACTGGCCCTGAAACTTCAGCAATTGCCAAACCCCTCCCCAACCGGTCAGACTTGCGTTCGTGGTGACAATCTCCCAGCGCGGAGTCAGAAAGGACCTGCCACTAGATGATTTCTGGAGTCCAACCACCACGAGAGAGAGTGCCGGGCCAGGGGAGACAGCGAGAATTCCTGCTCCAGGGACTCCTGTGTCCGGTCCCAAACGGTCAAGAGATTCAACTGTAGAGGTCTCATGTGGAACTGGGCGAAGGGTACAGCCTCGAAGCAAGACACCATGAGGCCCACCAACTGCATCCCCAGAAGGATGGATGGGTGTGGACATGACAGCAAGGCCCGCGTCTGTGTCTGAAGACCCTCCACCTTCTGCTGGGGAAGGAACACCTTGACCTGAGAGGTTTCCAACATCATGCCTAGAAAAGACCTCACCAATGACGGGGTGATCGAGGACTTGGGATAATTGATCACCCAGCCGAATGCCTCAAGAGTGGACAAGACCATCTGAGTTTCGCACTTGGCCTGCTGAAGAGATTGAGCAGCAATCAGCAAGTCATCCAGATAAGGAAGAATACGAATGACCTGGCTCCTCAGCAGGGCCATGACACCCGCCAGCATCTTGTTAAACACCCAAGGTGCAGAAGAAATTCCAAACGGCAGTGCCACAAACTGTAGTGCTGATCCTCCAGTGCGAACCTCAGGAACTTCTGATGTCCTTGGAAAATCGGGATGTGCAGGTAAGCATCCCTGATGTCCACCGTGGTCATGAAGTCACCTGGCTGAAGTGAACCCACCGCTGACCGCAAGGTCTCCATGCGGAAGTGTTTGAATCTGACAAACCGGTTGAGACCCTTCAGGTCCAAAATAGGTCTCGGGGTACCGTCCTTCTTGGGCACCGTGAAAAGATTTGAATAGAACCCTCGACCCCGTTCCTGGTGAGGTACAGGACAAATCACTCCGGACAACAGAAGTTGTTGGACAGCCAATCTTAGTCCCTGCACCATCAAAGGGTTTTGGGAAATCCGTGACCGAAGAAATCTTGGGGGCGGCCAAGCTGCCAGCTCTATTTTGTACCCGGAGGACACCACCTCCTGAATCCACCGGTCCGAGACGTGCTGTCTCCAGACGTGAGCAAAAAGCAGAAGCCGTCCCCCCACCCGAGCGGGTGAGGGCGCCTCCTCATGCCTGAGAAGGCTTGGCAGGGGGTTTGGACTTTAGCTCCCCAGGAGGGGGTTGGGTCGGCCACAAGACCTACCTCGTCCCCAGAAATCTCTGCGGCCACCTGAAAATGAAGAGCCTTAGGGGGCATGGCGATGCCGGACGTCCAACTATACTGGGTGGCTTCCCATTTACAGAGAGTATGCGAGTGGCACACCTGCAAGGGATCAAAGAGGTGGGTCCATCTGGAGCAAGCTCTGGCGCCAGCCCCATTGGACACATCTGCTTGGAATAGAGAGACCCATGCGCTAGAGGTGAGATCCCATCCTACAATTGTGGCCACACTTGGAGTCCTACGGGGCTACAGGAAGCGATTAGATGTGTCCCCTTGGCCCTCCCTCATGATCGCGTTAATAGATAACCCGCTGCTTTTGGCAAATTGCTCAAGGACGGACCTTAGGGAGTCGGGGAGAGTGGGCCAGCTAAGGGAGAGCGATTTGATAACAGAGAGGGGGTGGACCTCCTTGGGTGACCTAAGAGTTAAGCTAGAGAATAGGACTTAGACCCATGGACTCTCTTAAGATTTCAATCAGTACTGTCCAGGATAGGCTTTCAAAAGGAGAACATCAGGGGTTACACAGATTTTGAAAAACTATGCCTGGAGGGGCAACCGCGCCCTCATTTGATTTCCAATCTGTACTCTCTCCTCATAAGTGGGCAAGAGGCCCCCCCTCCCTCGTTCTGGGGAGAATGGGAGTCTGATTTGGGTAGGACGATAGGCGAGAAGGAGAGGATCAAAATAGTGACCTTGTCGCACAAATCCTCGTTGGCCACAAGAACTCAAGAGGCCAACTACAAGTTACTAACACGCTGGTATTACACTCCGGATAGGCTAGGTAAGATGTTAGGCACAGTCAGCACGAATTGCTGGAGATGTGGGGAGGGGCGAGGGACTCTGTTCCACGTGTTCTGGACGTGCCCCAGGATCCGGGAGTACTGGGGGACGGTCCTGCGTGGAGCAACTTATAGGGAAACAACTACAGGATGACCCAGCCCAGATCCTGCTCCATTCTACGAGGGTCCCGACGGGAAAATACAAAAAAACCTTACTGGTCCATCTGTTGAATGCGGCCAAGCAGACAATCCCTAGGTTCTGGAAACAGAAGAAGGCCCCCTCCATGAGGGACTGGGTAAGGGAGGTCATGAATGTTAGGGAGATGGAGGACTTGACGCTGGCTTTGCATGACAGAGATGAGCAATATAGAGCTACCTGGCTGCCCTGGCTGATTTATGAGGAATCGGCAGACTTCAGGAGTCTGCTTGAGCAGTAGATTCTGCGGTGTGTCGGCGGCGCTGCACTGTACCACCCTGCGCGGATGGGGAGAGACCTGGGTAATCTTGAGAGATGCCGGGCGTGGGTGGACAGGGATGAATGCCCTGCGTGGACCCGTGTCCCACATGCCAAACTCAATTTACCACTCCCTCCCTCTCCATTTTCCCCTCTCCTTCCTTCCCTCACCCATGCCCCTTATGTGCCCCTCCACACTTCCCTGGAGGGTAGTATGGCTACACCTAACTTTGGGGTAACGCCTAGACCCGGGCTGCCTTAGCCACAACAAATTTTGATCTAGGAGGGGATCTTTACCCCCTATGCAACAGCGGCAGCTGAGGAATCTTTTACCATGCATTGTGTTCTGTCGGCAAATGGCGTGGCTCAGATGCAAACTGACACTTGATTTGAATTGGTGTTCCCATGTGCCTTCCCCTCCCCCCCCATTTTGTGTAATGTACTGTATTTCCCACTGTTTGTATGTCTAAAATTGCAAAACCTTTGAAATAAAGAATATTAAAAAAAAAAAAAAAAAAATGAAGAGCCTTGTCTCCCTCGAAAGGGACGAAAGGAAGAAGAGCCCCAAAAGGGCCACACAGGCTTCCGACGCTGAGGAAGCCTTCCATCTTTCGCCAGGAGATCCAGGCTCTCCCCGAACAGCCGAAGTCACAGGTAGGGAATACCAGTGAGAGCTTTCTTGGCGGCGGCGTCCGCTGCCCACTGCCGCAGCCAGAGGGGACGACGAAGAGCAACCAGCAGGCCGAAGCCCTGCCACCAAGCCGGACGATATCATCCATGGCTGAAATCACAAAGGCAAGGAATTCCACGCAAGTTAGGAGATCCTTATACTCCTCCGCTAGCTTGCGAGATCTGGCGATATCCATAAGACGTCTCACCTTCTTTTTGATGGCAATGGAGACAATGGCCACGGCACAGACAGGGCGAAGACCAGCACCCACAAAAGGTGAAAGCGTGACATTGCCAGCTAAACCATGCACCTGTCAGCATGATCGCGCAAGGAAAAGGTATCAGGAGAAGGCATAACCCTGGTACTGGAGAGCCCCAAAACGGGGGCATCCACCTCAGGGGGACGGGACCATAGGCGAATTAAATTCCCCCGAAAAGGGATACCGTCTGTCCAGAACCCTAGGAACAGACAGCAGCTTATTAGGCTTCTCCCATTCCTTAAAAATCATTTTAGAGAAATGACCCTGTTCAGGAAAGACTAGACGCTGTCTCTCAGGCCGAAAAAGGTCCCCCTGCTTCTTTTTGGCCGCCTTTGGGGGTACAATGTGCAAGGTTTCAAACACCACTGACAACAGCTTCTCTGTATCATCAGGAAGCCAACCGTCCCCACTGTCAAAGCCCCCCGGTCGGTCCCCAGAGGAGTCAGAATCATAAAATAACTCACCGAAGGCCTCATAATCATCATCATCATCGGCAAAATGTACATGAGCCGGCTCCAAATGTTGCTTCTTACGCGTGGCCTTGTCAGCGGCCAAACGCGATAACTGACGCTCTATACTGGCCACTCTTGAGTGCCAAGTCCGTTTGAGACCCTCTGTTGGCTTCCCCCTCACTGGGAGCTAAATGCAGATGCGGGGGGTGTCGGCGAGGCCGTCAGAAAAACTGGACTGGGGTCGGCAACGCTCGCCCCAGCCTGTTCCGAAATGACGCTTTGGGCGCATGGGTACACAAACCGCTCAGCGGACAAGAACCACACAAGAGACAAAGCTTAACAAGTCCCAAGAGGGCCCCAAGCTCGCTATCCCCAGAAGCCTCCATAATGGTGATTATGGCGGAAGAAATCGGGTCACAAGGCACTAACAGCCCAGAACCGTACAATCCCCTGAGCCCTCTGAACCCTTTAAGCACAGGGCAGGAAGGGGGGGGGGGAGCAGAGACCGTGAGGAACCACCTATGGATAGACTGGGACCCGACTGGAAAACATAAGGTAAAGAAAATATAAGCATCCCACAGCGCATGCACACAGAAAAATTTTGCTATTTCCAGTTTGGGGGGGGGTCTCCTGAGCAGGAACGGGGGGCTACAGATACATATGTGGTACGAATCAGGAGAAATGGGGCTTTCACATGCAATATGGTTTTCTTTAATAAAACAAATGTTTTATTTAATATATATATATTTTTTTTTTTAACACAAAAATATTTAAAAAAAAAACGAGAAAAATTACAAACAAGACATTTCATGTTAAAGCCTAAACTGTGCTGCAAAAAAAATAATAATTTACCTAGGAATTCCTGCAAAAATCACATGACGCAAAATGGTGAAAAATGACAGGGGTGACAAGTAGGTTGGCAGTTAAAAGGGTTAAAAGTAGCTATGCATGCTGGGTACTGTTCTGCTCGGGGGACCTTGCTCTTTCAGATTTAGCTTGTTTTTTTTCTTATTTGCATATTGATATTTTAGAAAACATGTTTTTTATTCTGCTTTTATATACATTTTTTTTAGGGAAACCATGTGCAACCTACAAATTCCTCGAGGGATTACTTCCAAATGGATGAGGCCACTAGAACAAGCTAGGTATGCTTAGAAAGCATAACATGTGTACTTTCAGGGGATAGATGGTTTATGGGGGATATTCCAAATGTAAAGGGTTGTCGGTTAAAAAAGCGCAAGGTGCGCACTTTGTCTGCAGAGCTTAAATTTTCAAGTAAAATTACCCTGATGCAGGGGGGTTCTGTTCGGGGGACCTTGCTTTTTCAGATTTAATTTTTTATTGTTTGCATATGTTTGCAAATGTGTGGCAGGAAAGCGTGTCTACCAACACATATGCGGTACTGTTGTAACCGCGAGAAATGGGGATTTGACACGCAATAAGATTGTATTGACAAACTTACATTTTTTGTTACAAAAAAACATTACAAATTGTAAAAAATAGATTTTGCATCTATCTTAATTTTTGCACATATTTCACCCAAAAGTATTGAGAATATACAAAAAAACTCTAGGTAGGCTGGTCTAGAAACACAGATAATGCTGAAGTCTGAGTCTTTAATGTACTGACTGCTAGACTACTCTCAAAACCTTCCTGCAGGTACTTCCTATCTCTTCAGTTTGTTAGTCTCACAAAATGGAGAAAAACACTTCCAAACTTTTGCATAGATGCGTCTGGTGGTCAGTTTATGACTGTCCAAAAGAGTTTTAATCACTCTGAGCGAACAGCCTTTGTTCTCTAAGGTGTCCCCTTCAAGAACCATGCTGTCAGCTGAAGTTTGGCTGGTTCCGGATGCAGAATGGGACCTTGAATATTCTGAATATTTGGAAGATGCCACGGCCCCTTCACCATCCTTTTCAGTTCTGAAAACCTGGTTCTTCTCGGTCAAAATGGAACTATGAAGATAGCGCGAGAAGAAATCAACAATATCTTCCGTATCACCTGTGGCAATAGTCTGAATGGAGGGAAGGCATAAGCTAGGTGAAAATTTCAGAGGTGAGCTAGGGCTTTGACTGCTAGGGCACAGTCCTCCCTCATCAGTGAGTAAAAAATCTTGCAATTTGAATTGTAAGCTATCTAGGGAAGGCCCCAAAGGGCTACTATCTGGAGAAAAACTTCAGGTGGGCGCCCCAACTCCAGGAGCTGACATCAGTTGTAATCATTACAGGATTCTTTTGTCTCCACAGTCTTCCCTTTTTTAATATGTCCAGGCCTGTGCACCAATGGAGGCTTTTTAGTACATCCTCCTCTATTTGAACCTTCGATCTAAAGATTCTGGGCACTTGTCCCAATGACACAAAAAAAATACAATTCTGTGAAATACTCACCTGTAGAATTGGTATTATACGTATACAGTACGTCCTTCTCCAGATAGATTACTTACACTTGGGTTATCCTCCGCCAGATGGTGCTGCACTGCAGAGACATGTAAAACAGGCTCCTCCCGGCCCCTCAAATACCCCCGGAACCTCCCACAAATCCCCAGCATTGAAAAGCAGTGAACGACAAGGAGGGAGAATTTAACCACCCAAACTGGTAACTAACAATGATAACAATCACCATACAGGGGACCCAGAATAATGCAAAATCAAGGGTGGGGTGGAGCAGGACGTACTGTATACTTATAATACCAATTCTACAGGTGAGTATTTCACAGAATTGTATTATTCTTAGTATACAGTACGTCCTGCTCCAGATAGATTACTTACACTTGGGACATCCAATAGCAGTGTCCATAAAGTAGGGTGGGATCCCCAACAAAAAAGGTAACAGCAGACAGTTTAAACCACTGCCGCCTGCAAAACCTTGCGGCCAAAAACAGCATCAGCTGAGGCCCTAACATCAACCTTGTAAAACTTTGAAAAGGTATGAACAGAAGACCAAGTAGCGGCCTTGCAAACTTGTTCAACAGAAGCCTGGTGCTGGAAGGCCCAAGAGGCACCAATAGTACGAGTAGAATGAGCAGTAAGGCGGAAGGGAGGATTCTTCCCCTTAGCAGAATAGGCCTGAATCACAGCCTGGTGAATCCATTTGCTAATAGTAGACTTGGCAGGAGCCAAACCCTTCCTGGGCCCAGAATGGACCACAAAAAGAGCATCAGTTTTCCTGAAGGACGCAGGTAATACTTGAGACACCTGACCACATCCAATGAATGCAGAACCCTTTCCTTAGCGTTGCTAGGATTAGGGCACAATGAAGTAAGAACAATATCTTGATTTAAATGAAAAGCAGATACCACCTTAGGCAGAAAGTCTGGCTTAAAGCGGAACACCGCCTTGTCCTGGTGTCTCTCATAGTATGGGGGCTGAATAGACAGAGCCGCCAACTCAGACACACGCCTGACCAAAGTAATGGCCACCAGAAAGACAACCTTGAGGGTAAGCACAGCCAGAGCAGCATCCTGTATAGGTTCAAAGGGAGAACCCTGCAAGGCAGACAAAACCAAGTTCAAATCCCAAACAGGGACCATAGGTTTACGTGGGGGACGCACATGAGTAACCCCCTGGAAGAAGGTCTTAACCAAAGAATGCTGAGCAAAAAACTTCTGAAAGAAAACAGACAGGGCAGAAACCTGACCCTTCAGAGTACTGAGTTGGAGTCCCGACTCCAACCCATGCTGTAAGAACTCCAGAACCCTGGGAACTGAAAACACCCGACAGGGAAGAGACCTAGACTCACACCAGTCAATGTAGGTACGCCATACCCTGTAATAGATGGAAGAAGTAGTTTTCTTCCTAGCCTTCACCATGGTATCCACCACCGAGGCAGACAAGCCTTTCTCCATCAAGATGGAGGTTTCAGCAGCCAGGCCGTCAAAGCCAGAGTTTGTAAATTGGGATGGCGTAAGGGGCCCTGAGTGAGCAGATCTGGCACCCCTGGCAGAACGTACTGGTCTACTGCCATCTGCACCACGTTTGCGAACCTCTTCTTGGCCACCTGGGGGCCACCAGAATCGCTGGCACCCCTTCCAGAGCAATCTTGCGCAGAACCCTGCCCAGCAGGGGGAATGGAGGAAAGACATACAGGAGCTGAAATTCCTGCCATGACATGGACAGAGCATCCGTGGTCAAGGCCAGAGGATTCTGAGACAGGGAGACAAAGGCCGGGAGTTTGTGATTGTGACGGGACGCAAACAGATCCACATCTGGTAGACCCCAACGGTGACACAGTGACTGAAATACCCTGTTGCAGAGGGACCACTCTCCCTGACGAGAGGTCCCCCTGCTCAGAGAGTCTGCCAGTAGATTCTCTGCCCCCGGGATGTACACAGCCAAAATGCATTGAACATTGGCCTCCGCCCATGTCAGAATCCGCGACACCTCCTGGAGGGCCCCCCTGCTCCGGGTCCCTCCCTGATGGTTGATGTATGCAACCGCCGTCCTGTTGTCTGAGCGCAGCTGCACAGACAGACCCTGCAGGTGGTCGGTCAACTGATCCAGAACCAATCTGATCGCCCGTAGTTCCAAAATGTTGATAGGCAAGTGGGCCTCCTGAGGCCCCCACCTCCCCTGGAACCGCAGGAACTTCTAGAATCCCCCCCATCCTGACAGACTGGCATCCGTGGTGACCGTCTCCCAGGAGGGGGCCAGAAAGGACCTGCCCCTCAGCAAGTTCCTGGGACCAAGGGGGGGAGCACACAGACCCCGTCCAAGGACGTTGGGTCCTTGTCCCAACTGACAGAAGGTGAAGTTGTAGAGGCCTCAAATGGAACTGAGCAAAAGGCACCGCCTCGAAGCACGCCACCATCAGGCCCACCAACTGCATTCCCTGCCTGAGGGAGGGATGGAGACACGACAGCAGGAACCGCACCTGCGCAGTTAGAGCTTCCACCTTCTATTGAGGAAGGAATATCCTTGACTGAACCGTATCCAGAATCATTCCCAGGAACGGGATCACAGAGAAAGGGGACAGAGAAGACTTGGGGTGATTGATCACCCAGCCGAAGGACTCCAGGGTGGACACTACCAGCTGAGTGTCCAACTCTGCCTGCTGTAGAGACCGAGAGGTGATGAGTATGTCGTCCAGGTAGGGCAGCACGCGGATGTCCCTTGACCTCATCAGAGACATCACCCCCGCCAGCACCTTGGTGAACACTCTGGGAGCTGAAGTGAGGCCAAATGGCAAGGCCACAAACTGGTAATGTTGATCTTCCCACGCGAATCTGAAGAACCTTTGGTGTCCTGAAAACACAGGGGTGTGAAGGTAAGCGTCTTTGATGTCCACAGATGTCATGAAATCCCCTGGGCGCAGGGAGCAGATGGCCGAGCGCAGAGTTTCCATGCGAAAATGCCTGTTCTTGACAAATTCTTGGGTACTGTGAAAAGGTTGGAGTAGAACCCCATGCCCCTGTCTCCTAAGGGGACCTTGCAAATGACCCCTAGATCCAGGAGACCCTGCACGGCCAGCAACAAGACCTGAGCTGAGGCAGGGTCTTGAGGAATTCGGGACCCAATGAATCTGGTGGGGGGCCGTACAGCAAATTCTATCTTGTAGCCGGAGGACACTACCTCCTGAATCCACCGGTCTGAGACGTGGCACCTCCAGACATGCTCGAAGTGCTGCAGACGTCCCCCCACCCTGACGGGCGAGGGCGCCCCCTCATGCCTGAGGGGTCTTGGGAGGGGCTTTGGACTTGGACCCCCAGGAGGAACCGGGACGGCGTCCTCTATTCCTGTGCCAGGAATCTGAGCGGGACCCAGTGAAGGACACCCCTTTTCCCTGTTTAGCCCTGCGGTAGGGGATTGAAAGGGTGCCCTGGCCTCGAAAGGGCCGAATCTGCCGCCTGCGCTGGGGCAACTTGCCTCCTTTGGCGAAAAGGTCTAGACGGTCTCCAAACAGGCGCAGCCCCTTAAATGGAAGCCCAGTAAGGGCTTTCTTAGCGGCATTGTCAGCAGCCCACTGTCGCAACCAAACCGCGCGGCGTATAGCTACCACCAGGGCAGAAGATCTGGCACACATCCTTATAGCATCGTCCGATGCAGACAGGATAAAGTTTACAAACACATAACAGTTAGACAGTGTTTTGACAGTATCAGGTGGCAACTCATGTGTGCCATCAAGTGCATTCCTGACCATGGCCCTGAGCGCTACCACCGTAATGGCTAAGGCGCAAACCGGGCGCAGGGTCGCTCCCCCAAATGCAAAGGCATGGCATGCCAATTGATCAATACGCCGGTCCTCAGAGTCCCGTAGCGTAGTAGTGTCAGGGGAGTGCATAATAGAGGTGTTAGACAACCCTAGAATAGGAGCATCGACCTCGGGGGGGCGATGACCAGCACTTAACCAAGTCAGCCGGGAAGGGATACTTTCTATCCACACTGTTAGGGATCCCAGGCAGTCTGCTGGGATGTTCCCACTCTTTAAGCACGAGGCTATTGAAATGGGTTTGCTCGGGAAATTCAAGACGAGCCTTAGCAGTATGAAAATGCTCACCCCTTTGCCTGGGAGCAGCAACAGGGGGAGAGATGGACAAAACTTCAAATATCTGAGCCAGCAGTCTGTCAATATCATCCGAGGTCCAGTGCTCGGAACCAGACTCGTCATGACCCCTTGACTCCTCGTCGTATGACCCCGAGTCAGAGAACAGCTCCCCTTCGTCCGATGGGGGGTGGCCGTAAGGCTGTAACAAATCATCAGATTCCATAGGGAAAAGGGCAGAGTCAGGGGTTAAATGCCGCCTCTTAGCAGTGGCCTTACGCGCTAACGAGCTAGCAAGCAATCTTTCAACACTGGCCAGTCTAGTAGCCATATCAGGATGAGAATCCCTGCATGTATTGGGGGTTAGACTCAGGCTTGGGGGAGTAGGTGAAGTAAGGCGCGGTGCAGGCCCAGCCACTGAAGAGGCGTCAAGAACCGATAACGTCTGCTGTGCACAAGGAACACAGACCCGTGCATTGTCACCGCTGCTAGGTAAGAACCCACAAGCTACACATAGCCGGGCTTGTCCCGAAGGAACCCCGTTCACAATATCCTGAGACGCCTTCATATTTTGATTGTATCGGCACACTAGGCCAGTTGGGATTGACGCTGTAAGCTACCCTGGATGCCCCAATAACCCGCGGGGAAGTGGGAGTAATTTTAATAGTCTCAACCGGGAGAAGCCACCGGAATTCACGGTCTGAAAGACATAAGAGGAACAGGAATGTCAGAGCCATGCGCAAGGTGTACTAAAGGTAAGATACAGGTAGTATAAGGATAATATAAGGTCGCCCGCGAGGGCACTTACAGACAGCGGGGGGAGGGCGTTCTTCACCACAAGAATGGCGCCAAACGATCCTCGAAGGGCAGGCCAGAGCTGATGATGACGCGGAGCGCGCCAAACTGTGACGCGGAGCACGTCAAGTCAGGGCCCCCCCCTCCCCCCGGAGAGCGCGAAGCTCCGAAAACGTGAAGCCAATAGAGAAAAAACAGGGCAGTGACGCCTGAAGGAATGATCGAGTGGATTACCGCAGCAGAGCCACTACAGGCTAAGAAAAGATGCTGCAGCATCAGCAAGGCCACCGCCGCCCGTGCTGTACAGCCATATAGAAAGGGCGCGGCGGCTACCAATAAAAGTAAAAAGTACACAGCGCGGCTCTGACATCCATTCCCAGTAAAACACGACACCGAGGCCATAAGCGTGTAATAGGGTACACTGAGGCCGCCATAATCACAAACCCCTCCCCCCCCTTTCTTTCCCCCCCGGGCTAGGGGGGGAACGAGGGAGGATGGCGACCCTTTACACAGGGTCCACCGCTACACGGGGCGTGGGACAATTAAGCGGGAGGGGCATCCCCTAAAGGCTCAGTGGCTCATGGCTCCGTTAAGCACGCATGGTGCTGCCTACCTTCACCCGACCAGTGCAGCCCAGGCTGGGAGGCACATCACAAATAGGACGGGTGGGAGTAGTCCAACAGGGCCGCAGGCTGTAATAGCCCCGCTCACCTGCGAGAGAGTGATACTTCATGTCTTCGCAGTCAGCACTGCAGAGAAATCTGGGGGATTTGTGGGAGGTCCCTGGGTATATGAAGGGCCGGGAGGAGCCTGTTTTTGCATGTCTGCAGTGCACAGCGCCCTCTGGCGGAGGATAACCCAAGTGTAAGTATTATATCTGGAGCAGGACGTACTGTATACTTAGAATAGGAAGACCATATCCTCAGAGCCTGGGCTGTGGTATTGCACTGGCAAGACCCACCCAGCCCCAAGAAAGCATGTGCTGCCCCTAAGCCGGATGGAGCCCGAACACATACGCCAGCAAAGCGCCACCACAGCTGCCGCCACACAGGAGACAATGTTCGTCTCAGATGTGCTGTCATGGAAGTATGGGGGGAAACTAGCATAGGCATCCCAACTGGATGAGGGCACCCCCTCATGCCTGGAAGGCCTTGGGACACTAGGAAGACTTGGACCCATAGTCTTTTCTATAGGACTTGTGTTTCCACCTTTCTTGAGCTTCTGGGAAAAAACGAAAAGTCCACAAAGGGCCACACCGAGCCTGTTGCTTAGATTGCAGGCAGTGTGCGGCATCCCAATTGCTGGCAGTGTAATGCTTCCTGCAGCAGCCAGTCTCCCTCCTGTATAAACACACACCTTACCAGTGTCCACCTCCACTGCTGTCACAAACACATGTTCCTTGGATGAGTGTGGTCTGTGACTCGCGTCGGCCATATACAGGCCACGTCCACCAAGTTCCCGATCCAGCGTGCAGAGAACGTGTGTGTGTGTGTGTGTGTGTGTGTGTGTGTGTGTGTGTGTGTGTGTGTGTGTGTGTGACTGCGGCAGAATCCGGTAAGGTAGGTGTAATATATATGTTGGCGGGAGACTGGCTGCTGCAGGAGCTGCAGGCAAGCAGCGTGGGAGCACCAGGAATGTTATTTTTCTTTTTAAGCAGTTGCACCCTTATGGTGTGAAAAATACAGTAAATCAGTGTCATCCCTTTGTTGTCTTAGTGGGGCTTCCATCTATGGATTAGAAGATAAATAATTATGCTCATGTAATGCTTCTTCCCTATCAGAAAGGTAGCGAATATCAAATTTCAAGTAAAAATAAATCAAATCCTCCTCTGATTCGGCAAAGGAGTCTGCCAGAGTATGTTTGCTTTTTTGGGCTACCTTTTTGACCGCGGATGTGCCAAAATCAGAAACAAGACAGCGGATCTCTGCTAATTCAGTGGATAATCCCGTTCCCTACGGGACAACCTCCTCCAATTGGGAATCATCAGAAGAGACATGAGAGATTTGACTGGGGTATTCCAATATCCGTTAAAATTCCCTATGAGCGTAATGAGAATATATTGGTTTTGTTGAAATAGATGTGAGGCATGGAGCCAAATCGTCCCTAAAAACAGGACCCTCTCCATCCAGCTAAATTTGGTACCCAATATCCCAGTGCACATCGACATGAGCAAGCCCACCAGAGATCCAATACATTGAATACACAGCTGTGGGGGATAAAAGGCATGTATGAATTTTTTTATTTTAAAGCGGACCAAAACCCAGGATTTTGACTATGAATAATCTTATAGATTCCCGGGGCCGGTCGAGCTGGGTTTTGGTCCACTGGCTGGACAGAAACTTTAATGCTTTGCATTAGTAAAAGGGATGGTCATTATATATAAAGTCTTGAGGTATAAAACAATAGTATCTTCTAAAGGCAGGAACATACACTGGATAAAAAATAGTCAATTACCTGAACAAACATTAGGAATTTGGGATCTTTTTTTTGTCTGGATTTTATCATCTCCAAGGCAAAAGGCTGATTGCTACAAAAAGTGGCAACTGCTTGCTTTAGAATCTCTTCTTCTGGTCCACAGAACTGCAGGCACAATAACAAACAGCTAATCATTCTCCAAAAATATAGACATACATAGAAACACTGGAATTGACAAGATGGCTTACCCAGCTTAGAACGTCATCTCCAATCTGTTCAACGACTGATGTTTCATATCGCTTTCGGACATCCTTCATCTTTTCCTTCAGGCCCACTGAAAACAAAAAAGGCATAAACAGGTGTAAATAGGTGCAGGGTTTATGCCTTTAGTTGTGCTGTGCACCTGCTTTATTAACCACCCTTGCTTTCTGCATGACATATTTTCTGTATCAATTTTCCCTGTTCCGCTTCTGCCAGGCCTCCATTCTATGTTTAGTTTAATGCTAATGTTGAGAGATTTGGGGCAGCGTATTGAATTCAAGGCTCCCAAATGCTTAGAAAGTAGTCGTGCCTATCATTTAGTATGCTGGTGAGCATTTAATTTATAAAGAATCCGTTTATTCTGGCTTTTACTTTTGAAATGAAGACGAGTTGCTGTTTCCAGGCTATTCTCAGTTTAGTGGGCATCATAATAAATGTGAAAAGTTTGTTCAGCTTATAGGTAAGCTCAGGCGCTTTGTGACGTAAAAGCCCTACCCCGCTTCAGTGTGACTCCCAAGATTCTCCTAATCATCCTAAAGACCTGCTGCCATAAACGCTCAACCATTGGACAGGTCCACCATATGTAAAGTACATCACCTCTCTCAGTACACCCTCTAAAGCAGTGCCCAGGGCATGTTGGGTAAATCATATTGAGTCTATCTGGTACCAGGTACCAGCGGAGTAGTACTTTATATGTTGACTGTGAGGGAATTAATTGAACAGCTTCTTGTTGCCCTCCAAACTCCAGGTCAATCTACCTGCTCCCCAACCAACCCGAGGTCCTTTTCCCATTCCCGGATATACCTATGCTCCAAATGTCTTGGAAAGTCATTAAGGGAGGTATAGAGCAGAGAGATCAGCCCCGGTCTGTTTGGTTCCTTGACACATAGAGATTCAAAACTGGACCATTTCTTGTAGGGGGTGGTTTGGGTCAGTGTGGGCTTGGGCCAGTGGCACAACTGCGTGTAATGGAACCATTCAGACAGCGGGAGCTTGTATCTTCGCCTCGGGTCCTCAAAGGATTGGAATCCTTTGTCTTCCAGCAAGTGATACACAAGACATACATAAATACCTGCATCCATCCAACAGGAGAAGGGGGCCCCGCCATGGAGGCCCGGTGGGAAAAGTGGGTTTCCCCACAAGTTCAGCAAAGGGTTGTGTGGGGACATTAAATTTCACATTTAATGTCCCATACCTTAAGCGAATGCTCCATTAGAGGGCTCAGGTTTTTGGGCCTATACAGTATGTGGGTGCCGTCCAAAGTAAGGCATCCAACGGGGTTCCCCCCCAAGTTTGGGAGTTCCCACAGTGTATTATGCCTGTTTGAATTTGGGGTAACTTGGAAATTTGCGCCGCTTTGTAGTATTGTGCAATGTTTGGGACCCCCAAGCCCCCCTGGGACATATGGGCGAACATGGTGCGCCTTGCCACTCTGGACCTGGTTGACCGCCAGATAAACTGGAGTACCCATCTTTGTAGTATCCGTAGCATACAGGTAGGAACTTGTACAGGTAAGACTCTGAAATAGTAAAGAATTTTGGGAAGTATTGACATTTTAATGGCGGCAACCCGGCCTATCCGGGAAATGGAAAGGTCAGACCACAAGTCCATCAGGCTTCTCAAAAGGGGTAGTAAATTGACTGTGTATAGTCCCTCATACGTGGGTGACAGACGAACCCACAAGTAAGGTAGACCGCTGGTTATCCATTTAAAATCGTATGTGGTCCTCCTGGGAGGACCACGTTCATGGTCAGTGACTTTGCTCTATTTATCTTAAGCCCTGATATCCCCGCAAATTGGTCTAGCATCAAGAATAGGTTGGGTAATGTAGTGATGGGTTGTGACAGGGCTAGGAAGGCATCATCTGCAAAAATACAATTCTGTGAAAATACCATTTTGTGAGTACTCCCCTGTAAAATAGAATATTGTCAGTGTGTCACACACCCCGCTTCCCCTTTAATTCTAACGATAGGGTTATCCTCCAACAGGAGGCGACGTTGCAGAGAGAAGTCTTGAAAACGAGCCCCTTCCGGCCTACATATACCTGGGACCTCCCACTTAACACCCAGTGAATTCAAACAGCAGTAAGACAAGGTACCAGGAAATCCAACGGTAACCTCAAAATAAAATAAAGGAAAGCTTCACCATATAGAGGATCCAGGATACCAAAAAAGGGCGGGTGAAACGGGGTGTGTGACACACTGACAATATCCATTTTACAGGTGAGTACTCACAAAATGGTATTATTCTCAGTGTGTCACACACCCCGCTTCCCCTTTAATTCTGACGATAGGGACATCCAAAAGCAGTGTCCACAAGGGGTGGGTATCCGACAGCAAAATGAAGCATAACTTAAATGACTGCAGTCTGCAGAACCTTGCCGCCAAACACAGCATCCGCTGAGGCCCGCACATCAACCTTGTAAAACTTAGAAAAAGTATGAACAGAAGACCAAGTAGCAGCCTTACAAACTTGTTCAACAGAAGCCTGGTGCTGAAAAGCCCAGGACGCACCAACAGCACCAGTAGAATGAGCAGTGATACGAAAAGGGGGAACCTTCCCCTTGGCCGAATAGGCCCCAACAACCGCCTGACGAATCCATTTGCTAATGGAAGACTTGGCCGGAGCCAAACCCTTCCTAGGCCCACAGAGCACAACAAAAAAGGCATCAGTCTTACGAAAAGGAGAAGTAGTAATCAAATACTACTTAACACACGTACCACATCCAAACAATGTAAAACCCTCTCCTTGTCATTCTTAGGCTAAGGACACAAGGAGGGAAGAACAATATCCTGATTCAAATGAATAGCAGAAACAACCTTAGGAAGAAAGTCCGGTTTGAAACGAAAGACCACCTTGTCCTGATGCCTCTCAAAGTAGGGCGCCTGAATCGACAAGGACACGTCGAACCGAAGTGATAGCCACCAAGAAGGCAGTCTTCTGAGTCAAGGTTGACAGAGCAATATCCTGCAAGGGCTCAAAGGGAGGACCCTGAAGAGCAAAGAGAACCAAGTTCAAGTCCCAAACAGGAAGCAATGGCTTCCTGGGAGGCCGCACATGCGTAACCCCCTGGAAAAAAGTTTTGACTAAAGGATGAAGCGCAAAAGGCTTCTGAAAAAAGATAGACAAGGCAGAAACCTGCCCTTCCAGAGTACTCAGCTGGAGACCAGAGTCCAGCCCTGATTGCAGAAAATCCAAAATCCTGGAAACTGAAAAGACCCTACAGGGCAAATATCTAACCTCACACCAAGCAATATAGGCTCTCCAAGTCCTATAGTAGATGGTAGAAGAAGACCTCTTCCGGGCACAGATCAGAGTCTTAACAACCGAGTCAGAAAGACCCTCCTCCTTCAAGATGAAGGTTTCAGCAGCCAAGCCATCAAACCCAGCGTTGGTAAATTGGGGTAACACAGCCGACCCTGAGTGAGCAGATCGGGCCAAAGAGGCAGAACGATCTGATCCACCGCCAGCCGAACGATGTCTGCGAACCATACACGCCTTGGCCACCTTGGAGCCACGAGAATGGCGGACACCCTTTCCAGAGCCAGCTTCCGTACCACTTTGACTAGCATGGGTATCGGAGGAAAAAGGTACAGAAAACCCAGATCCCCCCAGCTCAGGGACATGGCGTCCACCGCCAGAGCCAGAGGATCCTGAGAGAGCGACACGAAGGTCGGAAGTCTGCAATTGTGACGAGAGGCAAACAGGTCCACCTCCGGTGTCCCCCACTGGAGACACAGAGACAGAAAAACTTGAGGATGGAGAGACCATTCCCCCAGACGGGAAGAGCACCTGCTCAACAGATCCGCTTCCCTGTTTTCCACACCCGGAATGTAAACTGCCGAGAGACAAGGAACATGGGCCTCCGCCCAGGTCAGGATCAGGGACACCTCTCTGAGGGCACCCAGACTGCGAGTCCCTCCCTGATGATTGATGTAAGCAACCGCTGTCCGACTGAACCTGAACCGGGAGGCCCAGAACATGCTGAGTCAAATGAACAAGAACCAGACGGATGGCTCTCAGTTCCAGAACATTGATGGGCAAGTGGGCCTCTCGAGGTCCCCACTGCCCCTGAAACTGAAGATCCTTCCAGAATCCCCCCATCCCAAAAGACTGGTGTCCATGGTGACAATTTCCCAAAGAGGAGTCAGAAAAGACCTGCCCCTCAAGAGATTGGTCGAGACCAACCACCATTGAAGGGACTGCCAGACCCGGGAGGACGACTGGAAGGGCCGATCCAACGACCGTGGTCGCCGGTCCCAAGACGCCAACAGATGAAGCTGAAGCGTCCTTGTGTGAAATTGAGCAAAAGGAACTGCCTCGAAAGAGACAACCATCAACCCTACCAGTCTCATCCCCAGACGGATGGACGGTCGAGGATTGGAAAGAAGGAACCGCGCCAATTCCTGAATCAGAAAAATCTTGGATTGGGGCAGAAAAACCCTGTGTTGACAAGAATCCAAGCGCATTCCCAGAAAGGACACCACCCTGGCCGGGGCAAGGAGGACTTGGGATAGTTGATCACCCAACCGAAGCTTTCCAGCGTGGAGACCACCGTCCTGGTGTCCGTCTCCGATTGATTGAGAGAAGGAGCCATGATGAGAAGGTCGTCCAGATAAGGTACGATGCGAATGCCTTGAGTTCTGAGAATGGCCAACACCCCTGCCAGCACCTTGGTGAACACTCTTGGAGCAGAGGTAAGGCCAAACGGAAGTGCCACGAATTGAAAATGCCAATCCTTCATCACGAACCGAAGAAAGTGTTGATGAGCCTGGCAGATGGGAACATGAAGGTAAGCATCCTTGATGTCTATGAACGTCATGAAGTCCCCCTGCCGAAGAGAACTGATGGCTGATCGCAGAGTTTCCATGCGAAACTTCCGTGTACAGATGAACCTGTTGAGGAACTTCAGATCCAGAACGGGGCGCACAGACCCGTCCTTCTTGGGGACTGTGAAGAGATTGGAGTAATACCCGAGGCCCACTTCCGAATGCGGCACCGGGCGGATGACCGCCGTTTCCAGAAGATTTTTCACCGACGCCAGGAGTACCTGTGCGGCCAAAGAGTCGGTGGGCACCCGAGACCGGAAAAACCGTGAAGGAGGGCGAGACTCGAACTCCAGCTTGTAACCGGACGACACCACCTCCCGGATCCATCTGTCCGGAACCGCCTGGTCCCAAACCTGGGAGAAGTGTCGCAATCGTCCCCCCACCCGCACGGGTGAGGGCACCCCCTCATTGCTGAGCGGGCTTGCTAGCAGGCTTGGCGCCCCAGGACTGACCGGGACGGCCATGGCCCCTCCCCCCGGGTCCAACCTGCACCTCTGGTAGCGGGAAAGGAGGCCCCTCTGCCCGCTCTAGCTCCCCGAAAGGAGAGACCAAAAGAAGCTGCTCCCCGAAAGGAATGACGCGGCCTCTTGCGTTGAGGCAACTTACCACCCTTGGTAACCAAATCCAATTTGTCGCCAAACAGGCGCAAACCTACAAAAGGAAGAGCTGTAAGCGACTTCTTAGAGCTAAAGTCTGCCGTCCACGGACGCAGCCACACCGACCGACAAATAGCAACCAACAGTGCTGCGGTTCTGCTACACATCGCAAGTGCATCGTCCTGGGCGGTCACGACAAAGGAAATAAACGACTCACACTGTTTGAGAGAAAAAAACTCATCACAAGTGGGATCAAGATCTGCGCACAAATCTCTGACAATGGACCTGACAGCCATCAAAAGAAGCGCTGAAGCACAAACCGGCCGCAGTGCCGATCCAGCACTGATAAATCCATGGCGAGTCAATTGATCAATCCGACGATCCTCACCATCTTTAATGGTAGTAGTGTCAGGGGAGTGTAACACAGCCGTATTAGACAGCCCCAACACTGGGGCATCGACGTCAGGGGCACAGACCAAAGCTTCACCAAATCCTCCGGAAAAGGATAACGCTTATCCCAGGTAGGAGGAACTCCACCAAGGCGCGTAGGTTGTTCCCATTCCTTAAGGACAACCCTCACGAAATGTTGCTGTCTGGGAAATACCAAACGCGGCTTGGGCACATCAAACAACTAACCCTTTGGCGGGGGGACCGCCTCAAGTGGATCCAAGGCCAAAATCTCAAACATTTGAGCCAAAATGGAAGGGGTGTCCAGGAACACCCCCGCAGCCTGATCTCCAGCGGTATCAAACAATTGCTGGTCTGCAGGCTCGTCCGACTCCTCTAAGAGCTCCCCCTCCTCAGCCAGGGGACAATCGGAGCAATCTAACACTTCCAACACCTCATCCTCTGGAACAGGCGACGCCGGAGAAAGGTGCTTCCGCTTAGCCGTAGCCTTCTGAGCCACCGCGGCGGAAACCATTTTCTCGAGGCTGGCCAACCGTGCACACACCTCGGATTGCGAAATCTTCACCTTTGACAACGTCACACGGGGTCCGGAATAGGTGGGGGGGGGGTAGGGGATGACGGATGTTGCGAGGAGCCAGAAGCCGGAGTGCCGGATTGGCGCGCAATATTCCGCTGTGCACAAGATACAAATTATGACATCATCGCCTGGGAGCGGAGCCCCACAACCCCCCACACTGCCTGGATAGCCCCGAAGAGCCGTTTCTGGTAATGTCGGAAGCCTCCATATGGTGAAATTTATGGTATTCGCAATAACCCAGGAATTTACGCGTTAAGCAACCCGGGATGCCCCTTTTATAATTAAAGTCCCGGGAATGGGAGGATTTTTAACCAATAAGACTAGCCAGGTATATCAGACCGGGAGACCCACCGCAGCGCGGAAATCCCCGGACCTGCAAGAAAGAGACCACAATCAGCCCCCAGAAAATATAACAAAAGGCCTGCTGTAAGCAAACATACACATACAGACACTGTACATTAAATAGACAAGGTATACTGAAAAACACACATATATATATATTTTTTGAAATTAACATGCAGCCCTTTATACCCCAAAGGGCATTATAAAAAGCGCACCATCACAGTGATGAGCCAATGCAACCAATCCTATGAGTAATTACATCCATATGAGCCTCAACATAGGAATATATATACTGCATGAAAGACGACCAAACTTGCATGACAACAGACATAAGCAAAGTGTATACTTGCGCAAGCCTCTCAGAGCCCTCCTCAGCAGTCCGGACACAGCAGACAACTCCGGAGGAGGGAAAACGCAGGGTGGGCCGGACAAAGCGCGCGAAGTGCTCCGGCCCCGCCCCCCGCTCACGTCAGTACAGCGCGGGCCGCGTAGCAACGAGGCCCCGACCCCTAGAGACAAGCACCACGGCCTTGCCAAAATGGCGACGTCGTATGAGCGAGGCGGGTGCAAGCAAACAAACAAGGCATCCCGCCCGCACAGAGTAAACATACATACCACTAGACCACCAGGGACACCCAGAAAAGGAGCCCCTGCAGTCCAGGCCACCTGTGGACTAGACCGCAGCGCCGGCCCCACAAGCTATCAACAGTGCCTAAAGCATACAGACAAGGATGTTCAAACACATGCATGCAAGGCACAATGGATTCACACATCAAACACACTCAAGTCAAAGCAAGGCCAGTAAAAGACACCCCCAAAGGCCACCCCCTCCCACGCTAAGGGAGAAGGGACCAGGCGAGGGAAGGCTAGGCTAAAATGGGGGACCGGGACGGGGCATCCCAAATCCGGATCACCGGCCGGATAACCGCGTTGCCCCATGCGTGGGGACGAGCGGAGGAGATAAGCTCCTAGGCACCATGAGGTGCCGTCTACCCTTGCCCAGCCAGCAGCCTAGGCTGGGAGGCTTCCAATATCCTTAACAGAGTACACAAAAAACAGGCAGCTGGGCAGAAATAGACCATAAGGGGATGCCGGGGTCTGACCCCGGCTACCTGCAAGCAGGAGACTTCTTTCTTCTGTCTTGTCGCATCTTGCAGAGAGAAAACACTGGTTGTTAAGTGGGAGGTCCCAGGTATATGTAGGCAGAAAGGGGCTCGTTTTCAACACTTCTCTCTGCAACGTCACCTTCTGCTGGAGGATAACCCTATCGTCAAAATTAAAGGGGAAGCGGGGTGTGTGACACACTGAGAATATACTCACCTGTAGAATTGGTATTATAAGTATACAGTACGTCCCGCTCCAGATAGATTACTTACACTTGGGTTATCCTCCGCCAGATGACGCTGCACTGCAGAGACATGCAAAACAGGCTCCTCCCGGCCCCTCAAATACCCGGGGACCTCACACAAATCCCCAGCATTGAAAAGCAGTGAACAAGAAACCGGGAGAATTTAACCACCCAAAAAACTGGTAACTATAACAATGACGACAATCACCATACAGGGGATCCAGAATAATGCAACAACAGGGTGGGGTGGAGCAGGATGTACTGTATACTTATAATACCAATTCTACAGGTGAGTATTTCACAGAATTGTATTATTCTTAGTATACAGTACGTCCTACTCCAGATAGATTACTTACACTTGGGACATCCAATAGCAGTGTCCATAAAGTAGGGTGGGATCCCCAATAAAAAAGGTAACAGCAGACAGTTTAAACCACTGCCGCCTAAAAAAACCTTGCAGCCAAAAACAGTATCAGCTGAGGCCTTAACGTCAACCTTGTAAAACTTTGAAAAGTTATGAACAGAAGACCAAGTAGCGGCCTTGCAAACTTGTTCAACAGAAGCCTGGTGCTGGAAGGCCCAAGAGGCACCAATAGCACGAGTAGAATGAGCAGTAAGGCGGAAGGGAGGACTCTTCCCCTTAGCAGAATAGGCCTGAATCACAGCCTGACGGATCCATTTGCTGATAGTAGACTTGGCAGGAGCCAACCCCTTCCTAGGACCAGAAGGGACCACAAAAAGAGCATCAGTCTTCCTGAAGGACGCAGTGACCACCAGGTAATACTTCAAACACCTAACCACATCCAAGGAATACAAAACCCATTCCTTAGCATTGCTAGGATTAGGGCACAAGGAAGGAAGAACAATATCCTGGTTCAAATGAAAAGCAGACACCACCTTAGGCAGGAAATCCGGCTTAAAGCGGAACACCACCTTATCCTGGTGTCTCTTAAAGTATGGGGGCTGGATAGACAGAGCCGCCAGCTCAGACACACGCCTGACCGAAGTAATAGCCACCAAAAAGACAACCTTGAGGTAAGTACAGCCAGAGCAGCATCCTGAATAGGTTCAAAGGGAGCACCCTGCAAGGCAGACAAGACCAAGTTCAAATCCCAAACAGGGACCATAGGTTTACGTGGGGGACGCACATGAGTAACCCCCTGAAAGAAAGTCTTGACCAAGGAATGTTGAGCAAAAGACTTCTGAAAGAAAACAGACAGGGCAGAAACCTGACCCTTCAAAGTACTGAGTTGGAGACCAGACTCCAACCCTTGCTGTAAAAACTCCAGAACCCTGGGAACTGAGAACACCCGACAGGGAAGAGACCTAGACTCACACCAGTCAATGTAAGCACGCCAAACCCTATAATAGATGGAAGAGGAAGTTTTCTTCCTAGCCTTCACCATGGTCTCAACCACCGAGGCAGACAAGCCTTTCTCCATCAAAATGGAGGTTTCAGCAGCCAGGCCGTCAAAGCCAGAGTTTGTAAATTGGGATGGCGTAAGGGGCCCTGAGTGAGCAGATCTGGCACTGCTGGCAGGACGTACTGATCTACTGCCATCTGCACCATGTCTGCGAACCACACTCTTCTTGGCCACCTGGGGGCCACCAGAATCACTGGCACCCCTTCCAGAGCAATCTTGCGCAGGACCCTCCCCAGCAGGGGGAATGGAGGAAAGATATACAGGAGCCGAAATTCCTGCCATGACATGGACAGAGCATCTGTGGCCAAGGCCAGAGGATCCTGAGATAGGGAGACAAAGGCCGGGAGCTTGTGATTGTGACGGGACGCAAACAGATCCACATCTGGTTGGCCCCAACGGTGACACAGAGATTGGAACACCCTGTTGCAGAGGGACCCCCCCCAGAATGTATACCGCTGAAATGCAGGGGACATTGGCCTCCACCCAGGTCAGGATCAGAGACACATCCTGGAGGGCCCTCTTGCTCCGGGTCCCTCCCTGATGATTGATGTAGGCAACTGCCGTCAGGTTGTTCGAGCGCCCCTGAACAGGCAGGCCCTGAAGGTGAGTAGTCAAGCGAGCCAAAACTAACCTGACCGCTCACATTTTCAAGACATTGATAGGTGTGTGGGCCTCCTGAGGGCCCCACCTCCCCTGGAACCGCAGGGACTTCCAGAACCCCCCCCCCCAACCTGATAGACTGGCATCCGTGGTGACCGTCTCCCAGGAAGGGGCAAGAAAGGATCTGCCCCCCAACAGGTTCCTTGAGTCCAACCACCACAAGAGGGACCTCCTTACCAGGGGGGAAAGCACACAGACCCTGTCCAGGGATGCTGGGTCCATGTCCCATACAGACAATAGGAGAAGTTGCAGAAGCCCCAAGTGGAACTGAGCATAAGGGACCGCTTCGAAGCAAGCCACCATCAGGCCCACCAGCTGCATCCCCTGCCTGGTGGAGGGATGGGGACAAGCTAGGAGGGACTGAGCCTGTGCAAGCAGATTGTCCACTTTCTGCTGAGGAAGGAAGATCCTTGCCTGAACTGTATCCAGATTCATTCCTAGGAATGGAGTTACCAAGGAAGGGGACAGTGAGTACTTGGGGTGGTTGATCACCCATCCAAATGACTCTAGAATGGACACCACCAGCTGAGTATCCAACTCTGCCTGATGTAGAGACTGGGAAGTGATGAGGGTGTCCAGGTAGGGCAGCACGTGGATTCCCCTTGGCCTCATCAGAGACATCACCCCCGCCAGCACCTTGGTGAGCACTCTGGGAGCTGAAGAGAGGCCAGATGGCAAAGGCCACAAATTGGCAGAGTTGATCTTCCAATGCGAATCTGAGGAACCTTGGTGTCCTGAAAACACAGGGATGTGAAGGTAAGCATCTTTGATATCCACAGACATCATGAAACCCCCCGGGGCACAAGGAGCTGATGGCCGAGCACAGGGTTTCCATGCGAAAAACGCCTGCTTCTTAACAATTTTGCTGAAGATCTGTAAATCCAGAATGGGCCTGACCAACCCATCTTTTTTGGGAACTGTGAAAAGGTTGGTGTAGAGTCCCTTACCTCTGTCTTTTAAGGGAAATCTGCAAATGACCCCCAGACCCAGCAGGCCTTGCACGGCCTGCGCCAACACCTGAGCAGAGGCAGGGACCAGGAGTATCCGGGACCTGATAATCTTGGGGGAGGCCGCACAGCAAACTCCTGACACTACCTCCTGAATCCACCGGTCTGAGGCGTGATGCCTTCAGACTTGAGCAAAGTGCCGCAGCCATCCCCTCACCCTGACAGGCGAGGGCGCCCCATCATGCCTGAGGGGACTTGGGAGAGGATTTGGGCTTAGCCCCCCCCCCCCCCGGAGGAGCCAGGACGTTGTCTTCTGCTCCTGTGACAGGGATCTGTGCGAGCCCCCGCGAAGGACACCCCTGTTTCTTGTTTAACACCATGGTAGGGGGGTGAAGGGGGGCCCTGGCCCTGAAGGGGCCGAGACAGCCGTCTGCGCTGGGGTAACTTACCTCTCTTAGCAAACAGGTCTAGTCGGGCCCCAAACAGGCGTAGCCCCTTAAAAGGAAGCCCAGTGAAGGCCTTCTTCGCAGCATTGTCAGCACCCCACTGTCGTAGCCAAACCAAGCAGCGTATAGCCACCACGAGGGCAGAAGTTCTTGCACACATTCTGATGGTGTCATCCAATGCTAATAGGACAAAATTTACAAAAACATCACAACTGGATAGTGCATTAAACACCTCACAAGGGAGATCATCAGGGGCACTATCAAGCATATTTCTGATAAGGGTTCTAGTGGCCACAGCAGTAATGGCAGAGGCACAGACCGGGCGCAGTGCCGTCCCCGCACATGCAAAGGCGTGGGAGGCCAGCAGGTCAATGCGCCGGACCTCAGCATCCCGCAGGGTAGTAGAATCAGGGGAATGCATGACAGGGGTGTTAGATAGCCCTAGGATCGGGACATCCACCTCGGGGGGGGGGGGGGGGGTGACCAACATTTAACCACCTCAGGGGGAAAAGGATACTTCCTATCCCAATCCCTTAGAACCCCGGGAAGTTTACTGGGGCACTCCCATTCCTTGAGCACAAGGGTATGGAAATGTGCCTGCTCTAGAAATTCCAAACGTGATGTTGCTGTTTGAAAACGCTCCCCTTTTTGCCTGGGAGCCTCGCCAGGGAGAGAGCCCAGGGGTCAGAGCCAGAATCGTCATGACCCCTTGGTCTCTCATCAGATGAGCCTGAGTCACAAAAGAGCTCTCCTTCATCAGAAGGGGTATAACCACACAGATTCATAAACTCCTGAGATCCCATAGGGAAAACAGTAACATTAGGCGTCAAGTGTCGCTTCTTACCAGGGCCCTTACGCGCTAAAGACCTCGCAATAATCTGTTCAGCAGTAGGCAGTCTAGAAGACACATCAGGCTGAGAATCCCCACAGGTATGCAACTCAACAGGAGAGAGATTTAAGCTGGGGGGAGTAATGAAACGAGGTGCAGCCACTGGCAGGCCAGATTGCAAAGCCAGCGCTTGCTCAGCACAGGGTACGCAGACCCATGCCTTGTCAGCGTCAGCATGAGGCTGTCCACACGCAATACACAGCCGGTCTTGTCCCAAGGGGACCCCGGTCACATTATCCTGAGATGCCTCCATATGGCGATTATTAGGCACAATATGCCAGTAGGGATTGACGCTATAAAGCAACCCTGGATGCCCCAATGACCCGCTAGGGAAGTGGGAGTAATTTTACAAGGCCCAACTATCAATTACACCGGGCCGGGAGAAGCCAATGGATTCACCCGTCTGAAAGACACAATGAGAAGAAAGGTTGTCAGAACCAAACACACTACAATGAGTATAAAACCGCCCATGAGGGCACTTACGGACCACGGTAAGTAAGAACATCCACGCGCGCGCGACCTGACAACATGGCGCCGAGTACCTCGAAGGGTGGGCCAGAGCGAGCCGTGACACAGGGCATGCCAGGCCAGGCCCCGCCCCCCTGAAGAGCGCAAAGTCCACCGACAAGCAGCCAATGAGAACGCAGAAGCGTCTGAGGTAACGCCGCCGCCCGGTGCGGAACATCCCTCCGCCCATGCGGCATTTGCAATAGTAAAAAGACAAGTCAGCGTGGCGGCTGACACCACATATACTAGTCCAAAAAACATGACAAAAGGCCGTATGCACGAATCACGATACACGCTCACCCCCCCCCCCCCCTTCTTTCCCCCCTGAAGGCTACAGGGAGAATGAGGGAGGATGGCGGCCCTTTGTACAGGGCCCACCGCTACCGGGGCATGGGACAATAATGCGGGAGGGGCATCCCATAAAGGCTCACCATCAGCCTATACCGCCAACCCTTTGGTGGGGGACTGCGGTGGAGCAGCGCTCCATAAGCACGCATGGTGCCGCCTACCTTCACCCGTCCAGCGCAGCCCAGGCTGGGAGGCACATCACACGAAGGACAGCCGTTCACCTGCGAGAGAGTGATAATTTCATGTCTTTGCAGTAGTTATGGTGGGAGGTCCCAGGTAGTTATGGACCGGGAGGGGGTCCTTTTTTTTGCATTTATCTCTGCAGAAGTTCGCCCTCTACTGGAGAATAACCCAACTGTCAAGACTTATTGAAGCGGAGTGTATGTCACACTTGGAATAATGTGGTGTATTCTACAGAAAGATTTATGCGAGTTGGAATAAAATGTATAATCCCTCGTATTGGGGTGTACCTCCCGCCAGGCATCGCACAAGGCATAGAAGTCCAATAGTTCTTTGAACGCCCCGGTCGGACCCAGGCCCAGGACCTGTGGTTGTAGAGGACGGCCAATCAAGTTTAGGGTTAATCACCAGGTTTGAGTCGCCAACCAAAATAGGAATTTAGACTGGTGGGTTTTGGGGGTATAGTAGGAGACTATTGTTATTTCAACATCATGTATTGTGACCATCAGTCGGGTCTATAATTTAATTTATTTTTTCCTAAATGCAATTGTGACCCCGCGTTTCTTCTCCCTGAACATTGCGCTATAGTGCAGGGGAAAGAAACTTCTCAGATATCTGGGGCGGGAATGTAGGGCAAATCTTGTTTCTTGTAGGTATAAAATGTCTGCCTTACACGATTTAAAGAATTGAAAGGCTTTGCTTCTTTTGGAAGGAGAGTTAAACCCCTGCACATTATGTGAAATTATTTTCAAGCTATTTTGAGTCATTTCTGTTGAAGAGCTGTATCAGGAACCAAAGAAAGGAGGGATATGGTGGGGGAAGGAAGTTGAGGAGGGTGGGGGGTGAGGGGTTATCTAGAACAAGTAACAGGTAAAGCATACACATAAGTAAGCAAAAATTATACCAATATAACCTATGTATTACATATAGGATCATGGACCGTAAAGAGGCCTACTAGGGCCTCGAGCAAGTGTTTCTCAGTCCGTGCAGGCAGACCTATCATGAGTAAGGGGGTGGTGGTGCCCCTCCATCTGCAGTACTGAAAAATACAGTGGGGGTGTGTCCCCCGAGGCAGGCAAGGTACGGCCGCGACCAGTTATATAATGCTTGGCGGCGTGTTTATACTGGTTGCAGGGTCTCCCCCAGTCCCCAGCCCCTGCCCCAATCTGGGCCATGGGTCCAGGTCGCGGGCCAGACAAGACCCCGCCCCATCCTCTATTCTTGCGGCCATGCCGCTACATATCCCCCAGCTCCCAAATGAAGCCGTGGCACCCAGGACCCGCCAGGCCATGGCCGGGGAAGGGACCCCCAACAAATACTGGGATCTCTCCGCCACTCCAGATCCCATCCCGTCGGGCCAATTCCTGTATGGGAGGAAAGAGGGGTCAGACAGAACAACATAGTGTCTTAACTTTCTATAGCAAACGATAAGTTAGGAGGCATTGCCTCTCAATAGGAACAAAACCTTTCAGTGTTGTAAACAAGCAAGCATGAGGTTGAACTTCAGAGCCGGGGCGCCCTCGCTCCAAGGGCTTGGAGCGGACTATGCCCCCTGGTGGATCTGTTGATGGGTTCAAGGCGAAAGTAGAAAAAGAGTCAATGAAAGATGAAAAACAGGGCGTAGTCCAGTGGGGCTCAGCTGCAGGGACCCCCGATGGTTATCTGGAGATGCTGGGTATTTCTTCTGGCTCTCTAGGGGAAGTCTGTTCCGAGGTGGTCTGAGGGCAGAACGCTTCCTTGATAAAGGTGGGCTGGGCCCCCTGTGTCCATGGGGACCGGGAGCTCTTTGAGAATATGGCGCAGCTCATTTAGGGATGTAGCTGAGTATTGATCTCCCTTGTAGGCAAAGAGGACTTTGAATGGGAACCCCCATCGGTAGCCTATGTTGTGCAAGTGTAGAGCTTCCAGGGCCGGCTTCAGCTCTCTTCGCCTCTGGATGGTCTGAGGGGCCAAGTCCTGGAATAATTGATATTTGTGGGCTCGGAACTGCAGGTTTCCCTTTTCCCGGGCCGCGTGTAATAGGGCCTCTCGTGTGCGGGAAAAAAGTTGGTTTGAGGATTATATCTCAGGGCAACCAATCTCTGCGCTTGGGCCCTAGTGCTCTGTGTGCCCGATCTAACTCCAGCCTCTCGATTGGCGGGGCTAACTCCTGGAATAGGGCAGTCACTGAGGAGACTACGTCTGTCATAGATTCTGGTAGGCCTCGGATCCGCAGGTTGCCCCGCCGGGCCCAATTCTCGAGGTCTTCCAGCTTTAGCTGCATAGCATCTATATCTTTGTCCCGGGAGTGCATTGTGGTAAGGGTATGTTCCATTTTGCCCTCTAGTGCATTTGTTCTTGCCCCTAGGTCATGGATTTCTGCTTTCAAGGGGGGCAGCCCAGGCATCTGTCACAGCTTTTAGTTTCTGTTACAGGAGAAGCTTAAATTTGGCTAACAGCTGCTGCTAGATCTGTTATGGCCGGGTTCTCGGACACCAAGGGGGGCAACCGGGCACAGGGGCTGCGGGGATCCGAAAAGAGGGAGAACTCACTGTTAGGTGGCCTGCTGCCGGCAGCGCTGTCGTTTGAGTCGGCTGTTCGCATCCGAGATGGCCCGTTGGGGGGTGACGGGGCCCTGGTCAGGCTCCGACCAGTGTCGGGGAAAGGGCTTCCCGCTCTGCTGCTGTCGCTGCCACTCACTGCCTCCCCGCCTTCTTAGTCTCCACTTCCCACCACTTGCCTCTGTCTGTTGCAGTCCATGGCAGCATGCTCGCGACTCCGATCTCCTCTGTCGTACCGAGGCGAGTCGGCTGTCTGGTTGCTGATGTTGATGCCCTCATTTGTGCTCCCACACCCTTCTGATGGGCTGCGCTGGGGGCGTGAGTCTCTGCCGCCCGTCCTGTGTCCTTCCGCCATCTTGCCTGGACACGTGTTGTGCCGCGTACTATGTTGGTGCACAGGCTCCGTCTTCCTCCTCCTGCCACCTCCGTTCCGCCCCATCAGAATGGTGACTGCCTCTGCCGAGCCCGAAGTCAGTCACTGTCGCTCGCTCTGCAAAATAAAAGTGCTTTGGCCGCCTTCTTGCCTTTCTGGTGTGCGTAGCTGATCTACAGTGCGTCCATCTCACTTGGCAGTCAGCCACGCCCCCCTCTGCATGGTATATTTTAAACAGAGATCAATGGTAGCGTATGGTCAAGACCAAAGGGAACACATCACTTACAGACTTGGACAAGGCAATCCTTTTACATCACATAATACATCAGGCAGAAATGCCTTTAGATAGGCACTCCAATCCATTTATGCTTTTGAGACAACAAACCAACGTGACTAAAATGATTATGTGGCACATGAAGACAAACAGATCTAAAGATAGCAAAAGACCAAGGAAAATGCCCAGGGAGTCCAGAGTAGCCTTAAAAGAGATTATAGAAAACCAACATTTATTTTTACACTGACCAATTGATGACCCCCACCCTGCAAGCTTGCATATGAGGGTGTACCTTTTTCTGCTTCCAATACCCCAGGACCTAGCCCCCCACATGTCCTCTGTTCTGGAAATAGCCCTTCCTTGGGAGCAAACTCAACGCGAGTCCAGACACTCTCTCACCAGGTACAGTGTTTCTGGGTAGATCTACTGTCTGGTAGCTCCTGCCAAATAATGAAGATGGAGAGACAGATTAGGAAAACCCTAAAAAGGACCATACAGCCACCAGAGCCAGTCTACATTCAGGTTGACCACTTTGGTGTACAACAACCTTTCTGACCAATGTGAAGTAAACAGAATTGTTCTGAAAGCTTCCAAACAGTATCTTGCTAATATGGTCATACATTATCCGAAATGTTAAAGCAGACTGAACCCTCGCTAAAGTATGACCAGTGCCTCAAACATGGGCACAGTATCCCTGGTTCTACCTACAAAAGGTCTGTGCCTTTTTGTCTCCAAATAGTTCCTCCTCTGGCGCCCTTCAGTGGTGACAAAGGGGCATGAAAGGACGCTGGACTCATGCATTCCATCTGCTGCATGCAGAGGGAGTCTGCCTGTAGCACTGCAGCATGACCAAATCCTCACTGAGGATCCTTCAGAACTCTGAATCAATAATGCAAATAAACAGGGCAACACTGCTCCTCACCCCAAAATGTTGATAGAAATAAGAATAGTCTGCCACAACCAGCAAAGCTGGCATCAGATGTGAGGACCCATGACCAATCAGTAGACTTGGAATCGTTCCAGAGTGTTCAAAACCTCTGAAACTCTACGATGCCCTTCATGTAGTGATAGACCCTTAGATAATCTAAATAAAGAATCATTCAGTCACCATGATGAAAACCACAGAAAGAATGGAAAAAACAATATGACACAGGGAAAAAAGAACTGAACTTAGCATTGTTCCAACCAAAGCTCCACAAATCCCAACAAGCATTCCAGCCACCAAAAGAGATGTTTGGCCATAGGCCTGCACTCAAAAAAGGATGTGGTGCTGCATTGAGCTCATTGGTGTGCAGCTGTGCATGCCTTTTCTGTCCCATCTGCTCACATAAGATGTTTGATACACTATATTGTAACCTAGAGAAGACGCTTATCAGTAGGACAATAAATTAAATATTCCCCCCCCCAAATCGCTCCCTAGTCTGTGGCACTACCCCAGGGGAAGCCAACTACCAACTTGGACCTCCACAACTACTGAGCAGCCTTTTTATTGCAGGGATCCACTGGACCCTGGGAAAATCATGCTTGCAGGCTAGTTCAAACTACAGCCTAAACAGTCACACAGTTATGTCAAATATTGATTCATATGGTGGGCTAAACATAACCAAGTATTATGGTAATAAGGAGATGCCTGTGTCTTCCATGGAACAGATGTGATAATTGGGTAGATAATGCTTCATTTTCTGGCAGAGATTACTAAACAGGTTAATCTAAAAAATGATGATTTTCACTGGAACAAAACATAGGTACAGGATCGCCATATTTGATGCTGGTCACCTGGGTTCTAAAAACACAAACTGATTTTTTAAGACCAACAGAAAAATAAGCAATGACTGCCCAGACAGAAACCTACGTATTGAAATGCTTGTAACAATTATTCATACAAGTACTAAATGTGGATTTCAATTCATTAATTATATATTTCTTTATATGGCTCACCATGAAGTTCCAGGATTTCCTCTATATTGGAAAATACACTGCTTGTTTCAGTAGGTGTTAAGAGACTTTCACGTTTGACTCGCTGGTGGAACACCTGGTTAAGAACATTAAGTTTTCGAACATGCGTTCTTTCTGTGTAAAACAATTCTGAAATGTAAAAAAAGGTAACATAATTAATATGCAAAAGTCAAAACATTTAAAAATAGGCACAACATAAAACAGTGGTTTATTTCCAACAGAAATAAACATATTTAAAAAAAAAATACTAAACAACAAGCCGCAAGACTAATAAGCTCAACCCTACATCATTTGAAATTAAGCAGTTTTATGACACAATGTCACTGACAGAATTAGGTAATGTGCTTCTTAAAAAGTCTCTCCTGTGAAACCCCCCCAGTACTAACCTCGTTCTATTGATTCCATGGTATATGAACAGGCTTTCCTTCAATTCGAGCATGCCCAGCAATGATTTGAAAATTAAATTGCCAGACTCCTCCTATGGGCAATTCCATTGCGAGCAGGTGAACGTAGCAGATGCAGGGGTACAAGGGACGTCAGCAGGAGCCCGCACTTGAGCAGCGGATTGTTGCTTTAAAGTGAGTAACTGTGGGCGGCTTTCACCCAGTCCTAGAATCTTTTAGACTCTAGAGCCAGGATTTAGTCAGCTCAAAATATAAGCTGTGACTGAACAGATATGAGACCAACATTTTGATTGATTGCATTAGGCCCTTCAAAAGCACCTTGCGAAACTTGTATATGTTCTTCACAGCACTATCTACAGTGGGAGAAAAAAAGTTTACACACCCCTGTTAAAATGCCGGGTTTGTTGTAAATCAATCCACCCAAGAAGAATCCTTTCAGAACTTTTCTACATCGATAGCTATATTTAATTGAAAAACACACTTTTTTAGTGTGGAAAGGTAAAAAAATCCCTCAAACCAATACTTAACTTTTGAATGACATCTAAGATATGTTTTGTATCTTTCTCCTGGGGATACCTTCAAGCAACAAGATCCCTTTAATGTGTTGTAAGCAGTTTATAGAAGTGGTCTTTTTCTGTAAAATGCAACTAAGGAAACGTCAGGAAAATCCTACTAGGACAGCTAAACTTTATATGGGGTTAATCAGAATCACTTAAAAGGTGGCAGCATTAATACTTGATAGTCCAAGCAATGGCAATAATAACGAGCTAACTTGAACCCTGTCCATTGTGCCTCTCCTCCATTTCAGCAGCACACTCTAGATGTAGTAAGTTTTGCTCTCCTGTAATTCCATTTGCTGTCCCTCAGCAGTAAAAGCGTGGGCAAATCACATTGGTTGCAGGGCTCACTCATGCTGGGAATGCTGTCAATTTATTGCCTGGACTGTGCCTTTTAACATGAGTTTACATTGTAATTGGCTAATTCTGAACACTTGCTCAATTATAAGTGGGTGTTCAACAATTATTCAACCACAATATTTGTGTTTTTATATTATTATTATTTTATATGTCCCCTCTATATTTAATTTAGTTTTTTCAAATTGTACAGAATATGGGTCAAATTGAATTTGGAAAACAATCTAAAATGATTTTTCTTGGATATATTTTTTCACAGGACAAAAAACTGGCATTTTAACAGGGTGAGCGAGAGTGTGTAGACATATCTACTAATAGTATTTACTGTATATAGGCCTAATTCCAATTTCCATGCAGTGGCTTCATTGACTGATGTTATTTAAAATAGTAGTATGTTGTGACATAATTCCCTCTTATATAGAGATACTTTAATAGCTTTCACCCAATGTTTCAGGGATGTAATTCCATGTATTTATTTATTATAAATTAAAATGTATTAATTATTATAAAATGTAATTTCAGCCTGCTATGTTTTATAAGTAGATGTCTAATGAGGCCCAGCCAGCAGCATCCCTAGGTCTCTGAAGTGTATTCATCTTAACCCTCGCTCTGCAAGAATTCTATGCAAATGAGCACATTGTAATTTGCAGAAAAGAAGAAACTGGTTTAAGGGCATGTATGTGCCTTACAACAACAGTACCCAACCTTTTTTTATCAAGTACCATTTCCCATTTTCTAAATATCTCAAGTACCATCTATATATGGTACACGTAGGTTGTCCGCAACAGATCAGTACAGATCAGTCTGCAACCCGGTTGAGTACCGCCTTATAGGAATTTAAGTATCACCTGGATAGTAAACGTACCACTGCATGGTAAAGGTGATAAAATACAATTTTGTGATTCTCACCTGTAGAACTGTTTTCTTTCTTCCACTCCAGTGAATGGATTAATTCTTGTCCAAAGAGCGGGACTTCAAGATAAAAGGTGTGGTTCCTCCCGGTCTATATATACTTCCTGCTGCTCTCCACAACCCAGTAATTGAAAAGCGGTAGACCCAGCTGCCCGGAGGGATAAGGTAACCTAAGAAGCCCCTTGTTTAGTTGGAAAACAGGAGAGAAGAGATAAGCTCCTCTCTTACGATATCCCCTTTTATTTTTTTGATGCTGATCAATTATTTACATATTCACATATATACAAATTCCACTAGGACTATGGCATCCGGGGAATGGATATAGTAGCCTAGCAGATAGGGAGGGCCTGACACCCTGGAGTGGAAGAAGAGAGGAGACAATTTCACAGGTGAGAATCACAGAATTGTATTTTCTGTCATATCCACTCCAGGGCGTTAGCGAATCAGATATGAATGGGACCTCCAAAAGCAGTGTCCTTTATTCAGTGTGGGAACCCAAGCATCTTATTCCTCTATTATGAGGAGTAAGCCAAAAATCAAACCTTAGCTGAAGAGCTTACTACCACCTGCAATAACTTTCAAAGGCTGCATTCGCTGAGACTCTAATGTCTACCTTATAAAATTTAGTAAATGTATAACCTGCTCTACTGAAGCCTGGTGCTGAAAAGCCCAGGAATCTCCGATAGCACATGTAGAATGGGCCGTAATCCAAAAGGAGGATTCTTCTCCCTGGAGACATAGGCCTTTATTACTGTCTGACTAATCCATCGGCTGATGGTAGATTTAGCCGGAGTTAGATCTTTCCGTGGCCCCTCAAATATAATAATTAAGGAGTCAGTCTTACGAAAGGTTTGCGTAGCACAGCTATAATAATTCAGTGCTCTCGCTATGTCCAGGGAGTGAAAGACTCTCCTTATGGCTAACCGGAGCAGGACATAAGGAGGGCAAAACCACCCCTGCGTTAAGATGGAAGGGGGAAACCACCTTAAAAAGAAAATTCTGTTCAAAACAGAAGACTGCTTTGTCCTTAAGATAAGGCTGCTAACCCAGAAACCTGTCGCACCATGGCAAATGCCACTAGGAAGATGACCTTAAGTGCCATCAACTCTAGTGAAACCTCATCCATTGGTTCAAAGAGAGGAAGAGCAGATAAAACTAAGCTCAAGTCCCAGACAGGCAGAAGAGGCTTACGGGGATGTCGCACAAAGGTGACCCCCAGCAAAAACGTTTTTATAAGTTTATTTTCTGAAACAAGGTGGATAAGGCATATTTCTGTCCTTTTAGAGTGCCTAATTGAGCCCTTCTTCGAGACCTTTCGGCAAAAATTCCAGGATTCTGGGGACCAGTAAAACCTCTAGATTTAAACCAACCGATAAAGACCTGCCAGACTATGTGATAAATCTTTGACGAAGTCTTCTTTCCGGCTAAGATCATGGTCAGAACCTGTCCGGCATATAAGCCTCTCTCTACCAGGATAGAGGTTTATATAGCCAGGCCGTCAAAAGCCAGAACTCATAAATGTGTAAGGAGAGGATTATCAGATAGCAGCCAATGCTCGCCTTCTGACATCGTTACTATGTCTGAAAACCAGATTTTCCTTGGCCAATGGGGTGCCACTAATCCCCTCTCGAGCCATCTCATTTAGTACTCAACCCAGGAGTGGAAACGGAGGGAATGCATACAGGAGCGTGAAAGTTGACCAAGGAAGGGTCAGGGCAATCCACTGCTATAGCCACAGGGTCCTTGAACCGGGATACAAATCTCAGAATTTACCGATTGTGGCGGGACGCGAAGAGGCCTGGAAGCCCCCAATGCATGCATAGGGCTCGAAAGATCCCCTGAGGGACCAGATCCAAGGTTGCTCTGCTTAGATAATGCACGTTTTCCACTCTGGGTATGTGGATCGCCAAGATGCATGGAACATTGAACAAGAGTAAGATCCGGCTCACCTCCTTTAGAGCTCTCCTGCTTTTGGTGCCCCCTGGTGATATGCCACTGCTGTCAGGCTGTCTGTTTGAACCCTGACAGGATGACCCCTTGGATCAAGCGTCCAGTGTGTGAAAGACAGAAGAATCACTCTCAGTTCCAGGATATTTACAGATAGACTGCTCCCCGCCGGTCCCCAATAACCCTGGGTCGTTTGTGACTCCAACCCGCTAGGCTGACATCCGTAGTGATAGTTTTCTGCTATACTGGAAGAAAAGATTTGCCTACCTGAAGAAGCTGGGGATTCAGCCACCAGGCTAGGGGCTATCTTGTTGATTGTGTCATGTCAAAGGGGTGATCTGGAGTTTCTGTGGTTTGATCCCAGGTTAAGAGGGAACAGGGCAGATCACTCCCAGCTACAATGGGTGAGCTACAGCGGCTCTCAACGCTTCTGCCTTTCCAGAAGTCCAGAATATCCCTGACAAAATCTTGTAACCTGCCGAAATTATCTCTGTATCCAAGCATCTGTTACACAGAGCCTCCAAATGGGGGCAAAATGCAGAAGCCCTCACCTCATGAAGGGGGTTTAGCCATATTTTGCCAGAAAGCTTTGGCCCTGTTCTGGGTTTTAGTTCCTCTCGGTGTCTGGAAGAGTAAGAATCTCTAACCCCACAAAAAAGGCAGACTATTGCAGTACTACGAAAAATGAGGGTTAGGCCTCTTTCTTTGTGGGAGTCTGGTAGACCCGCCCCCTTCTTAACAATATCAGCAAAGCATTTTTCAAACAGACGAACCCCTAGAAAAGGAAGACTCGTCAGATTCTTCTTGGAAGTTGCATCTGCCGACCATTGTTTAAGCCATCAGTGCTCTAGCAGAGCAAAAGCTCTAGCATTTAGTCTGACCTTCTCATCCATAGAAGAGATGATGTACTAGTAAATTTCCATGCTGGACTTTATTAGCATGCACTACGGGAATGACTTGAGCGAATTTGGGAACTCAACTGCTTTAACAGCTTCCTACCTGCCACAGTCAGCCATGGATGCAGCGCAGGCTGTCCGTAAGGCCGACCCCACCATAGAAAAGGCACTTGATCCAGACACTTATCCACAGGGAAGCACTATCAGAGGTTAAGGTGATTAAGGTGGCAGCTGCCTCCATAATCTAGGGAGTACCACTAGAGAAGTGCATTCTGTGCAAATGGGGCTGTCCTCTTCTTGAGGCGTTTGCAGGCACACAGGGCATGGGGCGATCCTCTCTGCTAACCAGGTCCGGACACCCCAGATGCCTCAGTCATGGCGAATTAAGTGTAATATACCAGAGGGGGTAAAAACAAAGTATATAAGGAATCTCGATAATCACAAGTGACTACTCCAAGACCCTAGGGGTGGACCCCAGATCCAGCGACCTCAATGAAGCTGTCCCCTGGTCCGGAGGAACAGGAGTCAGGTGCAGAAACACCGGTCGACTGCGAGACGTGCGGCCAGCTAAGTGCATGAAGAAGTAGCGGGTTGAGGCAAGCTGTACAGCCCCCATGAGTGAAAATGTCAGCGACTAGCAGAGCCAGGCATCGGTCTCCTCTCTGCTTGGAGCCACAACACCTCTGCCCCTGTCGCCAGAAGCAACCCACAACCCAGTAGAGCAGATTCCCTCCCAGCTACATTGAAGCATCCCGCCCCTCGCCATGGTGAGAAATTCAAAAAATAAAGTGCCCTACATATGTGAAAACACACTTTTACGTAAGTACTGTGGAATGGTAAAGGGGAAGATTTTTACCCCATGGTAAGGCATGGCTCACCAGACAAAAACCAGCGGCTGGTTGTCCCTTCTCAGACGGGAACTCCAAACAGGACAGGCCCAAGGAATCCCCCAACTGTGAGCACACTACGGGACATGATCTCAGCATCAGTATAACAGAGCCAGATATTACTGGAGCAGCTGTGGGGGAGACTGCAGAAAAGTCTTGGTGGGCTAAAGAGTGATATCTAAGCTCGCAAGAGTCAGATTGGGGATGTCCATGCGTTGAATACCTCTTACCTTTTACTCGTGCCACTCTGCCCACAGGAAACAGCTGCAAATAGCAATGCTGTGCACCTCCTGCCTGTTTTATTAAAGTGGACCAACAATCTAAAATAATTTAAATCAGACCAACACAACAAACAGTGCTCATATGTATCCCTCTCCAGGGCAATTTAGATTACTGCACATAAAAATGAATTTACCTTTTCTACCGCCTGCTAGGATAATTTGTAAAAACAAGATGGCCACTCATGGGCTTGCAGGCCACCTGCAAACAGGTGTCGTGCTGGGCTTCCAGTTACTGTGCATTTCAGTTATGTCAATTGGAAGCGGAGGCTCCAAAATAGCTGCTATCTTTTTTTTCCCCAACTGTGCCAGGCTGTTTGTCTGGTTTAATGCAGCTGTTTCTGGTGTCTTCCAAATGATAGTCATATATGGAGACATATTAGTCCCAGTGTAAAACCTCATTCAACATCTCTTTATGATCAACAGGCACATTATCATAAATCATGGAAAATGATTTAGCTTTACTGGATAGATGGTCAAAACTGTGGAAACTAGAGTTTAATGTCTCTAAATGTAAAATCATGCACTTGGGTAGAAGGAATCCCTGCTCTGAGTACCGTATGGGCAGCACTGTGTTAGCCAGGTCCTCGGAGGAGAGAGATTTAGGGGTACTGATTACTGATAGCTGCAAGATGAGTGGACAGTGTAGCCAGGCAGTGGGAAAGGCAAGCAGGATGCTCGGCTGCATAGCTCGAGGCATCACCAGTAGGAAGAGGGAGGTTGTGATGCCTCTGTATAGAGCCCTGGTAAGGCCACAGCTAGAATACTGTGTGCAGTTCTGGAGACCTTACCTGCAAAACGACATTATTCAAACAGAACGTGTCCAAAGGCGGGCAACGAAAATGGTGGAAGGACTTAAACTTAAAACTTATCAGGAGAGACTTAAAGAACTTAATTTGTACAGTCTGGAGGAAAGAAGGGAGAGGGGGGACATGATTGAGACCTTTAAATATGTGAAAGGATTGAATAAGGTTCAGGAGGGAAGTGTTTTTAAGAAGAAGCTTAATGAAAGAACAAGGGGGCACAACCTGAAGCTAGTCGGGGGGAAGATCAGGAGCAATGTTAGAAAATATTATTTTACAGAAAGAGTAGTAGATGCTTGGAACAAACTTCCAGCAGAGGTAGTTGAAAAATCAACAGTCACTGAATTTAAACATTCGTGGGATAAGCACACATCTATCCTAAGATAAAGAGTACATACAGTATACACATAAGGGCAGACTAGATGGACCGTATGGTCTCCTTCTGCCGTCAACCTTCTATGTTTCTATTAGAGGTAATGAGGGAGATGTTAAATCCTTTTTGCACGTTGTAGCGCTAAAGGACTCAAAGGCTTTAATTCTCAAAAAGTTGAAAAAAAGTCTCATTGTAGTAAAAAAAATCCAGTTCATGAGAAAAAAGTATTTCACCGATTTCAATGAATCACCAAATAGGATTACAATGAAAGTCAATGCTACTTTTTTACTCCTGAGAAAAGTATTGAACTTTTTTACTCTGTAGTAAAAAGTGATATTGTCTTCTTATCTGGTGATTCACCAACATTGGGCCACCAACATCTCAGGCTTTTTTTCTTATGAATTGAATTTTTTTACTATCATGAAAATTCTTTTCAACTTTTAGTAAATCGAGGCCAATATGTGAAAATAGTAGTCCACTTATGTCATTGTCATGATTTTTGGCACTCAACCAAAAATACCATTTTGTGATTACTCACCTGTAAAATGGGTATTACAAGTATGTCTCACACCCTGCTTCGGAAATAGTAATAACATTCGGGTTATGTCCAGTAGAGGGCGAACTTCTCCAGAGATGACTAGAAAAAAGAAGCCCCTCCCAGTCCATAAATACCTGGGACCTCCCACACATTTCCCAGTATAACAAAGCACTAAGGGGACTAGGAAGAGCCAATAAAAATTTCCCAATAAAAGTTTCACCATATAGAGGATCCAAGATACAACTCAGGGTGGGACGAAGCAGGGTGTGAGACATACTTGTAATACCCATTTTACAGGTGAGTAATCACAAAATGGTATTATTCCAAGTATGTCTCACACCCTGCTTCTGAAATAGTAATAACATTCGGGACATCTAGTAGCAGTGTCCAACATGGGTGGGGATCCCAAAAGGCAATTATGCACAAATTAAACCACTGCAGCTTGCAGAACATTGCGGCCAAAAACAGCATCCGCTGAGGCCCGCACATCAACCTTATAAAACTTGGAAAAGGTATGAACAGAAGACCAAGTAGCAGCCTCACAAACTTGTTCAACAGAGGCCTGGTGCTGAAAAGCCCAGGAAGCCCCAACAGCACGAGTAGAATGAGCAGTAATCTGGAAAGGAGGATCCCTCCCCTTGGCAGCATAGGCCCAACAATGGCCTGACGAATCCATTTACTAATGGTAGACTTGACGGGCGCCAAAACCCTACCTAGGGCCAGAGGGCACCACAAACAAGGCGTCCGCCTTCCTGAATGGTGCGGTAGCCACCAGATAGTATCTCACACATCTAACAACATCCAGAAAGTGCAAGGCCCTCTCCTTGTCAGTACCAAGATTAGGACATCAGGAAGGAAGCACAATGTCCTGATTGAGGTGAAAAGCAGAGACAACCTTAGGAAAGAAATCTGATTGAAAGGGAAAAACCACCTTGCCCTGGTGTCTCTCAAAGTAGGGGTCCTGAATGGACAGAGCCGCCCACTCAAAAACACGCCGAACAGAGGTGATAGCCACCAAGAATGCAACTTTCAAGGTGAGAATGGACAGTGCAGCCTCATGCACTGGCTCAAATGGAGGGCCATGAAGGGCAGACAATACCAAATTCAAATCCCAAACCGGCAACATTGGTTAGCGAGGAGGACGCACATGAGTGACTCCCTGGAAAAAAGTCCTAACCAAAAGGGAGAAGAGCGAAAGACCTCTGAAAGAAAACCGCCAGAGAGGAAACATGCCCTTTCAGAGTGCGGAGTTGAAAACCCATGTCCAGACCATGTTGAATGAACTCCAGAATCCGAGGGATGGAAAACACCTGGCAAGGAAGGGCCCTAGCATCACACCAGTCAATGTAGGTCTGCCAGGTCCTATAGTGACTACCAGAGGAAGATCTCTTCCTAGCCCTGACCAGAATTTGTAAATTGGGGTAACAGAGCCGACCCTGTGTGAGCAGATCCGGAACCAGAGGCAGAATGTACTAATCGACCACCAGCTGTACGACGTCTGCGAACCACACCTGTCTTGGCCACTTTGGAGCCACCAGAATTGCTGGCCCACCCTCGCGAACCAGCTTACGTACCACCTTGCCCACCATGGGAAAGGGAGGAAAAAGATACAGGAGACCGAGCCCCCGCCAGGACAGCGACATGGCATCCACTGCCAATGCCAGAGGATCCCGGGACAGAGACACAAATGCTGGGAGCTTGTGATTGTGACGAGAGGCGAACAGATCCACCTCCGGACTCCCCCACCTGCGACAGAGGGATAGAAAGACCTCGTTGCTGAGGGATCATTCCCCCGGCGAGAGGCCCCCCCTGCTCAGGGAGTCTGCTTCCAGGTTCTCCACACCTGGAATGTAACTGCCGAAAAGCATGGGACATTGCTCTCGGCCCATAAAAGAATAAGAGACACCTCCTGGAGGACACTCTTGCTGCGAGTCCCTCCTTGGAGATTTATGTAAGCGACCGCAGTCCGGTTGTCGGAGTGAACCTGAACCGGTAGGCCCTGGAGGTGATGTGTCAGGGGCACCGGCACCAACCGAACCGCACTCAGTTCCAGAACATTGACGGGGACGTGGGCCTCCTGAGGGCCCCACAGCCCCTGGAACGGACGGTCTCTCCAGTAGCCCCCCCCCCCCCCAGCCTGGCATCTGTGGTGACCGTCTCCCAGCGGGGCGGAAAAGATCTGCCCCCAGAAGATTCTTCGGGTCCAGCCACCACTGAAAGGACCGTCAGGCCAGAGGGGACAGAACACAGGTCTGATCCAGAAACAGAGGACATTTGTCCCAGGCCGATAATAGATGGAGTGGAAGAGGTCTCATGTGAAATTGAGCAAAAGGCACTGCCTTGAAGCAAGCCACCATCAGTCCAACCATCCTCATTCCACCCCGGATGGACGGACGAGGGTTGGACAGAAGGAGACGAATCCACGCTTGGAGAACATCCACCTTCGGCTGAGGTAAGAAAATCCTGGCCTGTATGGTATCCAGCATAATGCCCAGGAAAGAGGCCACCCGTGACGGAGAGAGTGAGGACTTGGGGTAATTGATTACCCACCCGAACTTCTCCAGCGTCACCACCACCTGAGGAACCGCTGGCTCCCCTGGAATGGACCAGCCCATGAAGGTAAGCGACTTTGATATTTATTGATGTCATGGAATCCCCCGGGCATAGGGGGCCAACAGCGGAGCGCAGCGTTTCCATGTGAAACCGTTTAGATCCGATGAACCAGTCGAGGATCTCTAAAACCCGAATGGGCCCGACGGAAAAATCTCTTTTGGGGCTGTAAAGAGATTGGAATAGTAGCACTGATGTCTCCCCCTGGGGGGAACCTGACAAACGACCCCCATGACCAGACAGCCTAGTACCGCCGTCAACAGGCCCTAAACCGCCCAGGGACCCGAAGGACCTCGTGATGAGAATCTGGGAGGAGGAGTGAGCAGCAGCCGTACCCCACCAGAGAGGAGAGGGCACCCCTTCAGTACTGAGCGGGCTAGCAGAGGATTTAGGCCTGGCACCCCAGAAGGATCCGAGTCGGGGCTGGCAACAGTCTATGCCCCGGAAACTCCCCTTGTCCCGCGAGGGTACCCCCCTGCCTGACCCAGACTCATGAAAGAGGTAGTGAAGGACCCTGACCCCCGAAAGGGTCGTGGCTGCTTCGCGATGGCGTAACTACCACCTTTAGCCAGAGCTCCATCATCACCAACAGGCGCAACCCACCAGGGGGAAGCCCCTTGACCGCCTTCCTTACAGTCTTGTTAGCTGCCGACCGGCGCCACAAGACCGAGCGACTGGATTAAACTACCCAGCCGAGGTCAACAATACCTCCAATAATGTCGACTAGACAGAGAAGACATAGAAGATAATTAGCTCACATTACGACAAGCTATAAATCCAGCAACAGAAGGATCCAATGGAAGCCTTAAAGACGACCCCTAAATAAGGTCATAATAGCCGCGGCCGTAACAGCGAAGGCCACCACCGGGCAAGGGCCTGGGAAGCCCGTTAGCCAATACGTCAGTCCACATTATCCATCAAGCAATGGAACGAGGTAACACACCACAGACGCAACACACAACCCCCGGATGGAGGCATCCACCTAGTGGAATAATTGACCAATACGCGGGGAAGGGATACCTCCAATCCCACCCCTTGGGGCAAACGTCGGTACTGGTAATACCAACCGTTTCACCAAACAATTTTTCCCCCTACTGCATAGGAGTCGCAGCGAGAAAAAAAAAAGGGGGGCCGTACTACTAAAGGTAAGGGGTAAGACGTCAGCATCCCACTGCTCTGAGGTGGCATCAGTGCCATGGCAGGCTGATCATTGGAGAGAATAGAATCTGAATAATATCCCCTTACACAAGGGATGTACAGGCAGACCATAATAATAATCATGATGTTCGTGTATAGGCCGGCGCATAAAGCGCCATGTGCCGACATTCAGCTGGAGCCATCCGGCTGCAAGGCAAGCAATCAAACACAGTGTTGCTAAAGCTGGTACAAACATCAAAATGCGACTCCCCGCAAGTGTTAAAATCACTAGGGGCCATACCCAGGAGCGGGGGTGTGGGTAATGAGACCAGCCGAGCTGATCCAGCCACACGGGCCCAGATTGCCGCGCCAGCACATGCTGCGCCCATGGTACACAATCTAGCACATTATAGCCCATAAGGGATGCCCCGCATACCACACACAGAGCTGAGCTTGTCCCGAGGGACCCTGAGCACAGAATCCTGGGAAGCCTCCATAAGGTGTTTTTTTTTTTTTTTTTTTTTTTAGTAGTCGCAATGACAATGGGAATTACGCTGTTGAGCTACCTGGGATGCCCCTTAAATGTCCGTTAGTGGGAGGATTTAATATAGATAATACATGCCGATTGCAATATGTCCCCTTAATATTGATGGATAAGGCCACAGGAACGAGGGAAAAAACGTAGTTAAGATGTCCCCCGGAAGACAGCTATCACCCGCATAAATACTATAATAATATATACACATATATGTATGATATATACCATATATACAATAATTGCAATAAACCAAGGAGGATGCCGCCCCCAAGGCCACAATAGGTGCACCGGCTTAATGCGTTTTAACAGGAGGAACACCAAACAAAATATGTATAAAACATTTCAAGAAAACTAGTAATCAGCCCCCAGGGGCCACTCACCGACCCCACTAATGAGGCAAGATGGCGACCGGAAGAGACAGAAGGAAGGAGACGGGGAAGGAGGTGGGCCGCCTGAAGCGCGCCAGACACTAGGCCACGCCCCCTCCAACGCGGGAGCGCAACAGCCAACCTAGGACGCGGGAGCCGGCCGAAATTCACTGGCCCACCGCCGGTGACAAGCAAAGGGGGAGGGGGAGGGGAAGGGGGCGGGCAGCAAGAGCAGCGCGCCGCACGCTAAGCCATGCCCCCTTCCCCTCAGAGAAACCACACAGCCCAGTCGAGCTCCCCGCAAATGCGGGAGCCGACTGCAACTCACTGGCCCGCCGCCATCTTAGCTAAGAGAAGTATAATAAGGAGGAAGCGCTGGCAAGCGCCAGCAACAATGAAGAGCCATACATCACAATAATAAAAAAAATATATTTACCAATATATACAAATATATAAATATACAAATCTATACCCCCCACCACTACCGGGAACAGGGAGGAAGGGGGTGAGTGGGGGAGGCCGATGGCTACACTTGGTTGTGTAGTAAGGGCCTCAAACGGACAGGGCATCCCAAGTTAGGATCACCAAACCTGACAACCGCCTACCCCTTGGTGGGGGATTTGCGGTGGAGCCTGGCCCCATAGTTAAAAACACCTCTAATAGGTGTAACCTACCCTCATCGGACCCTGCAGCCGAAGCTGGGAGGCTTATTGACATTTTAAAAGAAGGTCCGGGTGGAAACAGGACAAATGGGGGCCGGGTGTTACCCAGCTTACCTGAAAGGAGAGAGAAAGCCATCATCTTGACTGTCGTCGCCTTCTGCAGAGACTATACTGGGGAATGTGTGGGAGGTCCCAGGTATTTATGGACTGGGAGGGGCTTCTTTTTTCTAGTCATCTCTGCAGAAGTTTGCCCTCTACTGGACATAACCCGAATGTTATTACTATTTCCGAAGCAGGGTGTGAGACATACTTGGAATAAAGTATTTTCCTCTGGGCATGTAGAGGATACAGCATTTCCTCTTTATTCTTAATATGGTATCCCGTAAGAAATTGCAGACACTTTTTCAATAAAGTTGATTCAAACCTAGGTGTAACTCTGCCTCCCCTAGAAACTATAGCCAGTTCATGAGCAGCAGTAATAGAGGAGGATCAACTATAGAAGAATGAACCAATCTTGAAAAAAGAATTTAAAAAAATCATCTGAGGGGATGACATGTAGATAGAATAGATCTCGTGGCATGCTCCGACCTCGAAGGTATCTGCTGGCCATGTCAAACTCAATAAAGGACATTCGGATTCATTTGCTGACATATTTTGTAGGGGCTGATACCCCTCTTTTAGGACATCCCATAGAGAAATAAAATGAATGTATATTTTACAGACAACAAATCACGTATTTACTAATACTTTTTCTTTCAAATGTAAATAAAAGAGGAGAGACATAAGGGAGGTCGCAAACTTTTAAGACAAGCATAATAATAATTTAGAAGAATTCTTAGTGTACTGACTGAAGATCCTATCTATTCCAAAAGTATTATATGCGACATAACATCTGGTGATTAATCTCCGATATCTAAAATAAAAATTACAGGTGAAGGATCAACGTTCGCTCATTAAAGGTGGAAACGACAGGCTATGAAAAGTCAATTCACTATAGGATTGACCTTTCTAAAGTAAAGCTTTCAAGAAACATTGGTCCCAGTGACAAAAAATACTGGATAAATAGTAAGGTTAACTACCTAGTGGTTCACCAGATCCACATAACACACGGTTAGAAAATGTCCATTATAGAAATGAACAACCAGTTAACGCTTTGATTTTGGATTTAAAGTGACCTATGGTAAAGACTGGTAGTTAAGGCTCACTTGTTGAATGTATATGTGTATTCATTTGTTGTGAAACGGAAGTACATTTCTTATCTATTAAAAACAAAGCTTTTACTCTATATTTGTTTTCATTTCTTCACATCAATGTGCTTGATACCCTTTTGGGGTTTGGTGGAAAGCGAGCTTTTCATCTAGAACTACATCGGAGCACACAGCACTGTGTCACCAATGGGAGTTTTATCTGTAATGCCTGAAACCTACTAAAGTTTGGTAAGCACAATGGGTGATTGGTGATGGAGCTGAAGTATTAGAAGTACAGTGAATGATATCAATTCATCCAAAAAGACTGGTGTATATATTTTGCTTTTTGGTCCCATTGCACTAGGGTACCTGGATGTGAGTTTTATATGAAAGAAAAAGATTTGGAGCACAATATACTTTTACTCTCGTTCAAGTTGTAGATATTAGGAGCCAGTGAATGATAGGGAGAGGATAATATGCTTAACTATATAGATATTGAGATTAAATAGTCATAGGGAATCAACTCTCAGAACTCGAGAATCTCTCACTCTGCTCACAAATGTTTTGACCACAATTTATCTATTCCAGTCAGGATAAAGATCAACGTCAAGAGCACTACAGTGATCTTGGGTGAGTCAAAGACTTCCTGATCTACACCCACTCACCCAATCTTTGAATTAGCTGGGCAGCGTATGCGCTGTAGGACCGGGGAAAGGTTAGTTATACTGGATACCTGGGGGGGGGGGGGGGGTGTTTCACACAGGTTTTGGTCCACTTAAAATATCACCGTGTCTATGACCTATGTTTAAGACACAAACATAAGTCAAATTCTGCATGCGGCTAGTTACAGAGCATAGATCATATGGACATTCCTGACATTCACAGTTCTCTATCAATGAGACACATATACTGTATTTTTCGCCCTATAAGACGCACTTATTTTTTTCCAAAAGTGGGGGGAAAATGTCTGTGCGTCTTAACGGGCGAATGTAAAAAAAAAAAAAAACGTACATTCCGTCGATCCCCTGCTCGGTAGTTGCCGCTGCCTGCGGCACCTGGGTAGGGCGTGGCCTGTGACGCTGACAGGAGTCACAGGCCACGCCCACCCAGAAGCTAGAACTGGCTCGCTGTGAACTTGCGGCTGACTGCCGATATCGGACCGGGGTGGGCGTGGCCTGTGACTTGTCAGCGTGACGCTGGCAGGAGTGACAGGCCACATCCACCCCGGGCCAGAATAGGCTCGCTATGAACTTGCAGCTGACTGCCGCATCCCACCGCCTTTTACACTCTTACAGCGGCCATGGGGAGCCGTGGCAGGAAGCGGCAGTGAGCCGCAAGCTCACAGTGGGCAGGAGTCACAGGCCACGCCCCCCAGGTGGGAATTGACCTGCTCTGAACCTGTGGCGGGGAGCGGCAAGAAGGCCTGGGAGTACACTGTAAGTTTTTTTTTTTTTAATGCTGCACACTGTATTGGGGATGCCCGCACACTTCCTGTATTGGGGATGCCTGCACACTGCCTGTATTTGGGATAACCCTCACTGAATAATGTGGGATGCCCCTCACTGCCTGTAATATAGTTACACAGTTACATAGTTAATACGGTTGAAAAAAGACATATGTCCATCAAGTTCAACCAAGGGTGTTGGGGTAGGGGAAGTTATTTTTTATTTTATTTTTTAGGGGAAGCTATTTTTTTTTTTTTGTTTTTTCTTTTTTTTTTTTTTACTGATAACCGCTAATAGTAACTGTTAATGTTATTTTCTTCTAAAAAAGCAATCCAATCCTTTTTGAAGCTGTCAGCGCTTGATGCTGTAACAAGCTTCTGTGTGAGGCTATTCCATAGATTTATAGTTCTTATGGTGAAAAATGATTGTCGCCTCCGGAGACTAAATTTCTTTTTTTCCAATCGAAGGGAGTGCCCCCTTGTTCTTAAAGAGGATTTTACCTGAAATAGTGTTCTCCCATATTTTTTGTATGGGCCATTTATATATTTATACAAGTTAATTATATCCCCCCCTCCTCAGCCATCTCCTCTCAAGACTTTCCTCATAACTAAGATACTTCATTTCCCTTTGATGGCTCTCCTCTGCACCCTTTCTATAGTCAGAGCGTCCTTTCTATGAATGGGTGCCCAGAACTGGACGGCATATTCCAGGTGAGGGCGCACCAGTGCCTTGTAAAGAGGCAAAATTACATCCCTATCCCGTGATTCCATGCCTCTTTTAATGCATGATAGTATCTTGGTGGCCTTGGAAGCAGCTGCTTGGAATTGTAATGTGGAATACTGCTCACTGCCTGTAATGTGGGATGCCCCTCACTGCCTTTAATGTGTAATACTGCTTACTGCCTATAATTTGGGGTCTGTAATGGTGATCGGGGGGAATTATGCACACTGTCTATAATGAGGTGATTAGTAGGGGGTATTTTAGCACATCATTTGGTTCAGAATATTTTTTTCTAATTTTTTTCTTACAAATCCAGGGTGCGTCTTATATGCAGGTCTTATAGGGCGAAAAATATGGTAGTTGAAAAAAAAAAGCAAATCTTGCTAGTTAGCTGGGACTGCTATTTCCTCAGCTAGAGTCCTCTAGGATGAAAACACGGGACTATTATAAAAGTGGCACTTATAATGGGTAGGGAATTGTGATGTGGGTGTTTGAAAATACAGCACCGTGCTTTAAATTATTGTGACCAAACACTCGCTGCCCACAATGCTTCTGTCAGGAATGATAGGACTTACTTACTTACAGGAGGATTGTGCGCAGTAAGTGAATACTGAAGCAGAGTGATTTGATGGAAAACCTTCAGGTGGGGACTATTTGATTCAGTTGGTAATGGCTCAGGAAATCTGCCACCATGTTTTTGCAACCCTGCATGTGACTCACTGACAAAAAGAGAAGATTATTTTCTGTGAAATCTAGTATCACTGTTGACAGGGAAATTTACTTAATATCTTTGCTATTTCCCAGTCTGCTGATCACTACCGTCGGGAGCACATGGTCCCCTCCCGAATGCCCATTCAAATGATTGGGACCGCATGCATCTGGAGGCAACGATCGGGAAGATAGGGAAATAGCAAAGATGGCAGCAAGCAGTGTTTTTTATTTATTTAACCCCCTGCCATGCTTCAGCGCTAGGGGAGGGTGGCGAATTTAGAAAATTGCCATCTTGGCCTGGACTGGCCCTTAAAGGCTGTAAGTCCCCCCCCCCCGCAGGTTATTTCAGTGGTGTTGCCCAGAAGAACCAATTAGATCATTTAGTTGTAGTTCTACCTTGGATGTCTGAAGAGCATTCTAGATTGCTAACACAGTACTTTGTGGTTCAAAGAAAAGTTTTTTTCTAGAGGACTCCAGGTGCCCTGAATCAAATTTTCCAACTTTTGCAACAAGCAAGAGGTCACCCAGATATGGAGCAAAAAATGTTTTCCCAACTGCAGGGCTGCCATTATCTCCACCATAATCTATTCCCGCCACAATAAAATTTGGAAATCTAAAGAGAGGGCTCAGCACCACCTCTACAATTGTTAATAATAGAGAGTGCACCCAATAGCTGCACATTCAAAACACACCACGGGGCTAAATTAAGGGCACTGCAACCTAATAAAGCAAAAAATTCATTTTTACTGGAATTACTGAATCAAAAAGCCCACCATTACAATAAAAACACAAAAACAACACACATAAGAAAAAGGATAAAAAACCTACAAAGCCTGTCTTCCCTGGACCCTATTTTATTGTTCAATAGTGTATATATATGGGATAGATAAATACCAATCTAGAAAAAGATACTTTTCAAAATGGATCCCTATATAAATATATTTTGCTAATAAATTAACAAATAAACAAATCCCTCCCAATGTGCGCAATCTTTCTAATTAGAAAATAAATATCCTCCCACACATAGAAAAGTTAATAGTGTGCACCGATATATCAAATTTATATGTTCCAATAATGGTTATAATACATATGTGAGCTATAAAGTGTCCTGTGCAAAAATAAGAAAAATAATTTATAATTGATAAAGTGCTACTAACAATATATGTACATAATACTATAGCTGTGTAGTAAAAATAATATACCAATGATTTTATAAACAAAAAATCCATAATCTCAGAATAAAGAATAAATACTGCCCATTAATGATCTATACGAAGGTGCAGGTTGTAAGGGGTGCTGCCCCGCGTGCTCCGCTGCGTGCCCACAGCTTCAGGAGGGGACAACCCCCAAAACAAGACCCTGTTTTAAAACTACACCCTTCAACATATGCAAAACTAATTTTGGGAAAAGTTGTAACCCTTTAGTTACTTTACAGGTATTAACATGTTTCAGGAAGCTCCAATGAACATGAAGTAATCGTACGTCATGTGTCAAAAAAGGGTTAAAGATTCTTGAACCACTTGAAAGCTCCACTTGCTGCTCTCAGTAAATTCTGTGAGTGTGGGTGAATCGGCATGTTCCCATTTCAGGATGCCCCCACTGAGAGGGCCACCACCCAAAGAAGTGAAAATCGGGTGTGTTTTCCTCTTTGATAACCCTTGGAACAATCTTATTAGAAACAAAAGATATAATACGTGATTACTCTTGATGTGCTGATGGAAAAAAATAATAATACCTGATTGCACTCCCTCCTGATCTCTATTAACCCCTGGAATGCCAGCATCTTGGCAGGTTGTCGGCTAACTCTAGGTGGTGTTTTTATTCTGGTTTTCAAAAAAAAAAAAAAATGACACAAATATTCTGGGGATTGTGTGAATGCCATCCCCTACCCTATCCATATACTTTTCCCCAATAGATGCTTACCAAGGGGGATGAAAATTCCAGCCCACCCAACATGAAAGGCAGAGTTCGCATACACACACTAGAGCATGTCTACCACCTAGCACACACTAGAAACCTAGGTGGTTACTGTTATGTAAGTAAGTCATGTTACTTTCTTTAATTAATAAACCTCAATTATGAACCATCTATTATTTTAAATTCCTTCACCCATAAATAAACGGGGGAGAGAAAAAATACCATTTTGTGATTACTCACCTGTAAAATGGGTATTATAAGTATTTCTCACACCCTGCTTCGAAAGTATTCATTACACTTGTTATGTCCAGTAGAGCGCGAACTTCTGCAGAGATGAATAGAAAAAAAGAAGCCCCTCCCGGCCCATAAATACCTGGGACCTCCCACACATTCCCCAGTATAAGAAAGCAGTAAGGGGACCAGGAAGAGCAAATAAAATCTATCAGTAACAGTATCACCAAACAGAGGATCCAATACACAACTCAGGGCGGGGTGAAGCAGGGTGTGAGACATACTTATAATACCCATTTTACAGGTGAGTAATCACAAAATGGTATTATTCTAAGTATGTCTCACACCCTGCTTTGAAAGTATTCATTACACTTGGGACATCCAATAGCAGTGTCCAAAAAGGGTGGGGATCCCAACAGGCAAAAGTGCACAAATGAAACCCCTGCCGCTTGTAGAACATTGCGGCCAAAAAACAGCATCCGCTAAGGCCCGCACATCAACCTTATAAAAACTTGGAAAATGTATGAACAGAAGACCAAGTAGCAGCTGTACAAACTTGTTCAACAGAAGCCTGGTGCTAAAAAGCCCAGGAAATCCCAACAGTACTAGTAGAAAGAGCAGTAAACTGAAAGGAGGAACCCTCCCCTTGGCAATAAAGGCCCCAACAATGACCAGACATATCCATTTAAAGTGGACCAACACCCAGGATTTTGACTATCCTGGGTCTTGGTCCACTTCGGTGGGGCACCCCCGATCGGGGTGCCCCGCTGTGTGAAACCCCTCCGAACCCACCTCTCCCCGCGCCGACGGACAAGCGGCTCCGCCGCCGCCTCCCGCGCGCCCCTCTTGACGCGCGCGTGCCCGCGCCGGCCACTCACAGACGGCCGGCGCGGACGCGCGCACGTCTAGAGGGGCGCGAGGGAGGCGGCCGGCCGCCGCCGAAGATAAGGTAAGGAGTTTGGGGTGTTTGGGGGGGTTTCACCCCGCGGGACATCCCGATCTCGGATGTCCCGCGGAGAGGGAGGTGATCGGCCTGGGAATCTTATAGATTCCCGGGCCGATCACCGGTGGGTGTTGGTCCACTTTAATAATCATAGACTTGAAGGCGCCAAACTCGTCTTGGGCCCAGAGGCACCACAAACAAGGCGTCCGTCCTACAGAAAAGAGAAGTAGCCAAGAAATAGTACTTCACACACAAACATCCAAAAAGTGCAGGGCCCTCTCCTCGTCATTGCTAGACGAAGGACACAAGGAAGAGATAACCACATCCTGAATGAGATGGAAAAACAGATACCATTTTAGGAAGGAAATCCAGCTTAAAGCGGAAAACCACCTTGTCCCGGTGTCTCTCAAAGTAAGAGGCCTGAATAGACAGGGCCGCCAACCCAGAAACACAGCGAACAGAGGTAATAGCCACCAAAAAGGCAATCTTTTGTGTAAGCATAGAAAATGCAAAATTCAAATCCCAAACAGACACAAGGCTTTCGAGGACAAAGGGCCTCAGAAGAAGACCACCAGGGCAGAGGCCTGCCCTTTCAAGGTACTTAAGCTGGAGCCCCAGGCCCAGACCATGCTGACGAAAGTCCAAAATCCTAGGGATCGAAAAACACCTTGCAAGGCAAGGCCCTAGCCTCACACCCATCAATATAGGACCTCCAAGTCCTGTAGAAGATGTTAGAGGAAGACCACTTCCTAGCCTAGACAAGTGTCTGAAGCACATCAGACAAACCTTCTTCTATTAAGATGGAGGAGGTTGCAGCAGCCACACCGTCAAAGTCAGCGTTTGTAAACTGTAGTACGAACCAAACCTATCTTGGCCACCCTGGAGCCACCAGAATTGCTGGCGCACCACCTTGCCCACCATGGAGAAGGAAGGAAACAGGTACAGGAACCCCAGATCCCTCCAGGCAAGAGACATGGCGACCACTGCCAGTGTCAGAGGAACCTGAGACAGAAACCCAAACGTTGGGAGCTTGTGATTGCAACGTGAGGCAAAGAGATCCACCTCCGGAGTGCCCCACTCGCGACAGAGGGACCGGATTACCTTGTGGTTGAAAGATCATCCCCCTCAGCGAGAGGATCCCCTGCTCAAGGAATCCGCCTCCGTGTTTTCCAATCCCGGAATGAATGCCGCTGAGATGCATGGAACATCGCTCTCCGCCCATGCAAGAATCAGCGAAACTTCCCTGAGGGCACTCCTGCTGCGAGTCCCTCCTTGGTGATTGATGTAAGCGACCGCAGTGCAATCGTCTGATCGAACCTGAACCGGTAAGCCCTGTAAGTGATGCATCCAGCATGACAGAACCAACCGAATAGCTCTGAACTCCAAGACATAGATGGGGGTGTGAGCCTCCTGAGGACCCCCCCGGCCCCTGGAACTGAAAATCCGTCCAGAAACCTCCCCAGCCCGACAGGCTGGCATCCGTGGTAACCGTCTCCCAACAAGGGGCCAAAAGGGATCTGCCCCTCATCAGATTGCTTGGCTCCAGCCACCACTGAAAGGACTGCCGAACCCTGGGAGACAGCAGAAAGGACTGATCCAAGTACCGGGGACATCCGTCCCAGTTCAGCAATAGATGGAGTTAGAGCGACCTCATGTGGAACTGAGCAAAGGGGACTGCCTAGAAGGAAACCACCATCAATCCTACCAGTTTCATCCCTAGCCGGATAGAGAGGCGAGGATTGTCCAGGAGAATACGTATCAGATCCTGAACCCTCTGCACCTTTGGGTGAGGGAGGAACACTCTGGCCTGACTGGTATCCAGATTCATGCCCAGAAATGAGATCTCCCTTGAAGGGGAGAGAGAGGACTTGGGGTGGTTGATCACCCATCCGAACCTTTCCAGCGTCATCACCACCCTGGAGTCTATCTCCACCTGGCATAGAAAATATGCTGTAATGAGTAGGTCGTCCAGATACGGCACAATGTAAATGCCCTGGGCTCTGAGAAGGGCCATTATGCCCGCCAGCCCCTTGGTGAACACCCTTGGTACCAAAGTCAAACCCGAAAGGGAGGGCCACAAACTGAAAATGCCGATCTCCCACCACAAACCTGAGAAATCTCTGGCATGCGGGGTAGATTGGTACATAAAAGAACCTTGATGTCTATAAATGTCACGAAATCCCCCTGATGAAGGGAATTGATGACTGAGTGCAGAGTCTCCATGCGGAACTTCTGGGATCTGATGAACCTGTAGAGAAGCTTCAAAAACCAGAATGGTTCTGATGGATCCATCCTGTTAGGGAACCGTAAAGAGGTTGGAATAATAGCCCCGGCCTCTCCCTGAGAAAGGCACCGGACATATGACCTCCATGTCCAGAAGATTTAGCCCTGCCAACAGGAGCCCCTGCGCAGCCCGGGGGTCCGAGGGAACCCGAGAACTGAGGAATCTGGGGAAGGCCGGTACTCGAACACCAACTTGTACCCGGAAGAGACCACGTCCACAATCCACTTGTCTGTGACCTCCCAGGCCCAGACCTGGAAAAAGTGCCGCAGTCGACCCCCCCACCCGCCAAGGTGAGGGCGCCCCCTCATTGCTGAGCTGGCTCGGCAGCGGGCTTGGAACCCCAGACAGGTCCTGGACGGGCCTATCCTCCACCTCTGCTCCAGGAATCACCCCTGAAGATAGAGAAGGCAGCACCTCTGCCTGCTCTGGCACCGCGAAAGGAAGGATTAGAGGAGCCTGCCCCCCGAAAGGAGCGACGCCACTTCTAGCGTGGTGGAAGCCTGCCTCCTTCCGCAACTGAATCCAATTTATTTCCAAACAGCCGCATACCCAGAAGGGTAGCCCTGTAAGTGACTTCTTAGCCGCCACTGGCGCAACCAGACAGAGCGTCATATAGCCACAAGCAACGCTAAGGTTCTGCTATACATACATATTGTGTCATCCAAGGCAGACAAGACAAATGGTCATGAACGATACACACCGCATAAGCGCTGAAAATTCATCACTGGCTGGGTCCAGCTGGGACCCCTCAACAGGCCCCTAACCACAGACCTGATAGCCACAACCGTGAGTACAGAAGTACAAACAGGCCGCAAGGCAGAACCCACGCCAGCAAAGGCATGTCAAGCCATCTGATCAATACGACGGTCCTCACGATCCTTAATCGTGGTGGTGGCGTCTGGAGAGTGCACCACAGATGTGTTGGACAATCCCAGTACGGGCGCAACGACCTCGGGAGGAGACGACCAGCGCTTCACCGCGTCCACCGGAAAGGGATACTTCCTATCCCATTCCTGAGGGAAACCGGGAAGCTGGCTAAATCCTTCCCATTCCTTAATAACCAGATATTAGAAATGAATCTGATTTGGGAACTCCAGACGAGGCTTAGAGGTCTCAAGGAAAAATTCCCCCTTCTGTGGAGGGGACTCCGCCGGAGGAGGAATAGCCAGCACCTCAAATAAATGGGCCAGGATCTTGGAGGTATCCATGGCATCCCCAAGCCCCTGCCCGGCATCAGCATCCAAAAACTGCTGATCCTCAGAGCCATCAGATTCCGTAACCAGTTCCCCTTCCGCAAGCGGAAAAATACAATTCTGTGAAATACTCACCTGTAGAATTGGTATTATACGCATACAGCACGTCCTGTTCCATCTATAATACTTCCACATGGGTAATCCTCCGCCAGAGGGCGATGTTCACTGCAGACATGCAAAAACAGGCTCCTCCCGGCCTTTCATAAACCCAGGGACCTCCCACAAATCCCCAGTATTGAAAAGCAGTGAGAAAAGAAGCCGGGAGAAACCAACCACCAACTGATAACAGAGTAATGATAACAATCACCATACAGGGGATCCAGAAAAATGTAAAACCAGGGTGGGGTGGAGCAGGACGTGCTGTATGCGTATAATACCAAATCTACAGGTGAGTATTTCACAGAATTGTATTATTCTAAGCATACAGCACGTCCTGCTCCATCTATAATACTTACACATGGGACATCCAATAGCAGTGTCCATAACATAGGGTGGGATCCCCAAAAAACAAGGCACAGCAGACAGTAAAGGCGCTGTCACCTGCAAAACTTCTGCAACCAGGTACGACACGAGCAGAGGCTCTAACGTCAATCTCATAACAAAACCTTTGAAAGGTATGAACAGAGACAAGCAAAGTCTAGTAACTTATTCAACAGAAAACCTGGTGCTGAAGGGCAAATGGTACCCAAACACCAAAATAACCGAATAAAATGAGAAAGGGAAATTCTTCCCCCTTAAAGGAACAGGCCAGTGTAATGGCCCAACCAGCCCACAGGCAACAGAAGCCTCGTGGAAAACTTAGAACTCTCCCTAAGGGGAATGAGAACTGGTCTCCCGTCAGACAGGCGGGAATACTGAACCCTTCATTAGCAAGAAGCCGAAACCTTTACTCAGGACCAGGAAGGCATCCAAGTAAGATCAATCCAAAGGGTGCAGTGGCCCTGGAAGCAAGCTATATCAGGCGCATACATAAGGAGGCGCCCGCAGACCCCAAGAGCATAAGTCCCCCTAAGGGACAAGAAACCACCAGGAAAAAATGCAACACCTGTTGAGGGAATGTAGACCCTTTACTTCAGCATTATTAAGAGTAAGGTCCGTAGTTAGACTAAAGGACTCAAACAATGATCATAAAACACCACTTGGGCAAAGAAGTCCAGCATAAGACGGAATACTACCACGGCAAGGTGTGCATATAGATATATATATATATATATATATATATATATGAATCGAGCCAAGGCTAAGCAATCAGATCCACCTTCTCAGGCACACGTCTGACTGAGGCAGGAGCCCCCAGAGAAGCGACTTGGACTACAAGGCAGCTCAGACAGCATCCAGCATAAGTCCCAAGGGAAAAATCCGCAGGGCAAACAGAATGAAAATGGATCCCAACAGGAACCACAGAAACTACTTGGGAGATGCCCATGAGCAAAACCCCAAGAGAATTCCAACAAGGAAGACAGAACCAGACTCCTACAGGAAGACAGCCAGGACAGAACCTGGACCTTCAGAGTTCCTAGATGGGGAGCCAACCCCAACCTATGCTGTAAAGACTCTAGAACCTGGGGAACCAAGAACGTCCAACAGGTAAGAGACCAAGACTCATGCCAATCAGTATGGTACACCATGAACCACAATAGACGGAGGAAGAGGAAGCCAAGGAAGCTTGCTCCTAGCCCCCCATATACCAAGACACCCAGAAGATCAGCCCGTCTCCAAGGGGTGAATGAATCAGCTGTCAAGCCCCAGACAAGAGTCTGTAGATTGAGATGACAAAATAAGGGGCCTGACAAGGGCAGAACCGCACTCCTGAGAGAGCGTACAGGTCAGCCGACCTCAGCAGAAGCATCTGCGAACCACAGTTCACAAGGCCACCCAGGCCATCAATCTCATGGGTCTCTCTATCATCACAAATGTGCGCAGAACCCCACATAGTAGGGTGAGCGAAGAGAAGGCATATAAGATAGAAAGTCTATGCATAATTTAACTAAGCCCCCATGACCAGAGTCAGAATATTCTGGGACAGTAAAAACAAGGGTGGAGCCCTTGTGGTATAAGCGAGACACAACAGAGCCACCCTAGTTGGCTCTCAGAGCGCCACCAGGATAGCATAACCTGCCACTGAAGGGCATCTATTGGAGCGAATACCTTTGAGGAGCAGGGGGCGTAGACCCCCGCCCAGATCGGGATCAGGAACCCTCCAGAGGGATCATTCTGCTTCACGCTCCAGACCAATAATAAAACAGACCGTTGTCTTCCAACGGACCAAGAGTCCCCAAATAGACAGGTCCTAAAGGAGGAGAAGTCCAGCCGTATAGAGTCAACGGAGGGCTCACTGTTGCAACAACCCGTAGGAAAGATGGACCCTCTAAGGGACCCTACCTAGGAACCACGGGGGGCTTTGGAAGAAAGTCCCTCCCCCCGCCTACCTGCGAGACTTGGTACCCAAGGTGACCATTCACAGGAAGATGCAAGCAAAGAAGGGGGTGCCCCCTGACAGGGCCCTTGAATATGATCAGCTCAAGAGGAACCACCTTACCAAGGGGAAAAAAGCACAGACCAAGCTCCAGGGGTGCTGGAACCCCATGTAGGATCAATAACCTACTGTGCCGAAGAGCCCAAGGGCTCGGTATATAAGGGACATCATCTGATACGCCACCAACGGGCCCACCAGCTGCAATCCTGCCAGGTGAAAGTAAGAAGTCAGCAAAGGGGGGCAGAGCCCCCGTAACCAGGAGTCCACTGCCAAGGAAGAAGGCTCAAGCCTGAACCGAATCCAAGGAATGGAGATAGCAGATAAGGGACCAAGAGGGATTGAGGTGACTGAGCACCCATCCAGTAACTCCCGAGGGACACCGCCGGCCGACCAATCCACTCGGCCTGACGTAGAGACTGGGGAGTAAGGATAGACGACCCGGTAGGTCCTAATGCGGATGCCCCCCCCAGGCACGTCCGAGACATCACCCCCATTCGAGCCATGGCGAGTAGCCTGGGAGTGAAAGAGAGGCCACCAACAATGCCTCAAGCCGCAGGGTTGGTCGTGCCACACCGCCTAGTAACAGTCTTGGTGTCCAGCAGACACAGGGGGAACTAAGAAGATCTAGAACTCCACAGGAGGTCGGAAGCCCCCCTTGCACCGGGCGCCTGTGTCTCAAGACAGAGATGTCATATAGGGACTACCTGTGAGAGTAGAATTGCCAGGCCTACCATAGGCCATCATGGCCCAGACTGCCTCATACTGTTGAGGGAAGGAGGAAGGATAATATAGAGGCCATAGCCCCATACTGTTAAGGGCAACCTGTAAATAAGTCCAAACTCTGTAGGCCCAGTACGGTCTGCACCAATTCCTGAGGGAAAAACAGTGGCTGGAAGCACCCTGACAACCACTGAGAGGGACCGCCCAGCAAAAGCTATCCTGTGTCCAGGGGAACTACCTCCTGGAACCACCCGATGGAGAAGGTACATTCCTAGATGGGAGACAGCTGCTGCAGCAGTACCCTCGTCCCGAAGGGCGAGGGCGTCCCTTCATGCTTGGGAGGTCTTGGCAGATTTGGACTTAGTCCTGCCAGAGGGCCCAGGGCGTTGCCTGCCCTCCCCATGGTGGAAATCCACACCGAACAGTTGGAAGCACACCTCAGGTTCGCGTTTGACACTAACGTAGGGAGGTGGAGGGGTGGCCCTGCCCCAGGGAGGCCGGGACGGCCTTCTGTGTAGGGGTGCCTTACCCTTTTTTCCAAAAAGGTCCAAACGGGCCCCAAATAGTCGCCGTCCTCTGAAGGGAAGGCCAGTGAGAGCCTTTTTTGTAGCATCGTCAGCACCTCACTGTCGCAGCCAGACTAGGCGGCGAATAGCTACCACAAGGGCAGAGGTTCTAGCACACATCTTAATGGTGTCATCCAGCGCTGAGAGGATGAACTTCACAAGCGCATTAAACACCCCCCAGGGGAGGTCCTCAGGACGGTGGTCAAGTACTTTTCTGACAAGAGTCCTGGCGGCCACCGCAGTGATAGCCGCGGCACAGACCGGGCGCAGTGCCGTCCCTGCACACGAGAAGGCGTGGGAAGCCAGTCTGTCAATGCGCCGGTCCTCAGCATCCCGAAGGGTACGGTAATAAGGAGCCGTCATGAAGGGGGGGTTAGTAACCCCTATAATCGGTGCATCCACGACGAGAGGTGCTGACCAGAAATTAACCACGTCAGGAGGGAAAGGGTACTTCCAATCCCAGAACCCTGGGACCCCTTTAAGTTTACAAGGTGATCCCCATTCTTGGGATATAAGATTCTGGAAATGATCCTGTTCCAGGATCTGTGTGGAAACTCTCCTTCTTAGGCTTGGGAGCCTCTCCAGGAGGGGAGATTGACAAAACCTCAAAGATCATCTCATTTCATCTGTGTCGCACAGGCCCCAAGAACCGGGCCCAGAATCATCACAGCTCCCGGGCATCTCATCTGCGGAGCCCGAATCTGAGAATAGCTCACCTTCCTCAGAAGGATCAAGGTCCTGCATATCAGCAGAGTCATCGTTATCGTTAGGAACCGGAGAGCCAGGAGGCGTCAGGGACCGCTTCTTTCCAGGGCCCATACGCTCCGCCAAGCCAGACAGCACCTGCTCCGCCGTAGGCAGCACTCGCGGCACGGCTTGCAGGTCATCCCCGCTCGAGTGAGACTCATCAGGAGTAAGGTTTAGGTCCGGGGAGACGGGTGTATTGAAGGGAGGTGCAGCCACTGGCAAAACCTGATTGCAGGGTCAGTGCCTGTTCAGCACATGGTCCGCAGACCCGTGCTCTGTCAGCATCAGCATGGGGCTGACCACACACCGCACACAGCCGGTCATGTCCCAGAGGGACCCCGGGTACATAATTCTGAGATGCCTCCATATGGTGATTATCTGAGCAGTATGCCCGCAGGGATTTACGCAATAGGCAACCCTGGATGCCCCAAGACCCGCTAGGAAGTGGGAGAGTTTGCTAAGTGGACCCGCTGTAATATATGTGAGACCGGGAGAAGCCACCGAAGTCCTGGCATCTGAAAGACATAATGGGACAAGAGGGGTGGTGTCAGTGCCATGCGCAGCCGGATAAACACATAGAACAATGCCGCCCCGGAGGGCACTTACATGACCAAGGGAGGAGGCGGATCGCACCACGTGCGTGCGCAAAGATTGTTAAAATGGCGCCAAGCGAACCTCGAGGGGCGGGCCTGACCAGGCTGTGATGCGGAGCGCGTCAGCCGAGTCCCCGCCTCCCCCAAAGAGCGCAAAGCTCTAACCAACAAAAAAAGAAAGACAGTAGTGGATAGAAAGCGCATACATAAAGTTGCTGTCACGCTGGAAAATTATGCTGCCGTCTGGGCAGTAAGCTAATGTTAATGAAAAACAAACAGGCTCGCAACTGTGGAGCAAGGAGCGCGACACTGACACCCAAGTATAATAAAAGATCAAGGCCTTAACGTGTTATATTGCACTAGGACTGCCACACATACCCCCCCTTTCTTTTCCCTCGAGCTACGGGAGGAAGCGAGGGAGAAGCGGACCAGCGTCCAGGGACTAACTCTGTGAGGGGCACGGGCAACAATGCGGGAAGGGCATCCACTAGAGGCTCACCATCGGCCTAACCGCCTACCCTATGGTGGGGGATTGCGGTGGAGCATGGCTCCGTTAAGCACAGAAGGTGCTGCCTACCTTCACCCGACCAACGCAGCCCAGGCTGGGAGGCATATTCTTCTTAAAGAGGACGGGTGGAAATAGTCCCACAGGCCCACGGGCTGTAAAGCCCTGCTCGCCTGCGAGAGCGTGATTCTTCATGTCTTCGCAGTTCAGCACTGCAGAGAAATCTGGGGATTTGTGGGAGGTCCCTGGGTATATGAAGGGCCGGGAGGAGCCTGTTTTTGCATGTCTGCAGTGAACAGCGCCCTCTGGCGTAGGATTACCCATGTGTAAGTATTATAGATGGAGCAGGACGTGCTGTATGCTTAGAATATAAACAGACCAGTCAAGGGAATCATGATCATCAAGAACCGGCACTGCCGGGGCCTCCCTGGCCGCAGAGCTAGAAAACAATTTCTCGATGTTAGCCAATCTAGCACATACATCAGATTGCGACTCCGCGCTAATGACCATGTCACTTGGTACGGATAAGTCAAGGTGGGGTAGGTGATGAGGCCGGCGGCACTGACACAGACGTCTGGGCCCCCGACCGCCCGTTTATGGCCTGCTGAACACATGGTATGCAACCAGCACATTATCCCCCGCAAGGGATACCCCCCAACCCACACACTGCCGGGACTGCCCCGAAGGGAGCCGGAGCCCGGTATCCTGGGGAGCCTCCATATGGTGATTTGTATGGTAGTCGCAATGACCAGCGGGAATTACGCTAGAAGCTACCCGGGATGCCCCTTAAGTCTGTTAGTGGGAGGATTTTCAAGCCCAAGGGACCCCAGGACACAACAAAATGGGGGCCCCCGTAAGTAAGGTACCCCAAGACAAGCACTCATACATGCAGAAAGTAAAAGGAGTGTGGCAAAACATATAAAATAAATATATATATATGTACATGTAAAAGTATATAACATTGAAAGTAATATAGTATATAATACTAATAGTAATGCATATAAGAATAATATGGCATGCTTATTTCTTCATGTAGTACAACAGAATGCATGCGCAAGTAGTATTAACAAGACCAAGAAACCGCAAGATGGGACAACACGATTCCTCAATGTTCTAGGCCACCGCGCTGGATAAGGCGCCTCAAGCAACAGTGTACAAGGCAAAGCCCCGCAGGCAAAAGCAAAAGGCGATCCCCAGTCTGAAGGCAAAAGGAAGGAGAAAAAAAAGAAGGGCCGGCGCGCGCCGCGCCTGGCCCCGCCCCCTCCCCATCCTCACCCAGCAACGCGCTTACATTAACCGGTGCCGCCGAGGGCGCCAGAGAGAGTGGGGAGGGCCGCCGCCAGCGCGCCCGGCCCGCCCCCTTTCCTCACAGCAAGGGGAGGGGGAAGCTCCCCTTAGCCTCCTCGCCCAGCGACGCCATGACAGGGCGGCTGGCTCTGACTACGGCCACCACATGTATAAACGGATGTCACAATCACACACACACACTCAGACACCAATTGATTGAGGGATTACTTCCCGATGCTCCACATCAACTGGACAAGGGAAAAGTCACAGGCCCCCCTCCCATAGTGAATAGAATGGAATAAAGTAAAGGAGGGAGGGATCCCCAACTACAGTAGTAGAACATGGGGAAACGGACAGGGCATCCCAAACCAGGGTCACCAACCTGGTAGCCGCCTACCCCTTGCAATGGGGCCTCACGGAGGAGCATGGCTCCTATCAGTACACCTGTTAAGGTGACTCCTACCGTCACCCGGACCTACAGCCAAGGCTGGGAGGCATTAGGGGAATTAAGCATAACTAGGTCCGGGCAGAAATAGGGATAAAAATGGCCGGGTGTGAACCCGGCTTACCTGCAAGGAGAAGACTTCATCTTCTGACTTGCTCGCCGTCTGCAGAGACGATTACTGGGGAATGTGTGGGAGGTCCCAGGTATTGGCCCGGGAGGGGCTTCTTTTTTTTCTATTCATCTCTGCAGAAATTCGCCCTCTACTGGACATAACAAGTGTAATGAATACTTTCGAAGCAGGGTGTGAGACATACTTAGAATAATCCCATTCCCGTTTTAAGGTGATATACATCTTTTTGTCAGAGGCATCTGTGAAACGACAAGGGTAGAGTAAGGAATATGGATAACTGCCACAAACATTTTGGGGATTTTTGTACTTTTACATCATCTTTTTTAAAGGGTTTCATGGTTTTGGGAATTACTGGTGGTTTGCCAGGAAACTTCCAGTGATGCTCAATTAAATTTGTTAAAGAGATTTTTACATAGGAAAAATACAATTCTGTGAAATACTCACCTGTAGAATTGGTATTATACGCATACAGTACGTCCTGCTCCATCTATAATACTTACACATGGGTAATCCTCCGCCAGATGGCGCTGTTCACTGCAGATATGCAAAAACAGGCTCCTCCCAGCCCTTCATATATCCAGGGACCTCCCACAAATCCCCAGCACTGAAAAGCAGTGAGAAAAGAAGCCGGGAGAAACCAACCACCAAACTGGTAATAATAACAATGATAACAATGGTAACAATCACCATACAGGAGATCCAGAACAAGGTGAAACCAGGGTGGGGTGGAGCAGGACGTACTGTATGCGTATAATACCAACTCTACAGGTGAGTATTTCACAGAATTGTATTATTCTAAGCATACAGTACGTCCTGTTCCATCTATAATACTTACACATGGGACATCCAATAGCAGTGTCCATAAAGTAGGGTGGGATCCCCAACAACAAAGGCAACGGCACGTAGTTCAAACTACAACCACCTGTAAAACCTTACGGCCAAAGGCAGCATCAGCCCGAACATCAACTTTGTAAAACTTTGAAAAGGTGTGAATAGAAGACCAAGTAGCGGCCTTGCAAACTTGTTCAACAGAGACCTGTTGCTGAAAAGCCCAAGAGGCGCCAATAGCACGAGTGGAGTGAGCCGTAAGGCGGAACGGGGGAGGCCTCCCCTTAGTAGAATAGGCCTGAATCACAGCCTGACGAATCCATTTACTGATGGTAGACTTGGCGGGAGCCAAACCTTTCCTAGGTCCCGAAGGCACAACAAAGAGAGCATCAGTCTTCCTGAAGGCCTTAGTGACAACCAGGTAATACTTCAAGCACCTGACCACGTCCGAGGAATGCAGAACCAGCTCCTTGTCGTTGCGAGGATTGGGACACAGAGAAGGAAGAACAATATCCTGGTTCAAATGAAATGCCGAAACCACTTTTGGCAGAAAGTCCAGTTTGAAGCAGAACACCACCTTGTCCTGGTGTCGCTCATAGTATGGAGGCTTAATAGATAGAGCGGCCAGCTCTGACACACGCCTAACCGAAGTAATAGCCACCAAGAAGACAACCTTGAGAGTGAGAACGACCAGAGCAGCCTCTTGTATAGGCTCAAAGGGAGCACCCTGCAAGGCAGACAAAACCAAATTCAATTCCCAAACAGGGACTGTAGGCTTTCGAGGGGGACGCACGTGAGTGACCCCCTGGAAAAAGGTCTTAATCAGGTGATGCTGAGCAAAGGTCTTCTGAAAGAAGATAGATAGGGCAGAAACCTGACCCTTCAGAGTACTAAGTTTGAGACCTAAGTCCAAACCATGCTGCAAAAACTCCAGGACCCTAGGGACGGAGAATTCTTGGCAGGGAAGAGACCTGGACTCACACCAGTCAATGTAGGAACGCCATACTCTATAATAAATAGCAGAAGAAGTCTTTTTCCTGGCCTGCACCACAGTAGCCACCACAGAGGCAGACAACCCCTTCTCCATCAAGATGGAGGTTTCAGCAGCCAGGCCGTCAAAGCCAGCGTTCGTAAATTGGGATGGCGTAATGACCCTTGGGTTAGCAGATCTGGTACGCTTGGCAGATCGTACTGTTCTACTGCCATTTGAACCATGTCTGCGAACCACACTCTTCTTGGCCACCTGGGGGCCACCAGGATCACAGGTACCCCTTCCAGAGCAATCTTGCGTAGAACCCTCACCAGAAGGGGAAATGGTGGAAACGCATACAGGAGTCGAAACTCCCTCCAAGACATGGACAGGGCATCCGTGGCCATGGCCAGAGGATCCTGAGACAGGGAGACAAAGGCCGGGAGCTTGTGATTGTGACGGGAGGCAAACAGATCCACATCCGGTAGACCCCAACGGTGGCACAGGGACTGGAATACCGTGTTGCAGAGGGACCACTCCTCCTGACGGGACATTCCCCTGCTCAGGGCGTCCGCCAGCAGGTTCTCCGCCCCCGGAATGAAAACAGCCGTAATGCATTGAACATTGGCCTCCGCCCATGTCAGAATCTGAGACACTTCTTGGAGAGCACCCTTGCTCCGGGTCCCTCCCTGATGATTGATGTAGGCAACCGCCGTTCTGTTGTCTGAGCGAACTTGGACCGGTAGACCCCTCAGGTGTTGGGTCAATCGCTCCAGTACCAACCTGACTGCCCGTAATTCCAGAATGTTGATGGGCAAATGGGCCTCCTGAGGGCCCCACGTCCCCTGGAAGCGCAGAGACTTCCAGAATCCTCCCCAACCTGACAGACTGGCATCCGTTGTGACCGTCTCCCAGGATGGGGTCAGAAAGGACCTGTCCCTTGTCAAGTTCCCGTGGTCCAACCAACACGCAAGGGACTGTCTGACCGAGGGGGGAAGCACACAGAACCCGTCCAAGGACGCAGGGTTCTTGTCCCAAACTGACAGAAGGTGAAGCTGCAGAGGTCTCAAGTGGAACTGGGCAAAGGGCACGGCCTCGAAGCTCGCCACCATCAGGCCCACCAATTGCATTCCCTGCCGAATGGAAAACTGTGGATTCGAGAGTAGGAACCTCGCCTGCGCTGTCATAGCTTCCACCTTCTGTTGAGGAAGGAATATCCTTGACTGAACCGTATCCAGAATCATTCCCAGGAACGGAGTCACCGAGGAGGGGGACAGGGACGACTTGGGGTAATTGATCACCCAGCCGAAGGACTCCAGGGTGGACACTACCAGCCGAGTGTCCAACTCTGCCTGTCCCAGAGACCGAGAGGTGATGAGAATATCGTCCAGGTAGGGCAGCACGCGTATGCCCCTTAGCCTTATCAGGGACATCACCCCTGCCAGCACCTTGGTGAACACGAATGGCAGGGCCACAAATTGATAATGCTGATCTTTTAGTGCAAATCTGAGAAACCTTTGGTGTCCCGGAAACACCGGGACGTGCAGGTAAGCATCCTTGATGTCTACGGACGTCATGAAGTCCCCTGGGTGCAGTGAGCCAATGGCCGAGCGCAGAGTTTCCATGCGAAAGTGCTTGTTCTTGACAAATTTGTTGAGGATTTTAAAATCCAGAATGGGCCTGACCGACCCATCCTTCTTGGGTACTGTGAAAAGGTTTGAGTAGAACCCCGTGCCCCTGTCTCCAGGGGGGACCTTGCAAATGACCCCTAGGTCCATGAGACCCTGTACGGCCAGCAACAAGACCTGAGCTGAGGCAGGGTCTTGAGGGATTCGAGACCCAATGAATCTGGTGGGGGGCCGTACAGCAAATTCTATCTTGTAGCCGGAGGACACTACCTCCTGAATCCACCGGTCTGAGACGTGGCGCCGCCAGACGTGCTCGAAGTGCTGTAGACGTCCCCCCACCCTGACGGGTGAGGGCGTCCCCTCATGCCTGGGGGGCCTTGGGAGGGGCTTTGGGTTTGGTTCCCCAGGACGAACCTGCACGGCGTCCGCTGTTCCTGTTCCAGGAATCAGCGCGGGCCCCTGTGAAGGACGCCCCTCTACCCTGCTTGGCCCCATGATAGGGGGTTGATAGGGAGCCTTGGCCACGAAAAGGCAGAATCTGTCGCCTGCGCTGGGGTAACTTGCCTCCCTTGGCAAAGAGGTTTAATCGATCCCCAAACAAGCGCAGCCATTTAAATGGCAGCCCCGTGAGGGCTTTCTTGGCGGCATTGTCTGCGGCCCACTGGCGCAACCAGACCGCGCGGCGTATAGCAACCACCAGGGCAGATGATCTGGCACACATCTTAATAGCATCGTCCGAGGCAGACAGGATAAAGTTCACAAACGCATCACAGCTGGACAGAGCGTTGACAGTATCAGGAGGCAACTCATCTGTGCCATCGAGAGCACTCCTAACCATGGCCCTGAGCGCTACCTCCGTAATGGCTAAGGCACAAATCGGGCGCAGAGTCGCTCCTCCAAATGCAAAGGCATGACATGCCAGTTGGTCAACACGCCGGTCCTCAGAGTCCCGTAGCGTAGTAGTGTCAGGGGAGTGCATAATAGAGGTGTTGGACAACCCAAGAATAGGAGCATCGACCTCGGGCGGCGATGACCAGCACTTAACCAAGTCAGCAGGGAAGGGATATTTCCTATCCCCGCTCTTAGGGACCCCGTGAAGTCTGCTGGGATGTTCGCATTCTTTAAGCACGAGGCTATTGAAATGGGTCTGCTCGGGGAATTCCAAGCGAGCTTTAGCAGTATGGAAAAAATCACCCCTTTGGCGGGGAGCTGCAGCAGGAGGAGAGAGGGACAGAACCTCAAAGATCTGAACCAGCAGTCTATCAATATCATCCGAGGACCAATGCTCGGAGCCAGACCCCTGGACTCATCGTCATATGACCCTGAGTCAGAGAACAGTTCCCCTTCGTCCGAGGGGATATGGGCATAGGAATGCAACAAATCATCAGGTTCTACAGGGAAGAGGGTCGATTCAGGGTTCAAGTGCCGCCTCTTGGCGGTGGCTTTACACGCTAGGGAATTAGCAAGTAAGTTTTCAACACTAGCCAGCCTCATGGCCAGATCAGGATGAGAATCCCCACTTGTATTGGGGGTCAAACTCAGGCTTGGGGGAGTAGGTGAAGTGAGGCGAGGTGCAGGCCCAGCCACGGAAGAGGCGGGAAGAGCCGATAGCGTCTGCTGTGCACAAGGAACACAGACCCGTGCATTGTCACCGCTGCTAGGTAAGACCCCACAAGCTACACACAGCCGGGCTTGTCCCGAAGGAACCCCGTTCACAATATCCTGAGATGCCTCCATATGGTGATTTAATCGGCACAATTTGCCAGTAGGGATTGACGCTGTAAGCTACCCTGGATGCCCCAATAACCCGCTGGGAGTGGGAGTAAGTTCATATAGTCGCGACCGGGAGCTATGCTGGGCCTGGAGAAGCCACTTGAATCCGCGGTCTGAAAGACATAAGGGGAAACGGGATGTCAGAGCCATGCGCAATGGTGGATTAGAGTAAAGAAAAGTCGCCCGCGAGGGCACTTACATACAGAGAGGAGGGAACGATCTTCACCACGCGCGCGGGAGAAGAAAATGGTGCCGAAGAACCTCAGGGGGCGGGCCTGAGCCGATCGTGACGCGTAGCGCGCCAAGCCGAAACCACGCCCCTCTCCAGCGAGCGCGAAGCTCGTAAAGCAACCAGCCAATGGTGGTACAGACAGGAGAAGTAAAAGGCAGAAGGCCTATTAAAAATGGCGCTCGGAGCCGTGGCAGTTACAGCCGAGATCTGTACTCGGCTCTCCTGCGGCTCCCCGTCGGGGAAGAATCCCGGTCTGTGACAGTGACACTGTTAAAAAGACAGGTGCAACCTATGAAGAGCCGATAAGGGGAAGGAGGGAAGGAGGAGACGCCAGGGCGTCCGCGAGCCGCCACCGTACTTGCGGTGCGAGCAGAAGGCAGAATACTAGTGCTGCTTAAACAGTAAGGTAAGAGCACGGCTCTAATCCCCGATCCCAGTAAAACACAGTTAAGCCATAAGCGTGTAAGTATACACTAAGGCCGCTATACACACAACCCCACCTTTCTTTTTCCCCTGACTAAGGAGGGAACGAGGGAGGAAGGCGACCCGTTAACATAGGGTCCACCGCTACATGGGGCGTGAGGCAATGATGTGGGAGGGGCATCCCCGAAGGCTCACCATCAGCCTTGACCGCCTACCCTATGGTGGGGGATTGCAGTGGAGCGTTGCTTCATAAGCACACATGGTGCTGCCTACCTTCACCCGACCAGCGCAGCCCAGGCTGGGAGGCACATCTTGTCGAACAGGACGGGTGGGAATAGTCTCAAAGGGCCGCAGGCTGCAATAGCCCCGCTCACCTGCGAGAGAGTGATACTTCATGTCTTTGCAGTCAGCACTGCAGAGAAATGTGGGGATTTGTGGGAGGTCCCTGGATATATGAAGGGCCGGGAGGAGCCTGTTTTTGCATGTCTGCAGTGAACAGCGCCATCTGGCGGAGGATTACCCATGTGTAAGTATTATAGATGGAGCAGGACGTACTGTATGCTTAGAATAGTTGACTTTTTTACTGACGATAATTCAGCATACATTTCAGCCTTCATTTTTTCCACCTTTTTCTCTGGATTTTTTAAGGTATATCTAACCAGGGAAATGAAAACCTTTTTGCTTAGAGGCAGAGGCGGCAGAACCCATATCTTCCTCATATGAGGCTAAATTTGTCCACATCAGGGTCGGCCAAAGCAGGTTCTCAGACAGAACTAAAGAACCTTCTCTTTGCCGACTAGAGTCCATGTCAACAGTAACTAAGGGAGCAGCAGACTGGGAAGCCTAGAAGGTTCAGCCTACCAAACTCATATTTGCTTCTACTACCACCCTAACAGTATATGAATGGCTTATGAACTGATAAATATATTTGGTATACTCCACATAGTCTGGGCATTCTTTTATCTTTGGCTTTCTTAGGTTTCACCTAAAACATGTAAGCGAGCAGCAAAACAGTGTATTAGTATCCACACTGCCGAGAAAAAGCAGAAAACACTGAAGAAAATCAGGGAATAATTGTACCTGAACCACACCTGAATGACGTCTGCATGCCGCACTGCATAAGACAACATGTGGGGCACTTGCGTGACAGAGTATGGTACAGGCTCGTATTCAACAGCGGAGCATAAATCCACAATGCTCTCATGCTCTACAGCGTGTTGATTTACAGAGAACACTACATAGTGGCGAATTAAAGGCTGAACACAATGCGGGCACCAAAACGTCCCTCCCAACCAGGACCCCCCCCCCCCCCCCAAACTCCAACATGTTTTGCACATCTAGGTGCTGCCTGCAGACCCTGGAAAAGCCACCTTCAGGTATTGCGGTGTTAGAGGCCACGAACAATAATTTCTGCCTTCAGATTTTCTCTAGCCTCTGCCAGTACCCGAGACACTATTTTAGGCTTGTGCTTTCACCCTAGGGGAACTTGTATTATCCCAGGGTACCTGGTATTTCATTGGCCCCATCTCTTGCTTGCTGAAAGGACAGGAAAGTGCCGAGGTGGTTAGGTGGGCGTGATTTGTTTATAGTGCTTCCGGTCCTGAAGTTTGGAAGAGATGTCTCCAGGGGCCAGTCATGGGCTTTATTAATTTTCATATTTTTTAAAGTTTTTTTATTTTATTTTTGGGGACATATATATGCTTGCATGGGGTTTCCTTAGAATTTCAATATTGTGTTTAGACCCTGTCCCTGCCCTGATATCCTTTGTATATTCCCAGAACCTGCCCGACTAAGAATCAAGTTCAACTCTCACATCAACATCCCCGGTGACTGACATAGGCAACCAAAGTCCCATTGTCCAGCTGTATCCACCCCCCCAGATGACTAATGATCCTGGCCCATCATTCTACTCAGCTCACCAGGCTGGAATTCATAGACAGAATAGTTCACTGGAAAGGAAAGGTAGAAACAAGCAGCCTTTTTTCAGCAGTGGGAACCTATGCCATCAAAGCAGCAAATCCCCTTACAAAGCCACAAACCAGAAGACAGGTAAACCATCTAGCTTCTCCTCCTTCCCATCTCACTGACCCCAGGCAGTCCATGAACCACAAAGCAAGTGTCTGTAAGTCATGTGTGACCCTCGAGCCACAGATTTGGGAGCCCTGATGTAGTCTGTTGTGTAAAATGTCCTCCAAAACAGAAGGACGCTGCTTGGACTGAAGTTCCCCTTCTACTTCTTTCTACTGAATTAATTCAAAATTAATTTGGAATTAAAGTGGATCTAAACCTCCCCTTGCAACTCCAGTGTGTCTGGGAGTCATGGTCCACAGGGTTGCTAAACTAACAACTAGCCCCACACCATCTGAGAAAACTGCATTAGAAAGACACATTTTTTTTCTGGCAGAACTCTATCCGATAGGGGACATGAAACAAAAGCACACAAATGCTGTACAGGAACCCCATACAATAGGAGGTATGCAGCGCCTTAGTGTGTGGCTGTTTCTTGGGGAGTAGCTCCCAAAAGTGGAAGTTCACACGCAGTAGGAGTAGATGGGCTTTATTTCCTGCAGACATGGGTGCTGCCTGAACAGTGCTGTGGTGAGGAGAAAGAAAAGGAAAGTTCTTAGGAAAGCGGCTGTAGAAAGGTTTTAACATCATTACCATGTATGACCTCTTGTCGTTTAATCTCATGTGGTTGTAGATGTTGTAGGATGTCTCTGCTAACAAGCTGCTGCCAGTTTGGTGGATCCATCTCCAGGTCTAGATCATGCAGTTCTTCTTCACTTTGAGCCTCACTAAATCCTGGAACATCCAATCTAAAACAAATCAAGGATGATCCAACATGCATGCTTGCAGAATACCCACAAATATTGTATATATTCAGCAAACACCCCTCCCCCCTTTTTAAAATGCATTTGAAAAAGGAAAGGTTAACATTTACATAGCTATACGCACATAGTTACAACTACTGACATTATACAAATTATAGTTATTGAAGTGCATTTTTAGGGTCATCCTAGATTTACATCACCTTACAGACAAGTAGTTCTATTGAGGAGCAAAATTCAAAAAGGATCTCTCTACTTCTACCAGCTGTTTGTGCTACCAGCCAGACATGCAGAATGCTAGAACAGCTATAGAGAGACATTGTTTGGTTTTGATCACATGGCTGGAGCAGCAGGCCCAGGGGTAGGAAGCGTATATGATGTTTTTTTCTCGATGTATATACTGATTGATCAGTCCCATCATTGTTATGTTCTCCCAGCCAGTTTCACTGTCCATACCATGTAAGAACATACATAAGTTGCTATAAGGTGTAAAAAAGTACAATATTTACATATACATGAAATATTGATACATACACCTCGCTAGAAAAAATTTTAAGTCCACATTCAGGTGCTCCACGTGTGTTAGTCCTTATTCCTAAAAGAACTGGGTACAGATCATCAAGTAAAAACACAGAGCAGCCACCGAAGAATAATACATTGAATTTATTCAATAAATTGTTTGGCTAATAAATTGCGGACCTCCTTGTATTGGACATTAAAGCCAGTGATGAACGGAATGTCATCCTGTACTTCAATAGTTCCCCTATTGCCCTTTTTTAAATGGGATTCTCTAGGACATTTTCTCACCAAGGCCCGTTGTTGGCGTGTTTTCACTTCATCATACCCCTTCTCAACAAAACGTTGCATCAACATCGTGGACTGGTTATCAAAATCTTCCAAAGAAGTACAGTTACGTCTTACCCTAGTGAACTGCCCCTTAGGTATTGCCTGTAACCAATTAGGATGGTGACAACTCATATAGGGCACGTAACCATTCCTGTCTGTACTCTTAAAATAGGTGGAAGTAATCAGTAAGTCAGCTTCTTTTTTAATAGTGAGATCTAAAAAGTTAACGGAGGTCAAACTACTCTCAGCAGTAAATTCTAAGTTAAAAGTATTCCTATTAATCTCTTGCCAGAATTCATGTAATGTGTCCTGAGGGCCATCCCAGATGAAAAACACGTCATCGATGTAACGATACCAACAACGCAAATTGGGTAAGGCCTGGCCCTGTATGCAATTTTTAAACCTTTATTAAAACTTTTTGGGTTTTAATGGAATTACACTAGATTATGTTTTATTGTTTTCTTGGTGCCTTGTTGAACAGACCTTGACATTAATGCCGGTGAGCAATGCATCTGAGAATAGGATTTATCATCTATCCATATGTGGACGTTCTGAAGGCTTCACTTACTACAAATAGTCGGTAAGAGTTTGCACTATCGGTGGTGGATTCTCTGTGGCTCTCCTTATTGTGCGGAAGTGCATGTGTTGTGGGACAGAGACTTCTTTGTACATATTCAATTTATTATTCTTCGGTGGCTGCTCTGTGTTTTTACTTGATGGTATAAGGTGTACCCCACTATACAGCATTGACATAAGGCAACAAATCTTTATTTGCAATAAACCCTGAAGTCACATTCTTCCAGGCTCCCTCACTGATGTAAACACCGGTGGCGGCAACTCCCAAGCACCTTTCGGCTGTGCGCATGCTCCCGCCCCAGTCATTCAGACTGTCTGGGGGCAAGAGGGCGTCCGCTGCAAAGGGAATGCAGCCACATCACGGCTCAAATGGCTCTGATGGGAAAAAAATCCGCACATGCGCTGTAGAGCAGGGAAAATGCTAATTAGTATGGGTGATCTGGGGAGGTTCACAGTACGGGGCATCCCAAATCAGGATGCCCCTGGGATAGGGAAAAAACCCTGGACAGTCAAAATGTTCCACTTTAAAAAAACACTGGGTCAATCTGTAAAGAATAAAATTCCAAAAATACAATTCTGTGAGTACTCAACTGTAGAATTGGTTTTGTAGTATACAGCACGTCCTGTTTCACTAAATTCTTTACGTCTGGGTTATCCGCCACAAGGTGGCGCAGTGGTCTGCAGAAAATACTTGTGGCATCTCCCGGGCACTATAAAAGGGCAGGAACCTCCCACAAATTCCCAGTGTTACAAAGCAGTTAGACGAGAAGCCGGGAGAATAATAATGAAGGAAACCCCAACCAAACATTTGAACAAATCACCATACAGAGGTAACCAAGAATAATGATAACAAGGGAGGGATGAAACAGGACATGCTGTATACTACAAAAACAATTTTACAGGTGAGTACTCACAGAATTGTATTTTTCCAAGTATACAGCACGTCCTGTTTCACTAAATTCTTTACGCCGCAACGGCGGGCAGTTTAAACCACTGCCGTCTGAAGAACCTTGCGGCCAAAAGCAGCATCAGCTGAGGCCCTAACATCAACCTTGTAAAACTTGGAAAAAGTATGGAAAAACAGAAGACCAAGTTGCGGCCTTACAAACTTGTTCAACAGAAGCTTGGTGCTGAAAGGCCCAAGAGGCACCAATAGCACTAGTGGAATGAGCAGTAAGGCGGAAGGGAGGTTCCTTCCCCTTAGCAGAATAGGCTTGCACCACCGCCTGACGGATCCACTAGCTAATAGTGGATTTAGCCGGAGGCAAACCCTTCCTAGGTCCAGAAGGGAGAACAAAAAGAGCATCAGTCTTCCTGAAGGATTCAGTCGCAACCAAACAAAACTTCAGAACCCTGACCACATCCAAAGAATGCAAAGTCCGCTCCTTAGGATTATTAAGATTAGGGCACAAAGAAGGCAAAACAATATCCTGATTGAGATGAAAGGCAGATACAACCTTAGGCAAGAAATCTGGCTTAAACCGAAACACCACCTTATCCTGCTGTCGCTCAAAATAAGGAGGTTTGATGGAAAGCGCCGCCAACTCAGAAACACGCCTGACAGAAGTGATAGCCACCAAAAAGGCTACCTTAAGAGTCAGAATGGGCAAAGCGGCCTCACAAAAAGGCTCAAAGGGACGACCCTGCAGAGCAGACAAGACCAGATTCAGATGCACGTGAGAAACCCCTCGGAAAAAGGTCTTAACCAAACGGTGATTGGCAAAAGATCTTTGGAAAAAAATTGCCAGAGCTGAAACATGGCCTTTGAGGGTACTAAGTTGAAGGGCCAAATCCAAACCATGTTGCAAGAATTCCAGAATCCTGGGAAAAGAAAACACCAGACAGGGAAGAGATTTGGACTCACACCAGGCAATGTAAGCATGCCAGACCCTGTAGTAGATAAAGGACGAGGACTTCTTCCTAGCCCTAATCATGGTATCAACAACAGAGGCAGGCAACCCCTTTTCCATCAAGATGGAGGTTTCAGCAGCCAAGCCGTCAAAGCCAGCGTTTGTAAATTGGAATTGCGCAGCTGCCCCTGAGTGAGCAGGTCTGGATCCTTGGGCAGGACGTATTGATCTACTGCCAACTGCACGACGTCTGTGAACCACACCCTTTCTGGCCAACAAGGGGCTACCAGAATTGCTGGCACCCCTTCCTGTGCTATCTTGCGCAGCACCCTGCGCAACAGAGGAAGCGGTGGGAACACATAGAGGAGCCGAAACCCCTTCCAAGGCATTGCTAGCGCATCCGAGTCGAAGGCCAGAGGGTCCTGTGACAGAGAGACAAAGAATGGAAGCTTGTGATTGTGATGGGACGCAAACAGGTCCACATCCAACAGATCCCAACGACAGCACAGGGAGTGAAACACCCTGTTGCTGAGGGACCACTCCCCCAGCCGAGACATCCCCCTGCTCAAGGAGTCTGCCTCCAGGTTTTCCACTCCCGGGATGTAAACTGCCGAGATGCAGGGGACATTCTCCTCTGCCCAGGACAGTATCAGAAACACTTCCTTGAGGGCTTGCTTGCTCTGAGTTCCTCCCTGATGATTGATGTAGGCAACTGCCGCCTGGTTGTCCAAGCGGATCTGAACAGCCCGACCCCGAAGGTGTGGGGTCAACTGGGAGAGAACCAACCTTATCACCCGCAGTTCTAGAATGTTGATGGGAGCGTGGGCCTCCTGAGGGCCCCACTGACCCTGGAACTTCAGAGAATTCCAAAAGCCCCCCCCAACCTGTCAGACTGGCATCTGTGGTGACAGTCTCCCAGCACGGGGGCAGAAAGGTCCTGCCCACTAGAAGATTCCTCGAGTCCAGCCACCACAAGAGGGACTGACTGACCAGAGGGGACAGAGCAAATTCCTGATTCAGGGACACAGGGTCCCGATCCCACACTGACAAGAGGTGTAGCTGAAGAGGTCTCATGTGAAACTGAGCATAGGGGACCGTCTCAAAGCATGACACCATCAGGCCCACCAACTGCATCCCCTGCCGAATGGAGGGATGAGGACAAGAAAGTAGAAACTGTGCCTGTGTCTGCAGGCTCTCTACCTTCTGCTGAGGCAGGAAAACCTTGACCTGAGATGTATCTAGAGTCATGCCCAGAAAGGACCTCACCAAGGACGGAGACAGTGAAGACTTGGGATGGAAGATCACCCAGCCGAAGGACTCGAGTATGGAGACCACCATCTGGGTATCCAGCTCGGCTTGATGGACGACTGAGACGCAATCAGAATGTCGTCCAGGTAAGGATGGATGTGTATGCACTGAGATCGCAACAGAGCCATCACCCCCGCCAGCACCTTGGTGAAAACCCGAGGAGCCAAGGTAAGACCGAATGGTAAGGCCACAAATTGGTAGCGCTGATCCCCCAGAGCAAACCTGAGAAATCTCTGATGACCTGGAAAGATTGGAACATAAAGGTAAGCATCTTTGATGTCCACAGAAGTCATGAAGTCGCCCGGGCGCAGGGTACTGATCGCAGAACGCAGAGTCTCCATGCGAAAATGCTTGAACCTGGCAAATCTGTTGAGGAGCTTCAAATCCAGGATGGGCCTCAGGGACCCATCTTTTTTGGGAACCGTGAACAGATTGGAGTAGAAGCCTCTGCCCCTTTCACAGAAGGGGACAGGGCAGATGACACCCAATTCCAAAAGGCTTTGGACCGTAAGCCACAAGCCCTGATCTGACAGAGGGCTTTGAGCCAACCGGGATCTGATGAATCTTGGGGGCGGCCAGACTGTAAACTCTATCTTGTACCCGGAGGACACCACCTCCTGAATCCACCGGTCTGAGAAGCGCAGCCTCCAGACGTGAGCAAAGAGACGCAACCGCCCCCCCCCACCCGGATGGGTGAGGGCGCCTCCTCATGCCTGAGGGGGCTTGGGGGAAGATTTGGAATTGGGACCCCATGAGAGACCGGGACGTCCACGGCCTCTACCCCGCCCCAAGGGTCTCTACGTGTCCCTGCAAATGGTGCACCCCGGCTAGACCTGGGAGCACGGAAGGAGGGGAGGGAAGAACCAGCCCCCCGAAAGGGCCACGGCTGCCTCCTGCGTTGAGGCAGCCTACCATTCTTGGCAAACAGGTCCGGACGCTCACCAAAGAGTCGTAGCCCAGTAAAGGGGAAACCAGTGAGAGCCTTCTTAGCAGCATTATCAGCCGCCCACTGACGCAGCCAAACAGAGAGGCGTATAGCCACCAAAAGGGCAGAAGTCTTACCACACATCCTGACCGCATCATCTATAGCAGAAAGAATAAATGCAACAAATTCATAGCAAAGCAGAAGGGATCTATACTCCTCCCCCCTATTGGCATCCGAGGCATTATCCAGAAGGCACTTGAGCAGCCCTTTAATAGCAAGAGCCGTGATGGCAGAAGCGCACACAGGGCGCAGCACAGTCCCTGCACAAGCAAATGCGTGACAGGCCAGCTTATCCACACGCCGGTCCTCACCATCCCTCAGAGTAGAAGTGTCAGGGGAATGCATGACCGAGGTATTGGACAACCCAAGCAAGGGAGCATCGACCTCGGGGGGACACGACCAGCGCTTAACCACATCAGCAGGGAAGGGATACCTCCTGTCCCAGCTCTTGGGCACCGCGGGCAATCTGCTAGGACGTTCCCACTCCTTGAGCACCAAATTATTAAAGTGGTTCTGCTCAGGGAACTCCAAGCGTAGTTTAACAGTGTGAAAAAGCTCACCCTGCTGCTTTTTAGCCGGCACAGGAGGGGTAATACATAGCACTTCAAAAAATGTGAGCCAACAGCCTATCAGTATCCTCGGGAGACCATGGATCTTCTCCAAAAGGGGACCCAGTACCGCCATAAACTTCCTGCTGTTCCTCAGAGGAATCAGAATCAGAGAAAAGTTCCCCCTCTTCTAGGGGGTAAAGGCCAGGGAAAGAATAATGTCCCTCATCCTCCCCAGGAAAAAGGGAAACAGCTGGAGTTAAATGCCGCTTTTTGCCAGAAGCCTTACGGGGGGCAGGCCCAGTAATATGCCTTTCCAGGCTAGCCACCCGCAAAGCCAAGTCATAATGTGATTCCCCGCTAGCATGTCCCTCAGTAGGGGTCAAATGCAGGCGCAGGGGGGTAGGTGATGTAGAAGGGGGCGCAGAGCTGGGCAGCATAGCAGGCAACCCAGACTGCAGCGCAAGTACCTTCTGGGCGCAGGGCACACATACCCTGACACCGTCACAGGGGATACCCCACACACGGCACACAGCTGGGCTTGTCCCGAAGGAACCCCAAGCCCATTATCCCCGGAAGCCTCCATATGGTGATTAGTATAGGCCCAATGGCCAGTATAGGGTTAAGGCTAGCAAGAGCCACCCGGGATGCCCCCCTCAAACAGGGATGCCCAGACGCCCACTAGGGAAGGTGGGAGATGAAAGGGGGGAGGGCCGGTCACGGTTATCCAGCCTAAAAAAAATAATAAAAATACATAAATATCCCATAGGGCGGCTAAATAGCTATAAAACACAACCCCGAAGGGGACTCACGGACCAAGAGGGCTGATAGCACCAAGGTCCAGACCGGAAAAGCAGCGCGCAGCAGCAGCGTAGAAAACGAGGGCCCCAGCACACCACAGAATCAAAATGCGGACCTTGAGGGGCGGGCCGCGGAGGTATGACGCAGAAAGTGTCATCCGCGGGACCCGCCCCCCCCCCCCAAGAGCGCGAAATCGGCATGACAGCGCAGTGAATCGCCTCAGCTTATATCGCCGCCCGCCGAGGGAGTCCCGTACAAAACGCCGCGGCAGCGAGCGCACATCAAGGCAGTGACAAAGCACAGCTAAACAAGTCAACCACCTCTCAGGGCACCACCGCCTACCCACCCCCCCGGAGAACTCCCCAGGGAGAGAACGAGGGGGAGAGAGCAGCGGCAGGGGCACCCAAGGCGGAACTCCCCAGGGAGAGAACGAGGGGGAGAGAGCAGCGGCAGGGGCACCCAAGGAGGAAGGGTACAACAATATACCTGATAGCAGGGAAGGGCATCCCAAAGAAGGCTCACCATAAGCCTGAACCGACTACCCTTGTATGGTACAGGGATTGCGGTTGGCACAGCGCGCCCCGAGCACCTGACCCTGGTGCCGTCCTACCTTCACCCGAACCAGTCAGCCGAGGCTGGGAGGCAGTGAGTCCAAAACGGGTGGAAATAGTCCTGCAGGGCCGCAGGCTGGTAAGCCCAGCTCGCCTGCGCAATATAGAGAGCCATCTTCTATCTTCGCAGTCCAGACTGAAGAAGGAAACTGGGAATTTGTGGGAGGTTCCTGGCCTTTTATAGGGCCGGGAGATGCCACAAGTCTTTTCTGCAGTCCACTGCGCCACCTTGTGGCGGATAACCCAGACGTAAAGAATTTAGTGAAACAGGACGTGCTGTATACTTGGAAAACTAATGTACCTTTAAAATGGAATTATATTATCTAAAAATGTATTAAAATTGATTTCTCAGGGCATCTACTACAGTTTTGTTCCACTTTCTTTGCCTAATCTCCCCTTGAATACCTACTGTACTATAGTGATCATTTAATAAATATGAAATCTAGTTCTAAAGCAGTTTTTTTTTTGTTTTGTTATAAAATGTACAAAATACTCACTTCCGGTTAGGTTTGGGTGTGCCAAGTTCACTAAACCTAGTTTTGAGAAGAAAACACTTTACACAATGAAACATAAGTAATGTTAAACACTGTTGAAGTAGCACTTAAAAGACTGTCTTTTTGTAAGCTAATACATGTTGATAAACCTGGACTCAAAAACAGGGAAGGGTTATAATTAGGTGCTTTGGCCCAATTCCTGCTTTCAAAAAAGCTAATCAAAACAGTATACTTACTGTACTAAAGCAAGAAAGTCACACGTGATATGTCGCTGAGCTCTCTGCTTTATTTTTAGTGGCCACTGGCCCTGGAGCTGTAAGACTTGACACCCTGCAGATTTATGGGGCCCCAGCTGTCGCAGCACCAGGGCTGCAGCCACTGAATGAAAAAGCGCTACATTTCTGGCAGATTTACAAAGCAGGGTCATATTTTATGGGGGATGGGGAAAGGCAAGTATAGTGGTTTAAAATTGTCATGCCACTAAACAAAAAGCAGAGTTAAAGTGGACCTATCATCAGAATATTAACTTTCCAAGTCCTTGTATGCAGGGGCAAGCTGATTTGGGGCGCTGCCGTGTGAAACCCCCTCCACTCACCTTTCACCAATCAGCGTTTTATGCTGTGCATAACATAGGAAGTGGGAGTGGCTGCACAGCAGCAGGAATGCGGTGACATCTTGTGATCATGGCGAGGGACCAGTGGCCAGGTAAGGGGTTTAGATTCCAAGTGAACCTAAATACTTTTTTTCATTCAATCACTGCGGAAAATGGGCTAGCTGCTACAGAGATTGGGAGACAAAAATATCTCTTTAACGTTGGGGCTACTGTCTCCGGTAGTACAGCACAGGAAGTGCTAGCCTAAACCAGGTGAGAATATTGTTTATTTATGAGGGATTTATTTATGCCCAGGCTAGGCATAAAAACATTTTGTTGCATACCTGATATGCAGACGATTCATCCTAGTGAGCTGCTGAATAAAGATGTTGTTGCTGAGAATTCTCAGCATCCAAATAAAGCTGTTGTTGCACCCAATTTCTGTAGCCCCCTCTAATTTTAGTTTTTAGGCTTTGCCTAGACAATCCCTTTTACCTATTTCTTCAGGATTTTTAATACTTTTACTATAGGACACAAATTATGGGGAAAAAAACAAACATACTGTAGTAGTATTTTACCTAGTAGTCTGGTGGAAATACATAAAATTATCAGAGCAAGCGGTGTTATTTTACTAACCAAACACATATTGAACTACATAAAGGGCACCTTAAAGATTACAGTGCAAAGAATATGTTTCTCCACAAATGACTCGTAACAAAAAAAACACACTAGAGGAAATTTGCTGAAAAAGTCGTACATGAAGCATTTATCAAAGATATCCACGCTTACCGATCAGTTTCTTTATTTTCCTCCTGTGAAAGGTCCAACGGAGTTAATGGGAAGTCAAAGAGAGACCCAGATGTTCGTGAACTACCATCACAGGAGTCCATGGAATAAACACTTTCTGCTGCAAATTTGCTAACTAAAAGATGCAGTAGTAAATGTATGAACAAGACATTCTGCTAAAAATAATTGGCAATTTGTATATACATTTAGAACAATTACCTCCATCTTGTTCTCGGCTACCATCCGGGGAGTTGTAGGCTATGCCAGTATTTGGTGGTGGGGAAAACGGGTTTAAGGAGTTATCAGGCCCATCTGTTGAGCCTCCACTGAATCGCAACCTGCTCTCTGCAGGCTCAGGACTACTGGAAGTGGGCTGTGAAAATTGCTTGGGCTTTTGCATTTGCAATGCTCTGCAAACTAAGGAAATTAAAAACATTCAGAACTGGATATTTAATAAAAATGCATAACAAAGTAAAATTTGTAAGAACATATAAGAACAGTGTGCACTGCAGTAACATGCATTGTTCCCTCCCCTAGTGCTGCTAGCTGCAGGCGTTTGTTGCTGAAGATCTGCTTTAAAACATTGTGCAGCTTGTGTAAGAAAAGATGGAAGTAAAGCATCTTGCAAACTGTCACTTTTACAGAATGGTATTTAAATTGGGACTGCTTGGGGTAAGGAACAAGGAAAGCATCTCTAGTAGATTCAATTTCAGTAATATCTTCTACCTATACATGCATATGGATGTGTATATTATATGCAGCAAGCTCAGTGTTGAACTACAGGGTAGGTATCTAGCCTCCCCTGCTTGAGGCATCCTTGAAGTGGGGTTTCTGGATCAGCCAGTGATGTACTCCACCCGGGCAGAATAATACCATTTTGTTATTACTCACCTGTAAAATGGGTATTATAAGTATGTCACACACCCCGCTTCAGGTTACTTAAATCATTAAGCATGGGTTATACTCACCACTAGGTGGCACTCTTGCAGAGAAGTCCAGAAAACAACAAGCCCCTCCCGGTCTATACATACCTGGTACCTCCTAACAATTCCCCAGTAATTCAAACAGCAATAAGACAAGGTACCAGGAAAAAAAACAACGGTAACCCTCAATTATAACAAAAAAGCTTCACCATATAAAGAACCAGGATACCAAAAAGGGCGGGTGAAGCGGGGTGTGTGACATACTTATAATACCCATTTTACAGGTGAGTAATGACAAAATGGTATTATTCTAAGTCACACACCCCGCTTCAGGTTACTAAAATCATTAAGCATGGGACATCCAACAGCAGTGTCCAAACAGGGCGGGTATCCAACCAGGCAACAATGCAGAAACTCAAACCACTGCAGCCTGCAGAACCTTGCGGCCAAAAACAGCATCCGCTGAGGCCCGCACATCAACCTTGTAAAACTTGGAAAAAGTGTGAACCGAAGACCAAGTAGCAGCCTTACAAACTTGATCAACAGAAGCCTGGTGCTGAAAAGCCCAGGATGCTCCAACCGCACGAGTAGAATGAGCAGTAACACGAAAAGGGGGATCCTTCCCCTTGGCAGAGTAGGCTCCAACAATCGCCTGACGAATCCATTTACTAATGGAAGACTTAGCCGGAGCCAAGCCCTTCCTAGCCCCACAGGGCACCACGAAAAAGGCATCTTACGAAAAGAAGACGTAATACGCAAATAGTACTTGACACAACGTACCACATCCAAACAATGCAACGCCCTCTCCTTGTCATTCCCAGGCCTAGGGCACAAGGAGGGAAGAACAATGTCCTGATTCAGATGAAAAGCAGAGACCACCTTAGGGAGAAAGTCTGGCTTGAAACGAAAAACCACTTTGTCCTGATGTTTCTCAAAATAAGGAGCCTGAATAGACAAGGCTGCCAACTCCGAAACACGCCGAACCGAAGTGATGGCCACCAAAAAGACAACCTTCTGAGTCAACATAGAAAGAGCAATATCCTGCAAAGGCTCAAAAGGAGGAGCCTGAAGAGCAGAAAGGACCAAATTCAAATCCCAAACAGGGAGCAAAGGCTTCCTAGGAGGCCGCAGATGCGAAACCCCCTGGAAAAAAGTCTTGACCAAAGAATGGAGGGCAAAAGACCTCTGAAAAAAGATAGACAAAGCAGAAACCTGCCCCTTCAAAGTACTAAGCTGCAGACCAGAGTCCAGCCCAGATTGAAGAAATTCCAAAATCCTAGAGATAGAAAAGACCCGGCAGGGCAAAGATCTCGCCTCACACCAATCAATATAAGATCTCCAAGCCCTATAATAGATGGAAGAGGAGGATCTCTTCCTGGCACTGATAAGAGTCCGAATGACCGAATCCGAAAAGCCTTCCTCCTTCAAGATGGAGGTTTCAGCAGCCAAGCCGTCAAAGCCAGCGTTGGTAAACTGGGGTAACACAGTTGACCTTGAGTGAGAAGATCCGGCCGAAGAGGCAGCTCGAACTGATCCACCGCCAGACGAACGATGTCTGCGAACCACACCCGCCTTGGCCACCTTGGAGCCACGAGAATGGCGGGAACTCCTTCCAGAACCAGCTTTCGCAGCACCCTGCCTAGCATGGGAATCGGAGGAAACAGATAAAGAAACCCCAGGTCCCTCCAGCTCAGAGCCATGGCATCCGCCGCCAGAGCCAGAGGGTCCTGGGATAGCGACACAAATGTCGGAAGCTTGTGATTGTGACGAGAGGCAAACAGATCCACCTCCGGCGTCCCCCACCGAAGACAAAGCGACCGAAACACCTGGGGATGGAGAGACCACTCCCCCCGGCGGGACGAACACCGGCTCAGAGAGTCCGCCTCCGTGTTTTCCACTCCTGGAATGTACACTGCCGAGATGCAAGGAACATGAGTCTCCGCCCAAACCAGGATCAGAGACACCTCCCTGTGGGCACCCAGACTGCGAGTCCCTCCTTGGTGATTGATGTAAGCAACCGCCGTCCGATTGTCCGATCGAACCTGAACCGGCAGACCCTGTAAATGCTGCGTCAAGTGAGACAGAACCAACCTGATGGCTCTCAGCTCCAGAACATTGATGGGTAAGTGAGCCTCCTGAGGACCCCACCGGCCCCAGAACCGAAGATCCCTCCAAAAGCCCCCCCATCCTGACAAACTGGCGTCCGTGGTGACAGTTTCTCAAAGCGGGGTCAGAAATGACCTGCCCCTCGAAAGATTGTCCGAAACCATCCACCACCGTAGAGACTGCCGAACCCGGGGGGACATCCCGAAGGACCGATCCAACGATCCCGGTCGCCGGTCCCAAGATGCCAACAGATGAAGCTGAAGCGTCCACGTGTGAAACTGCGCGAAGGGAACTGCCTCGAACGAAGCTACCATCAGCCCCACCAGTCTCATCCCTAGACGGATGGACGGGCGAGGATTGGAAAGAAGAAGCTGAGCCAATTCCTGAATCAAAAGAACCTTGGCCTGAGGAAGAAAAACTCTGTGCTGGTAAGAGTCCAAGGACATTCCCAGAAAAGTCACCACCCTGGCCGGAACCAGGGAAGACTTGCAGTAGTTGATCACCCAGCCGAACCTCTCCAGCATAGACACCACCATGTTGGTGTCCCCTTCCGCTTGACTGAAGGAAGGCGCCATGATGAGAAGATCGTCCAAGTAGCGCACAATCCGAATCCCCTGAACTCTGAGCAGGACCATAACTCCCGCCAACACCTTGGTGAACACTCTCGGAGCCGAGGTGAGGCCGAACGGGAGAGCTACAAACTGAAAATGCCGGTCCTCCACCACGAAGCGAAGGAACCTCTGATGAGCCGGAAAAATCGGAATGTGAAGATATGCATCCTTGATGTCTATGGACGTCATGAAGTCCCCCTGCCGAAGCGAAGCGATCGCAGACCGAAAGGTTTCCATGCGAAACTTCTGGGGACGAATAAACCGGTTGAGAAACTTCAAGTCCAGGATGGGACGAAACGACCCATCCTTTTTGGGAACAATGAAGAGATTGGAATAATACCCGCGCCCCACCTCCGAAGGCGGGACCGGACAGATGACTGCCAACTCCAGCAGATTCCTTACCGCCGCCAGGAGCCCCTGTGCGGCCGAGGGATCTGGAGGAACACGGGACCTGAAAAACCTTGGAGGAGGGCGGGACTCGAACTCCAGCTTGTAGCCGGCCGACACCACCTCCCGGATCCACCTGTCCGAGACCTCCTGGTCCCATACCCGGGAGAAGAGTCGCAACCGTCCCCCCACCCGTAAGGGTGAGGGCGCCCCCTCATTGCTGAGCGGGCTTGGCAGCTGGCTTGGGTTTGGCGCCCCAGATGTGAAAAGGGCGGCCACGGCCTCTTCCCCTGTTCCAGCTAGCACCCCTGGAAGCTGAGAAGCCCGCGCCCCTGCCAGCTCTGGCTCCCCGAAAGGAGGAATTGAAGTGGGCCACCCCCCGAAAGGAATGACGAAATTTCTTGCGCTGAGGCAACTTACCTCCCTTAGCAACAGAATCCAGCTTTTCACAGAAAAGCCTCAGACCCAGAAAGGGAAGAGACGTGAGTGATCTCTTGGAATTAAAGTCAGCCGTCCACTGCCTCAACCATACTGAACGGCGAATGGCAACCAACAGAGCCGTAGCCCTGCCCGACATCAACATGGCATCATCCTGGGCTGCCAGAATGAAAGACAAAAAAGAATCACAACGCAGAGCCAGAAACTCAGCACAAGTAAGATTAAGGTCCGTACATAAATCCCTGATGATAGACCTAACCGCCATCAATAAAAGCGCCGAAGCACAGACTGGCCTCAGAACTGAACCCGCGCCGGGCCAGCTGATCAATCCGGCGATCCTCGCCGTCCTTGAGAGAAGTCGTGTCAGGAGAATGAACAACCGCCGTGTTAGATAGTCCCAGAACCGGAGCATCAACCTCGGGAGGGACAGACCAACGTTTGACCAAGTCCGCCGGAAAGGGATACTTCCTATCCCAGCTAGGCGGCACCCCAACGAGACGCGTAGGTTGCTCCCATTGCTTAAGGACAATGTCCTCAAAATGCTGTTGACTGGGAAACTCCAAGCGCGGCTTGGACACCCCAAAAAGCTGACCCTTAGGCCAAGGAGCAGCTTCAGGCGGATCCAAATCCAAAACCTCAAACATTTGGGCCAGAATGGAAGGTGTATCCAGGACAGGCCCTTCAGACTGGTCACCCTCAGCACCCAGCAACTGCTGGCCCTCGGGATCCTCAAATTCCTCAACGAGCTCGCCCTCTTCAAGGGGCCAATCCAGGTCCTCAATAACCTCCTCATCTGAGTCCGGCGGAGGCGGGGACAGGTGTCTCCGCTTAGCCGGAGCCTTCTGAGCGACCACAGCGGAAAACATCTTCTCGAGGCTAGCCAATCGGGCGCAAACCTCGGACTGCGAATCACCCCCAACGACAACGTCACACGGGGTCCGGAACAGGCGGGGGGGGGAGGGAGATGGTGCGGCCGAGGGCGTACCGGGCACCGGGGTGCCGGACTGGTGCTCAATGTTCCGCCGTGCACATGGAATACATAAAATGACATCATCCCCTGGGAGCGGAGACCCACACCCCCCACAGAGCCTGGACTGCCCCGAAGAGCCATTTCCGGTATCTTTGGTAGCCTCCATATGGTGAAATTATGGTATATGCAGTAACCAGGGATTTACGCCTAAAGCGACCCGGGATGCCCCTTCAGTACTGACTAAATAGCTAACCTCAAAAAAATTGGAATTTAGACACAAAAAAAAAACCCAATTCAAATAATGCCCCCCCCCCCCCAACTAGCCAGGTATCTAAGACCGGGAGAGCCCTGCAGCGTGGGATCCCGGGATCTGAAAAACAAAAGACAACCGTCAACCAAGCACACCATAAACACCTGGATAACTTATAACAATGATGAGACATAAGAAGTCTGCATAGAATATATATATATATATATATATATATATATATATATATATATGGGGTATATAAGGATATATATATATATAAGTATATATATACTGACAAGGCTGGTGTGGCCCAGGGCAGCAGTAGCTCCCTGCCAGCTGGCCTAGAGCCGGGACAAGGGGAAAGCCGCCCCCCCCCCCCCCGATCGGTGAGGAAGGGGGCCAAAACCTAAGCTGCCCCCCCCCGGCCCAGCAGTAACCCCAGGGAAGAAGCCGCCTACCTGGATCCAGACAGAGATGGCGGCTGCGCCACGGAGGAGCGAGAGGAGAAGAGGGGCGGGCCCAGCAAGAAGCAGGAGACGCTTTGGCCCCGCCCCTCACCAAGCCTGAAAGACACGGCGCGGGCCGCGCAGCACGCGGCCCCGCCCACCCTTCCAGGATCGCGCCAACAGCTGGCGCCACAGGAATGGCGCCCGCAAGAGCCGTCAGGCGGGCCGGCGGCGCGCATGCCGCCCGGACCCGCCTGCCTCTAGTAACTCCGCCAGCGGGCGCCGAGAAGTGACACTCGGCGCCCCAACAGCCCGGCCCCGCCCACCGCCGGCCTGGAGATCAGACCGCGAGGCGGGCGCCAGAGAATGGCACCTGACCTCCGGAGGAGAGCGGCGGGCCGGCTGCACTGCGCCACCCCGACCCGCCCCCCCAATCACCGAAAAAAACGCAGTCCCGGGGGCTGAAGAAGCCCCCCCAACAAGGAGTGACCAGGCGAGCCGACGGGCCGGCCTCCAGTCACCCGTCCCCGCCATAACATGCAGTACTGTGACACAAACACACACAATTTCAATAAATAAAAAACAACAGGGAGAAGGCCAATAGGGGGACCTGACCTACCTAACACTGGGGCATCCCACATCCGTATCACCACGGCCGGAATACCGCTATGCCCCATAATATGGGGACGAGCGGAGGAGCTAATCTCCTGGGCACTTCTAAGTGCCATCTACCATTGCCCGGCCACCAGCCTAAGCTGGGAGGCTACCAATTAATCAGGGCTAAAAAGAACGAAAACCGGGCAGAAATAGACCATGGGGGGGGGGGTGTTACCCCGGCTACCTGCAAGCAGGAGACTTCTTTCTTCTGTCTTGTCGCCACCTTGCAGAGAAGAACACTGGGGAATTGTTAGGAGGTACCAGGTATGTATAGACCGGGAGGGGCTTGTTGTTTTCTGGACTTCTCTGCAAGAGTGCCACCTAGCGGTGAGTATAACCCATGCTTAATGATTTAAGTAACCTGAAGCGGGGTGTGTGACATACTTAGAATAACAGGGCTTAAAGCTGAACAGCAGCAACACTTGAGCATTACATAGCTCAGCTACATAGCTCAGCATTCAGTGCTGGAAGAAAAAAAAAAGAGAAAAGAAAGACCCTGCCTGACATCCAAGTTGCAAATTTTTCTCTCCAACTCTGATTGCGAATCTGTTGCAAAAGAAGGAATAATGCTTTGGGACCTATGGAAGCTAGCTACTCTCTTACTGTATGTCTGTATGATAGTCCAGAAATTAAACTAAACTATTCTGTCTGGGAAATATAGTCATACGTTTTGAATCGAAATTTTGCCAGAAGAAATAGCCAACTAAAAAAAAAGGACTTTAACCCTTTTGTTGTCAAGCACGTAACACGTACATGCTTGCTTGTCCAGGCGTTAAGTGCCAAGCACGGAGGTAGTTAAAAAAAATAAAAAACACTGACCTGACCCCTTGTTGGATCCCACCCGGGTCTCCTCTTCACCTCGTGGCCATCCCCCCAGGGCTCTTCCGACTTTTTGTGGCTCCCGAAATACCCCGCTGACAGCTGTAAAAAATAAATAAATGACATTTACTCACCTGCAGCCGTCGTCCCTCCTGCCGGGTCCCCTCTTCACCAGGGGGGCCCCCGATCGCCCCCGGGCTCTTCCTTGGTGAGGAGAGGGCTGGTAAGTCGGCACCCCAATTACCTGCCTCCCCAAAGGCCGGGGGGGGCAGAAGGGCTCGGGCCCACGGAAGCTATGTGGGCTTGTAGCCGGAAGAGCGGGGGCCACCAAAGCTGGCCCCTGCACCCTGTTCTACAAGCCCTGAATGGCTGGTCCCCGGCTAATTATGCTGGGTAGGGGGACCCCCGTGTCATTTGTAAAAGGTGCGCTACAGCTCAAGGCTTCTGCTTTCACCGGATTTCGGGATACCCCTGACCAAAAGAACATCCGAGGAGGTCTGGCCCCCAATTCGATCTTGTAACCTGAGGAAACCACCTCCTGTATCCACAGGATATGAAGCCTACAAATGGGAGCAAAAAGCAGAAGCCATTGCTTTAGCCATAATGAATGCCTAAAAGCAACTAACAAAGCTAAACCTCTGGTGCTTAATCTAACCAAATCATCCATAGCAGATATGACATACTTATAATTTCCATAACGGTCTTAATTAACTGGGAGCATGAATTCTGTGAATGACTCGTGGACCAAGTCTTGGAATCCAGTTGTTTTAACTACCTTCTGCTCACCAAAGATGCTATAGTAGTGGCACAGTTTGGCCGTAAAGTTGAACCTACAACAGAAAAATCATGATGTGCCACCTGATCTATGCCCTGATCTGCTGGATCCTTTAAGAAGTTGCTATCAGAGGCAGGCATAATAGCAGTTTTAGAGAGGCCTGAAACTGGAGCGTCTACCACAGGAGGAAAAGACCATAAATCAGATCTGAGGGAAAAGGATACTTAGTATCCAACACTCTAGGAATAGAAGGGAGCCTATCCGGCTTCTCCCATTCTTTCCGGACAATATCGGAAAAATGCCATTTTGTGAATACTCACCTTGTAACATGGGTATTATAAGTATGTCACACACCCCGCTTCAAGATAATCATTACATGTGGGTAGTATGGTCTGAAGAGGGCGATCTGCAGAGATGATTGGAGGAAAGAAAGCCCCTCCCAGTCCATAAATACCTGGGACCTCCCACTCATTACCCAGTATAAAGAAAGCAGTAAGGTAAGGGACCAGGAAGAGCCAAATATTAGTCATAACAACACAAAGTTCACAAAACGATGGATCCAGAATACAAAAGGGCGGGTTGAAGCGGGGTGTGTGACATACTTATAATACCCATTTTACAAGGTGAGTATTCACAAAATGGTATTATTCTAAGTATGTCACACACCGCGCTTCAAGATAATCATTACATGTGGGACATCCAAAAGCAGTGTCCATAAAGGGTGGGGATCCAAAACAAGGCATAAAGCACAACTTAAACTACTGCAGCCTGCAGAAATTTGCGGCCAAAAACAGCATCCGCTGAGGCCCAAACATCAACCTTGTAAAAACTTTGAAAAAGTGTGAACAGAAGACCAGGTAGCGGTCTTGCAAACTTGCTCAACAGAGGCCTGGTGCTGAAAAGCCCAGGAAGCCCCAACCGCACAAGTAGAATGAGCTGTAACACGAAGGGGAGGATTTCTCCCCTTAGCAGAAAAGGCCCCGACAATGGCCTGACGAATCCACTTACTGATGGAAGACTTAGCGGGCGCCAAACCTTTCTTGGGCCCAGAGGGTACCACAAAGAAGGCATCAGTCTTACGAAAGGCAGACGTTACCACCAAATAGTACTTCACAACTCGAACCACATCCAGGGAATGCAGGACCCTCTCCTTTTCGTTACTGGGATTAGGACACAGAGAGGGCAAAACAATGTCTTGATTTAAGTGAAAAGGCAGAAAACCACCTGAGGAAGGAAATCCGGGTTAAAACGGAAAACCACCTTGTCCTGATGTCTTTCAAAATACGGGACCTGAATGGACAGAGCCGCCAACTCAGAAACACGCCGAACAGAAGTGATAGCTACCAAAAAGGCCACCTTCTGAGTAAGGGAAGACAAGGCAATATCATGCAAGGGCTCAAAGGGAGGACCCTGAAGAGCAGAAAGAACCAAAATCAAATCCCAAACCGGAATCAGAGCCTTCCTAGGGGGCCGCACGTGCGTAACCCCCTGGAAAAAGGTCTTAACCAGCGGATGAAGCACAAAAAGGTCTTTGGAAAAACACCGCCAGGGCAGACACCTGCCCCTTCAGAGTATTAAGTTGGAGTCCTATATCCAAACCATGTTGCAGGAACTCCAGGATTCTAGAAATAGAGAATTCCCTGCAAGGGAAAGCCCTAGTCTCACACCAATCAATATAAGACCTCCAAGTCCTATAGTAAACGGAAGAAGAAGACCTCTTCCTAGCGCTAATAAGAGTCTGAATAACCGCATCAGAAAGACCTTCCTCCTTCAAGATGGAGGTTTTAGCAGCCACGCCGTCAAAGCCAGCGTTGGTAAATTGGGGCAACGTAGATGACCCTGTGTGTGCAGATCCGGCAGCAGGGGCAGAACGAACTACCACGTCTGCGAACCAAACCTGTCTTGGCCACCTTGGAGCCACCAGAATTGCTGACGCTCCTTCCAGAGCCAGCTTGCGCACTACTCTGGCTACCATGGGAAAACGGAGGGAACAGATACAGAAACCCCAGATCCCTCCAGTTCAGGGACATGGCGTCTGTCGCGAAGGCTAGCGGAACCTTCGCCAGAGACACAGATGCCGGAAGTTTGTGATTGTGACGGGAGGCAAAGAGATCCACCACCGGTGAACCCCCTGAGACAAATCGAACGAAACACCTTGGGACTGAGAGGCCACTCCCCCTTGTGGGCTGACCACCTATTCAGAGAGTCCGCCTCCGAGTTCTCTACTCCCGGAATGTGAACTGCCGAGATGCACGGGACGTGGCTCTCCGCCCAGTCCAGAATCAACGACACTTCCCTGAGGGCACTCCTGCTGCGAGTCCCTCTCTGGTGATTGATGTAGGCAACCGCCGTCCGATTGTCCGAGCGAACCTGGACCGGCAAGCCCTGCAGGAGATGAGTCAAACGAAAAAGAACCATTCTGATGGCTCTCAATTCCAGAATGTTGATAGGCTCGTGGGCTTCCAGGGGTCCCCACAACCCCTGAAATTGCAGATCCTTCCAGAAGCCCCCCCATCCTGAGAGGCTGGCATCCGTGGTGACCACCTCCCAACGAGGAGTCTGAAAAGACCTGCCCTTCAACAGATTGGTTGAGTTCAGCCACCACCTGAGTGGTCGGCGAACCCGGGGAGACATCAGAAAGAATTGATCCAGCGACAGAGGAGATCTATTCCAGACAGACAATAGATGGAGTTGTAGCGTCCTCGTGTGAAACTGGGCAAAGGGGACTGCCTCGAAGGAGGCCACGATCAACCCCACCAGTCTCATTCCTAGTCAAATGGTCGGACGAGGAATGGACATGAGCGACCGAATCAATTCCTGAATCAAAAGAACCTTGGATTGAAGAAGGAACACTCTCGCCTGATCTGTATCCAGAGACATTCCCAGAAAGGATACTATCCTGGACGGGTAAAAGGAGGACTTGGGGTAGTTGATCACCCAGCAGAACCTCTCCAGAGTGGATATTACCGTCCTGGTGTCCAATTCCGCTTGGCTGAATGATGATGCCATGATGAGGAGATCGTCCAGATATGGCACTATGCGAATTCCCTGCGCTCTAAGAAGAGCCATCACCCCAGCGAGCACCTTGGTGAAAAACCCTTGGAGCTGTGGTGAGACCAAAAGGAAGAGCTACAAACTGAAAGTGCCGATCTTCCACCACAAACCTGAGGAATCTCTGGTGCGCGGGAAAAATCGGAACATGGAGGAAAGCGTCCTTGATGTCTATGGACGTCATGAAGTCCCCCTGACGGAGAGCGCGGAAAGCTGAACGAAGCGATTCCATGCGAAATTTTCCCAGCCTGATAAACCTGTTGAGGATCTTCAGATCCAGGATGGGCCGGATAGAGCCATCTCTTTTGGGGACCGTGAACAGATTTGAGTAAAATCCCCGACCCTGATCTGATAGGGGCACTGGCAAGATGACCTCTATCTCCAGAAGACTTGAAAAACGCCTCCGGAAGCCCCTGTGCGGCAGGTGCGTCCGGGGGCACCCTAGACCTGAAGAAAAGCGGAGGAGGACGGGCTTCGAACTCCAACTTGTAGCCGGAAGACACGACTTCCCGGATCCATTTGTCCGAAACCTCCCGAATCCAAATAAGAGAGAAGTGTCGCAGCCGTCCCCCCACCCGCACGGGTGAGGGCGCCCCCTCATTGCTGAGCAGGCTTGTTCGCAGGTTTTGGGCTTTTGAACCCCAGTTGTATCCTGAGCGGGCACGTCCTCTGCCCCTATTCCAGGAATCTCCTCTAGTGGAAGGGAAAGCGAAACCTCTTCCTGCTCTGGATCAAGGAATGATTGAAAGAAGCCGCCCCGCGAAAGGGACGTCGTTGCTTCTTGCATTGAGGTAACTTACCCCCCTTAGCTACTGAATCCAATTTTTCTCCAAAAAGCCGTAGCCCCACGAATGGGAGAGACGTCAGCGACTTTTTTGGCCCAAAGTCGGCCGCCCACTGGCGCAACCAAACTGAACGCCTTATAGTCACCATCAGAGCAGAAGCTCCCCAAGGCGGCTAACATGAAAGACAAGAATAACTCACAACGTTTAAGTCCCAGAAATTCATTACTGTCCGGGTGCAAACCGGAAGATGACAACAAGTCTCTGACCACCGACCTGGTAGCCACCACCAGCAGAGACGGAGCGCAAAAAAGGCCGTATGGCTGCCCCAATACTGGCGAAACCATGACAAGCCATCTGGTCAATTCGTTTATCCCCTCCATCTTTAAGAGAAGAGCAATCGGGGTTATTCAAAAACGGCTGAATTGGATAACCCCTGAATTGGTGCATCCACCTCAGGGGGGGGCGTCCAGCGCTTAACCGTGTCCGAAGGGAAAGGATATATTTTATCCCAACTCTGAGGAATGCCTGGGGGCCGAGCCGGCCTCTCCCATTCCTTAGCAATAATCTTATCAAAATGCCTTTGATTAGGGAATTCCAAGCGCGGCTTGGATTCCTAATAAAACTCCCCTTGTTGATGAGGAGCAACCTCCGGAGGAGAAATAGCCAGAACCTCAAACATCTGAGCAAGGACGTTAGGAGTATCCAAAGAACTCCCTGACCCCTTCTCAGAGTCCGCGCCAACAAATTGCTGGTCGTCCGAATAATCCGATTCGTCAAATAGCTCCCCTTCCTCCAGAGGGGAGTAATCTGACCAATCCAGGCGATCCTCATAGTCATATTCAAATGGCGGCCGAGCCGGCCTCTCTCTGCAGAGATGGAAAACTGGGTAATGAGTGGGAGGTCCCAGGTATTTATGGACTGGGAGGGGCTTTCTTTCCTCCAATCATCTCTGCAGATCGCCCTCTTCAGACCATACTACCCACATGTAATGATTATCTTGAAGCGGGGTGTGTGACATACTTAGAATAAATTAGTTTGCTCAGGAAACTGTTACTTCTGTCTTGAACAAATCTCCATTTTTTCCCCTTGGGAAATTTTGGAGCCAAGACATCCAAAGTCTCTAAGATATAACTAATTAGACCTTCCACTGAATCTTTAAACAGCGAGCCCTCTTGCATAGGAGGATCCTGAATCTGAAATACTCTACTGGAAGGAAGTTCACCCTCATAAAATCATCAATCAAACTATGGACGCATATATGTCCTCTTCAGAATCAGAGAAAACTAAATGCTTCCTCTTCTCTAATGCCTTCTTGGGAACCACCGGTGCTAACTGGCTTTCTATGCGGACTAACCTCTCCACAAAATCCTGCTGGACATTATCCTGGTTATCCAGATGAGGCTGAGCTACTGAAGGAGCTCTAGGTTCTGAGGGCCCAGCATCAGTAGTCTCTGAAGTCTCTGAAGGAGAATTCTCTTCCCAAATTTAGCAAGTACCACCATAGCACATTCAGGACAAACAGTACTGTCCTCGTCCAGAGGCCTTTTCAGGCATACCAGACATGGGGTGACCCTGTCTAAGGTACCAGACCTGCTTACCCCAGATGCCTCCATTATGGTGAAAATAAAACAGTATTTAGAGGGCCTAAGATCAAAGAATATCAAGTACATCGATAGTCACAAGTGACTACTCTGAGAACTTAGAGGTGAACCACATCCAAACTGTCCCCTTTTCCACAATCTATAATCATGCTTCTAGGAAGAAGAGTCTGCCTCTTCCTGCCGCCCGGTTCCACCCACTCACCACGTGTTCCCGCCCCTTAAAGAAAAATACAACTCTGTGAAGTACTCACCTGTAGAGTTGATATTATACGCATACAGCACGTCCTGCTCCAGGATAGTAATAACATGTGGGTAATCCTCCGCCTCGGGCGCCGTGCACTGCAGACATGTAGTAAACAAGCTCCTCCCGGCCCTACATATACCGAAGGACCTCCCACAAATCCCCAGCATTGAAAAGCAGTGAGAAGAGAAGCCGGGAGGAACAAACCACCCAGAAACTGGCAATAATATCAATTGATAACAATCACCATACAGGGGATCCAGAACAAGTGAAACCAGGGTGGGGTGGAGCAGGACGTGCTGTATGCGTATAATATCAACTCTACAGGTGAGTACTTCACAGAGTTGTATTATTCTAAGCATACAGCACGTCCTGCTCCAGGATAGTAATAACATGTGGGACATCCAATAGCAGTGTCCGTAAAGCAGGGTGGGATCCCCACAAAAAAACAAGGCACAGCGGACCGTAAAGGCGCTGTCACCTGTAAAACTTGCAACAGGCATGACCTGAGCAGAGGCTCTAATGTCAATCTCATAACAAGACCTTTGAAAGGTATGAACAGAGACAAGCACTCAGTCAAGCAACTTATGCAACAGAAAAAACCTGGTGCTGAAGGGTCAGAGGTACCCAAGCACCTATATAACGGAATAAACTGAAAAAGGGGGGGATTCTTTCCCCAAAAAGGAATAGGCCATTGTAACGACCCAACCAGCCCACAGGCAACAGAAGCCTCGTGGAAAACTTGTAACACCCCCTAAGGGAAAGTAGAACAGGTCACCCGACCAAAGGCGGGAATACTGACCCCTAACTAACACGAAGCCAAGGGCTTTACTCAGGACCAGGAGACATCCAGAAGGATTAATCCAAAGGACACAGTAGCGCTGGAACAGGAGATATCAGGCGCATACATAAAGAGGCGCCCGCAGACTCCAAGAGCATCAGTCCCCCTAAGGGACATGGAAACCCTCGTGGAAAATTGCAACACCTGTTGAGGGAATATAGCCCCTCATATTAGTATTAAGAATAATGTCCATAGTTAGGCTAAAAGGACTAAAACAATGATCATACAGACCACTTGGACCGGCGGCCCGGCGCAAGAAGGAACACCCCCACGGCATGGGGTGTCTATAGATATATATATATATATATCTATATATATACATCGAGCCAAGGTTAAGTAATCAGATCCACCGTCTCGGGCACACGTCTGACAGAGTCAGGAGCCCCCAGAGAAGCGACTTGGACTACAAGGCAGCTCAGACAGCATCCAGCAAAAGTCCCCAGGAAAATCCGCAGGGCAAACAAATGAAAGTTGATCCCCACAGGGACCATGGAACTACTTGGGAGATGCAGCTAAGCAATCCCCAAAAGAACTCCCCACAAGGGAGACAGAACCAGACTCCTGCAGGAAGACAGCCAGGACAGAACCTGAACTTTCAGAGTCCCCAGATGGGGAGCCAACCCCAAACTTATGCTGTAATGACTCTAAAACCCTGGGAACCGAGAACGTCTAACAGGGAAGAGACCGAGACTCATGCCAATCAATATGGGTATACCATAAAACCCCAATAGACGGAGGAAGGGGAAGCTGGGGAAGCTTGCTTCCAGCCCCCCCCCCCTTATACTGAGTCACCCAGAAGATAAGGCCCGTCTCCAAGGGGTGAATGCATCAGCTGTCAATCCCCAGACAAGAGACCTTATATTGGGACGACAAAGGAAGGGGCCCGACAAGGGCAGAACCGCACTCCTGAGAGAGCGAACAGGTCAGCAGACTTCAGCAGAGGCATCTGCGAACCACAGTTCACAAGGCCACCCAGGCCAATCCATCTCACGAGTCTCTCTATCAGGCCGACCGTGCGCAAAACCCCACAAGTAGGGTGATGAAGAGAAGGCATATAGAATAGCTATACCTAAGATAGCTCAGCCCCCATGACCAGAGTCAGAATATTCTGGGACGGTAAAACAAGGACAGAGCCCCTGTGTTATAAGGGAGACCCAACAGAGCCACACTAGTAGGCTCCCAGAGCGACACCAGGATAGCATAACCTGCCGCTAAAGAGCATCCATTGGAGCGAATACCGCTGAGAAGCAGGGGACGTAGACCCCCGCCCAAGGCAGGATCAGGGACCCTCCGCAGGGAGCATCCTGCTTCAAGCTCCAGACCATAATAAAACAGGCCAATGTCATCCAACAGACCAGGAGTTCCCAATAGACAGATCCTAAAAGAGGAGAAGTCCAGCCGTATAGAGTCAACGGAAGGCACACCGTTTCAACAAAACCAGCAGGTAAGATGGACCCTCTAGAGGACCCTACCTAGGAACCACGGGGGATTGTGGAAGAAATTCCCCTCCCCCACCAACCTGCGAGACGGGGCCCTTGAATATGATCAGCTCAAGAGGAACCACCTTACCAAGGGGGAATGAGCTCAGACCAAGCCCCAGGGGAGCTGGAACCCCATGTAAGCACACTAACCTACTGTGCCGGAAGGCCCAAGGGCTCGGTATATAAGGGACATTATCAGATATGCCACCAACGGGCCCACCAGCTGCTATCCCGCCTGGTGAAAGTAAGATGTCAGTAAAAAGGGGGGCACTACCCCCGTAACCGGGAGTCCCCTTGTTGCCAGAGAAGAAGGCTCAAGCCTGAACCAAATCCAAGGAATGGGGATAGCGGACAAGGGACTGAGGTGACTGGGCACCCATCCAGTAATTCCCAGGGAACACCACTGGCCGACCAATCCACTCGGCCTGACGTAGGGACTGGGGAGTAAGGAAAGACGACCCGGCAGGTCCTAATGTAGACACCCCCCCAGGTATGTCCGAGACATCACCCCCATTTGCGCCATGGCGAGTAGCCTGGGAGCGAAAGAGAGGCCCCAATTAATGCCTCAACCCGCAGGGTTGGTCCTGCAACACCGTCTAGTAATGGTCTTGGTGTCCAGCAGACGCAAGGGGAACTAAGAAAATCTAGTACTCCACAGGTGGCAGGAAGCCCCCCTTGCACAGGCGCCTGTGTCCTAAGACAGAGGTGTCACATAGGGACTACCTGTGAGAGTAGAATTGCCAGGCCTACCATAGGCCAGCGTGGTCCAGACTGCTCCATATTGAAGAGGGGAGGATGAAGGTTAATATAGAGGCCATAGCCCCATACTGTTAAGGGCAACCTATAAGTAAGCCCAAACTCTGTAGGCCCAGTACGGCCCGCGCCAATTCCTGAAGGAAAAACAGGGGCAAGAAGCAAGTGAGAGCCTTTTTTGTAGCATCGTCAGCACCCCACTGTCGCAGCCAGACCAGGCGGCGAATAGTTACCACAAGGGCAGAGGTTCTAGCACACATCTTAATGGTGTCATCCAGTGCTGATAGAATAAACTTCACAAACGCCATCACAGTCTGATAGCACATTAAACACCCCCCAAGGAAGGTCCTCAGGACGGTGATCTAGTATTTTTCTAACAAGAGTCCTGGCGGCCACCGCAGTGATGGCCGCGGCACAGACCGGGCGCAGAGCCGTCCCAGCACACAAGAAGGCGTGGGCAGCCAGTCTGTCAATGCGCCGGTCCTCGGCATCCTGAAGGGTACGGTAAAAAGGAGCCGTCATGAAAGGGGGGTTTGTGACCCCTATAACCGGTGCGTCCACCACAAGGGGTGCTGACCAAAAAATACCATTTTGTGAGTACTCACCTGAAAAATGGATATTGTTGGTGTGCCACACACTCCGCTTCACTTCTAAATATTCTTCACTTAATGGGTTAACTTGCCGCCAGGTGACGTAGTGCAGAGAAAAAGTCTTGTAACGAGCCCCCTTCCGGCCTATATATACCTGGTACCTCCCTTCAATCACCAGTATATTAAAAAAGCAGAAAGACAAGGTACCAGTATTCCACCGGTAACCTCAAAATCAATTTTGATATAAATAAAAAAGGCTTCACCATATAAAAGCTTCGGAAATACCGAAAAGGGTGGGAGTGAAGCGGGGTGTGTGGCACACCAACAATATCCATTTTTCAGGTGAGTACTCACAAAATGGTATTATTCTTGGTGTGCCACACACCCCGCTTCACTTCTAAATATTCTTCACTTAATGGGACATCCAAAAGCAGTGTCCACAGGGGATGGGCATCTCAAGGCCAGGTGAAGCATAACTTAAATGACTGCAGTCTGCAGAACTTTGAGGCCAAAAACAGCATCCGCTGAGGCTCGCACATCAACTTTGTAAAACTTAGAAAAAGTGTGAACAGAAGACCAAGTAGCGGCCTTACAAACTTGTTCAACAGAAGCTTGGTGCTAAAAAGCCCAAGACGCCCCAACGGCGTGAGTGGAATGAGCAGTAATACGAAAAGGGGGAACTCTTCCCTTAGAAGAATAGGCCGCAGTAACGGCCTGACGTATCCACTTGCTAATGGCAGATTTGGCTGGTGCCAAACCCTTCTTAGGCCCATGGGGCACAACAAAAAAGGAATCCGTCCTACGAAAAGGAGACGTGATAATCAAGTAGTACTTAACACAGCGTACTACATCCAAACAATGCAAAACCCTCTCTTTGTGATTCTTAGGATTAGGACACAAGGAGGGGAGAACAATATCTTGGTTCAAATGAAAAGCAGAAACAACCTTAGGAAGAAAGTCTGGCTTGAACCGAAAGACCACTTTATCCTGATGCCTCTCAAAGTAAGGTGCCTGGATAGACAAGGCCGCTAACTCGGAGACACGACGGACCGAAGTGATTGCTACCAAGAAGACAATCTTCTGAGTCAGGGTAGACAAAGCAATATCTTGCAAAGGCTCAAAAGGAGGAGCCTGAAGAGCAGAAAGAACCAAATTCAAATCCCAAACAGGGAGTAATGGTTTCCTGGGAGGCCGCACATGCGTAACCCCCTGGAAAAAAGTTTTAATTAAAGACTTAAGCGCAACACGCTTCTGAAAAAAGATAGATAAGGCAGAGACCTGCCCTTTCAATGTACTTAGCTGGAGACCAGAGTCCAGCCCTGATTGTAAAAACTCCAGAACCCTGGAGACCGAAAAGACCCTACAAGGAAAAGATCTTATCTCACACCAAGCGATATAGGCTTTCCAAGTCCTATAGTAGGTGATGGAAGAAGACTTTTTCCGGGCACTGATCAGTCTTAATGACTGAATCAGAAAGACCCTCCTCCTTCAGGATGGAGGTTTCAGCAGCCAGGCCATCAAACCCAGAGCTGGTAAATTGGGGTAACACAATTGACCCTGAGTGAGCAGATCGGGCCGAAGAGGCAGAACGAACTGGTCCACTGCCAGCCGAACGATGTCTGCGAACCTCACTCGCCTTGGCCACCTTGGGGCCACGAGAACGGCGGACACCTATTCCAGAGCCAACTTCTGAAGCACCCTGCCCAGCATGGGCATCGGAGGAAACAGGTATAGAAATCCCAGAACTCCCCAGCTCAGGGACATGGCGTCCACTGCCAGAGCCAGAGGAACCTCGGAGAGCAACACGAAGTTCGGGAGCCTGTGATTGTGACGAGAGGCAAACAGGCCCACCTCCGGGGTCCCCCACCTGAGACACAGTGAGCGAAACACCTGAGGATGGAGAGCCTATTCTCCCAGACGGGGAGAGCCCCTGCTCAACCGGTCCGCTACCTGGTTCTTCACCTCTGGAATGTAAACCGCCGAGAGACAAGGAACATGGGACACCGGGGAGGGTGGTAGTATGGGGGGAGAGGAAAAGCAGGAAAATGAGGCAGCTAGCTGGATAACAGTTAGAAGGCGGGGTAGGGGTAAAAGTTATAGGGAGGCTAGCCCTGAACAGGCACCTCCAAACAAGTTTGCCCGGTTGGCAGATGAGGAGGATGTTAGCTCAGGAATGGCAGAGCTGCAGCAAGACACATCTGTCGGCTCCAGTAAGGAAGGGAGGGGAAATGGGAGAACAGGGCAGGCAAGACAGGTGCTGGTAGTGGGTGACTCTATTATTAGGGGAACAGACAGGGCAATCTGTCACAAAGACCGGGATTGCCGAACAGTGTGTTGCCTTCCTGGGGCAAGAGTACGGCATGTAGCGGAGCGGGCTGACAGATTGTTGGGAGGGGCTGGCGTGAACCCAGCGGTCATGGTGCATATTGGCACTAATGACATAGGAAGAAGTAGGTGGAAGGTCCTAAAAAATGATTTCAGGGACTTAGGCCGTAAGCTTAAGGCAAGGACCTCAACTGTAGTATTCTCAGAAATACTACCAGTACCAAGAGCCACACCAGAGAGGCAGCGGGAGATTAGAGATGTAAACAGGTGGCTCAAAAATTGGAGTAAAAAGGAGGGGTTTGGGTTCTTAGAGAACTGGGCCGACTTCACAGTGGGCTACAGGTTCTTTGGCAGGGATGGGTTGCACCTCAATGGGGAGGGTGCATCTGTTCTGGGGGAGAGGATGGCTAAAAGGTTAGAGGAGTGTTTAAACTGAGCATTGGGGGGGAGGGTAAAAGCTATTACAAAGGGGAAGTTAGGAAAGAAAGTGACAGTGGGTGTAGACATGAAACTGGGGGTGGAGAGGGGGGAGGGGTTAGCACATCTAGCAGGAATAAGGGCAATATACAAAATTATCAAAATTCTCATAAGCATTTGAAATGCATGCTTACAAATGCTAGAAGTTTGACTAATAAAATGGATGAACTAGAACTGATAATAACAGAAGAACAATATGATATTGTGGGGGTAACAGAGACCTGGCTGGATGAAAGCTATGACTGGGCAGTAAATTTACAGGGATACTGTGTGTTTAGGAGGGACCGTAACAAACGCAAAGGGGGTGGAGTCTGCTTAATTGTAAAATCCTCTCTACAGCCTGCTCTGCGGGAGGATATATGTGAGGGGAATGACCATGTGGAGTCGGTATGGGTAGAAATACATGGAGGGAGAAACAAAAATAAAATACTGATGGGGGTTTGCTATAAACCTCCAGATATATCCGAATCCATAGAAAATATGATGCTAAGGCAAATAGATATAGCCGCTAAAATAAATGAGGTAGTGATTATGGGGGACTTTAACTACCCAGATATAGACTGGGATGCTGAAACATGTGTTTCGCAGAAAAGTAATAGTTTTTTATCTAAAACAAAAGATGGCTACCTTTCCCAACAAGTACAAGCTCCAACAAGGGGGAAAGCCATATTGGACCTAATACTAACCAATGTACCAGACAAAGTAATAAAGGTACAGGTTGGGGGACACCTTGGAAGCAGTGATCATAATATCATTAATTTCCAATTAGCAGTCACTAGGGTGCCTTATCAAGGAGTCACAAAAACGCGGGACTTCAAAAAGGCAAAGTTTGACCAACTTAGAGATGCCCTACACTGCATTGACTGGGAAAATGTCCTTAAGAACAAAAGCATGGACGCTAAATGGGATACTTTCAAAGGAATACTTAATTTTCAGTGTGACAGATATATACCTTACAGGAATAAAACTATTAGACACACATGTAAACCGATGTGGCTAAATAAAAAGGTTAAGGGGGCAATAAACAACAAAAAAAAGGCATTTAAACGTTTAAAGCAGGAAGGGACAGCGGAAGCGTTAAAAAACTATAAAGAAGAAAATAAACAATGTAAACAACAGATAAGGGCAGCTAAGCTGGAGACAGAAAGACTGGTCGCGAAAGAGAGTAAAACTAACCCTAAATTATTCTTTAGCTACATAAACCGTAAAAGGTACAAACCTGAGGGTGTGGGCCCCCTGAAAAGCAAGGATGGGACCCCTATAGAGGTAAATGAGGAGAAAGCTAATTTGCTTAACAACTTCTTTGCTTCTATATTCACAAAAGAATTTGACATGCCAAGTGAAATGCAGGGGAATAACCGAAACCCTCCATTAAATGTCACTGGTCTAACCAAGGAAGAAGTCCGGCACCGTCTCAAGCAGATGAAAATCGATAAATCACCGGGACCAGATGACATACATCCTCGTGTTTTAAGGGAGTTATGTACAGTAATAGACAAGCCGTTATTTCTAATATTTGTGGATTCCATAACTACAGGGTTTGTTCCGATGGATTGGCGCTTGGCAAATGTGGTGCCAATATTCAAAAAGGGATCTAGGGGGGAACCTGGGAACTACAGACCGGTAAGCTTAACATCTGTGGTGGGCAAGCTGTTTGAAGGTTTCTTAAGGGATACTATCCTGGAGCACCTTGGGGAAAATGACCTTATTACTCCATATCAGCATGGATTTATGAGGAATCGCTCCTGCCAGACAAACCTGATCAGCTTTTATGAGGAGGTAAGTTCAAGATTGGATCAGGGGGAGTCATTGGATATCATATATCTTGACTTTTCTAAAGCATTTGATACTGTGCCACATAAAAGGCTGGTACAAAAGATGAAAATGCTTGGACTGGGGGAAAACGTGTGCAGATGGGTGGGAAATTGGCTTAGTGATCGGAAGCAGAGGGTGGTTATAAATGGTACACACTCAGATTGGGTCACTGTTACCAGTGGAGTACCACAAGGGTCAGTTCTGGGACCAATTCTCTTCAATATATATATAAATGACATTGGGTATGGATTAAACAGTAAAGTCTCAATCTTTGCAGATGATACTAAGCTGAGTAAAGTAATTAAAACAAAGGAGGACAACAGGCAACTACAAACAGATTTAGATAAATTGGAAGCATGGGCAGTTAAATGGCAAATGAAGTTTAACACAGATAAATGTAAGGTTATGCACATGGGAAGGAGAAATCTGTGTCATGATTACACACTAAATAAAGAAACCCTTGGTAAAACAACAATGGAAAAGGACCTAGGGGTTTTAGTTGACAATAAGCTCAACTGTAGTAATCAATGCCAGGCAGCTGCTGCCAAGGCAAATAGGATCATGGGGTGCATCAGGAGGGGCATAGGTGCTCATGACCAGAACATCATTTTACCCCTGTACAAGTCACTGGTCAGACCCCATATGGAATACTGTGTACAGTTCTGGGCACCTGTGCTTAAAAAGGACATATCAGAACTGGAGCACGTTCAAAGAAGGGCAACAAAGTTAATAAAAGGAGTGCGGGGGCTAGAGTACCCGGAAAGATTGTCCAAGTTAGGCTTATTTAGTCTAGAAAAAAGACGATTGAGGGGTGATCTAATAACTATGTATAAATATATTCGGGGTCAATACAAGGATCTGTCCCACAATCTATTTATACCCCGGAGTGTAACCATAACCCGGGGGCATCCACTAAGGTTAGAGAAAATGTGCTTTCTCCACCGACATAGGAGGGGATTCTTCTCTGTAAGAGCAGTGAGACTATGGAACTCGCTGCCAGAGGAGGTAGTAATGAGGGATACATTAAAAATGTTCAAAAGTGGCCTTGATGCCTTCCTGGCATGTAATAACATTTCCGGCTATGGCTACTAGACCACTGGAAGGAATTAAACAGGCTGAACTGGATGGACTAAAGTCTTTATTCAGCCTTACATACTATGTTACTATGTTACTATGTTACCGCCCAGGTCAGGATCAGGGACACTGCTCTGAGAGCACTCAGACTGCGAGTCCTTCCCTGAAGATCGATATAAGCAACCGCTGTTTGATTGTCTGAACGTATCTGGACCGGAAGGCCCAGAACGAGCTGAGTCAGGAGAGCACGCACCTGACGGATGGTTCTCAGTTTCAGAATATTGATGGGTAAGTGGGGCCTTTGAGGTCCCCACTGCCCCTGAAACTGCAGCTCCTTCCAGAATCCGCCCCATCCCGACGGACTGGCGTCCGTGGTGCCAATTTCCCAAAGGAGGGTCAGGAAGGACCTGCCCTACACAAGATTGGTCGAGACCAACCACCACAGGAGGGACTGCCGAACCCGGGAGGACAACTGGAAGGACTGATCCAGCGACCGAGGCTGCTGGTCCCAAGACGCTAACAGAAAAAGCTGAAGCGTTCTCGTGTGAACTTGGGCAAAAGGAAGAAACACTGTGTTGATGAGAGTCCAGGCCGGGATGAACCGACCCATCTCTCTCGGGGACTGCGAAAAGATTGGAGTAGAAAACGAGGCCCATCTCTAAGCGCGGCACCGGCCGGATGACCGCCAACAGATTCCTTACCGACGCCAGGAGCCCCTGCGTGGCCAAAGGATCGATGGGCACCCGAGACCGAACGAACCGTGAAGGAGGGTGAGACCCGAATTCCGGGTCGCAACCGGCCGACACTACCTCCTGGATCCATCTGCCTGGAACCACTTGGTTCCAAACCTGGGAGAAGTGTCGCAATAGTCCCCCCACCCGCACGGGTGAGGGCAGCCCCTCATTGATGAGTGGGCTTATCAGCAGGTTTGGGCTTGGTGCCCCAGGACTGAGTGGACCGGGCACGGCCCCTCCCCTGAGTCCAACCTGCACCTCTGGTAGCGGGAAAGGAAGCACCCCTGCCTGCTCTGAATCCTCGAAAGGAAGGCCTCCCGGAACCTGCCCCCCCCTAAAGGGGACACGAGGCCTCTTGCGTTGTGGCATCTTACCACCCTTTGCGACAATCAATTTTCTCCCCAAACAGACGCAACCCCAAAAAGGGGAGAGCTGTGAGCACCCTTTTAGAAGCCGCGTCCGCTGACCACTGACGCAGCCATACTGACCTGCGAATAGCCACCAGCATAGCCGCTGCCTTGCTACTCATAGCCAGTGCATCATCCTGAGCGGATAGGACATAGGACACGAAAGACTCACACTGCTTAAGCGCAGTAAACTGTTTACAAGCGGGATTGAGATCCTCATAAAGCCCCTGAATTAAAGACTTAATCGCCAATAGCAGAAGGGCTGAAGCACACACCGGGCGCAACGCTGACCCGGAGTAAACAAAGCCATGGCGCGCGTATTGGTCAATCCGACGATCCTCCCCATCCTTAGGGACAGTGGTCTCAGCAGACTGTACCATAGCCGTGCTGGAGAGCCCTAGCACAGGGGTATCGACGTCAGGAGGGACAGACCAAAGCTTTACCAACTCTGGCGGAAAAGGATAACGCTTTTCCCAACTGGAAGGGATTCCAGATAACCGCGTGGGATGTTCCCATTCCTTAAGAACCACCCTCTCAAAGTGGTGTTGTCTGGGAAAAACCCAATGCGGCTGAGGCTCCTTAAATAACTGACCCTTTGGCAGGGTGGCAGCCTCAGGTGGATCTAAATTCAAAATTTTAAACATTTGAGCCAGAATGGAGGGGGTGTCAAAAACAACCCCCTCTGACCAATCGCCAATCACATCAGCCTCAAGCTGACCTGCAGGCTCATCTGACTCAAACGGGAATTCATCCTCGTCCGAGGATCCATCGGACCATTCCACAAGCTCACATAACTCGTCCTGTGGAGCCGAAGGTACCGGAGTCAGGTGCCTCCGTTTTGCAGCGGCCTTTAACGCTGCTTTAACAGGCACTACTTTCCGGGGGCGGGGCTGTGCCGCCACCTCGGAATGCGAATCCCCACTTTTGGAAGTGCCATGCGGGGTCCGGAACAGGGAGGGAGAGGTAGGAGATGATGAAGGATGCGATGGGCCCGCAGCCGAAGCAACGGACTGGCGCGCAATAGTCTGCTTTGCACAAGGGATGCAAATAAAGATATCATCAGCTGGGAGTAGAGCCCCACAACCTACGCACTCCCGAAAGGCTCAGAAGAACCGTTTCCGGCGGAAGCCTCCATATGGTGATTTATGGTATTCGCAATACTTGGGTCTTTTAAGGCATAAGCCAACCCGGGATGCCCCTTTTATTTGTAAATGTCCCGGAAGGGAGGATTTTTTTTTTTTTTATTTTTTTAAGTTAAAGTGGACCAACACCCAGGATTTTGACTATCCTGGGTTTTGGTCCACTTCGGCGGGGCACCCCGATCGGGGGTGCCCCGCTGTGTGAAACCCCCCAGAAACCCCAAAAAACTCACCTCTCAGCGCTCCCACGTGAGCGCCGCAGCCAATCCCCGCCAACGTCCAGGCGGGGATCAGGAACGTCCAAGACGCTTCCGCCGCCGCCGCCTCCCGCGCGTCACTCTCGGCGCGCGCGCGCCCCCGCCGGCCATTCACAGAGGGCCGGCGCGGGCGCGCGCACGTCTGGAGGGGCGCGCGGGAGGCGGCGGCGGCGGAAGCGGCGGCGGATCAGGTAAGGTGTTTTTGGGGTTTCTGGGGGGTTTCACCCCGCGGGACATCCCGATCTCGGATGTCCCGCGGGGTGGGAGGTGATCGGCCCGGGAATCTTATAGATTTCCGGGCCGATCATCCCTGGGTGTTGGTCCTCTTTAAGGTCCCCTTTAATAATATATATATATATATATATATATATATATATATATAGATTATATATACAAGCATTTATAATATATCCCAATTAATAACCAGGCAACATAGAGCCGGAGGGCCACCATAAACAGGGATCCCGGGATCTGTAAGGCAAGGGAAATCACAATCAGATCCTCACATGTGTGCAACAAACATAAATGCATGGCACCAAAGTGCCTTAAAACTGAGCAAAACCATGCCCCCTAATAATAAATAACTCCCCACCATATCCCACACAAGAGGATATGAAATTCCCACTTACCTGGCCAAGCGAGAGCAGCAGCCGGAGAGCGAAAACAGCAGCCAGCAGCCACAGCACCGGAGACCAAGTGCGGCCGCGCGCCCACGTGACTTCCCGCTTAGAAGGAAAGTGAAACTGGGGCCGCCGCATGACGCCGCCGCCGGTGCCACGCCGCCGGTGCCACGCCCCCGTTGCCGCGTCACCGGGACCCGCCCCCTACGCTGATCAGTGCAGCCATTTCAGCTGGGGATTACACCAGATGGGCCACTACACGTGCGCCCAGGCAGCGGAGGGGGGAGGGAGGACAAAGACCGCATAGCGCAGCCTATGCAAAAAGTAAACTACATACAGTGCCAGCGGGGAACGGGGGAAGGGAGGAGGCGGGAGGGGGCCGCTAAGCAACAGTCTGCTTAGTTAAAGCAGCCAGCCACCACCCAGCGCGGTCTGTCATTCAAGCAGACCTAAACCAAGTGAAACAATAAAGTGCACACATGCTGAAATAAACTTAATGCATAACATGAACACACACATGTTGAAATAAAGTTATACTAGTGAAAACACACATACTAAATGCACACCCTCAAACCCCCCCCCCCCCATAGTGAAGGGAGAAGGGACCGTAACAGGAGAGAAAAGGGGCTACGGGGACCCTCGGGACAGGGGCATCCCATTTCCGGATCACCATGCCGGATAGCCGCATTGCCCCACGCATGAGGTCGAGCGGTAGGAGATAAGCTCCTAGGCGCTTAAAGTGCCATCTACCATTTGCCCAGTGAGCAGCCTAGGCGGGGAGGCTTCCATTCCACCATCAAGGTATAAACACTCAAACCGGGCAGAAATAGACCAAAAGGGGGGTGCCGGGGTAAAAACCCCGGCCTACCTGTAAGCAGGAGACTTCCATCTTCTGACTTGTCGTCAAGCAGAGAGAAAAATACTGGTGATTGAAGGGAGGTACCAGGTATATATAGGCCGGAAGGGGGCTTGTTACAAGACTTCCTCTCTGCACTACGTCACCTGGCGGCGAGTTAACCCATTAAGTGAAGAATATTTAGAAGTGGAGCGGGGTGTGTGGCACACCAAGAATATTAACCACATCAGGAGGGAAAGGGTACTTCCAATCCCAGACCCCTGGGACCCCTTTAAGCTTACAAGGCGATTCCCATTCTTGGTATATAAGATTCTGGAAATGCTCCTGTTCTAGGAACTCCAAGCACGGCGGCGCTGTATGGAAACTCTCCTTCTTAGGCTTGGGGGTCTCCCCAGGGGGGGAGATTGACAAAACCTCAAAAATCTTAATAAGAATTTCATCTGTGTCACACAGGCCCCAAGAACCGGGCTCAGAATAATCACAGACCCCGGGCATCTCGCTCGAGGAGCCCGAATCTGAGAATAGCTCACCTTCCTCAGAAGGATCAAGGTCCTGCATATCAGCAGAGTCATCGGTATTGTTAGGAAACGGAGAGCCAGGAGGCGTCAGGGACCGCTTCTTACCAGGGCCCATACGCTCCGCCAATCCAGAAAGCACCTGCTCCGCTGTAAGCAGCACGCGCGGCACGGATTGCAGGTCATCCCCACTCGAGTGGGACTCGTCATGAGTGATATTTAGGTCCGGGGAGACGGGGGTATTGAAGGGAGGTGCCGCCATCGGCAGACCTGCCTGTTCTGCACACTGTCCGCGGACCCATGCTCTGTCAGCCTCAGCCTGGGGCTGACCACACACTGCACACAGCCGGTCATGTCCCGGAGGGACCCCGGTAACATAATTCTGAAATGCCTCCATATGGTGATTATCAAGCAGTATGCCCGCAGGGATTTACGCAATAGGCAACCCTGGATGCCCCAATACCCGCTAGGAAGTGTGAGAATTTGTTATGTGGACCCGCTGTAATATATGTTAGGCCGGGAGAAGTCACCGAAGACCTGGCGTCTGAAAGACATAATGGGACAAGAGGGGTGGAGTCAGTGCCATGCCAGGCTGTGACACGGAGCGCGTCATGCCGAGTCTCCGCCTCCCCCAAAGAGCGCGAAGCTCTAACCAACAGAAAAAAATTAGAACAGTTGGATAGAAGGCGAATTCATAAAGATGCTGACACGCTGGAAATGATGCTGCCGGCTAGACAGTTGTTAAAGAAAGACAAACGGCTCGCAACTGCATTGCAGAAGCGCGGCACTGACACCCAATAAAATTAAAAACCAAAGGCCTTAACGTGATGCTTAACACTAGGACTGCCAAACATACCCCCCCTTCTTTTCCCCCCGAGTTACGGGAGGAAGCGAGGGGGAAGCGGACAGCGTCCATGGACTAAGTTTGTGAGGGGCACGGGCAAGAATGCAGGAGGGGCATCCACTAGAGGCTCACCATCGGCCTAACCACCTACCCTATAGAGGGGGACTGCGGTGGAGCGTGGCTCCGTTCAGCACACCAGGTGCTGCCTACCTTAACCCGACCCGCGCAGCCCAGGCTGGGAGGCATATTCTTCCGAAGAGGACGGGTGGAAATAGTCCCGCAGGGCCTCGGGCTGTAAAGCCCCGCTCGCCTGCGAGAGCATGTCTTCGCAGTTCAGCACTGCAGAGAAATCTGGGGATTTGTGGGAGGTCCTTCGGTATATGTAGGGCCGGGAGGAGCTTGTTTTCTACATGTCTGCAGTGCACGGCGCCCGAGGCGGAGGATTACCCACATGTTATTACTATCCTGGAGCAGGACATGCTGTATGCTTAGAATAAAGGCGCGAAATTCAAAAAAATGTTTTCAAGTGAACATACAGTATACCACAAAAAAATCAAACATATATTTCTCTCTTCCTTCCCACTAATTAATATATATATATATATATATATATATATATATATATATATATATATTCCCCCTGCAGGCTCACCAGACAAAAACCTGTGGCCAACTGTTTCTTGAGGCGAAAACTTCAGCCCAAGAGGGACATTCTTATAAAAAAATAAAGTGACACCCCGAAGCACCACAGGACCCTATCGCTTACCGCTACCTCCATGATCTGCATAAACCGCAAAGCTGAGGTCCATCAGATCATAGCACAATGGGTCCATCAGATCAGTGCGATAAAGGAGCCTGGAAGACCGGGCTAATTCCCCCCAGTTAACAAATCCTATAAAAAAAAAAAAATGACAAAAAAAAAAAATCCAAACACAACCTTGGCAGTCCAATCCAACTGCAAGAATGAAACTGAATTGTGGAGGTGCAGACCGAAGTATATAGAGGCCGGGAGGAGCCACACCTTTCTGTCTTGCAGTCCACACCCTTCAGTCGAGAGTTAACCCCATCAGTTACCGAATGCTGATGGCCTGGAGCGGATTGGGAGAGAAATATTTTCTGAACATATGTTGTGCTAAAACACCCACGCAAGAGCCAAGTAAAAGGGAAGGTGCAAAATTTCTTCATTACAGAGTGGCATTCTCCCCCCTCCTTCCGCCACTATAGGTAGTGTGGCATCCACCCTCCTATTCCCCGTTATAGGCAGTGTGGCATTCTCCTCCCTTCCATTCCCCATTAAAGGCAGTGTGGCATTCTCCTCCCTCCCATTCCCCATTATAGGAAGCGGGGGTTAAATCCTGTGTGCTGTTCTGTTTCAAGGAGAGCACAGAAAGCCCAAGGCATACCATGAAGTTGGAAGTAACCAGGTATATGAAAATCTGCTTACATAAACAAATATTTGAAAAAATGAGGGGAAGCAAACACTTACTTGCAGTACTGTCTTGGCGACTAGTTCTCCTTGGAGGAACTAAAATGCTGGGAAATCCTCTGCGCTTCCACTTCTCCTCTCCTTCTTTATCTTTCTTTATGCTCTGCTAGATAAAGAAAACCAAACTGAAAAATAAGTTGCCATGAGTTATTTTCATAGAAATCACCATCTTCACACACTGCAGCTCTCAACAGTGGAAGATTGAAACCAGACCTGTTGCCTAGTGTACCATTCAAAACAATAATCACTGTAAAGTAAAAATACCATTTTTTGAATACTCACCTGTAAAATGGGTATTATAAGTATGTCACACACCCCGCTTCAAGACATTCATTACACTTGGGTATACTGACCTGTAGATGGCGATCCTGCAGAGATGATATAAAAAAAATTTAAGACCCTCCCGGCCCATAAATACCTGGGACCTCCCACTCATCACCCAGTATAAAGATAGCAGTAAGATCAAGGGACCAGGAAAGCCAATTACAACTAACAAAGGATCCATATAAAGGATCCAGAATACAAAAGGGCAGGGTGAAGCGGGGTGTGTGACATACTTATAATACCCATTTTACAGGTGAGTATTCACAAAATGGTATTATTCTAAGTATGTCACACACCCCGCTTCAAGACATTCATTACACTTGGGACATCCAATAGCAGTGTCCATAAAGGGCGAGGATCTAAAAAACAAGGCACAAACTTAAACCACTGCAGCTTGCGGCCAAAAACAGCATCCGCTGAGGCCCGAACATCAACCTTGTAAAACTTGGAAAAAGTGTGAACCGAAGACCAAGTAGCAGCCTTACAAACCTGCTCAACAGAAGCCTGGTGCTGGAAGGCCCAGGACGCCCCAACAGCACGAGTAGAATGAGCAGTAACACGAAAAGGGGGATCCTTCCCCTTGGCAGAATAGGCCCCAACAATGGCCTGGCGAATGCATTTACTAATGGAAGACTTGGCAGGAGCCAAACCCTTCCTAGGCCCAGAGGGCACCACAAAAAGGGTGTCAGTCCTACGAAAAGGAGAAGTAGCCACCAAATAGTACTTCACACAGCGAACCACATCCAAAGAATGCAAAACCCTCTCCTCGTCATTGTTGGGCTTAGGACACAAGGAGGGAAGAACAATATCCTGATTCAGATGAAAAGCAGAGACCACCTTAGGAAGGAAATCTGGCTTAAAGCGGAAACCAACCTTGTCCTGGTGCCTCTCAAAGTAAGGGCCCTGGATGGACAAAGCCGCCAACTCCGATACACGCCGAACGGAAGTGATGGCAACCTGAAAAACAACCTTCTGAGTAAGCGTAGAAAGTGCAATATCCTGCAAAGGTTCAAAAGGCGGACCCTGCAAGGCAGACAAAACCAAATTCAAATCCCAAACTGGTAGCAAAGGCTTCCTAGGAGGCCGCACATGCGTAACCCCCTGGAAAAAAGTCTTAACCAGAGGATGAAGAGCAAAAAACTTCTGAAAGAAAACCGCCAGGGCAGAAACCTGCCCTAAGCTGCAAACCTTGGTCCAGACCATGTTGCAGAAATTCCAAGACCCTAGGGATAGAAAACACCCTGCAAGGCAAGGCCCTAACCTCACACCAATCAATATAAGTCCAAGTCCTATAATAGATGACGGAGGAGGACTGCTTTCTAGCCCTAACCAGAGTCTGAATGACAGCATCAGAAAGACCTTCCTCCCTCAAAATGGAGGTTTCAGTAACCACGCCGTCAAAGCCAGCGTTGGTAAATTGGGGTAGAGCAGTGGACCCTGAGTGAGCAGATCCGGCAGAAGGGGCATGTCTAACTGATCCTCGACCAACCTTACCACGTCTGCGAACCAAACCTGTCTTGGTCACCTTGGAGCCACCAGGATTGCCGACGCGCCCTCTAGGGCCAGCTTGCGCACCACTTTGCCCACCATGGGAAACGGAGGAAACAGGTACAGGATTCTGCCAGATCCCTCCAGTTCAGGGACATGGCATCCGCTGCCAGAGCCAGCGGATCCCGCGAGAGAGACACAAATGCCAGAAGCTTGTGATTGTGACGAAAGGCAAAGAGGTCCACCTCCGGAGTCCCCCACCGGTGACAAAGCGACCGAAACACCTTGGGGCTGAGCGACCATTCCCCCCGGCGAGATGACCCCCTGCTCAGGGAGTCCGCCTCCGTGTTCTCCACTCCCGGAATGTACACTGCCGAGATGCATGGGACATTGCCCTCTGCCCAATCCAGTATCAAAGACACCTCCCTGAGGGCCCGCCTGCTGCGAGTCCCTCCCTGGTGATTGAACGTTGGCTCGGGGGAGAAACACCCTGGCCTGAGAAGTATCCAGAGACATTCCCAGGAACTCCACCACCCTGGAGGGAGCGAGGCAGGACTTGGGATAGTTGATCACCCAACTGAAACTCTCCAGAGTGGACACCACGGTCCTGGTATCCAGCTGCGCCTGACTGAGGGAAGACGCCATGATGAGAAGATCGTCCAGATAGGGCACGATGCGGATACCCCTGGCTCTGAGGATGGCCATCACTCCTGCCAACACCTTGGTAAAAACCCTTGGAGCCGAGGTAAGGCCAAACGGAAGAGCCACAAACTGAAAATGCCGATTGTCCACGACAAACCTGAGGAATCTCTGGTGTGGTAGAAATATTGGAATATGCAGGTAAGCATCCTTGATGTCTATGGACGTCATGAAGTCCCCCTGACGAAGTGAATGGATGGCTGAACGTAGAGTTTCCATACGGAACTTCCGGGGACGGACGAACCTGTTGAGCAACTTCAGATCCAGAATGGGACGAACAGATCCGTCCTTCTTGGGCACCGTGAACAAATTGGAATAGAAGCCCAGGCCCTGGTCTGAGAGGGGCACCGGACAGATGATAGCCATGTCCACGAGACTTGCTACTGCCGCCCGAAGCCCCAGGGCGGCACCCGAGACCTGAAGAATCTGGGAGGGGGCCGGAACTCGAACTCTAGCTTGTAACCGGAAGACACCACTTCCTGAATCCACCTGTCCGAGACCTGTTGGACCCAGACCTGGGAGAAGAGTTGCAACCGTCCCCCCACCCGCAAGGGTGAGGGCGCCCCCTCATTGCTGAGCCAGCTTGGCAGCGGCTCTAGGCTTGGAACCCCAACTGTGCCATGGACGGGCCCGACCCCTGCCCCTAGGCCAGGAATCCCCTCTGAACGAAGGGAAGGCCGAGCCCCTGCCAACTCTAGCCCCACGAAAGGACTGAGAGAAGGAAGCCGCCCCCCGAAAGGGGCGACGCTGCTTCTTACGCTGAGGTAACTTACCTCCCTTTACCACCGAATCCAATTTTTCTCCAAAGAGCCGCAACCCCAGAAAGGGAAGGGCAGTGAGTGACTTTCTGGACACAAAATCAGCCGCCCACTGGCGTAACCAAACAGACCGGCGGATAGCCACAAGCAGGGCCGCAACTCTGCTACACATCACCAATGTGTCGTCCAGGGCGGACAGCACAAAGGACAAAAATAACTCACAGCGCTTAAGGTCGGCAAACGCCTCACTAGCCGGGTCAAGCCCGGAAGAGGTCAACAAGCCTCTAACAACCGACCTGGCAGCTACCAATACAAGCGCAGAAGCACACACCGGCCGCAAGGCCGATCCAACACTGGCAAAACCATGACAAGCCATCTGGTCAATGCGTTTATCCTCACCATCCTTGAGAGTAGTGCACTCCGGAGAATGGAGGACTGAGGAGCTGGACAATCTCAAAACAGGAGCATCCACCTCGGGGGGAGACGACCAGTGCTTCACCGCGTCCGCCGGAAAGGGATATTTCTTGTCCCAACCCGGAAGCCGATTCGGCCTCTCCCATTCCTTGAGAATAATACCATCAAAATGCTTTTGATAAGGAAATTCCAAGTGTGGCTTAGCCACTTCAAAGAACTCCCCCTTCAGCGCAAGAGCCGCCTCGGGGGGAGAAATAGTCAGGCCCTCAAACATATGAGCCAGGACCCTAGCGGTATCCAAAGAATCTCTCTGACCCTGCTCGGTATCAGCGCCCACAAACTGCTGATCATCGGAGTCATCAGACTCCTCATACAACTCCCCTTCCTCACAGGGGGAACAATCAGACCAATCCAGGGAGTCAAAATCCTCCCTATCAAAGGCCTGCGCAGCCGTATACAAACGTTTTCTCTTTGCCGTTGCCTTTTTAGCAGTGGCACTGGAAAACAATTTTTCAAGATTGGCCAATCTGGCACACACCTCAGATTGCGACCCCCCGCTAACGACCACATCACACGTACGTGTCAAGCGAGGGGGAGACGGAGAGGAGACTGGCGGAGCAGAACCGGACGCCAGAGATCCGGTCTGCCGCGTAATAGACCGCTGCGCACAGGGTACACATAGAATACATCATCCCCCAAAAGGGATACCCCACACCCCAAACACAGCCTGGATTGCCCCGAGGGGGGCACAAGCCCAGTATCCGGGGAAGCCTCCATATGGTGAATTTTTTTTTTTTTTTAAGAATACATATAAATATATGTGTACAATGCTCTTTTGGGAATTACGCAATAATGCAACCCGGGATGCCCCTTTAAGTCTCGAGTGGGAGGATTTGAAGCCAACTAAATTTTAACCAGGGACCCTGGACCGGGAGAACCCCCCTTTAATAAGATCAATGGTCCGCCTGGAACACACAAAACGGAACACGCGCTCAGAATGCTGGCTTAACGCGAAAGAGGTTAAAAAATACAATTCTGTGAAATACTCACCTGTAGAATTGGTATTATTTGTATACAGTACGTCCTGCTCCAGATATAGTACTTACACTTGGGTTATCCTCCGCCAGATGGCGCTGCACTGCAGAGACATGCAAAAAAACAGGCTCCTCCCGGCCCTTCAAATACCCGGAAACCTCCCACAAATCCCCAGCATTGAAAAGCAGTGAGAATTTAACCACCAAAAAGCTGGTAACTATAACAATGATAAAAAATCACCATACAGGGGATCCAGAATAATGCAAAACCAGGGTGGGGTGGAGCAGGACGTACTGTATACAAATAATACCAATTCTACAGGTGAGTATTTCACAGAATTGTATTATGCTTAGTATACAGTACGTCCTGCTCCAGATATAGTACTTACACTTGGGACATCCAATAGCAGTGTCCGTAAGGTAGGGTGGGATCCCCAACAAAAAGGCAACAGCAGACAGTTGAAACCACTGTCATCTGCATAGCCTTGCGGCCACAACCTTGTAGAACTTTGAAAAGGGTATGAACAGAAGACTAAGTAGCGGTCTAGCAAACAAGTTCAACAGAAACCTGGTGCTGAAAAGCCAAGAGGCACCAAAAGCACGAGGAGAATAAGAAGTCAAGCGAAAGGGAAGATTTTTCCCCTTAGTGGAATAGGCCTGAGTAACAGCCTGACAATCCAATTGCTAACAGTAGACGTGGCAGAAGCCAGAAAACCTTTCCATGGACCAGAAGGAAACATCCCAGCCAAGTAATGACCAGGTCAAGGGGTGCCCCTGCCCCGAGGGGGCCGAGACGGCCGTCTGCGTTGGGGTGATTTGCCCTTTTTACCAAACAGGTCCAGACGGGCCCCAAATAGGCGTTGCCCTCTAAAGGGTAGCCCAGTAAGAGTCTTTTTAGTGGCATCGTCAGCACCCCACTGTCACAGCCAGACCAAGTGACGTATAGCCACAGCAAGGGCAGAAGTTCTTGCACACAAAGGGGGGATTAGGGACCCCTATGATCGGCGCATCCACCACAGGGGGTGATGATCAACAATTAACCACCTCAGGGGGAAAAGGGTATTTCCTATCCCAGTCCCCTGGAAGTTTACTGGGGCATTCCCATTCCTTGAGCACAAGAGCATGGAAATCAGCCTGCTCTAGAAATTCCAAGCGTGCTGTCGCAGTATGGAAACGCTCCATTCTAGGCTTGGGGACCTCACCGGAGAGAGAGATAGACAGTGCCTTAAAGACCTTAATCAACAAATCGTCAGTGTCACACTGGCCCCAGTATTCAGGGCTAGAATTCTCATGACTCCTCGGCCTCTCATCAGATAAGCCTGAGTCAGAGAACAACTCCCCTTCATCAGAAGGGGTATAGTCACACGGAGTAGTAAACTCCTCGGTTCTCATAGAGAATACAGAAACATGAGGCGACAAGTGCAGCTTCTTACCAGGGCCCTTGCGCTCTGACAACCTCGCAATAATCTGTTCAGCTGTAGGCAGTCTGGAAGGCCTAGCAGGCCTCAATACCCCACTTGTATGCGACTCAGCAGGAGATTTAAGCATGGGGAAATAGGTGAATTGAAGCAAGGTGCAGCCACTGGCAAGCCCGATTGCAGGGCCAGTGCTTGCTCAGCACAGGGTCCGCAGACCCGTGTCCTGTCCGCATCAGCGTGGGGTTGTCCACACGCTATACACAGCCGGTCTGGTCCCAGAGGGACCCCGGTCACATAATTCTGAGATGCCTCCATATGGTGATTATTTAGACACAATATGCCAGCAGGGATTTACGCAATAGGCCATCCTGGATGCCACAAAGCCCGCTAGGAAAGTGGGAGTAGATTTACAAGGCCCGCTATAATTACACCGGGCCGGGAGAAGCCAATGGTGTACGCCAGTCTGAAAGACATAATGGGAATAAAGGGTGTCAGAACCATGCGCAGTGATCAAGGATCATGAAAATCCCCGCGAGGGCACTTACAGAGCAAGGGAGGAGGAGGACCGCTACCACGCGTGCGTGCTACCAGCATCAAAATGGCGCCAAGCGAACCTCGAAGGGCAGGCCAGAGCGGGCTGTGACGCGGAGCGCGCCAAACCAGGTCCCCGCCCCCCCGAAGAGCGCGAAGCTCTGAGATAGTTTCAACGTTGTCATGAGGAGCGAAGTGTATCACACACTTAGAAAATGATTTGCCAATGAAGACGCCGCAGCGTCTGAGGTGACGCCGCCGCCTGGCGCAGCACATCCAGTAAAGGAAAGAGGTGCGCGCGGCGGCGACAGATACCCAATAAAAATGCAAACAGTGCGGCTCTGACACCAGGAATACCAGTCAAAGGACAATACTAAGGCCATAAGCGTGTAAACACCATACACTGAGACCACCCCACACACCTCCCCCCCTTTCTTTCCCCCCGAGCTACGGGGGGGGGGGGAACGAGGGAGGATGGCGATCCTTTGTACAGGGCCCACCGCTACACGGGGCATGGGGCAATAGTGCGGGAGGGGCATCCCCTAGAGGCTCACCGTCAGCCTAAACCGCCTAGCCTTTGGTGGGGGACTGCGGTGGAGCATGGCTCCATAAGCACGCATGGTGCTGCCTACCTTCACCCAACCAGCGCAGCCCAGGCTGGGAGGCACATCACACGAAGGACGGGTGGGACTAGTCCAACAGGGCCGCAGGCTTTGATAACCCCGCTCACCTGCGAGAGAGTGATACTTCATGTCTTCGCAGTCAGGGGAGGTTCCCGGGTATTTGAAGGGCCGGGAGGAGCCTGTTTTTTTGCATGTCTCTGCAGTGCAGCGCCATCTGGCGGAGGATAACCCAAGTGTAAGTACTATATCTGGAGCAGGACGTACTGTATACTAAGAATATAGATGCATCTGAAGGGCCACAGGCCACTCACCCGACCTTCACCCACACACAGCACGCGAGGCAGGAGGGATTTGTAGGACTCGCAGCGCGCAGAAGGAGGGAGGGCGGGCCGGCGCGGTTTGCGCGTCGCGCCCGGCCCCGCCCCTCCCCCGTCTCTCTCGGGCAGAAGCCAGGGCCTGAAAGCAGCGCACAGAGCACGGGGGCGGGCTGAAAACGCGCGCGCAAGCGCCCGGCCCCACCCCCCCCGTCCTAAGGAGAAGAAGCCCTCACGGGCAGAACAGCCTCACACAGCTCCACCGACCGCCGGAGCCAGCCCAAATGTTGAAACACACACATACAGTAAAACACACACATACACAATAATGTGATTGAGTCAGGATGGCGGGTAAAGAATACGTATGAATCCATAAGGGACCCGCCCCCCCCCCCCTCTAAGGGTATCCGGGAGAGGGGGAATCCATGCCAGGGTAGGGCCAAGGGACGGGGCATCCCAAACCGGGATCACCTACCCCTTGATATGGGGTCTCACGGCTCCTAAGCACCATGGGTGCCAACTACCTTTGCCCGGACCAGCAGCCTAGGCTGGGAGGCAAGCACTCCGGGCAGGAATAGAAGAATAAATCCCGGCTACCTGCAAGGAGGAGACATCATCTTCTGACCTGCTCGCCTCTGCAGAGATGAAAGACTGGGTGAGGAATGGGAGGTCCCAGGTATTTATGGGCCGGGAGGGTCTTTGATATCATCTCTGCAGGATCGCCATCTACAGGTCAGTATACCCAAGTGTAATGAATGTCTTGAAGCGGGTGTGTGACATACTTAGAATATATATATTTTCTATAAACTACCTTATTAGATTATAAAGTCCACCAAAATACAAAAATTTTTTATGCTTTACTTGATTCACAGAGCCTAAAAAATAAATAACAGTGGACCTCACCTTCTTGGCCCGAAGTTCCTGCAACACATAGCCATCTACTGTCGGCTGTGCTGCTTTCTCTAACAGTTTCTGGGTTCATTTAGTGTGGAAATCCGTGCTATATGAACCAATAGGAAGCTGTGTCAATGTCACTGGCCAAAGTCCGCAGCTTTCAAATCCTGTTTTGCTGCATGCAGGCATGACTTAAAATCAGTTGAGCAGAGTGGAGATGCAGGACTTCAATGAAGCACCTAGAGCACGGATGCACAATCTGTGGGCCACACTGCCCTCACTTGCGGCCCCTAGTACCCCTAAGGAGTTTGTGAACAGAGCTTTCCATGCAGTGCAAGTGGCTGACCACTAAAGAGCAGTGTGAATTTAAATTTCCAAAGCAGAAATACCGTTTTGTGAGTACTCACCCTTAAAATGGATATTATGAGTGTGACATACAATCCGCTTCACCTCTTCATGACATTTGGGTTATTCTCCAGTAGAGGGCGAACTTCTGCAGAGATGAATGCAAAAAAAGGAGCTCCTCCCAGTCCATAAATACCTGGGACCTCCCACCAATTTCCCAGTGTAAGAAAGCAGTAAGGGGACCAGGAAGAACCAAATATAACAATACTAACAACCAAGAAACAATGGTTCACCATATAAAGGATCCAAAATACCAAAAGGGTGGGGTGAAGCGGAGTGTATGTCACACTCATAATATCCGTTTTAAGGGCGAGTACTCACAAAACGGTATTATTCCAAGTGTGACATACATGCCGCTTCAACTCTTCATGACATTTGGGACATCCAATAGCAGTGTCCGTCATGGGTGGGAACCATAAACAGTAAAGAATGCACCAACTTAAACCACTGCAGCTTGCAGAACCTTGCAGCCCGCACATCAACCTTGTAAAACTTGGAAAAAGTATGAACGGAAGACCAAGTAGCAGCCTTACAAACTTGTTCAACAGAAGCCTGGTGCTGAAAAGCCCAGGACGCACCAACAGCACGAGTAGAATGCGCAGTGACCCTAAAAGGGGGAGTCCTCCCCTTAGCAGAATAGGCCCCAATATGCCTGATGAATCCATTTGCTAATGTTAGACTTGGCGGGCGCAAAACCTTTCCTGGGCCCGCAGGGTACCACGAAAAAGGCGTCTTGCGGAAAGAAGAAGTAGTCACCAAATAGTACTTAACACAGCGAACCACATCCAAAATGTGCAAAACCCTCTCCTTGTCATTGCTAGGCTTAGGACACAAGGAAGGGAGAACAATATCCTGATTGAGATGGAAAGCAGAAACCACCTTAGGAAGGAAATCTGGCTTAAAGCGAAAGACCACCTTTTCCTGGTGTCTTTCAAAGTAAGGGGCCTGAATCGACAGAGCCGCCAACTCAGAGACACGCCGAACAGAGGTAATAGCCACCAAGAAGGCAACCTTTTGAGTGAAAACAGAAAGAGCAATATCCTGTAACGGCTCAAAAGAAGGACCCTGGAGAGCCGAAAGAACCAAATTCAAATCCCAAACAGGAACCATAGCCTTCCGAGGGGGTCGAACATGAGTGACCCCCTGGAAAAAAGTCTTAACCAGCGGGTGTAAGGCAAAAGATATTTGGAAGAAAACAGACAGAGCAGAGACCTGCCCTTTCAAGGTACTAAGCTGGAACCCAAGATCCAGACCGTGCTGAAGAAACTCCAAAATACCCTGCAAGGCAAGGCCCTAGCCTCACACCAGTCACTATAGGACCACCAAGTCCTATAGTAAATGCCAGAAGAGGACCGCTTCCTAGCTCTAATCAAGGTCTGAACAACAGCCTCAAACAAACCTTCCTCCTTCAGGATGAAGGTTTCAGCAGCCAAGCCGTCAAAGCCAGCGTTGGTAAATTGGGATAAAGAAGTTAACCCTGAGATAACAGATCCAGAAACATGGGAAGCCGGTACTAATCTACCCCCAGCTTTACAACGTCTGTGTACCAAACCCTTCTTGGCCACCTTGGAGCCACCAGAATTGTTGGTGCCCCTTCTAGAGCCAGTTTGCAAACTACCTTGCCCAGCATGGAGAAGGGAGGAAACAGGTACAGAAACCCCAGATCCTTCCAAGCAAGGGACAAGGCATCCACTGCCAGAGCTAGAGGATCCTGAGATAGAGACACAAAGGCCGGGAGTTTGTGATTTTGCCGTGAGCCAAAGAGATCCACCTCCGGAGTCCCCCCCTTGCAACAAAGAGACCGAAAAACCCCGGGGTTGAGAGACCACTCTCCTTGGCGAGAGGACCCCCTGCTCTCCCGGAATGTAGATTGCCGAAATGCAAGGAACATTGCTCTCCGCCCAATGCAGGATCAGAGAGATTTCCCTGAGGGCACTCCTGCTGCGAGTCCCTCCTTGGTGATTGATGTAGGCTACCGCCGTCCGATTGTCTGATCGAATCTGAAGCGGAAGACCCTGTAAGTGCGACATCAGCTGTGACAGGACAAGCCGGATGGCTCTGAGCTCTAAGACATTGATGGGGTTGTGAGCCTCCTGAGGACCCCACACCCCGCTAAACTGATGACTTTTTCAGAAACCTCCCCAGCCCGACAGGCTGGCATCCGTGGTAACCATCTCCCAGCGAGGAACCAGAAAGGATCTGCCCCTCAACAGATTGCTCGACTCCAGCCACCACCGAAGGGACTGCCGAACCCTGGGAGACATCCAGAACGGTTGATCCAATGACAGCGGACACCTGTCCCAATGTGTCAATAGATGAAGTTGAAGAGATCTCATGTGAAACTGCGCAAACGGGACCGCCTCGAAGGAGGCCACTATCAATCCCACCAGTTTCATCCCCTGCCGGATAGAGGGGCAAGGATTGGCCAGAAGAAGGCGGATCAGATCCTGAATCCCCTGCACCTTGGTCTGGGGTAGAAACACTCTGGCCTGAATGGTATCCAGATTCATGCCCAGAAATGAAATCACCCGTTATGGCGAGAGAGAGGACTTGGGGCGGTTGATCACCCACCCGAACCTCTCCAGGGTCGACACCACCTGGTGGGTTTCCAGCTCTGCCTGACGGAGGTAAGAAGCTGAAATCAATAGGTCGTACAGATACGGCACAATGCGAATTCCCTGAGCTCTGAATAGGGCCATTATGCCCGCCAGAACCTTGGTGAAGACCCTCAGCGCCGAGGTCAACCCGAAGGGAAGGGCTACAAACTGAAAATGTTGATCGTCCACCGCGAACCTGAGGAATCTCTGATGCGCTGGAAAAATTGGAACATGCCAATATGCATCCTTGATGTCTATGGATGTCATGAAATCCCCTTGACGAAGGGAATTGATGGCCGAGCGCAGAGTCTCCATGCGGAACTTCTTGGTTCTGATGATCATGTTGAGGACCTTGAGGTCCAGAATGGGTCTTACAGAACCTTCTTTTTTGGGGACCGTGAAAAGATTGGAGTAGAAGCCCCTGCCTCTCTCCAACGGAGGCACTGGGCATACAACTCCCATGTCCAGAAGGTTTTTCACTGCTAGCAGGAGCCCCTGTGCAGCCTGAGGGTCCAAGGGCACCCGAGACCTTAATAATCTTGGAGGAGGCCAGTACTCGAACTCCAGTTTGTACCCGGAAGAGACCACTTCCAAGATCCAATTGTCTGTGACCTCCCGGGCCCAGACCTGGAAGAAGAGCCGCAGCCGTCCCCCCACCTGTGCGGGTGAGGGCGCCCCTTAATTGCTGAGCTGGTTTACCCGCAGGCTTGGGCTTGGAACCCCAGGCAGAAGCGGGACGGGCCCGACCTATGCCCCTGTTCCAGGAAGAGCCTCTGACACCCGAGAAGGCCAAACCTCTGCCAGCTCTGGCACCTCGAAAGGAAGGATTGAAAGAGCCTGCCCCCCGAAAAGGGACGGCGCTGTTTCTTCCGCTGAGGTAACTTACCTCCCTTTGCCACAGCATCCAACTTATCTCCAAACATCCGCGTACCCAAGAAGGGAAGAGCTGTGAGCGATTTCTTGGCAGCAAAGTCCGCCGTCCACTGACGGAGCCATACCGAGCAGCGCATGGCCACCAATAAGGCTGAAGTCCTACTACACATAACAATAGTGTCTTCCATAGCAGCCAAGACAAAAACCATGAACAATTCAAATCTTTTAAGCGTAGTCAACTCAGTGCTTGCCGGATCAATGTGAGCGTCATTTAACCAGTCCCTAATCCGAGAGCTAGCAGCCACCGACACTAGCGCAGATGCACAAACAGACCGCAAGGCCGAGCCAACACTGGCAAAGGCATGGCATGCCATCTGATCAAGGCGCCTATCCTCACCATCCTTTAGGGAAGTGGCGTCTGGGGTGTGAAGCACGGAGGAGTTGGTCAACCCCAAAACTGGCGCATCGACCTCGGGAGGAGAAGCCTAGCGCTTAACCGCTTCCACCGGGAAAGGATACTTCTTCTCAAAATGACCCTGGGTAGGGAACTCCAAACGAGGCTTGTGGGCCCCCAAAAATTCTCCCTTCTTGAGAGGGGGCGCCTCAGGCGGCGCAATATCCAAAACCTCCAACAGATGTGACAAAACCGTGGCCGTGTCAACAGCATCCCCCAGCGCCTGCCCAACATCAGCCTCACCAAACCGTACATCGTCACCTCTGACTCCTCATACAATTCCCCCTCCTCTAACAGGGAATAATCCGAATATCAAATGAATCATCATCAATATCTCAAGTCGCCTGGACCGATGACAAATGTCTCTTTTTAGCCTGGGCCTTCTTGCCCACCACACTAACCATAAATTTCTCGATGCTGGCCAACCTAGCACAAACATCGGAATGCGACTCCCCGCTGGCACCAATGTCACTTGTGGTACGGATAAGGCGGGGAGGGGATGGCGATGAAGCGGGGGGGGGGGGGGCGCCGACCCAGAAGGCTGGGCACCCGACTGCCGCGATATGGCCTTTTGTGCTTATTTGTATACCATGTGCACATTCTCACCCGTAAGGGATGCCCCACAACCCACACATGGCCGGGATTGTCCCAGAGGGAGCCCGAGCCGGTATCCTGCGGAGCCTCCATATGGTGATTCTTGTGGTCAGTCGCAAGACCGCAGGGAATTTAAGCAATAAGCAACCCGGGATGCCCCTTAAAAGTCCCAGTGGGAGGATTTTAGGTGAGGAACCCCATAAAAAGCCCATACACGAAGCAATCTGAAACACACAAGCAATAATACAATCACACTGAAGAAATAACTAAAAAATACCAATATATTAATATTGATATACAATACAACCATATGCTCAGAATATTCTATAATTAAAAATATCTATATATCCATATGAAAGCACAAAAGCATGAAGAGGAGGCCCCCCACTCAAGGAGGGCCCCCGCAGAAGCTAAGGAAGTGGCCGCACAGGCGCTTACCGACCGAGGAGTTAATCAGGGCAGCAGCCAGAGCAATCACACACGATGGGCCCCGGAGAGTCACACGAGCAGAGGAGAGGAAGAAGGCCACGCCCCCCTCCCAGCAACGCGGATCCCAGCCCTGGGCTGGCCCGCATAATCGTGCCAAATGAGGGGGCGGGGCTACTGCGGCCGCGCCGATGGCCCGGTCCCACCCCCCCACCTAACACACGCTGAGGGAGAGAAGCTCCCCAGGCTGAGTAAGGAAGGTAAAGAATGAAGAAGACCACAATCAACCCCAGTCGGCACCAAACACACACACAAGTGAAAGACTCACACAGTGCTTCAGTAATTAAAAAACCATGGGTGAGGCCAGCCCCCCCCCCCCCCCCCCCGGAGGGAAGGAAGGGACCCGGAAGGGGGGGGGGGGGGGAATCCAAGCCGGAATCCGGTCATAGGGATTAAGGGACAGGGCATCCCATACCGGGATCACCAACCCGGACAACCGCCTACCCCTTGCAATGGGGTCTCACGGTGGAGCAAGGCTCCTACAACACCCATAAGGTGCTGCCTACCCTCACCAGGACCTGCAGCCAAGGCTGGGAGGCTCAAATAGGGACAATTTAGAAAAGGCCCTGGCAGCAATAGGGACAAAAATGGCCGGGCGCGAGCCCGGCTTACCTGCAAGTAAGAGAAGTCTTCATCTTCTGTCTTGCTCGCCTTCCTGCAGAGAAGGAACTGGGAAATTGGTGGGAGGTCCCAGGTATTTATGGACTGGGAGGAGCTCCTTTTTTTTGCATTAATCTCTGCAGAACTTCGCCCTCTACTGGATAATAACCCAAATGTCATGAAGAGTTGAAGCGGAGTGTATGTCGCACTTGGAATAAGTGGGTCACCGATAAACTTCTCTATAGAGGTGGGTGACACATGCTACTAGAGTGTTGTTTGTGCTGGTTGTGTCTGCAGATGCCCAAATAGACTCATCTTAGCTCACCTCTGACCACCTCTTTCTTCCTTTTCTGTGTTCATTTCACCTCTGCCTACCTTTGTCTGCCTTGTCCCATCTTACCTCCCCTCCCCTCTACCTACCTTTATCCAACTCATCTCTACCCATCACTTCTTGACTCTGCTCTGCCCACCTCACTTCTTTCCGCCTCTCCTCTGCTCAATTCTCTCGCTGCCTTACCTCTGCCTGCTCCTTTCCACCCACCTCTTCCTATCACCCCTCTACCTACCTCACCTCTGTCCATTGCTTCTCTTTCAATTTCACTTCTGTCCACCGCACCTTGTCTCACTTCTACCTACGTCTACCCACCTCACCTCTTTCCACTAAAGCTCTGCAGAAATTACCTTTCCCTACTACTCCTCATTGGACCTCTACCCACCTCTGGTAACCTTACCTCTTCCACTTCATTTCACCGCATTCGCAGCTTACATTTTTTTGTGGCCCTTGGAAGTGGAACAATACTTAGAGTATTGTGGGATGTGTACAACTTCTGGGTGCAGCAATATGGCGACGGATTTCCGGAGTGGCCAGATGGGTGAATAATGTGCAGATCACTTTACATTCTTTACATGTTGCAGCTATTTTTTTTTCAGTTCAGCAAAACAGCCAGGTTAAGAGACATGGACTGACTTGGAGAGTGGCCATTAGTCCTGTATGTCACCAGCTATGGGAGACAAAATACAATTTTGTGATTCTCACCTGTAGAATTGATTTCTCTCTTTTTCCACTCCAGGGTTGTCACTGAATCAGATACGAATGGGCATGCTAAGAGATAACACGATTAGTTGGAAAAATACAATTCTGTGAAGTACTCACCTGTAGAATTGGTATTATACGTATACAGTACGTCCTGCTCCAGATATAATACTTACACTTGGGTTATCCTCCGCCAGATGGCGCTGTGCACTGCAGACATGCAAAAACAGGCTCCTCCCGGCCCTTCATATAGCCAGGGACCTCCCACAAATCCCCAGCATTGAAAAGCAGTGAACAAGAAGCCGGGAGAATTTAACCACCAAAAACAACTGTTAATGATAACAATGATAACAAACACCATATAGGGGATCCAGAATAATGCAAAAACCAGGGTGGGGTGGAGCAGGACGTACTGAATACGTATAATATCAATTCTACAGGTGAGTACTTCACAGAATTGTATTATTCTAAGTATACAGTACGTCCTGCTCCAGATATAATACTTACACTTGGGACATCCAATAGCAGTGTCCATAAAGTAGGGTGGGATCCCCAACAAAAAAGGCACAGCAGACAGTAAAAGCACTGTCACCTGCAACCTTGCTACCAAGAGCGACATGAGCAAAAGCTCTAAGTGTCAACAACTTAAAATCCCTAGAAAAGGTACTAACAAAAAACAAGTAGCGGTCTAGCAAACTTGTTCAACAAAACCTGGCGCTGAAGGCCAAAAATACCAAGGCACCAGTAGAATCAGAAATAAGGTGAGAAGAAACTCTTCCCCTTAAAGGAATAGGCCTGAGTAACAGCCTGACAAGATTAAACGCTAACAGTAGTCCAGGAAAAAGCCAAACTTTCCCTAGGACCAGAAGGGACAACCATCCAAGTAAAGGCTAGACCAAGGGCCGCTTAGCCCCTGGAAGCAGACGAGATCAGGCACATACAGAGGTAGGTGCCCACAAACCCCAAGGGGCATCAGTCCCCCTAAGGGACAAGAGACAATCCAGGAAAAAAATTCCAGCACCTGTTGAGGGAAAGTAGATCCCCTTGCCTCAGTGTTTATAGGAATAATAGCACAGAAGAAAGACAATGTCTAAAATACCTGAACCTAAGACACCACCATAGGCAGAAGGTCCAGCGTAAAGCAGAACACCACCTTATCCTGGTGCATATCAATGGAACAAGGGCTAGCTAAACAGAGTCGCCCACTCTGACACACGCCTGACTGAAGTAACAGTCCCAGAAGGACAACTTTGAATGGTAAAAGACAGCCAGACAGCATCTTGAATCGGTCCAAAAGGAACACCCCGCAAGGCAAACAGAATAAAAATTCAAATCCCAACAGGGATCATAGAATTAAGTGGGGAACACAGTGAGCAATCCCCAAAAGAATGCTTAGCCAAGGAAAGTAAGCAAAAGACTTCTACAGGAAGGCGGACAGGGCAGAACCTGACCCTTCAGAGTACTGAGTTGGAGAGCCAACTCCAAGCCATACTGTAACAACTCTAGAGCCCTGGGAACAGAGAACGCCCAACAGGGAAGAGACCTAGACTCACACCAATCCATATGGGTATGCCATACCTCATGAGAGATGGAAGAAGAAGAAGAAGCTTGCTCTTAGGCTTCCAATAGTTACGAACACAGAGAAGAGGAGCATGTCTCCATAAAGACGGAAGAATCAGCAGTCAGGCCGGCTAGTCCAGAGACTGTAGATTGGGGTGACGTAAAGGAGGCCCTGAGCAAACAGGGCGGCACCCCTAGCAGAACGTACAGATCTACCACCCTCGGTATTACGTCTGCGAATCCACACTCCACTAGGCCACCAGTATCAATGGTCCCCCTACCAGAGCAATTCTGCTCAGAACCCCGCCTAGCAGGGGGAATGGAGATAAGACATACAGACCAGAATGTCCCGTCATAACGTTACTAAAGCATCATGACCACGGCCAGAGGATCCAGGGGCAGGGAAACGAGGGGCGAGAGCTTGAAATAGTGACGGGGCACCAAACAGATCCACACTGGTTGAACCTCATAGTGACACAAGGATTAGCACATCCTGTCGCAGAGGGACCTACACCGGAGCGAATACCACTGATATGCAGGAAACATTATCCTCCACCCAGATCAGGAACATATACCTTCCTGAGGGACCATCCTGCTCCAGGTCCCACACAGATGATTAAGGTAGGCCACAGTTGTCAGACAGACCAAGCGCCGCCAAACAGGCAGGCAGTGAAGAGGAGAAGTCAAGCGAGATAGTGCCAACCTGAAAACACACTGTTTCAATATTGATAGGTGCATGGACCTCCTAAAGGCCCCACCTCCCCCGGACCCCCATGTGGTTACAGAAGAGAACCTCCCCATCAACCTGATAGGTTGGCATCCATGGTGACCGTCTCTAGGAAGGGCAAGAAGGGAACTGCCCCCAGACAGGTTCCTAGAGTACATCCACTACAAGAGGGACTCCTAACCAGGGGGGGAAGGCACACATGACCCTGCTCCAGGGATGCTGGGTCCCTGTCCAGTATTAACAATAGAAGTTGCAGAAGGGCCCCAGGTAGAAGAATATAAGGGACTTCTTCTAAGCAAGTCACCAAACGGGCCCACCAGCTGCATTCCTGCCTGGTGAAGGGACGGGAACAGCAAAGAGGGGCTGAGCCCACGCAACCAGATTGTCCACCTTATTGCTGAGGAAGTAAGATTCTCGCCTGAACCGAATCTAGATTCATCCCTAGGAATGGAGATACCAATCAAGGGGACAAGGAGGAATTGAGGTGAATGAACACCCATCCAAATGACTCCCAATGGACATCACCAGCCGAGTAGCTAACTCGACCTGACGTAGAGATTGGGAAGCGAAAAAAGGACGACCGGGTAGGTCTCACGCGGACGCCCCTTGGTCTCATCAGAGATATAGCCTCCATCAGTACCTTGGTGAGCACTCTGGAGGCAGAAGAGAGGCCAGATAAGGCCACATATTAGCAGCGTTGGACTTCCAACACAAACCTGAAGAGCCTCGGTGTCTAGAAGACACAGGGATGTGAGCATAAGCATCCTTGATCTCCCCAGACGGCAAGGGCCCACTGGGCGCAAGGAGCTGATGGCCCATCTCAGATTTTTCATGCAGAAACTGCCTGTAATAGTAGAATTGCCGAAAACCTGTGAATCCAAAGGGGCAGGCTGACTCATCCCTTTGGGGAAATGTGAAGAGGTTGGTGTAACCGCACCTGCCTCTGCCTGTTAAGGGCAAACTGCAAGTGACCTCCAGACCCCGCAGGCCGTGCATGGCCTGCACCAGCACCCGAACAGAGGCAAAGACCAGGAGTACCCTGACAATCTTGGGGGGGGGGGGGGGGCGCGCAGAAAACTTTATCCTGTATCCGGAGGAAGCTACCTCCTGCATCCACCAGAATGAGGCAAGATGCCTCCTGATAGGAGCAAGGTGCTGCAGTCATCTCCTCACCCAGGCGGGCGAGGGCATCCCATCATGCTTGAGGGGATTTGGTGGAAGATTTAGGCTTAGCCCCGCTGGAGGGCCCAGGGCGTTCTCTGCTGCTCGTGGGGCAGGCGTCTGCACGAAGACTCCGGAAGGACACCCCTGGTTCTTGTTTAACACTATGGTATGGAGGGGAAGGGGTGTCTCTGTCCGGAGGGGGCCGAGACGGCCGCCTGCGTTGGGGTGATTTGCCCTTTTTTCCAAGCAGGTCCAGACGGGCCCCAAACAGGCGTTGCCCTCTAAAGGGAAGCCCGGTCAGAGTCCTTTTAGCAGCATCGTCGGCACCCCACTGTCGCAGCCAGACCAAGCGACGTATAGCCACCACAAGGGCAGAAGTCCTCGCACACATTCTAATGGTGTCATCCATAGCTAAAAGGATAAATCTTACCAATACATCACAACTGGAGAGTGCATTAAACACCTCCCAGGGAAGATCATCAGGGTGATGCTCAAGCATCTTTCTGATGAGGGTTCTGGCGGCCACTGCAGTGATGGCCGCGGCACAGACCGGGCGCAGCGCCGTTCCTGCACAAGAAAAAGCGTGGGAAGCCAGCTTATCCATGCGCCGGTCATCGGCATCCCGAAGGGTCCTATAAGCAGGAGCTGCAATAAAGGGAGGGGGGTTAGGAACCCCAATGATCAGTGCGTCTACCACAGGGGGCGATGACCAACAATTAACCATCTCAGGGGGAAAAGAGTATTTCCAAGCCCAGTCCCCTGGGGCGTTCCCATTCCTCGAGTACAAGAGCATGGAAGTGAGCCTGCTCTAGAAATTCCAAGCGCGGTGTCGCTGTATGGAAACGCTCCCCTCTCGGCTTGGGAGCCGCGTTAGGGAGAGAGATAGACAGGGCCTTAAAGATCCTAATCAACAAACCAATGGTGTCAAACTGGTTCCAGTCTTTATGGCCAGAATCGTCATGACTCCTCGGCTCCTCATCAGATGAGCCTGAGTCAGAGAACAGCCCTCCTTCATCAGAAGGGGTACAGGCACACGGAGTAGTGAACTCCTCCGATCCCATAGCAAAGGCAGAAACAGGGGGCATCGAGGACCGCTTCTTACCAGGGCCCAAGCGCTTTGTCAACCCCGTAGTAATCTGGTCAGCCGTAGGCAGTCTGGAAGACGCAGCCGGCTGCAACTCCCCACTCGTATGCAACTCAGCAGAAGTGAGATTTAAGCCTGGGGAAATAGGAGTATTGAAGCGAGGTGCAGCCACTGGCAATCCTGATTGCAGGACCAGTACTTGCTCGGCACACGGTGCGCAGACCTGTGCCCTGTCAGCATCAGCGTGGGGATAGCCACACGTTATACACAGCCGGTCTTGTCCCAGAGGGAACCCGGTCACATAATTCTGAGATGCCTCCATATGGTGATTATCAATGCAATATGTGTCAGTAGGGATTTATGCAATAGGCAACCCTGGATGTCCCAAAGACCCGCTAGGAATGTGGGAGAAATTTTTCTAGGCCGGGAGAAGCCACCGGAGTCTTTGACGTCTGAAAGACAGAAGGGGAATAAGAGGTGTCAGGGCCATGCGCAGCTAGAAAAAATACTAATAATGAAATCACCCGCGAGGGCACTTACAGACCAGGGAAGGAGAAGGACCGCCAACACGCGCGCGATGATCAACAAAATGGCGCCAACCGAACCTTGAAGGGCGGGCCTAATCTGGGCGTGACGCGGAGCGCACCACGACAGGTCCCCGCCTCCCCCAAAGAGCGCGAAGCTCTGAAGCAGCCGTCAAGGCTAGACAAGCCAAGCATAGGATATGCTAGTAAAAGCATCTGCTAATGGATACTCGTAGTCTGACGACGGCGCCACCCAGCACAGTAAATTTTAATTAAAAAATGAGAAGGCAGGGGGGGCGTGGTTACGCTATGGCTGTGTGAGGACGTGGGTTTTGGGAGCTCTGCGCCTAACCTGATATTCCTACAGCAATACCCATTGTCTAGACCTTATCAGACCCATGTCTAAACGGAAGAAGAGCAGGGCATCGTCTGGAGCCGTCAGATCCTCAAAAATCCTGCATTTCTTCCCACCAGACGAGGCTGCAGGATCGCGGAGGAAGGGTCGCAATATGGCGCCTGAGGGAGAGAGGCGGGAGCGGGACGCCGCGCCCGGTGGAGCTGAGGAGCCTGCCCGCACCCGAGGTCACCGCGAGTGGACCCCAGAGGTACTGAGGGAGAAGACGGGGAGCGCGATGCGGGGGTCGGTGGACTCACCGGGAGAAGAAGAAGATGGCGGCGCGTCACCACCGAGCGGGGAGACATCGCGAGCGGCTGATGATGTGGAGCCGCAGGTGACGAGGAAGCCGGTAGAGGCCCCGCCTGACGTGGCAGCTGCAGCCTAAGCCCTGCGGAGCGGAGGGCAGACTGTCAGAAACCGCTGACAGCAGCGGTGTGCGGCTGACAGGCGGGGAAGAGCCCCAGTCCTCCCGGACAGATGAGGGAGCCGGGGGATCTTTGACACTGCTGGGTGCGGGCACCCCCCCCCCCCCCCCCGTGGCCCTCCCGGGAGATGATGCCCATATGAGCTGCCCCAGTCACTGCAACCTGGGCAGAGGGGCGATGAGGGCCCCACACAGTGGCAGTCATCTTACATGAATACACCACCTCCCCATCCCAGGTCCCCCAGCTGGTCAAAATCAGACCTGAACAAGAGGTCTCCCGGCCCCCGGATGAGCACCGTGCCAAGCCCACAGAGTGATAGGGAGTCGCGGGCATCATCCGGCGAGTGGCCCCAGCCGGCGGGCTCCGAGGGACCCCCTCTCAAAACAACACAGCTTCACCCCCAACTGACTTCGGCTGATCGGGGTGAATTGCCGGGGACCAGCTCCTTGTGGCAGGCGCATGGGGCAGGCAATGTCACCCAAATTGCGGGATCCCCCCCAAGATGCGGCACCACGGCCTCTGGGGCGCCCCCCTCCGGCGGGGCGGTGCAGGGGGCGGCCGCCCCATTGCGCCCGGGATCCGGGCTATTGCCAAGCCAGAATCATCAGGCCGCAGAGTTATTTTCGCCGGGGCCCTCGCCCGGATCGCATATGTCTACATCTCCTGTCGCCGCTACTCCTGACCGGGTTCCCTCGGCGCAATACAACCTGGAGGTTCTTCTGAAGTTCCTGCCTTCGAGAAAGGACTTTGAAAACTACACTAATAGAATGGAGTCCCTATTTAGACGGGAGCTCGAGGAAGTAACAAGGTCCGTCTCGGAAGTTACCAATAGAGTTCAGACTCTGGAGCAGGCACAAACAACAACAGACCAGCGCATAGAAGCCCTTGAAAGAGCGAACGCAACCCTGCAACAAACACAAACCGACCTTACTCAACATACCGCCAGAATGATGATCCACCTGGACGATATGGAGAACCGGGGAAGGAGGAACAACATCCGAATTAGAGGACTCCCGGAGGCACCGGAGAACAACCGCCTAGAGGAAATCGCCAAACATCTCTTCAACAAGCTTTTGGGGCGGAGCATATTGAAATAGATAGAATACACAGAGCGCCCGGCCAAAAGCCCGCTAAACCCATCTCGGCCGAGAGATATAGTCAGCCGTATCCATTACTACAGAATCAAGGAAGAAATTATGAGGAAGGCCTGGGAAAAGGGGCCCCTAAGCTATCAGGGCGCTACAGTTTCTCTACTACCTGACCTGGCCAGGCGGACCCTCCAGATGCGGCGGATCCTCAAACCCCTACTGGATAAGATCAAAGAGTCGGGGGCCACATACAGGTGGGGACACCCGTTCTATCTGGTGGTTACGAGACGGGGCAGGGTCTTCTTGCTGCGCTCCCCCTCCCAGCTTCCTGAACTTTTCGGGTTCCTTGATCTCCCGGCTTTTCCCATCGAGAACTGGCTGTCGCCTGGCTTAGGCACTGGAGAATTCGGGCCCGTGCGGAGACGCGAGGATGATAGACCGCGCAGACCAGATAATCGGAGGGGCAGACGACGGCTCCAGCACGTCCAGCAGAATTAGAAGCCTTGACCCTGTGGCCCTGATGGCGTCATACACCTTTATTTGTCATTTGACATTCGATTTTTGCCTCCCTGTCCTGGACCAGGTACCATGCCGTGGGAGCCACATACTGCGTGACAGGTTAAACTGGCAGTTCCTGGGAACACCGGGGCTCACCAACGCCTTGGATTCCCGCAGTTCCGGCCCACGGTGCATCTGACCGACCTGGACTGTTGTGACAAAATGTAACAAGGAAGGACCACGTAGGGACTCTTATCCGGGTCCATGGTCATGTCCCGGTCATGTTCGCTTTTTGATTGCACTGTGTTGGGGATCTGTTGCCCTGTTTCACCACTCGTGCCAGGTGGGTCGTAATGGTTGACGGATCGGCGGTCCCGTTGGCGCGGATGGCGACCAGGGCGCCTGCCACGGCTGGTCCTCTTGTTGCCTCTTGTGTTCCCGGGGGCCGGGGACGGTGGAGCGTTGAGTCGGGGGCCGGGTTGGGTCCCTGGCCCCGCTGCTCGCTAGTTCCGGCCTAGCGAAACAAGAAATAGGTTCATGGTTCACTGTTAATGTTCACTGTTATTGTTAATGGGTTCAGTTTTATTTTGAAAAGAAAGCGCACCTCCCCCTCCATGGTCGTAGCTTTCCAACCCCCGGTATAGGCCAGTCTTTTCTCTCCCTTAGTGAGGAGGGCAAAGAACGTAATTGGTTACATTTAGTTAAAACCCCGTAATTTTTCTTAGTAACCCTAACACCCCAACCTACCCACCTACCTAGTTACTCCCCACCCCCTCCTTACCCCTCACTCTCCTACTGAAACCTCGGTGAGGCCGGTGCTACACTGTGCACGATGACGGAATTGATTATCTGCTCCTTCAATGTTAAGGGGTTCAATGTCCCATAAAAAAGAACTAAGGTCCTTTATGACCTTCATAAACAAAAAGTAAAGATAGCATTATTTCAGGAGACGCACTTCAGGGCGGACCACGTCCCCAAAATCAACAATAAATTCTACCCATCCTGGATCCACTGCCCTAATCCCGAATCTAAGACCAAAGGGGTATCGGTGGCATTGCATAAATCACTCCCTCACGAAATACTAGGAACTAAGGTGGACCCCTCGGGTCGGTTTCTCTTCATAAAGATGAAGCTCCTTAATAAAATATACACCATTGCAAACGTCTATGCCCCAAATCTGGACCAAAGTGAATTCTGTACCAGGACGCTTAGGCTCCTCGGGGACTTTGCCGAGGGAATAATCGTCTTGGGAGGTGATTTCAATATTCCCCTCAATCCATCCATGGATACCTCTTCCGGGAGGTCAACGGTGTCACTGAATAAACTTAATAAGCTTCGGAGGTCTCTGACAGACCTCCAACTAATCGACACCTGGAGGGCACTGAACTGCGTTAAAAGAGACTACTCATTCTACTCACATGCAGCCAATTCATATAGTAGAATTGACTACTTGATGCTCAGTCACTACGCCATGGACTGGGACCCCAGAGCGTAGATAGGCCCGATTCTGTGGTCCGACCATGCCCCGGTTTTTCTCTCGCTGCGCCTCCCAGGCCCTACCCCCCCGGGTTGGTCATGGCGGTTGAATGACAACCTGCTCAAGGACGCGACCTGCTCCTCTGCAATAGAGGAAGCGATCGGACATTTCCTCGAGGATCATAAAAGATGACCCTACCCCGCCACCCTACCAATGGGAAGCCCTGAAGTGCGTCCTCAGAGGGGAGTTTATTAGACATGGTGCTAGGCTCAAACGGGAGAGGGCCTCGCTCATAACTCAGACACGAGACTTAATCCTCACACTCGAAAAGGAGCATAAGAATAACCCCACCAATACCAAATTATTAGAACTCCAGAACGCTAGGGAAAAGCTCCAAAAGCTATACAACCAGTCGTACCTACGGTTCAGGGATAGGGGGAAAGCCCTGTTCTATGAATCGGCCAACAAGTGTGGTCGGCTGCTCGCCAGAGCATTACATCCCAGATCAACAGCAACCTACATCCCTGTCCTTCAAAGAAGTGATGGGACCCTAGCTCAAACTCCCTCGGCCATAGCCGACACCTTCAGGAGCTTCTACGCCTCCTTGTATAATATCCACAGCTCCCCCAACCCTGCGCCTGGGACGCGAGCGTCCCCGGAGGAGATAGCGGCTTACATAGAGAGCACCCCGTTGCCCACTATTTCCGAGGGGGACGCGGAGGCTCTAGAAAGACCCTTCTCGGAACAGGAGGTAGCCAGAGCTATTAAGGAGTCCCCGGCGGGCAAAAGCCCGGGACCAGACGGCTACTCGCCTAAATTTTACAAGCACTTCGGATTACGTTTAACTCCCTTATTAACAAAAACCTTTAACGCCATAGGGGATCATTGCCTCTTCCCTAAACAGACACTTGAGGCGACGATTGCGGTCATCCCCAAGCCGGGTAAGGATGCTACTTTGTGTGGGAACTACAGGCCGATTTCCTTGATCAACATTGATCTCAAACTTTACGCTAAGATTATCGCAATGAGGTTACAGCCTCTCCTCCCGGAGTTGATCCATTTAGACCAGGTGGGGTTTGTCCCGGGGCGGGAGGCCAGGGACAACACCAACAAGCTCCTTGACCTAATTTCGCACGCTAGTACTGCCGGCGAACCCGCGTGCCTTCTCTCATGTGATGCGGAGAAGGCATTCGACAGAGTGGACTGGGAGTTTATGAGGGCTACCCTCAGTCAGATTGGTGTTGGTCCTGTCCTCCTCTCTAAAATCCTCGCACTATACGCCTCCCCCTCGGCCAGAGTTAGGGCCAACGGACTTCTCTCAACGCCCTTCACCATCAGTAACGGCACACGCCAGGGATGCCCGCTGTCTCCCCTGCTTTACGTTCTTACCATGGAGCACTTAGCCATAGCCATTCGGGATAACCCCGACATTAAAGGGATCCAAGTAGCGGGCCGTCAATATAAAACCTCCTTGTTCGCAGATGATCTGCTTCTACACTTAACATCTGCGCACATCTCCTTCCCCTCGGTGCTGAGTGAATTCCAGCGCTTTGGTCGGGTGAGCAACTTTAAAGTTAACTACTCTAAATCGGAAGCCCTCAACATTTCTCTCCCAGACCGGGAGGTTAAGCATCTGGCAAGTAGTTTCCCCTTTAAGTGGAGGTCTAATGCCATCACATACCTGGGTGTGCAAATTCCGGCTGACCTCTCTAAATTATACGAGCTTAACTATGTCCCGCTCCTCACCAGAATATTGGCAGACCTGGACTCATACTCAAGGAGGCCAATCTCGTGGTTTGGGAGAATTAACAGTTTAAAGATGGACGTTCTACCAAAACTCTATATATCTTCCAGGCGGTCCCAATAAGAATACCCCCTAGGTTCTTTTGTAAACTGAAGTCGGCATTCTCCAAATTCGTTTGGGGGGTCACCAAGCCGAGAATAAGACTCTCCACTCTCTCTAGGGGCAGGGGGGAGGGTGGTGCGGGTCTCCCCGATTTGAAACTCTACCACACGGCCGCATTGTTGCAGCGGATGGTGGACTGGAGGCGCAGGGGAGGGGACAAATTGTGGGTGCAGCTCGAGCTATCGTTGTCCCCTTTCAACCTTACCGCGCTAGCATGGGCGGCCCCCCTCACCGGGCCCCAGAGGGAGCTCACGCCCTTCCTGGCAAGGCACTTTTTAGAGACCTGGGACCCATTGCAAAGTAAGTTTAGATGGGTGCGCAGACCCGGCCCTCTCACCCCTTTGTTCGACAACCCGGCATTTGAACCGGGAATGCAGACCAAGAGCTTCCTCATCTGGAACGCCCCTGACAATACATCATTAGGCCAAGCAGTAGAAACCGGTGGAGTTCCCTCGTTGGCGGACTTGAGGGGAGGTGCGGGGGGCAGGTATTTGTCGTGGCTCCTCCACAGGCAGCTACTTACATTCATAAAGGCCAACAATTTACTGGAAGTGTCCCGGGACCCCCCCACAGAGTTAGAGTCCCTAGTCAGCGGAAAAGAACCACCAACTCGAGTGATATCATTTCTTTACTCACTTCTAAACAAGAAAACTCAATCATCCCCCCCGAAATTCATAGACAGATGGGAAAAAGAGCTGGGAACCCAATTTTCGGCTAATGATCTCACAAAAATGTTCTTATGCACTAGGGGCATATCGCTGGCGGGTTCCGCCCAGGAGAGGAGCTACAAGGTACTCGCCAGATGGTATAGGTGCCCGGCCGACATTCATCGGTTTGCTACAGAGCAGTCGGATGAATGCTGGAGATGTCAGAGGGAGATTGGTAACATGACTCACATCTGGTGGAGCTGCCCACCTATTAAAAGCGCTTTGGGACCAGATTTTCTCGATCTATGAGGAAGTTACTGGAACCAAGATAGAAAACACACCTCAGGTGGTGCTCCTCTCCCTTATTCCCGGACCGGTATCTGGGATAAAAAAGGGCATCCTAAGACACTTCATATCAGCCATGAGAGCCATTATCCCTAGGAAATGGAAATCGCAGGTCCCTCCTACACTAATGGACTGGGTCCAAGAACTGGAGGTGATCCGTAGCACGGAAGAGATTATCGCGGACCATGGAGAATCCACAGAGCAGTTTTCATTGACTTGGACGTGCTGGCTGGTGTACCGGGACACCCATCTCCCGGCCTGGATCCGCTCTGGTGTGCGGGGGGGTGGGCTGCCTGGGTCCCCGACGCCTAGTAGCCTTACTGGCGCGGGGTGAGAGTGCGCACATGCCCATCCGGGGCGGCTCCTTGGATCCCTCACTAATACAGTCACTGGCCTCCCTTACCCCGCCCTCCCGTACCTCACCTGTGTCCTTATCTCCCCTATTTTCCTCACCCCCTACCCCACTGCCCCTACCCTTGGTTTTATCCTTATCATCCCCAAACCATCAGTTTTGTCGTAATTTGTAGTTTTGCGGGTGAACCCACCTCCTGGAACGCTGGGTTAGTGCACCCTGGCCGCCTCACTTGGGGGTGGCATGGGGTGTTGACCCTGTGTGGAAGTGAGCACACCAATGTTATTTTTGTCTCCATAGATAGTTCAATTGTGAATGTCAAGAATGTTGTTACCTTAACCTGTATAGTATCTGCTTGATGGAAATTTACCCCCCTAGTTTCCCCCCCGTATCCCTCTGTATCAACCATCTGTATTTCCTCTCTGTTGTATTGTATCCGTTGAAACCAATAAAACTGATTATACTAAAAAATGAGAAGGCAAAGACGGCGGCGGCGGCGGCCAAAATAGAAAGAGCAAGCAGCGCGGCTCTGACACCCAGTTGCCAGTCAAGGGTGAAACTACGGCCATAAGCGTGACAATACAGTATACTGAGACCGCCAAACACACCCCCCCATTCTTTTCCCCCGAATACGGGGGGAAACGAGGGAGGATGGCGATGCTTTACACAGGGCCCACCGCTACACGGGGCATGGGGCAATAATGCGGGAGGGACATCCACTAGAGGCTCACCATCAGCCTAAACCGCCTACCCTTTGGTGGGGGACTGCGGTGGAGCATGGCTCCGTTAAGCATGCATGGTGCTGCCTACCTTCACCCGACCAGCACAGCCCAGGCTGGGAGGCACATCACATCAAGGACGGGTGGGAATAGTCCAACAGGGCCGCAGGCTGTAATAGCTCCGCTCACCTGCGAGAGAGTGATACTTCATGTCTTCGCAGTCAGCACTGCAGAGAAATCTGGGGATTTGTGGGAGGTCCCTGGGTAAATGAAGGGCCGGGAGGAGCCTGTTTTTGCATGTCTGCAGTGCACAGCGCCATCTGGCGGAGGATAACCCAAGTGTAAGTATTATATCTGGAGCAGGACGTACTGTATACTTAGAATACAAGAATTCCTTTTTTTTTGTTAACACTCAATACTTACATATCTACAAAAATACAAGCTTCACTAGGGCTATGGCATCTAAGGAATGCATATGGTAGCCTAGTAGATCGGGTGGGTGTGACACCCTGAAGTGGAAGAAGACAGAAATCAATTCTACAGGCGAGAATCACAGAATTGTATTTTCCCTCATATTCCACTCCAGGGCGTCACTGAGTCAGATACGAATGGGAACTCCAAAAGCAGTGCCCCTAAACCAGGGTGAGAATCCCAAGAGTTGATTTATTCCTCTAACCTGAGGAAACAGCCATTCCATAAACACACCCCAGCTCAGGAGCTCACAACCAAAATGTATGAATTGAAGACTAGGTAGCAGCCTTGCTCTACCGAAGCCTGGCACTGAAAAGCCCAGGAAGCTCCGATAGCCCGGGTGCAATGGGCCATAACCCGAAAAGGAGGATTTCTCCCCTTGGAGACGTAGGCCTTAATCACTGCTTCTCTAATCCATCGGCAGATGGTAGACTTAGCTGGCGCTAAACCTTTTTCATGGACCCTCAAATACGATAAACAAGAAGTCAGTCCTGCGGATGTTTTGAGTAGCGGAGATATATTTAAGGGCTCTAACTACGTCCAGACAGTGAAGGATTCTCTCTTTATGGGTAACCGGAGCAGAGCATAAAGAAGGCAAAAATACCTCTGTGATATGATGGAAGTTCCTGTTTAAAACTGAAGACAGCCTTGTCCTTGCGTAGGACTAAATAAGGAGCCTTAACCGATAGGCCGGCCTGTCCTGTCACTAGGAAGATGACCTTAAGTGTCATCCACCCCTGTGAAAGACTAAATTCAGGTCCTAAAGAGGCAGAAGAGACTTTCAGGAAGGTCAAACATGGGTGACCTCCTGCATCAATGTCCTAATAAGTATATTTTCAGCAATGGGTTTCTAAAAAAAGATCGATAAGGCAGAGATCTGTCCCTTGGGGGTACTTAACTGAAGTCCCTCATTGAGACCCCTCTGCAAGAATTCTAGAGACAGAAAAAGTCCTACAAGCAAAACCCCTGGATTCGCAGCAAGAAAATTCGCACCAAGACCCGCCAGACTCTGGGATACATTTTTGACAAAGGCGTCTTCCGTGCTAGGGTCATTGTCCGGATGACCCTGGCAGATAAGCCTCTTTCTGCCAGGATGGAAGTTTCAACAGCCAGGCTGTCAAAGCCAGAACTCGTAAACTGGGGTGACATGGGCACCTGTGTGAAGAGATCTGGATTGTCGGGCAGCCGCCAGTGGTTTACTATGTCTGAAAACCAATTTCTCCTTGGTCAATGGGATGCTACCAGTATGGTCGCTATCCCATCGCAAGATACCTTTTTTTTAGTACTCGACCCAGGAGTGGAAAACCCTGAATGCTGACCAAGGAAGCTGATCAGGGCATCTACTGCTATAACTAGAGGATCTTGAGACAGTGAAACCCCAGCGCAAGCATAGGGCTTGAAAAATCCTCTGAGGGACCATTCTCCCTGATCCAAGGTTGCCCTGTTAGGATGACTGGCTTGCACGTTGTCCACTCCTGGTATGTGGCTCCCCAACATTCACGAAACATACTTCTCGGTGCAGAGTAAGATCCGGCTCACCTCCCCCCAGGTGGTTGAAATATGTCACCGCCGTCATGCTTTCTGCTTGAGCCCTGATGGGATGACCCCTCAGATTGGAGGCCCAATGTGTGAGAGACAGTAGAATTGCTCTCAGCTCCAGGATATTTATGGGAAGTCTGCTCTCCCCTGGGCCCCATTGTTCATGGAATGTTTGTGACCTCAAGACCCCACCCCAAACCGTTAGGCAGGCATCTGTGATGACAGTTTTCCACTGTACGGGAATAAAAGATTCCCTCAGTTGAAAAGGTTGGGGATTTAGCCACTAGGCTAGAGTGTGTCATGCAAAAGGGGTGATCCAGCATCTCTGTGGTTCGATCCCAAATCAACAGCAATTCTGACAGGGTATTGTGTGGAACTGTGCAAATGGCACTGCCTTGAAGTAAGAAGCCATCAAGAAACCATCAAGCCCAAAAAACACATCCCTGCAGGTGAGAGCAGGTCAAGAGAGCCTGTACACTGGGCTGAAGCAAGAGTCTCTTTTGCTTCGGGAAAAAGACTTTTGCCTTAGCAGTGTCTAATGTAATTCCCAAAAAAGGAGAAAACTCTCGAGGAATGATATGCGACCTTGGATAGTGGACTACCCAGCCAAAGTTTTCTAGAGTCGATAAAACAGTCTCTGTATGTCTAAAAGCCTCCAATCGTCAAAGTATGGAGTATTTTGCATCCCCTGATGCCTTAGAAGAGCCATGAGGCGTGACAGAACCTTGGAAAAAACCCTTGGAGCCAAAGTCAGACCTAAAGGCAGATCCACAAACTGAAAGCGTAGGCCATCTGCTGTGAAACGCAAACATTTTGATGGCTTGGGAATATAGGAACGTGTAGATAGGTGTCCCTTATATCCACTGAGGCCAGAAAATCCCCCTGTTGCAGCAACATCACAAGCGACCCTAGAGATTCCATGCACAACTTCTGCACCTGTCAAAACCCTGAGAGGGCTTGGCTGAGGGCTTGGCTGAGGGCTTGGGCCGGCTGGCTCCTTATGGTCTAGGTTACCACCAAGGCTTTCGCTTACCCGAAAAATCGTTGCAGCGTCTGAAGGCTGTAGAACTTCTGAACTTCCGGAAGGGGCAAAAATGAGGTGACCTGCAAAACGAGGTCCTCAGTTTCTGATTCTGTGGAGGCCTAGTCGACTTCCTACCAGGTCATCCAGAGGCTCACCAACAATACGATCCCCTGAGAAGGGAAGGACAGTAAGTGTGTTTTAGAAGCAGTGTCGGCCGACCACAGTTTCACGCACCAAGTCGTTCATAGCTGGCACAATATATCTGAAGACCTCCATGGCGAATAAATTCAAGCAAGGTGCCCAGGGAACGCGAACATCCATGTCGCAAATGCCTCTAGCGTGGCTTCATCCAGACCTTGCCTGCAGTAGCCGCAATGGACAAGGCACAAGTGGGTAGCCTAGCCAACCCCACCATGGAGAGCACATGTCTGGCCAGTTGGTCCAATCTCCTATCTGCCGGGTGTCGCAAGGCAAGGACGATGTAGGGTTAACGGTGTGCGGAGCCAGACCCGACACCAGTTCGTCTACCTCAGGTGGCGAAGACCAAACCCTGACCACCTCATCCAGAAAGGTGTATTTGGTGCCCAGGACCTTAGGAAGAGATGGAAGCTTATCTGCTTTCTCCCACTCCTTTGCCACCTGTGTGTCGAAATGGGCAAGTCTGGGAAAAAACCTGCCTGACTTTCTGGTGCTTGTAGGGTTCACCCTTCTTCTGACGCCTCAGCCGAGGAGTAGCGAGGTGCAGCACCTCCAATATTGCCTCTATAAGCTCCTCAATCTCATCCGTCGAGTGATCTAGAGGGTTCCCCGGCGCATGCCGGACGACACCTTCCCCTCCAATTGGCCAGAACTAGATCCTGAACCCTTAAATAGGTCATTGCATAGGAGCCTTCCCGGTGGGCAGAGACAGACTCGGGCTGTCCCTGCTGATGAAGGACACTGACCATGCTCTTCAACCGAGCCACCATGTTCGCCCTGTCCGAAGGAGGAACCTCATTTGTGGGCTGACCCTGGGACAAAAATGGACCTGGCAACTCCCCCCCCGAGGGGTGTCCTGCTCCGCCAAATCAGAGCCCGACTGAGGGGTGGAACCTGCCAGCTGTGTAAAGGCGGTGCAGGACAGTAGTGCACCCAGCGCACAGGGGTCCCTTGCTAGAGGTCAGGCGCACTTGGGCACAAGGCACTTTAAGATACGAAACCCCGGTGCCTCTAATGCCCCCGACATGGTAAAATGGCTGCTCTAACGGAACACAGCTAAAGCAATGGTCCCCACAATCTCCTGCCTGTTGACTACTGGACAGACCTGCCTGTACTACCTGAAAAGCAACTTCCCTGCAGCTGAAATCAACCCACCAGCCAATGATGCAGCAGCTTCCAGATCCCCACCCTACAACAACAGAAATTTCAGATTCAGAAAGAATATGTAAAAAGTCAAAAGGCTTAGCCCTTCAGGGGACCCTACCTGACCAGGGAAAAAATACAATTCTGTGATTACTCACCTGTAGAATTGGTATTATGAGTATACAGTACATCCTGCTCCAAATCTAATACTTACACTTGGGATATACTCCGCCAGATGGAGCTGGACTGCAGAGACATCGGAAATAGGCTCCTCCCGACCCCTCAAATACCCAGGGACCTCCCACAATCCCCAGTATTGAAAAGCAGTTAATGAGAAGCCGGGAGAATTAAACAATCCAAACTATCAACTATAACAATGATAACAATCACCATACAGGGGATCCAAGAAAATGCAAACCAAGGGTGGGTTGGAGCAGGACGTACTGTATACTCATAATACCAATTCTACAGGTGAGTAATCACAGAATTGCATTATTCTTAGTATACAGTACTAAGTGCTCCAAATCTAATACTTACACTTGGGACATCCAATAGCAGTGTCCATAAAGTAGGGTGGGATCCCCTATAAAAATCAGCAGCAGACAGTTTAAACCACTGCCGCCTGCAGAACCTTTCGGCCAAAAGCAGCATCAGCTGAGGCCCTAACATCAACCTTGTAAAAGTTTGAAAAAGTATGAACAGAAGACCAAGTAGCGGCCTTGTAAACTTGTTCAACAGAAGCCTGGTGCTGAAAAGCCCAAGAGGCACCAATAGCACGAGTGGAATGAGCAGTAAGGCGGAAGGGAGGATTCTTCTCCTTAGCAGAGTAGACCTGAATCACAGCCTGACGAATCCACTTGCTGATAGTAGACTTGGCAGGAGCCAAACCCTTACTAGGACCAGAAGGGACCACAAAAAGAGCATCAGTTTTCCTGAAAGGTGCAGTAGCCACCAAATAGTACTTTAGACACCTAACCACATCCAAAGAGTGCAAAACCCTATCCTTAGCATTGCTAGGATTAGGGCACAAGAAAGGTAGAACAATATCCTGATTCAAATGAAAGACAGACACTACCTTAGGCAGAAAGTCAGGTTTGAAACGAAACACCACCTTGTCCTGGTGTCTCTCATAGTAGGGGGGCTGAATGGAAAGCGCCGCCAACTAAGAAGTGATAGCCACCAGAAATACAACCTTGAGCGTAAGAATGACCAAGGCAGCATCCTGCACAGGTTCAAAGGGAGCACCCTACAGAACCAAGTTCAGATCCCAAACAGGCACCATAGGCTTACGTGGGGGGCGCACATGAGTGACCCCCTGGAAAAAAGTCCTGATCAGAGGGTGCTGAGCAAAGGACTTCTGGAAGAAAATAGCCAGGGCAGAAACCTGACCCTTCAGAGTACTGAGTTGGAGCCCCATCTCCAACCCATGCTGCAGGAACTCCAGAATCCTGGGTATAGAGAACACACGACAGGGAAGAAACCTAGACTCACACCAGTCAATGTAGGCACGCCAAACCCTGTAATAAATGGAAGAGAAAGACTTCTTCCTAGCTTTAATCAAAGTATCCACAACTGAGGAAGACAGCCCCTTCTCCATCAAGATGGAGGTTTCAGCAGCCAACCCGTCAAAGCCAGAGTTTGTAAATTGGGATGGCGTAGTGAGCCCTGAGTGAGCAGGTCTGGCACCAAGGGCAGAGCGTACTGATCTGCTGCCAGCTGTACCACGTCTGAGAACCACACTCTTCTTGGCCACCTGGGGGCCACCAGAATTGCTGGCACCCCTTCCAGAGCAATCTTGCGCAGAACCCTGCCCAGCAGGGGGATTGGAGGGAAGACATACAGGAACTGAAAGTCCTGCCATGACATTGCTAGCTCATCCGTGGTCAAGGCCGGAGGATCCCAAGACAGAGAGACAAAAGCTGGGAGCTTGTGATTGTGGCGGGACGCAAACAGATCCACATCTGGTTGGCCCCAACGGTGACACAGAGATTTAAACACCCTGCTGTATAGGGACCATTCTCCCTGGCGAGAGGTCCCCCTGCTCAGGGAGTCCGCCAGGCGATTTTCCACCCCCGGGATGTACACAGCTGAAATGCAGGGGACATTGGCCTCTGCCCAAGTCAGGATTAGAGACGCTTCCTGGAGGGCCCCCTTGCTCTAGGTCCCTCCCTGATGATTGATGTAGGCAACTGCCGTCTGGTTGTCCGAGCGCACCTGAACAGGCAGGCCCCGAAGGTGAGTAGTCAAGTGAGCCATAACTAGCCTGATTGCCCGCAGTTCCAAGACACTGATAGGTGTGTGGGCCTCCTGAGGGCCCCACCTCCCCTGGAACCGCAGGGACTTCCAGAAACCCCCCAACCTGACAGACTGGCATCCGTGGTGACCATCTCCCATGAGGGGGCAAGAAAGGATCTGCCCCCCAACAGGTTCCTTGAGTCCATCCACCACGAGAGGGACATCCTGACCAGGGGGGAGAGCACACAGACCCTGTCCAGGGACGCTGGGTCCTTGTCCCATACTGACAATAGGTGAAGTTGCAGAGGCCTCAAGTGGAACTGAGCATAAGGGACCGCTTCGAAGCATGCCACCATCAGGCCCACCAGCTGCATCCCCTGCCTGATGGAGGGATGGGGACAAGCTAGGAGGGACTGAGCCTGTGCAATCAGACTGCCCACCTTCTGTTGAGGAAGGAAGATCCTTGCCTGAACTGTATCCAGATTCATTCCTAGGAATGGAGTTACCAAGGAAGGGGACAGTGAGGACTTGGGGTGGTTGATCACCCATCCAAATGACTCCAGAGTGGACACCACCAGCTGAGTATCCAACTCTGCCTGATGTAGAGACTGGGAAGTGATGAGAATGTCGTCCATATAGGGAAGCACGCGGACGCCCTGACATGCCAGCTGGTCAATGCGCCGGTCCTCAGCATCCCGCGGGGTAGTAGAGTCAGGGGAATGCATGATAGAGGTGTTAGCCCTAGGATCGGGGCATCCACCTCGGGGGGGATGACCAACACTTTACCACCTCAGCAGGAAAGGGATACTTCCTATCCCAACTTTTTGGAACCCCGGGAAGTTTACTGGGGCGCTCCCATTCCTTGAGCACAAGGTTATGGTAATGTGCCTGCTCTGGAAATTCCAAACGTGATTTTGCTGTATGGAAAAGCTCCCCTGACATCTGAGTAGAGACATTACGCCAGCCAGCGCCTTGGTGAACACCCTGGGAGCTGAAGTGAGGCCGAAGGGCAAGGCCACAAACTGGTAGTGTTGATTCATCAGAGCGAACCTGAGGAACCTTTGATGACCTGGGAACACAGGAATATGAAGATAAGCCTCTGTGATGTCCACAGAAGTCATGAAATCCCCTTGGCGCAGGGAACGCAGGGAACTGATTGCAGAGCGCAGAGTTTCCATGCGAAAGCGCCTGCCCCTGACAAACTTCAGTCCAGGATGGGCCTGACTGAACCATCTTTTTTGGGTACCATGAATAGGTTGGAATAAAAGCCCTTGCCTTTTTCTCTTAAGGGGACCTGGCAGATAACCCCCAGCTCCAGGAGGCCTTGCACTGCTTGCACTAGCTCCTGAGCTGACACAGGGTCCTGAGGAATCCGGGATCTGATGAATCTTGGAGGGGGACCGGCAGCAAACTCCAACTTGTAACCGGAGGACACTACCTCCTGAATCCACCGGTGTGAGACATGAAGCCTCCAGACGTGAGTGAAGTGCTGCAGCCGTCCCCCCACCCGGATGGGTGAGGGCGCCCCATCATGCCTGAGGGGGCTTGGGAGAGGATTTTGCTTTGGGACCCCAGGAAGAGCCAGGACGTCCGCGTCCTCTGCCTCTACCCCAGAAATCTCCCCGGGCCCCAGGAAAGGAAACCCCCCTTCCCTGTCTTGCACCACGGTAAGGGAACCCTGACCCCGAAAGGGCCGAGATTGCCGCCTGCGCTGGGGTAACCTGCCTCCCTTAGCAAAAAGCTCCAGGCGGTCCCCAAACAGGCGCAGTCCTTTAAAGGGAAACCCAGTGAGGGCCTTCTTGGCAGCGTTGTCAGCAGCCCACTGGCGCAGCCAAACCGAACGGCGTATAGCCCCCATGAGGGCAGAAGTTCTGGCACACATTCTGATGGTGTCATCCAATGCTGAGAGGACAAAATTTACAAAAACATATCAACTGGAGAGTGCATTAAACACCTCACAAGGCAAATCATCAGAGGCACTATCAAGCATATTTCTGATAAGGGTTCTAGTGGCCACAGCAGTAATGGCAAAGGCACAGACTGGGCACAGCGCCGTTCCCGCACATGCTAAGGCGTGGGATGCCAGCTGGTCAATGCGCCGGTCCTCAGCATCCCGCGGGGTAGTAGAGTCAGGGGAATGCATGATAGAGGTGTTAGCCCTAGGATCGGGGCATCCACCTCGGGGGGGATGACCAACACTTTACCACCTCAGCAGGAAAGGGATACTTCCTATCCCAACTTTTTGGAACCCCGGGAAGTTTACTGGGGCGCTCCCATTCCTTGAGCACAAGGTTATGGTAATGTGCCTGCTCTGGAAATTCCAAACGTGATTTTGCTGTATGGAAAAGCTCCCCTCTTTGCCTGGGAGCCTCAACAGGGAGAGAGATGGACAGAACCTCAAAAATCTCATTAATCTGTCAGTGTCATCCGGGGCCCAGGGGTCAGAGCCAGAATCGTCATGACCCCTTGGTCTCTCATCAGATGAGCCTGAATCAGAAAACAGCTCCCCTTCATCAGACGGGGTATAGCCACAAAGATTCCAAAACTCCTCAGTTCCCATAGGGAAAACAGTGACATTAGGCGTCAAGTGCCGCTTCTTAGCAGGGGCCTTACGCGCTAAGGACTTAGCAATCAACTGCTCAACAGTAGACAGTCTAGAAGACACATCAGGCTGAGAATCCCCGCTAGTATGCAACTCAGTAGGAGTGAGGTTTAAGCTTGGGGGAGTAGGCGAAGTGAAGCGAGGTGCAGCCACTGGCAGGCCAGATTGCAATGCAAGCACCTGCTCAGCACAGGGTACACAGACCCACGCCTTGTCAGCGTCAGCATGAGACTGCCCACACGCTACACACAGCCAGTCTTGTCCCGAAGGGACCCCGGTCACATTATTCTGGGATGCCTCCATATGGCGATTATAGTGGCGCTATACGCAGATAGGGAATAACGCTATATAGCAACCCCGGATGCCCCAATAACCCGCTAGGGAAGTGGGAGTACCATTTTTACAAATCCTACAAGTTATATACTAATACAGGGCCGGGAGAAGCCAAAAGGGTTCGCCCCGCCTGAAAGACATAAGCAGACAAGACATGTAAGCACACAGTAACAGAAGTGAAAGATATAAAGCCACCCGCGAGGGCACTTACGGACCGCGGTAGGTAGGGGTCCGTCGCGCATGGGCCAACCAAGCAGGATAAAGATGGCGTCGGTATACCTCGAGAGGCGGGCCGGTATCAGCGATGACGTGGAGCACGCCAAAGATGGGCCCCGCCCCCCCGAAGAGCGTAAAGCCAGAACGTGCAAGCAGCCAATGATGGCGCACCAGCGCCTGAGGTAATGCCGCCGCCAAGCGCGGAACCAAGACAGCGCGCGACGGCGGCAATTTTAAAAAGACAGTAAAGACAAGTCAGCACGGTGGCTGACACAAGACTAAACAGAATGGAAAAAGAGTGTAAAACACAGAATGCATAGCATATTTACACCCCCCCCCTCTTTTCCACCCAAAGGCTACAAGGAGGATGAGGGAGGACAGCGGCCACTTAAACAGGGCACTATTGCGGGAGGGGCATCCCATAGAGGCTCACCATAAGCCTGAACCGCCTACCCTTTGGTGGGGGATTGCGGTGGAGCAGCGCTCCTAAGCACCTAACAGCGGTGCTGCCTACCTTCACCCGACCAGCGCAGCCAAGGCTAGGAGGCATATTACTAGTGGAACGGGTGGGAATAGTCCTACAGGGCCGCAGGCTACTAGCCCCGCTCACCTGTGAGTAGAGAGCCATTTCTCGTCCTTTGCAGCCAGACTGCAGAGAAATTCTGGGCATTTGTGGGAGGTCCCTGGGTATTTGAGGGGCCGGGAGGAGCCTATTTTCGATGTCTCTGCAGTCCAAGCGCCATCTGGCGGAGTATATCCCAAGTGTAAGTATTAGATTTGGAGCAGTACATACTGTATACTAAGAATACGTGGGCAGCCATGCTGGATTCAATCCTCAGCTCAGGAGAACCAGGAAGAAGTGCAAGAGCTGCAATGCAACGATCTGGAGTTCCAGCAGGGATCTCCGGACAACACACAAGATGGTGGCGCCTCGCACTGCTAGTGAAAAGGGGGGTGGAGCCATGGACCATGCCCCTCCTCCTGTCTACCACTGTAAGGCCTGAGCGGGTTGAAGCTAAGCACCTTGCCGGCATTGCAGGCGTAGCCGGTTTGCCCCCTTTCAAAATTAGCCAATCGGCTGAGCTGCATGGCCGGTAGCCCCAGTAGCCCTGGGGAAGCAAGTCTCTTGCGGGGTGTTATGGAGCCATGGGTGTGGATGACTGAGGGGGGCTAGAGGGAACAGTTGGAGTCACACAGTAGGACCACCATGCAAGGCCTGAAGATCAGGTACCCTGCTGCAGTAAATTCCAATACTGCAGCCAGACCTGCATGATTCAGATTATGGACTGCACAAAATGAAGAAAACTTCTTCCATACCTTCCCATAGATCTTACGGGTAACCATTTTTCTTCTCTGGAGAAGAGACTTATTGACTTGACTAGAAAGCCCCTTACTCCTCAGCAGGCCCCATGCCATCAGGCAGAGGCTCGGTTTCTGAGGGTGGAACATTGGTCCCTCATGTAGCAGGTCTGCTGTCAGAGGGAGTGATACCGGAAAACCTACTGACATTTGTTTTAGTAGGGAGAACCAGAGTCTCCTGGGCTACCAGGGAGCAATCAGGATCACCCTTGCCTGGTCCAATTGTATCTTCCTTATGACTAGGGAGAGAATCTGGAATGGGGGAAAGGCATAACAGAGTTAACGTTCCCCAATTTTGACCCAAGTTGTCCCCCTCCCCAGAGCTCCCTGACTTGACTTGGAATTTTGTCTGGTGGCTAAGAGATCCACCGCAGGGGAGCCCCATCGGTCTACCAGTTACCTGAAGACATTCTCCCAGTCTGTCTGCCTGAGCTGAATTCCACTGAGAAAGTTTAGTTGTCCTTTGACTGGGCTGCTCTCAATGAGACCACCATTGAGAGCAGCCCAAATGACAACTGCTTCCTGTTGGGGACAGGGCCCGCCCCTCTGGATCCCGCACGTGTGTGTGTACACTGCCCCTCCTGGACCCGCAGTAATATGCCGGTAAAATGGTACACCACCAGGAACACTGCCTGAGCCTGCTAGAGAGAGGGGAGGGAGTCTGGACAACAAAATAGGGACGTAGAATCCAGCTGGTTTCCAAGGGCCATACTGGAGGATGTTTTGGGAAAATCCAGACATCTTCACAGTCCCTTGAGACCTCAAGGAGATCATGCCACAGCCTGCCCTATATAGGCTGGGAGGAGCTAGTTTTTTTTGCAGTCCCCGTCTACGGCTGAGATTAAACCATGCGTTGCTACTGATGGTGCCCCGGAATGGAAGAAATGAGAAAATGTATTTATTTTATTATTTATGTTACTTACTTCTGACTGATCCATCCCCTAACACTGTGTCCCACATCGATTTATGTTCACCTGTGGCTTCTATACACAGACACCAGTAAAAACAAAAAGAGATTTCTTTTCTTTACTCACCTCTGATCTTCAGCTCCGCTGTCCCTTGATGATTTTGATCACAGATGCAGTGATTGGTGGGGGGGAAGCAGAATATAAGACAGCCGCTAAATGACATTCGGGGGGGCATTCAGAATGCTGGAACATAAACCCCCAGCGCTCACGTGGGTAGTGAGGTTGTCCAATTAGAGCTATTTGCAGTGCATATGTAAATGGCTTTGTTTACATGCAGATCCCCAGGAGCCCAGGCACTCTCACAGCCTGAAAATGCAGCTGCTGGATGTTGGCATCGCCCATCTTTAAGATTCGAGGGCTGACCGCCTTGGTTTTGTTCCGCATTAAGTGTGGGTTTTGCAAGGCAGTGCTTGGCGTGCTCCTGCATAGGGAGTCACTGTGACTAACGCGAGGTATCTGTCTGCCTGAGCTGAATTCCACTGAGAAAGTTTAGTTGTCCTTTGACTGGGCTGCTCTAAATAAGACCACCATTGAAAGCAGCCCAAATGACAACTGCTTCCTGTAAGGTTGCAGGGAGACCTTTTTTCAGAAGCTGAGAGGATTCTGTGCAGTGGGAGCTGTAGCAGGAGAGAAAAAATGAGTAGTGATTTGTTTGACCCTTTAAACCACCAAATCAGACCTTCTAAAAACACACCACGTACATAAAACTTCTAAGGCATGGTTATTATGTCTGTTCTCATTTTTTTCAAACTGAGACCTCACCTTCAGTAACTCGTCCTTATTTGCCCAACTTTTTCCAGTCAAAGCAGTCTATTGATTTCAATAAGGGCCCGTCAGCTGCTGCATGAAGTAAACCCTCAGCTGTCCTGTGGCTTCCCAGTGACAGATTTACTTTAACGTTATATAACAGAAAACACCAAAATCGTTTACAAGAAAACAAAAACATACCTTTATTTTGGGCAGGAATCCAATACGGCACCGTCTCTGGTCAAGGATCCTAGGTTCTCTTACTTTTACTCCAAGATGTTTCATATATGTCCAGATCACATACTGTATGGAGCCACTGTAAGAGACATTAAAGAGTAATTTATGGCGCTCTATAATCAACAGTAATAAATGTGGTAAAAAAAAGTTTAAAATACGTATTTTAGAACTAACACCTTCAAAACATCAGAACGTAGCCCAGTGGCCAGACACATCAATAACCAACACATCATTCTTATATAGGTTTTAGCATGCTAGATAGAATAAACCAGCACCACAGAGTGGGTGACTGAATCAAAACCATTCCACAAATAGAAAATACAATTCTATGATTACTCACCTTGTAGAATTGGTATTATAAGTATGCAGCACGTACTGCTCCAGATAATGATTCATAACAGATGGGAATTACCTCCGCCAGAGGGCGCTGGACTGCAGAGATGGCAAAAAGAGGCCCCTCCCGGTACCCATATATACCCGGGACCTCCCACAAATTCCCCAGTTTTGAAAAGCAGTAAGGTAACCAGGAAGGGCAAATAACCAGTAACAACTTAACAAGGATAACAATTACCGTACAGAGGATCCAAGATAAAGCAATCAGGGTGAGGTGGAGCAGGACGTGCTGCATACTTATAATACCAATTCTACAAGGTGAGTAATCACAGAATTGTATTATTCTAAGTATGCAGCACGTCCTGCTCCAGATAATGATTCATAACAGATGGGACATCCAATAGCAGTGTCCATACATAGGGTGGCATCCCCAAAAGCAACAACGCGCAGTTCAAACCACTGCCGCCTGCAGAACTTTGCGGACAGAGCAGCCTAATGCACAGGCTCAAGGAGGCAGACAAAACCAAATTCAAATCCCAGACTAGTAACAGAGGGTTACGGGGGGGACGCACATGAGCAACCCCCTGGAAGAAGGTCTTGACAAGAGGATGTTGAGCGAAAGACCTCTGGAATAAAACAGCCAAGGCAGATACATGACCCTTGAGAGTGCTGAGCTGAAGTCCCAGATCCAAACCATGTTGAAGGAACTCCAGGATCCTAGGGATGGAAAACACATGACAGGGAAGGACCTTAGACTCACAATGTAGGCCCGCAAAATCCTATAGTAAATGGAGGAGGATTTCTTCCTAGCCCTGATCAAGGTACTGACTACAGAGACAGAAAGCCCTTCTTCCATCAAGATGGAGGTTTCAGCAGCCAGGCCATCAAAGCCAGCGTTTGTAAATTGGGATGGCAAAGCCGTCCCTGAGTGAGAAGGTCCGGGACCATGGGCAAAGCGTACTGATCTACTGCTAGCTGTACGATGTCTGGGAACTACACCTGTCTTGGCCAGCGGGGGCCACCAGAATTACTGGCACCCTTTCTTAAACCAACTTGCGCAGAACCCTGCCCAGCAGGGGGAATGGAGGAAACAGATACAGGAGACAGAACCCCTGCCAGGATAGAGTCAGAGCATCCACGGCCAGGGGATCCTGGGACAGAGAGACAAAGACTGGGAGCTTGTGGTTGTGGTGAGATGCAAACAGATCCACGTCCGGCGCCCCCCAATGGAGACACAGGGATTGGAAGACCTCGCTGCTGAGAGACCATTCCCCCCAGGCAAGAGGTCACCCTGTTCAGAGAGTCTGCCTCCAGATTCTCCACCCCCGGAATGTACACAGCTGAAATGCAAGGGACATTGTCCTCCGCCCAAGAGAGAATCATGGACACTTCCCTGAGGGCACTCTTGCTCCGAGTCCCTCCCTGATGATTGATGTAGGCAACCTCCGTCTGGTTGTCTGAGCGTACTTGGCCAGGCCGGCCCTGAAGGTGAGGAGTCAAAGGGTCCAGAACCAACCTGACCGCCCTTAGTTTCAGGATGTTGATAGGAGCATGGGCCTCCTGAGGGCCCCACAGCCCCTGGAATTGTAGGCTTTTCCAGAAGCCCCCCCAACCTGTCAGACTGGCATCCGTGGTGACTGTCTCCCAACAGGGGGCCAGGAAGGATCTGCTCCCCAACAGGTTCCTCGAGTCCAGCCACCACAAGAGGGACCGCCGGACCAGAGGAGACAGAACGAAAGCCTGATCCAGAGACAGGGGACTCTTGTCCCAGACTGATAGGAGATGGAGTTGAAGAGGTCTCATGTGAAACTGCGCATAGGGAACCGCCTCGAAGCAGGACACCATCTGCCCCACTAGCTGCATCCCCTGCCGGATGGAGGGGTGAGGGCATGACAGAAGGGAGTGAACTAGAGCTTGCAGAGAGTCCACCTTCTACTGAGGAAGAAAGATCCTGGCCTGAACAGTATCCAGAGTCATGCCCAGGAAGGAAATCACCAAAGATGGGGATAGGGAAGATTTGGGGTGATTGATCACCCAGCCGAACGACTCCAGAATGGTCACCACCCGCTGGATATCCCTTTCTGCCTAATGGAGAGACCGACAAGTGATGAGAAGGTCGTCCAAATATGGAAGAATTTGAATGCTGAGCTCTGAGAAAAGCCATAACACCTGCCAGCACCTTGGTGAAGACTCTGGGAGCCGAGGTGAGACCGAAGGGCAGAGCTACAAATTGGTAATGCTGGTCTTCCACCGCGAACCTGAGAAATTTCTGATGCCCTGGGTAGACTGGAACATGAAGGTACGCGTCCTTGATGTCTATGGAGGACATGAAGTCCCCCGGGCGCAACAAGCCGACAGCTGAGCGCAGGGTCTCCATGCGAAAGTGCCTGGTTCTGACAAATTTGTTGAGAAGTTTTAAGTCCAGGATGGGCCTGATTGAGCCATCCCTTTTGGGCACTGTGAAAAGATTGGAATAGCCCTGACCACTTTTCCAAAGAGGGACCTGACAGATGATCCCCCATGTCCAGAAGGTTTTGCACAGCCAGAAACAGACAATGAGCTGCCAGGGGATTTTGAGGGATCCGGGACCTGAGGAATCTTGGGGGCAGCCAGGCAGCGAACTCTATCTTGTAGCCGGAGGAAACCACCTCCAGAATCCACCGGTCTGAGACCTGTTGTCTCCAGACATGAGCGAAGAGCCTCAGCCGCCCCCCCACCCGGATGGGTGAGGGCGCCCCTTCATGGCTGAACAGGCTTGGTGGCAGACTTGGGCTTAGAGCCCCAGGAGGCTCCTGGGCGGACACGTCCTCTGCCTCTGCTCCAGAAGTCACCCCTGTGTCCCACAAAGGATACCCCTCTCCCAGACCTGGATCCGCGGAAGGAGGGGGTAAAGGTGCCTGAACCCCGAAAGGGCCGCGGCTGTTTCTTACGCTGGGGCAACTTACCTCCCTTAGCAAACAGGTCCAAGCGATCACCAAATAGGCGCAGCCCCTTAAAGGGGAGCCCCGTGAGAGCCTTTTTAGCAGCGTTGTCAGCTGCCCACTGGCGCAGCCAAACAGAGCGGCGTATAGCAACCACCAAGGCTGAGGTTCTACTACACATCCTAATGGTGTCATCTAGAGCAGAAAGGATATAAGCAATAAAAATCTCACAATGTGACAAGGCCCTGAATTCGGCACTAGAAGCATCATCAGGGGCACTTTCCAGCAGACCCTTGAGGAGAGTCCTGATAGCCACAGCAGTAATAGCAGAAGCACAGACAAGGCGCAATGCAGATCCCACACAGGCAAAGGCATGGGAAGCCAACTGGTCAATGCGCCTGTCCTCATTATCCTTCAGGGTAGTGGAATCAGGGGAATGCACCACAGAAGTGTTGGACAACCCCAAGACAGGAGCATCCACTTCCGGGGGGGTTGACCAACATTTAACCACTTTGGTGGGAAAGGGATACCTTTCATCCCAGCCCTTAGGGATTCCGGGAAGCCGGCTGGGACGTTCCCACTCTTTGAGAACAAGATTATTGAAATGGGCCTGTTCTGGAAATTCCAAACGTAACTTAGCAGTATTAAACAATTCCCCCCGCTATTTGGGAGCAGCAACAGGAAGGGAAATAGAGAGCACTTCAAGAATCAAAAGTCTATTGGTGTCATCAGCATCCCAGGGATCAGAGCCAGGGTCAGCACCACTGTAATGTTGATCATCAGACAGCTCTGAATCCGAGAACAATTCCCCCTCTTCAAGGGGGGTATAGTCAGTCATGTCCAGAAAATCCTCAGTTTCCATAGGGAAAACAGACGCACCAGGCGCCTCTTAGCCGGGGCCTTACGGCCCGCAGAGCTAGCAATTAACCTCTCAATGTTAGCCAGCCTAGAAGACACATCAGGTTGAGACTCCCCACTAGTGTTCAGCTCACTGGGAGTCAAATTCAGGCAAGGGGGAGTAGGTGAAGACATAGTGGGCGCAGGCCCAGTCACCGATAGCCCAGAATGCAGCGCAAGCGCCTGCTGGGCGAAGGACGCCCAGGCCCGCACATCATCACTTACAGGGGATGCCCCATGCGCCACACACAGCCGGGCTTGTCCCGAGGGGACCCTGAGCACAATATCTTGTGAAGCCTCCATATGGTGATTATAGTGGGCTGATTGGCCAATAGGAATTACGAGGTAAAAACAACCCGGGATGCCCCAAAGGTCCGCCAGGGAAGTGGGAGGATTTTACTAATCAGGCCTCTGATAAAGTTTTAGCAACTAATAGAGGGGGGTAGGACCGGGAGAAACCTCTATGCAGTTTCTCCAGCCTGAAAGACAAAAAGCATACAGAATAAACACCTGACAAATACATAAGCCCGCAGGGGCACTCACGGACCGCGGTGGAGAGTCACAGGTCACGCCGGAGGAAGAGTCCAAAATGGCGCTTGGTACCTCAAGGGGCGGGCCGCAGGGAGAACAATGCGAAGCGCGCTGCCCGATAAGCTCCGCCCCCAAGAAAGCACGAAGGCCTAACGTGTGACTGGCCAGCCAATAGGGGTGCAGCGCCTGAAGTGACGTCACCACTGACTGCGGAAACGCCAAAAGGCGCGCGCGTCAGATTTGAAACAGTAAACTGAAAGAGTAAAAGCCCGGGCACGGAGCCCAGAATAGTGACAGCAAAAAAGGCACAAATACACACTATACTAAACACACACACATACACCCTACACCCCCCGAACGAGCGGGACAGCGTGAGGAGGGGGGGGGGCGGTGACCAGCTAGCAGAGGCCCACCAAGGACCGGGGAGGGGGCGAAAGGGGCATCCCAAATCAGGCTCACCATAAGCCTGCACTGCCTACCCTTTGGTGGGGGATTGCGGTTGGAGCAAGGCTCCTAAAACACCTGTAAAAGGTGCAGCCTACCAACACCCAAGCTGGGAGGCATAAATGAAGAAATGGAACGGGTGGGAATAGTTCTACAGGGCCACGGGCTGATAAGCCCTGCTCACCTGCGAACAGAGAAGCCATCATTCTTGTCCTTCGCAGCCGACTGCAGAGAAGAAACAGGGGAATTTGTGGGAGGTCCCGGGTATATATGGGACCGGGAGGGGCCTCTTTTTGCCATCTCTGCAGTCCAGCGCCCTCTGACGGAGGTAATTCCCATCTGTTATGAATCATTATCTGGAGCAGGACGTGCTGCATACTTAGAATACAAAGTTAAACTATACTAACAGTCACCGACCAAGCTAAAGCACATAAAAACAAACACCTTGCTATCAGAGACACATAAGACTTCCGGTATCACATCCCCTGAATAGTTTGCTCCATGATGGAATGCAACACAAATCAGCATTACCTATGCTTACTGGCACTTACTGAGTGCACCTGTGCTCGGTTATAGATCACCGGCATCTCTAACTAGCCAGGCATTTGCCAACCCCTGCCCTCCCAACATCCCAATTGGTCGCTGCAATATCCCATCAGACGGGGCCAGCCAACAGCTAGCATAGTATCTACTCCAGCACCCCACTTAGGGCATCAGAAACTCACCCAGCGCAATCCTGCCACCAACTACACCTCTACCAGAATCTACTGCACCAACTATGTAAAAGTTCCTTATCCTTCCATCTACTATCCGGCATATAATTTACTTACTATGCTTTACCAAGCCAGGCAAAATATATTATGCCTTCAAGCTAATCTACCACATTACATCTTCCTAAGCTTATATAGGATCTAACTTGTGGATGGTCGCTACCCACAATTACCAATACATAGTGCTTAATACAAGCAACACAATAACCGCACCGCGCATTCTACATATCCCTTACATTATTGCCTCTCTTGTATACCTATAGCATAGACAGCATCACAAGATACATATACTAAAAGATAACAATACCAAACAACACTACCATAATAATTAAATACTGAATACTACTATATATATTATATATTAGAAAACCTGCACATCACTGGCTTAAATAGTACTTCGATACGGCTAATATTTCTACAGCCAGGTTAAACCCCTGCATGCTACAGCAACTCTAGCTGCTTACTACCTTTCTTACGTGCCCCTTTTTTAAACTACAGTCTATCGTAACAAGTAGAGCTGCAGGGGGGAAGGAGGTGCATAAGACCCCTCTAATAGCGGATGAATTCCAGACCTACTCCTTCACAACACTGAAAGCGCCTCTGCCCAGGGAGCGCACCGGGGCCCTGCCAGTTCGCTAAATAACAAACAACCTTCAGAATTCAAAAGAAACCTTTAAGAGCACACCACCAGATATATATATAAAAAAAAACAATCTTTTAATTCATATAAGAACACCAACTGAAAAACCACATATACACAAAAGACAATTTAAAAACATATAAGCATCCTCCAGGTTTTATAATCAATCGTTAAACATATATATATATATATATATATATATATATATATATATATATAATCACTATAATGGTCAGCACTAGTGTGCAAATCAAATAATGCAGCTGACAACGGCAGCAAAAATACAATTCTGTGAAATACTCACCTGTAGAATTGGTATTATAAGTATACAGTACGTCCTGCTCCAGATAGATTACTTACACTTGGGTTATCCTCCGCCAGATGGTGCTGCACTGCAGAGACATGTAAAACAGGCTCCTCCCGGCCCCTCAAATACCCGGGGAACTCCAACAAATCCCCAGCATTGAAAAGCAGTGAACAAAGAAGCCGGGAGATTTTAACCACCCAAAAACTGGTAACTATAACAACTATAACAACAGACTACAGGGTCTGTTCCGAGGGATTGGCGCTTGGCAAATGTGGTGCTAATATTCAAAAAGGGATCTAGGGGGGAACCTGGGAACTACAGACCGGTAAGCTTAACATCTGTGGAGGGCAAGCTGTTTGAAGGTTTCTTAAGGGATACTATCCTGGAGCCCCTTGGGGAAAATGACCTTATTACTCCATATCAGCATGGATTTATGAGGAATCGCCCCTGCCAGACAAACCTAATCAGCTTTTATGAGGAGGTAAGTTCAAGATTGGATCAGGGGGAATCATTGGATATCATATATCTTGACTTTTCTAAAGCATTTGATACTGTGCCACATAAAAGGCTGGTACAAAAGATGAGAATGCTTGGACTGGGGGAAAACGTGTGCAGATGGGTGGGAAATTGGCTTAATGATCGGAAGCAGAGGGTGGTTATCAATGGTACACACTCAGATTGGGTCACCGTTACTAGTGGAGTACCACAAGGGTCAGTTCTGGGACCAATTCTCTTCAATATATATATATATATATATATATATATATATATATATATATATATATATATATATAAAAATGACATTGGGTATGGATTAAACAGTAAAGTCTCAATCTTTGCAGATGATACTAAGCTGAGTAAAGTAATTAAAACAAAAGAGGACAGCAGGCAGCTACAAACAGATTTAGCTAAATTGGAAGCATGGGAAGTTAAATGGCAAATGAAGTTTAACACAGATAAATGTAAGGTTATGCACATGGGAAGGAGAAATCTGTGTCATGATTACACATTAAATAAAGAAACACTTGGTAAAACAACAATGGAAAAGGACCTAGGGGTTTTAGTTGACAATAAGCTCAACTGTAGTAATCAATGCCAGGCAGCTGCTGCCAAGGCAAATAGGATCATGGGGTGCATCAGGAGGGGCATAGGTGCTCATGACCAGAGCATCATTTTACCCCTGTACAAGTCACTGGTCAGACCCCATATGGAATATTGTGTACAGTTCTGGGCACCTGTGCTTAAGAAGGACATATCAGAACTGGAGCACGTTCAAAGAAGGGCAACAAAGTTAATAAAAGGAGTGCGGGGGCTAGAGTACCCGGAAAGATTGTCCAAGGTAGGTTTATTTAGTCTGGAAAAAAGACAATTGAGGGGTGATCTAATAACTATGTATAAATATATTCAGGGTCAATACAAAGATCTGTCCCACAATCTATTTATACCCCGGAGTGTAACCATAACCCGGGGGCATCCACTAAGGTTAGGGGAAAGGTGCTTTCTCCACCGACATAGGAGGGGATTCTTCTCTGTAAGAGCAGTGAGACTATGGAACTCGCTGCCAGAGGAGGTAGTAATGATGGATACAGTAAAAACGTTCAAAAGTGGCCTTGATGCCTTCCTGGCATGTAATAACATTTCCAGCTATGGCTACTAGACCACTGGAAGGAATTAAACAGGCTGAACTGGATGGACTAAAGTCTTTATTCAGCCTTACATACTATGTTACTATGATAACAATCACCATACAGGGGATCTAGAATAATGCAAAAACCAGGGTGGGTTGGAGCAGGACGTACTGTATACTTATAATACCAATTCTACAGGTGAGTATTTCACAGAATTGTATTATTCTTAGTATACAGTACATCCTGCTCCAGATAGATTACTTACACTTGGGACATCCAATAGCAGTGTCCATAAAGCAGGGTGGGATCCCCAACAAAAAAGGTAACAGCAGACAGTTTAAACCACTGCCGCCTGTAAAACCTTGCCGCCAAAAACAGCATCAGCTGAGGCCCTAACATCATCCTTGTAAAACTTTGAAAAGGTATGAACAGAAGACCAAGTAGCAGCCTTGCAAACTTGTTCAACAGAAGCCTGGTGCTGGAAGGCCCAAGAGGCACCAATAGCACAAGTAAAATGAGCAGTAAGGCGGAAGGGAGGACTCTTCCCCTTAGCAGAGTTGGCCTGACTCACAGCCTGGCGAATCCATTCGCTAATAGTAGACTTGGCAGGAGCCAAACCCCTCCTGGGCCCAAATGGACCACTAAAAGAGCATCAGTTTTCCTGAAGGACGCAGTGACTACCAGGTAATACTTCAGACACCTGACGACATCCAAGGAATGCAGAACTCTTTCCTAAGCGTTGCTAGGATAAGGGCACACTGAAGGAAGGACAATATCTTGATTTAAATGAAAAGCAGACACCGCCTTAGACAGAAAGTCTGGCTTAAAGCGGAACACCACCTTGTCCTGGTGTCTCTCATAGTATAGACAGATCCGCCAACTCAAGACACAGGCCTGACCGAAGTAATGGCCACCAGAAGACAACCTTGAGGGTAAGCATAACCAGAGCAGCATCCTGTATAGGTTCAAAGTGGGCACCCTGCAAGGCAGACAAAACCAAAGTTCAAATCCCAAACAGGGGCCATAGGTATACGTGGGGGACGCACATGAGTAACCGCCTGGAAAAAGGTCTTAACCAAAAAATGCTGAGCAAAAAATTTCTGAAAGAAAAAACAGACAGGGCAGACACCTGACCCTACAGAGCACTGAGTTGGAGTCCCGACTCCAACCCATGCTGTAAAAACTCCAGAACACTGGGAACTGACAACACCCGACAGGGAGGAGACCTAGACTCACACCAGTCAAAGTAGGTACGTCATACCCTGTGATAGATGGAAGAAGAGGCTTTCTTCCTAGCCTTCACCATGGTATCAACCACCAAGGCGGACAAGCCTTTCTCCATCAAGATGGAGGTTTCAGCAGCTAGGCCGCAAAGCCAGAGTTTGTAAATTGGGATGGCGTAAGGGGCCCTGAGTGAGCAGATCTGGCACCCTTGGCAGAACGTACTGATCTACGATCATCAGCACCACGTCTGTGAACCACACTCTTCTTGACCACCTGGGGGCCACCAGAATCGCTGGTACCCCTTCCAGAGCAATCTTGAACCCTGCTCAGCGAGGGGAATGGAGGAAAGACATACAGGAACCGAAATTCCAGCCATGACATGGACAGAGCATCCGTGGTTCAGGCCAGAGGATCCTGAGACAGGGAGACAAGACTGGCATCTGTGGTGACCATCTCCCAGGAGGGGGCCAGAAGGACCTGCCGCCCAGCAAGTTCCTGGAGTCCAGCCACCACGAAAGAGACCGCCTGATTAAGGGAGAGGGAGCATACAGACCTCGTCCAAGGACGTCGGGTCCTTGTCCCAAACTGACAGAAGGTGAAGATGTAGAGGCCTCAAATGGAACGGAGCAAAAGGCACCGCCTCGAAGCACGCCACCATCAGGCCCACCAACTGCATTCCCTGCCTGAGGGAGGGATGGAGACACGACAGCAGGAACCTCACCTGCGCAGTTAGAGCTTCCACCTTCTGTTGAGGAAGGAATATCCTTGACTGAACCTTATCCAGAATCATTCCCAGGAACGGGGTCACCGAGGAAGGGGACAGAGAAGACTTGGGGTGATTGATCACCCAGCCGAAGGACTCCAGGGTGGCCACCACCAGCTGAGTGTCCAACTCTGCCTGCTGTAGAGACCGAGAGTGATGAGTATGTCGTCCAGGTAAGGCAGCACGTGGATGCCCCTTGGCCTCATCAGAGACATAACCCCCGCCAGCACCTTGGTGAGCACTCTGGGAGCTGAAGAGAGGCCAAATGGCAAGGCCACAAATTGGCAATGTTGATCTTCCAACGCGAATCTGAGGAACCTTGGTGTCCTGAAAACACAGGGATGTGAAGGTAAGCGTCTTTGATGTCCACAGACGTCATGAAACCCCTGGGGCGCAAGGAGCTGATGGCCGAGCGCAGAGTTTCCATGCGAAAACGCCTGTTCTTGACAATTTTGTTGAAAATCTTTAAATCCAGAATGGGCCTGACTGACCCATCTTTTTAAGGAACTGTGAAGAGGTTGGAGTAGAGCCCCTTGCCTCTGTCTCCTAAGGGAATGCAAATGACCCCCAGACCCAGCAGGCCTTGCACGGCCTGCGCCAACACCTGAGCTGAGACAGGGTCCTGGAGGATCCGGGACCTGATGAATCTTGGGGGAGGCCGCACAGCAAACTCTATCTTGTAGCCGGAGGACACTACCTCCTGAATCCACCGGTCTGAGGCGTGATGCCTCCAGACTTGAGCAAAGTGCCGCAGCCGTCCCCCCACCCTGACGGGCGAGGGCGCCCCATCATGCCTGAGGGGGGTTGGGAGAGGATTTGGGCTTAGCCCCCCAGGAGGAGCCAGGACGTTGTCTCTGCTCCTGTGCCAGGAATCTGCACGAGCCGCGAAGTACACCCCTTTTTCTTGTTTAGCACCATGGTAGGGGGGTGAAGGGGAGCCCTGGCCCCGAAGGGGCCGAGACTGCCGTCTGCGCTGGGGTAACTTACCTCTCTTAGCAAAAAGGTCTAGACAGGCCCCAAACAGGCGTAGCCCCTTAAAAGGAAGCCCAGTGAGGGCCTTCTTTGCAGCATTGTCAGCACCCCACTGTCGCAGCCAAATCAAGCGGCGTATAGCCACCACGAGGGCAGAAGTTCTGGCACACATTCTGATGGTGTCATCCAATGCTAATAGGACAAAATTTACAAAAACATCACAACTGGAGAGTGCATTAAACACCTCACAAGGGAGATCATCAGGGGCACTATCAAGCATATTTCTGATAAGGGTTCTAGTGGCCACAGCAGTAATGGCAGAGGCACAGACCGGGCGCAGCGCCGTCCCTGCACATGCAAAGGCGTGGGAGGCCAGCTGGTCAATGCGCCGGTCCTCAGCATCCTGCAGGGTAGTAGAATCAGGGGAATGCATGACAGGGGTGTTAGATAGCCCTAGGATCGGGACATCCACCTCGGGGGGGATGACCAACATTTAACCACCTCAGGGGGAAAGGGATACTTCCTATCCCAACTCCTTGGAACCCCGGGAAGTTTACTGGAGCACTCCCATTCCTTGAGCACAAGGGTAATGTGCCTGCTCTAGAAATTCCAAACGTGATGTTGCTGTATGGAAAAGCTCCCCTCTTTGCCTGGGAGCCTCAACAGGGAGAGAGATGGACAGAACCTCAAAGATCTGGGTCAATAATCTGTCAGTGTCATCCGGGGCCCAGGGGTCAGAGCCAGAATCGTCATGACCCCTTGGTCTCTCATCAGATGAGCCTGAATCAGAAAAGAGTTCTCCTTCATCAAATGGGGTATAGCCACACAGATTCATAAACTCCTGAGATCCCATAGGGAAAACAGTAACATTAGGCGTCGAGTGCCGCTTCTTACCAGGGCCCTTACGCGCTAAAGACCTCGCAATAATCTGTTCAGCAGTAGGCAGTCTAGAAGGCACATCAGGCTGAGAATCCCCACAAGTATGTAACTCAACAGGAGTGAGATTTAAGCTGGGGGGAATAGGTGAAGTGAAACGAGGTGCAGCCATTGGCAGGCCAGATTGCAATGCAAGCACCTGCTCAGCACAGGGTACACAGACCCACGCCTTGTCAGCGTCAGCATGAGGCTGTCCACACGCTACACACAGCTGGTCTTGTCCCAAGGGGACCCCGGTAACACTATCCTGGGATGCCTCCATATGGTGATTATTAGGCACAATATGCCAGTAGGGATTGACGCTATAAAGCAACCCTGGATGCCCCAATGACCCGCTAGGGAAGTGGGAGTAATTTTACAAGGCCCAACTATCAATTACACCAGGCCGGGAGATGCCAATGGATTCACCCTCTGAAAGACACAATGTGAAGAAGAGGTGTCAGAACCAAACTCACTACAAAGAGTATAAAGCTGCCCGCGATGGCACTTACAGACCGCGGTTAAGTAAGAACATCACCCGCGCGTGCGACCTGACAACATGGCGCCGAGAGTACCTCGAAGGGCGGGCCAGAGCGAGCCGTGACGCAGGGCACGCCAGGCCCCCCCCCCCCCCGAAGAGCGCGAAGTCCACCGACAAGCAGCCAATGAGAACGCAGAAGCGTCTGAGGTAACGCTGCCACCCGGCGCGGAACATCCAAATGAAGGAAAAGACGCGCGCGCGGCAGCGGCATTGCAATAGTAAAGAAAAAGACAAGTCAGCGCGGCGGCTGACGCCACATATACTAGTCAAAAGACAAGAGAAAACACTGTATGCGCGAATCACGATACACACTAACCCACACTCCCCCCCCCCCCCTTCTTTCCCTCCCGAAGGCTACAGGCAGAATGAGGGAGGATGGCGGACCTCTGTACAGGACCCACCGCTACACGGGGCATGGGACAATAATGCGGGAGGGGCATCCCATAAAGGCTCACCATCAGCCTATACCGCCTACCCTTTGGTGGGGGATTGCGGTGGAGCAGGGCTCCTTAAGCACACATGGTGCCACCTACCTTCACCCGACTAGCGCAGCCCAGGCTGGGAGGCACATCACACGAAGAACGGGTGGGAATAGTCCAACAGAGCCACAGGCTAATAGCCCCGCTCACCTGCGAGAGAGTGATAATTTCATGTCTTCGCAGTAAGCACTGCAGAGTAGTCTGGGGGATTTGTGGGAGGTCCCCCTGTATTTGAGGGGCCGGGAGGAGCCTGTTTTACATCACTGTTTTACATTACGTCTCTGCAGTGCAGCGCATTCTGGCGGAGGATAACCCAAGTGTAAGTAATCTATCTGGAGCAGGACGTACTCTATACTAATATATATATATATATATATATATATATATATATATATATATATATATATATATGTGTGGTGAATAAATACCAATTAATGTGCCCCAAAAAATATAATGAATATCAGTGTAAACTATTGAATCACCCTCAAAATCTCTCTCCCCGGCCAGCGGGCCCGCCCCTTCTTGTTTTCTGCTGATGACGGCGGCCGGGTCATCAGGGGGGCGTGCCCGCTGGCCGGGGTGAGATGCGCCCTGTCAGCCGGATATCCGGCGGGGGGCGCAACGCGGCGTGAGGCCATCACCGCAGCGTAAAGGGAGGAGGGGGTGGAACCAGCACTTACCCCTATCAGAAGCCGTGGAGCGCACGGGGCAGCGGTGTGTCCTCCAGCCAGTCTTTCAGCTGAATAATGGCGGTATCTATTTTTTTGTACAGATCCTGTGTTATGTTTACCTGCATGTTCTAAGGCAGTTTGCAAGCTCTTTCTCTTGCATCTACACCTGTTGTTTTTTGTATGAGTATTGAATCTGGGTATTTGAGTATAGATTGATATAGCACTGTGCACTTTATTAGGAGATTGAGGAGGTTGAAATTTATGGGATATCTGTGAGGATTGTCTAAGCACTGTGCACTTTATTAGGAGATTCAGGACGTTGAATCTCATGGGATAATTTTGAGGGTGGTTCAATAGTTTACACTGATATTCATTATATTTTTTGGGGGCACATTAATTGGTATTTATTCACCACACCTAGTGTTATTAATATATTTTTAGTATAATTATTTTTTAGCACATGAGTTTGCATATACATATATATATATATATATATATATATATATATATATATATATATATTTTGCCGCCGTTGTCAGCTGCATTATTTGATTTGCACACTAGTGCTGACCATTATAGTGATTATATTTATATATATGTTTAATCTGGTGGTGTGCCCTTAAAGGTTTCTTTTGAATTCTGAAGGTTGTTTGTTGTTTTCTTTGTACTTTTGAGGGTTTGGAATTCATGGTGCACCCGCCTAGGGGAAATTACTCTTTTCTTGATAAGTGGTGCCCTTACAATTTATCAATAATAAAGTTCGCTAAATAACTACATGGCGGAGACGGCTCTGCCAGTCATTCCCCCCGGAGGAAAGAGGACCCTGTTAAGCTAGAGGAGGTGACCAGGGCTATGGGGGGGGGGAAACTCCTGCAGGGTTCACCCCCAGGTTTTCTAAGACGCTGGGACCCCTAATTGCCCCCTTGATGATAGAAAGCATTTAATGCTGTATCAAGCCGCTGTCCCTTCCCGAGGCAAACCTTAGAAACACATATTGCGGTTATCCCAAATCTGGCAAGGACGGTACCTTGCCGGGCAACTATAGATCAATTTCGGTGATCAGCGTGAGACGGAGAAGGCCCTTGACAGAGTACACTGGGGGTTCCTGAGGGCCATGCTCAGGTAGGGATAGGACCATTCATGCTAGAGAAAATTATGGCACTTTACCATGACCCCAACCTCAAGGGTAAAAATTCTCTCAGGCTCATTTAATATTAGGAATGGGGTGTGCCTTGTCCCCCTTGCTCTATGTCCTAGTCATGGAGCACCTTGCTAACGCTTTGAGAGAAAACCCTTCTATCAAGGGGGTCTAACGTGGGGGGGGGGGGGGGGGGTATAAGCCCTCCCTCTCTGCCGATGACCTCCTCTTGTACATAACCTCCCTGCCCTCTATCGTTAAGGAGTTTGACCGATTTAGTAGGCTAAGTAACTTTAAGGTCAACCTGACCAAAACAGAGATCTTAAACGTCTCCCTGGACGAGTAGGCCCAGTGACTTCGCCACATAAGACCCACCTAGGATTTGGAGGAGGAGAATAAGAAAAAAAAATTTTAAGCCAAATGTTGTACTAAAACACCCCATTACAGACAATGTGGCGTTCCCCCATCCCCTTCCCCATCTGCAGTGTTGCGTTCCCCCATCCCATTCCCTATGGGCAGTGTGGCATTCCCCCATCCCATTCCCCATGGGCAGTGTGGCATTCCCCCATCCCATTCCCCATGGGCAGTGTGGCATTCCCCCATCCCATTCCCCATGGGCAGTGTGGCATGCCCCCATCCCATTCCCCATGGGCAGTGTGGCATGCCCCCATCCCCCCATCCCAAGTGGCAGGGACAGTGCGAGTGGCAGATACAGCTGCCTCCGCCGCTCGCACTGTCCCTGCTACTTTTCCACTGTGCCAGCAGACAGAGACACCCGGATTATACAGCAGAGGGCGTCCCGATGCTCGGGCGTCGGCCACACCCACCGCTGTATAAGGCTGGTTGTTCACTCTGTGTGCTGGCGCCGCAGAGAGGAAGCGATGCAGGCAGCTGTATCTGCCTCCTTCTCTGCAGCGCCTGCACATACAGGTGCTGCGGAGAAGGCGGCAGATACAGCTGCCTCCGCTGCTTCCTCTCTGCGGCGCTTGCACACAGAGTGAACACCCGGCTTGGCATAGCGGTGGGCGTGGCTGATGCATGAGCATCGGCAACGGCCACCACTGTGACAGGCCGAGTGTCTGTGTGTGCGGACGCCGAGGAGAAGGCGACAGATACAGTTGCCTTCGCCGCTTCCTGGACAGCGCGAGCGGGAACGATGGAGAGGCTAGTTAAATAAAAAGGAAAAAGTTATTTTTTCCCACATTCGCCTGATAAGACGCACTGACATTTTCCCCCACTTTTGGGGGGAAATAGGTGCGTCTTATAGGGCGAAAAATACAGTAAACTATGTCCCGCTCCTCAACAATACAATAAGCAACTTAAGATCTTATGTTAATAAGCAGTATGCGTGGTTGGGACAAATTAATATTTAAAAAATGGATGTGCTACCTTGATATTTATATATATTTCAAACTCCCCTGCTTGTCCCGGAACGGGGGTTCTTTAGGTTGTTACAGGAAGCTTTTTCCAATTTCATCTGGGACAGTAAGAAACCTAGGGTCGGGAGGGCGACACTATGCAGACCCAAGAGCAAAGGAGGACCGAGAGTCCCCGACCTCAAGTCGTATCACGCGGCAGCGGTCCTGGCACCGCTTATAGATTAGATTCCACCACAAAGGGAGCAAGTGATGGGTTACTCTTGAAAACGATGTTTCCCCAGTCAACCTGACAGCCTTGCCTTGGGTGGATCCTATATTCCGTCTGAAGAGACAGGAGCTCCCATATTGGACTTTGTTGAACCTTTGGGATAGGTCTTTGAAACTGAAAGGCCTATCACACAGGCATTTTCCCCGGGATTAGGCACCAAGACATTCTGCATATGGGATGCGTCCCAAGATACAAGATTGGGCGACAGTCTTCGGCTCTGGCCCACCCTCACTATTGGATCTTCGGGCGCGGGGAGGGGGGGGGATCGTTCCTGGTTCCTACATGCCCAGTTGATTGCCTTCATCAATTCACATACCCCCATATGAGCCCTGTCCCAACCTTTGACGGCACTGGAGATGACCCTCAAAGCTCCGCCCCCCCTGCGCATGCAATCTCGACTCTGTACAAGATCTTTCAGGATGGGGGGGGGGAGAGCTCCCTCAATTTTGCAGAGGAGTTGAGTCAGACATTTACGGGGAGGAGTGGGAGAAGTCTTTTGCTTTGACACAAAAACTTCTCTGTATCATGCAAGAGCCCAGGAGAGGAACTACAAAATCCTGGCCAGATGGTACAAATGCCCGGCAGACCAGGTGAAGTTTGGTGAATCAGAGACTGGGGATTGCTGGAGAAGCAATAAGGCCAGAGGGACTCTGACCCAAATCTGGTAGGAATGCCTGCCGTTTAGGACTTTTTGGGAGGGGGTGTTGAGAATTTTTTAATCTATGATGCTTGAAAGTGTTCCTAACTCCCCGCAGGTGACCCTCCTTTCAATGATTCCAGATACAATGGTGGCGGGGGAAGGGATTACTAAAACATATGCTCACTGCAGCCAGGTCAGTGATAACCCGCCACTGGCGCTTTATTATCACTCCCTCCTTGTTGGAATGGTATTGTGAAGTAGAGAATATTGGAGGAGCTGGCACTAGATGGGGTCGAGGGGGGGCTGAGAAGCACTCTAGAATTTGGACAGTTTAGGAAGTCTCTAAGGGATATTTTTTCCTTTTTTCTTTTCTTTAGTATATTCTGTTTTTTTCTCCGCTCTCTATTCTATTTTTTCCTACTTTCTCCCGCCTGCCCCTACTGTTTCATCTTTCTGGGGGGGGGATGGTCAGCCTGGTATGGCGGTGCATAATGTACCGATAGCCCAGTGGGATCGTCCAAGAGTTAGAAGGAGGGCCAGGACCCCAAGGAGAGTACAAATCAGGAGTGGTTATTTTACTGAGGAGCCCCAAACATTGGGGTTAGGCCTTCACCTGGGGTTGGAAGTTGTGGATTGGACCCTGAGTGGAGCTGCCAATCCCGAGGAGCCTGTTTCCATAAAAGGGATACCTGTCTCTTGAGCCGAGATAGCACTGCAGACACACACAGTACAGATGGGGCAGTGAGAGGTGAGGCGGCAGTGCGTGTCAGGAGGAGTTGCTACTTCCCATATTGCAACCTGGATACCAGTCAAAGCCATCCCCCAGCTTCCATCCTCAGTCTCTAGGCCAGAAAGGTTTCATCTGAAACATGGGCTAGGTATCAACTCTTCTAAAAAAGAACTTTCCTACCGCCTAATAAGCATAGGAAAAAAACAGAGGCATAGGTTAGTGGGGGAGAAATCTGTCAGGCCACCAGAAAAACCCGATGCTGGGTATCCCATAAAAGGGAACCTCCAGTCCCAGGGGTGTCCGCCTAGGAATAAAAACAATCAGCGCCACCCCGCTGTACCCGTGGGACCCTGGCGCCACCCTTCACATTCATTCTGATGAGACGATATTGATGAAGGCATAAGTGGGTCCTTTACAGAACAGCAAGAGTAATGAAGGTCTTAAAGTAGACAGGGTTAAAGCCCCCCTCTTCATAAAAACCCTTAGAAAAAACTAAAATAAATGGAAAAATAAGCAAAGTCTGTACCACAACCTTCATAGTCCAGTCCAACTGCAAGCATGAAACTAGATAAGGAAAATCAGCCAGAAGCATATGTAGACTGGGAGGGGCCACACCTTTTTCTCTTGCAGTCTCGCCCTTCAGTTGACAGTTATCCCATCCCATATCTGATTTGTGACGTCCTGGACTGGAATATGAGAGAAAGAAGGATATTTAAAAACTTTTGTCCCAATGAGTTTGGAGATGCATACGCCCTCCTGCAGGATCCTCACCAAATTCTTCTCTAACAGAAGCTTCTGGTAAAGTATGAAAAAAGTGCAGACGCCTACTAGGGTTACATGAGGGTGTTAAAAGGACGCTGCCCCTAATTAACATTCAAATAGTGGTCCCACATCCTGCCATGCCTATAAGAACAATAGACACCTAATCACATCTAGCTGCCAAAGAGCTACCTCCAACTGCTGGGGTGTTTTGCCTTGAAAAGGCCAGACGGCCAATATACATTGGACACCTGAGCATTGGATGATATTTCTGGGAGGAATTGTAGTTCTTGTAATATATCAGTTATAACAATATTAATGAGAGATTCTCATTCAGGACTATGGGGCCTTTCATTTGATATCAGACATGGCATACATATATTGTCCAGGGCCTGATAATCCACATAGTACCGGACCCTGGATGATATGTGTGGGGTTTGGGTTCATTTAATTAAAAAATTAATGGGGATCATAAATTTCTTGGTTACAAGTTGATAGCATGCATATTGTTGGAGTTATAGCCTTTATGAAATATACATCTAATTCATGAGAGTCCTCATATGGGCCGACCTTGGCAGACACTCCCACGAGACGGGGAATGCTGGCCACTCCCCCTATTGTTCATACATTAGTAAGCTTTGTGCCGGGGTCCCGGCGGTCGATGGATGGTAGGGGCGATGAATGGATGGACACCTGGACCAGAAACCTTAAGTATCTCTGTGTATCTCTATCTGTCTCTGCATTATATCTCTCTATATCCATTATAACATATATTGTACCGTAACTAATGTAACTTACTTTCTTACTTAAATGTAACAACTGCCTGTAATATAAGGTTTTCTGGGGGACTTGAGGAACATATCGGGTTAGTAAGGTTAATTACTGTGCTGCTAATTAAACCCGTCTTTAATATATACATCTTACTGTGTGTGTAGTGGATAATTTCTCACACAATAGATTGTAGTTGCAAAGTATTGAAGGCATAACCTATTTCTTTCTTAGGACAGTTCACTGGTTGTGTTGGGAGAGCCTTAGCGGCCATTGTTTGTATCAGATTAGTGGCCGCTGGGCTGATATGATTGTTAGTATTCGCGATATTTATAGCATTGATCTCTATTAGAGATATTGGAGGTTAGTGGGAAGCAGATATTAATTATATGTCATATTTCTCCTTTTTTCAGAGGGTATGCACAAAAGTGGCAAAATTGTCCTTATATTATTCATCATAGAATTTTTTTTTTAACTCCTGTAAGGGGGCCCACATATTTTAGGTGGCTGCTTCACATTCCTGGTCGACTGTAGCATGATGACAGGATGTCCAGGAAGACCCCTTTATTCTTGTAGAGTAAAGGAGGAATCTTACTCCTTAGTATGTAATATTCCACAAGTGTTTTCCTGATCCACCCTCACACCCGTCCTCCTGAAGTTCCAGTTCTACAAGGAACTTAACCCATGCACTTCTGCTGCCCATGAGCTCTGCTATTCAAGTAAAAACTAAAGGTCCTTACCAAAACCAGTAAGATGCAAAGACCTCTCTGTGGGATGTGAGCATGATTAACAAAAAGAAGCAAAACACATTATCCTGACTGACCTAGAAAGCTGAGACCACCTAAGGAAGGGAGCCGGGCAAAACCCTCTTCATTGAAGTGATTGCTACCAGAAAGGCTACCTTTCTAGCTAACAAAAGAGGATGAGTAACTGAAATCAAAGATTCAAACGGAGGAAAAGTGGAAGACAAAATACAATTCCGTGATTCTCATCTGTAGAATGGATTTCTCTCTTCTTCCATTCCAGGGCCTCACTGAATCAGGTACAAATCTACTAACTCTTATCTAAAGGGCAGGACTGCAAAATAAAAGGGTGTGGTTCTTCCCGTCCAATATATACTTCCGGCTGTTCTCCGCAATCCAGTAACTGAAAAGCAGTAGACATAGCTGCCCGGGAGGATGAAGGTATCCTAAGAGATTTCCACGTTAAGATGGGAAAACACAATAGAACTCCTCTTTTTTTTTTTCAAATGCCAACACTCAAAATATTTACATATCTACATAAATACAAGCTTCACTAGGACTATGACATCTAAGGAATAAATATAGTAACCTAGCAGATGCAGATTCTACAGGTGAGAATCACAGGTGAGAAAAGGCTGCCTGAAGCACACTCCTGCCAAAGGGCTGATCCTCTAACGTTAGCAAGTCCAAGCAGTAATGTCTAACAAACGTCTTGGCTGAGGACCAGGTGGTCGCTTTACAAATCTGTTCAATAGAGGCTCCAGCTTGCTCCACCCAAGAAGACACTTCTCGTAGAATGAGCTATAATTCGTCCTGGTACAGGGGATCCATTATAGACAAAACCAATTGCGCTTCCTAGGATCCGAAAATGAATAAGCTATCCGCCTTCCTCCAATCCTTTTGTTTAACAAAAGTATTCCAGAAGACATGCTCTGACATCCAAGATTTATCCATAGAAGAATCTTTACTATCTTCTGATGGAAGAACAAGCTCCTGTGGCCGATAAAAGTCAGAAGATATCTTCGGTAGTTATTAGGGGTCCACCCTCAAAACCACCAGACCCTGGAAAATCTGAAGAAAGGGGTGATGGAAGGATAATGCTTGTATATCACTGATTCTGTGGGGTACTGAGACAATCACTCCCATGTCCAACATAGAAACTAGATTAAGAAATGAGAATTGATAAGAAAATCTCTTATTCTTAAAGTCCTTATTCCTAGTGGGAAAGCATTAGTTCTTGTCAGCTGACTATCTAACAGCTTCTCTAGCTCTGGAGCTAAAAGTAACTACCTACTAAAGGGCATGGCACATAGGTGAATCTTACACCCCCTGACCAGATACATAACCACTAGGTCCTGCGAACTGAATTGGTCAGGGCCATGGTTTGAGCCAAAAACCTTAAGGATTCAGCTGCAGCATCCGACTGAAAAGAGAACAGGTAAAGCTTTCGTCAATAGTAGTCTGCTTTAACAAACATGACTTAAGCTGCTGGAGCCAATAATTCAAATTCCTAGCAACACCGGTTGAAGCTATAATCCATTTTAGAGAACAAGATTCTGCCTGCCAGACCCTCTTTAAAAGGGAATCCATCTTCTCGTCTAACGGGTCCTTGAGGATGCCAAAATACTCAAAGGCCAAATCCACTCCCTCAGAAACCTTTGCAAAACGTGCATCCAAACTGAGGCACCTTTCCCAAAAGAGAGAATCCTCTTCAGAAAACAGATTACCCCTCTTAAGAACCACCTTCTTAACTGGGTCTCTCCATTCATTAAGGATAGCTTCTCAAACAGACTTATGAGGGGGTAATGACATGGGGTCTCCGGAACAAAGTCCGGGTAAAACCCATCATGCTTAGATCTAGGGGTAACATGCCTAGCCTCAATCCCCATGGAGAGATAAATCAAATGTAAGTCCGTGAAAAAGAGAAATCTACCCGGAGTGGATGATTCTGATCCTGATCCCTGTCCTCAGAAGTGGACAGGCCCTCATCCCCCCGGATAAAAGATCACCCGAGTGCTCAGAGTTCTGGCTTCTAAAATAGAAGGGGTGTCAAAAGGATGCCCACTAACTCATTATGCCGAATCCCGTGAGGGCTTCAGGTTCTTAAAGAGAAAATACCGTTTTGTGAGTACTCACCTTTAAAACGGGTATTATGAGTGTGCCATACACTCCACTTCGATCTTCATGACATCTGGATAATCTCCAGTAGAGGGCGAACTTCTGCAGAGATGAATATGCAAAAAATATATACCTGGGACCTCCCACCAATTCCCCAGTGTATAAAAGCAGTAAAGGGACCAGGAAGAACCAAATATAACCATAACAATCAAAACCAATGGTTCACCATATAAAAGCCCCAGAATGCCTGAAAAAAGGGGTGGGGCAAAGTGGAGTGTATGGCACACTCATAATACCCATTTTAAAGGTGAGTACTCACAAAATGCTACTATTCTAAGTGTGCCATACACTCCACTTCGGTCTTCATGACATCTGGGACATCCAATAGCAGTGTCCGTCATGGGTGGGAACCAGAAACAGTAAGGAATGTACCAACTCAAACCACTGCAGCTTGCAGAACCTTGCGGCCAAAAACGGCATCCGCTGAAGCCCGCACATCAATCTTGTAAAACTTGGAAAAAGTATGAACGGAAGACCAAGTAGCAGCCTTACAAACTTATTCAACAGAAGCCTGGTGCTGAAAAGCCCAGGACGCACCAATAGCACGAGTAGAATGCGCAGTGACCCTAAAAGGGGGAGTCCTCCCCTTAGCAGAATAGGCCCCAACAATGGCCTGATGAATCCATTTGCTAATGGTAGACTTGGCGGGCAACAAACCTTTCCTGGGCCCACAGGGCACCACGAAAAAAGCATCCATCTTGCGGAAGGAAGAAGTAATCACCAAATAGTACTTCACACAGCGAACAACATCCAAATAGTGCAGAACCCTCTCCTTGTCATTGTTAGGCTTAGGACACAAGGAAGGGAGAACAATATCCTGATTGAGGTGGAAAGCAGACACCACCTTAGGAAGGAAATCCGGCTTAAAATGAAAAACCACCTTATCCTGGTGTCTCTCAAAGTAAGGGGCCTGAATCGTCAGGGCCGCCAACTCAGAGACACGCCGAACAGAGATAATAGCCACCAAGAAAGCAACCTTCTGAGTGAGAACCGAAAGAGCAATATACTGTAGCGGCTCAAAAGGAGGACCCTGCAGAGCCGAAAGAACCAAATTCAAATCCCAAACAGGAACTACAGCCTTCCGAGGGGGCCGCACATGCGCCACCCCTTGGAAAAAGGTCTTAACCAGCGGGTGTAAAGCAAAAGACCTCTGGCAGAAAACCGACAGAGCAGAAACCTGTCCTTTCAAAGTACTAAGCTGGAACCCAAGATCCAGATTATGCTAAAGAAACTCCTGGGTATAGAAAAAACCCTGCAAGGTAGCCTCACACCAATCAATATAGGACCTCCAAGTCCTATAGTAAATGCCAGAAGAGGACCGCTTCCTAGCCCTAATCAGGGTCTGAACCACAGCCTCAGACAAACCTTCCTCTTTCAAGATGAAGGTTTCAGCAGCCAAGCCGTCAAAGCCAGCGTTTGTAAATTGGGGTAAAGTAGATGACCCTGAGATAGCAGGTCCGGCAGCAAGGGAAGCCGGTACTGGTCTACGGCCATCCTTACGACGTCTGCGTATTAAACCCTTCTTGGCCAACTTGGAGTCACCAGAATCGCTGGTGCCCCTTCTAGAGCCAGTTTGCGAACTACCTTGCCCAGCATGGAGACAGGTGGAAACAGGTACAGAAAACCCAGGTCCTTCCAAGCCAGTGACAAGGCATCCACTGCCAGAGACAGAGGATCCTGAGAAAGAGACACAAAGGCCGGAAGCTTGTGATTGTGCCTCGAGGCAAAGAGATCCACCTCCGGAGTCCCCCACTTGCGGCAAAGATCCAGAAAAACCTTGGGGTTGAGAGACCACCTGAACCGGAAGACCCCGTAAATGTGGGGTCAGCCGAGCCAGAACCAGTCGAATGGCTCTGAGCTCCAATACATTGATGGGGGTGTGAGCCTCCTGGGGACCCCACACCCCACTGAACTGATGACTCTTCCAATAACCTCCCCAGCCTGACAGGCTGGCATCCGTGGTAACCGTCTCCCAACAAGGAACCAGAAAGGACCTGCCCTTCACCAGATTGCTCGAGTCCAGCCACCACCGAAAGGACTGCCGAACTCTGGGAGACATCCTGAAAGGTTGATCCAATGACTGTGGGCACCTGTCCCAATACGTCAATAGGTGAAGTTGAAGAGATCTCATGTGAAACTGTGCAAACGGCACCGCTTCGAAGGAGGATACCATCAAACCCACCAGTTTCATCCCCTGTCGGATAGAGGGACAAGGACTGGCGGATCAGGCCCTGAATGCCCTGCACCTTGGTCTGGGGCAGAAACACTCTGGCCCGAATGGTATCCAGATTCATGCCCAGAAAGGAAATCACACGAGACGGGGAGAGAGAAGACTTGGTGCGGTTGATCACCCACCCGAACCTCTCCAGGGTCGACACCACCTGGTGGGTGTCCAGCTCCGCCTGATGAGGGGAAGAAGCTGATATCAACAGATCGTCCAGATAAGGCACAATGCGAATGCCCTGAGATCTGAGCAGAGCCATTATGCCCGCCAAAACCTTGGTGAATACCCTCGGTGCCGAGGCCGAAGGGAAGAGCTACAAACTGATAATGTTGATCCTCCACCGCAAATCGGAGGAATCTCTGATGTGCCTGAAAAATTGGAACATGCAGATACGCATCCTTGATGTCTATGGATGTCATAAAATCCCCTTGGCGAAGGGAATTGATAGCCAAGCGCAGAGTCTCCATGGGGAACTTTTTGGCTCTGAGAAATCTGTTGAGAACCTTGAGATCTAGAATGGGTCTCACCGAACCCTCCTTTTTGGGAACCGTGAAAAGGTTGGAGTAGAAACCCCTGCCTCTCTCCGACAGAGGCACCGGGCATATAACCCCCATGTCCAGAAGGTTTTTTACTGCTAACAGGAGCCCCTGTGCAGCCTGAGGGTCCGAGGGCACTCGAGACCTTAAAAATCTTGGGGGCGGCCAGAACTCTAACTCCAGTTTGTACCCGGAGGAGACCACTTCCAAGATCCAATTGTCTGTGACCTCCCGGGCCCAGACCTGGAAGAAGAGCCGCAGCCGTCCCCTCACCCTTGCGGGTGAGGGCGCCCCTTCATTGCTGAGCCGGTTTAACGGCAGGCTTAGGCTTGGGCTTGGGCTTGGAACCCCAGGCAGGTGCGGGACGTGCCCGACCTCTGCCTCTGTTCCAGGACGAGCCCCTGACACCTGAGAAGGCCAAACCCCTAGTCGCTCTGGCCCCTCGAAAGGAAGGAGTGAACGAGCCCGCCCCCGAAAGGGGCAGCACTGTTTCCTCCGCTGAGGCAACTTACCTCCCTTGGCAACAACATCCAATTTATCTCCAAACAGCCACGAACCCAAGAAGGGAAGAGCTGTGAGCGACTTCTTGGCTCCAACGTCCGCTGTCCACTGGCGGAGCCAGACCAATCTGCGCATAGCCACCAGGAAGGCTGACGTCCTACTACACACAACAATAGAGTCTTCCATCGCAGCCATGACAAAATCCATGAACAATTCGCATTTCTTAAGGATAGCGAACTCAGCGCCAGCTGGATCAAACTGAGCGTTATTCAGCCAGTCCCTGATAAGAGACCTGGTAGCAAGCAACACCAGGGCAGATGCACTAACAGGCCGTAGGGCCGAGACCACGTTGGCAAATGTGTGGCACGCCATCTGATCAAGGCGCTTATCCTCGCCATCCTTAAGGGTAGTGGCGTCAGGGGTGTTCAGCACAGAAGAGTTGTTCAAACCTAAAACAGGCGCGTCGACCTCGGGAGGAGAAGACCAGCGCTTAACCGCCTCCACCGGAAAGGGATATTTCTTATCCCATCCCTGAGGCACCCCAGGAAGCCGACTGGGCCTCTCCCATTCTCTAAGGATCAGCGCATCAAAATGACCCTGGGTAGGGAATTCCAGACGGGGCTTGCAGTCCCCAAAAAATTACCCCTTCTTAAGAGGGGGCGCCGCAGGCGGTTCAATATCCAACATCTCCAATAAATGTGACAAAACAGAGGCCGTATCTATGGTATCCCCCAGCGCCTGCCCGACATTGGAATTCCCAGACTGAACATAGTCAGCCTCTGATTCCTGATACAATTCCCCCTCCTCTAACGGGGAATAATCTGACAAATCAGCAGACTCGTCGTCAATATCCCACAATGGCTGGGCCGACAACAAATGTCTCTTTTTAGCCTGGGCCTTCTTGTCCACCGTGCTAGCAATAATTTTCTTAATGCCGGCCAACCTAGCCCAAACATGAGAAAGCGACTCCCCACTGGTACCAATGTCACTTGGGGTACGAATAAGGTGGGGAGGGGAAGGCGATGAAGCGGGAGGAGCCGACCCAGAAGGCTGGGTACCAGACTGCCGCGTTATGGCCTTTTGTGCGCATGGTATACAGATCAGCACATTCTCCCCCGTAAGGGATACCCCACACATGGCCCAGATTGTCCCAGAGGGATCCCGAGCCCAGTATCCTGCGGAGTCTCCATATGGTGAATTTTTGTGGTCAGTCGCAAGACCGCAGGGAATTACGCATAAGCAACCCGGGATGCCCCTTAAAAGTCCCGGTGGGAGGATTTTAGGTGGACAATTTTACACTAGGGACTCCAGGACCAGGAGGGACCCCTTAATATGCACATATACAGGGCAACCTGTAACACACAAAACAAGCAACATAAGTGCAGAGCTGTGTAAAAATGGCCATAACCTTACATGTAAAAAACCACAGCATTTGATCTTGCAGCCACACAATATGTAAATATACAGGTATATATATATTTATACCACATCCCAGCCAGACAGTGCAATTAAAGCACACACACATGTTCCAGACCAGTGGGGCCCCCCCTAAATAGGAGCCCCCACACACACAAGCTAAGGAAGTGGCCATCGGGCCCTTACCACACCTATTGCTATGCGGCCTGCTCAAGAAGATGGCCCCCACGCAGCCTCGTGGCTGAGAAGGGAGAGCAGGTCCCAGCGGACCCCTAGACAACGAGCACAGCAATCGCGCCAAATAAGCCCCCTTCCCGAACACAGCCTGAGAGGGAGAAGCTCCTCCAGGCTGTGATTAGTCCCTGGTATGCCAGTAAGGCAGTAAATACACACACACACACACACACACACACACACACACACACACAGTAAAGCACTCAGCACCCGGGGACACAAGCTGGGGAAAACAAAATATCGGCCAGGCCAGGCAACCCCCCCGGAGGGGAATAAGGGACCCGGAAGGGGGGGAATCCTGCCAGAAGCCGGCCATAAGCCTAACGGGACGGGGGGCATCCCACACCAGGATCACCAAGGATCCTGGATAACCGCCTACCCCATAGTGAGGTCTCACGGTGGAGCAGTGCTCCTGCTGCACCCTTAGGGTGCTCCTACCTTCACCAGGACCCGCAGCCTAAGCTGGGAGGCTCAATATAGGGCAATTTAGAAGGGTCCTGGCAGTAATAGGGACAATAGAAGGCTGGGCGCGATCCCGGCTAACCTGTAAGTAAAGAAGTCTTCATCTTCTGTCTTGTCGCCTTCCCTGCAGAGAAGGAACTGGGGAATTGGTGGGAGGTCCCAGGTATATATGGACCGGGAGGGGCTTTCTTTTTTGCATATTCATCTCTGCAGAAGTTCGCCCTCTACTGGAGATTACCCAGATGTCATGAAGACCGAAGTGGCGGGTATGGCACACTTAGAATAGAAATATAATCCTTCAGAACTTGCACCATATCTGTCATACAGGGCTGATACTCTTTACTCATGACTCTTTCAGTACAGGTTTGACAAAGAGGCTTCTCTTCAGGAATCAGGCAACTTGATTCCACACATTGAGCATGTCCTATTTTTTTCAGCCTTGGAGCCAGGTTTAGATACTTTCAAGGCAGCTCTATTGGTCTAGAATGAAAAATAAAAAATGAGGGAGAGAAGCCGTGAGGATCAAAAGTTACTGTAGCTTTAAATCATGAGCCTAAAAAGAAAAAAGGGACCTACAGGAGCAGAGCTGTACCTCTTCTTCCCAGGCTGAGCAGAGGACAGAGTAATCATTGGATTTGGATCTAGATTGTGTTGATCCAGTACATAATCTCCCATAGATGTTGATAAAGAGACTAATATCCGTCTGAACGTCCAACTGAATATTGCATCAGGTAGAGGGTGGGAGATGTGTGTGTGGGGGGGGGGGGGGAGAAGAGGAACCAGGCAATCCCAAATCTTTTCCAAAAAAACTTCCTTAGTAAAAGGGGGAAAAAATATAAAATATTATATAAAAATATTAAATATTAGGTCAGGGAAAGAAGAATCTGGTCTATCCCCTATAGCAGGCTGCTTTTGTTGCTGGGAAATGGGTCTGCCCTGCACATACCTAAACCCATCGGTTCAGGAGCTGGTGATCTGCCTCCTGCCCAAGGCAGGAAAAAAAAACAACTGAAGGGTGGAAGGAGAAGCCAAAACTTTATTCATTTCTGGTGGTCATGTGTTCTTTCCTAGGGGCGGAGCCATAAGTTCTCAAGAATATGCTGCCCTGAGGATGTTTTGAGAAATATGGACCACAGACAACAATTAGAAGGATTTGTGGTCAGCATGCATTTCCTTAACAGATGTAACAAAATATTAAGAGCAACAGTATTGAATATAAGTATATATTATTAAAAAGGGCCAAAAATAACATCATGGGGCTGATTTAACTATGGTTTTTTTTTTTTAGCAAAAAGTGCACATTTTATTTTCAACCTAGACAAAGTACACTTCTCTTTTACTGTACATTTCCTTTTACTCCTGGAGTAAATTCCTCTGAGTCTATCTTTTCCTTTACTTTCTCTAAATGTGAGAATTATAAGAAATTAAGTAAAAAGGTCTTACCTTTTTTCTTCCTCAGAAGGCTGGGAGGACATTCTGCAAAAACAAAAAATGGATGTTAAACGTCTAAACTTAATAATAATATAATGCATATGTTTAGAGCAGCAAAATATTTTTTTCATGCAGTAGTGGTGTAGTGTAGTGGTTTTATCTGGTCGTTCCCTGGAGAACAGTGTTTGTTACACAGGGACGGCTCCAGGATTATGTGGGCCCTTGGGCAAGACAGTCTCAATAAGCTCTGATGAACCATTGGCCTCCAGTTCTGCTGCCACTGATGGGTCCTCCTTTGTCACTAATTGCCCTCCAGTCCTCATTGCCTTTTATACTGCTTTCTCTGTCGATTTTCCTCTAGCCCAAGCTGTTCAATCTTTAGTAAGTGTACCCCAGGGGGTACACAGCAAAAGGAAGGTCATTATGGGTGTGGCATATTATTTTACCAGTAAAATATTATTTGTTCTTGCTTTGTGCTACAAATATATATATATATATATATCCTTGTCGCCTTCTCAACTGCCACCAAACATTTACCCAAACCCGTCCTTGCTGCCTTCTCCGCCGCCACTTTTATAACACTAATGCCAAACGTCCTCTGAATCTCATTGCCTTCTTCACTGCCACTAAAAGGTGCTGCTGATAATCCTCTGGTCCTCGCCACCATCTCAGATGTCACAGATAACCTCTAATGTTTGCCATTTTCTCTATTGCTGCTGATCATCCTCTGGTCAACCATTAGCAATTCTGCACATGGTCCCACTGGAGAATCATTCTGTGGCCCAGCTACAGGGCTATAACAGGGCAAACAACCTAGACATAAAAGGGGAGACAGTAAGAACAATTCAAAACCATAACAACCAGAAAAACGCTTCACAGAAGAAAATAGATTTTAGTGTACTCATAGTAACATAGTATGTAAGGCTGAATAAAAACTTTAGTCCATCCACTTCAGCTTGTTTATCTCCTTCCAGTGGTCTAGTAGCCATAGCTGGAAATGTTATTACATGCCAGGAAGGCATCAAGGCCACTTTTGAACGTTTTTACTGTATCCATCATTACTACCTCCTCTGGCAGCGACTTGTGACTTGTACAGGGGTAAAATGATGCTCTGGTCATGAGCACCTATGCCCCTCCTGATGCACCCCATGATCCTATTTGCTTTGGCAGCAGCTGCCTAGCATTGATTACTACAGTTGAGCTTATTGTTAACTAAAACCCCTAGGTCCTTTTCCATTGTTGTTTTACCAAGTGTTTCTTTATTTAGTGTGTAATCATGACACAGATTTCTCCTTTCCATGTGCATAACCTTACATTTATCTGTGTTAAACTTCATTTGCCATTTAACTGCCCATGCTTCCAATTTATCTAAATCGGTTTGTAACTGCCTGCTGTCCTCTTTTGTTTTAATTACTTTACACAGCTTAGTATCGTCTACAAAGATTGATACTTTACTGTTTAATCCGTACCCAATGTCATATATATATATATATATATATATATATATATTGGAGAATTGGTCCCAGAACTGACCCTTGTGGTACTCCACTAGTAACAGTGACCCAATCTAAGTGTGTACCATTGATAACCACCCTCTGCTTCCGATCTTTAAGCCAATTTCTCACCCATCTGCACACGTTTCCCCCCAGTCCAACTCCCTGTGAAATCCTTTGTTGTAAATACACCTGTTGTCACTGCTTCTAAAGTTCTTTTACTTGTGACTTATAGGATGTGCCTACATTAAAGTTCATGTCTAGTATTTTCATCCTAGGCTGGTTAATTGGAACATATAATGTCCCGAGATCGATTTCCACTGCGTCACCAATTACTGTTAGCACCGTGACAAAGCAGGCCCACTCCACTTACTGCAATAGAGTGGGTGTGCTGGAGTCACAGTGACCAAATTTTATGAAACCAAACTAGGGTGGCAAGGCTGCTCAGCGTTTAACCCATCACATGCTCTAAGCAGTGGCCTGCCCTAGCAATGGAACCCAGGGAGCAGTCAGGGGGTTAGATGCCTTACTCAAGAGCACTTGTCCTGGCCAGCAAATGAACCTGCCACCCTCTGGTCATACGGGAAATTAACCACTAGGCCATAACCATGACTAAGAATGACCCATGGCACCCATATTTATTGTTGAAAAAAGGTGGAAATCATCCTCAGGAGTACAAGTAAAGTAGAACAGGAATTTGGAAAATCAGTCATACCCAAATAATTGCATACAAAGGCACCATTATATCAAAGCCCAGCTGTCTATCGAGGGGGCAGGTGAACAAAAAGGCTCATGCTTCAAGCAGGGTAGGTATGGACCCCTGCCACTGCTCCAGGAGTAAATGGATTTTCCACTTCCCAAAAGCAGTATCCTTAGCAACAATCGTACCAGCACACTGCCTGAAAGACCAAAAAGTCATTCGTCATTTTTTTTTGTCATTTGTCATTTTGTTTGTAACAAAGGCTCAAAAGAAGGGCAACTAAGTTTGCAGCAACCACCGAGAATAGAATCCTACCTTAAGGAAGAACACAAAATATAGGAGGGATGAGCAGGGCAATGAGAGAGAAAATGAACTAAAAATACCATTTTGTGAATACTCACCTTGTAAAATGGGTATTATAAGTATGTCACACACCCCGCTTCAAGATAATCATTACATGTGGGTAGTATGGTCTGAAGAGGGCGATCTGCAGAGATGATTGGAGGAAAGAAAGCCCCTCCCAGTCCATAAATACCTGGGACCTCACACTCATTACCCAGTATAAAGAAAGCAGTAAGGTAAGGGACCAGGAAGAGCCAAATATTAGTCCTAACAACGCAAGGTTCACAAAACGATGGATCCAGAATACAAAAGGGCGGGTTGAAGCGGGGTGTGTGACATACTTATAATACCCATTTTACAAGGTGAATATTCACAAAATGGAATTATTCTAAGTATGTCACACACCCCGCTTCAAGATAATCATTACATGTGGGACATCCAAAAGCAGTGTCCATAAAGGGTGGGGATCCAAAACAAGGCATAAAGCACAACTTAAACTACTGCAGCCTGCAGAACTTTGCGGCCAAAAACAGCATTCGCTGAGGCCCAAACATCACCCTTGTAAAAACTTTGAAAAAGTGTGAACAGAAGACCAGGTAGCGGCCTTGCAAACTTGCTCAACAGAGGCCTGGTGCTGAAAAGCCCAGGAAGCCCCAACCGCACGAGTAGAATGAGCTGTAACACGAAGGGGAGGATTTCTCCCCTTAGCAGAAAAGGCCCCGACAATGGCCTGACAAATCCACTTACTGATGGAAGACTTAGCGGGCGCCAAAACCTTTCTTGGGCCCAGAGGGTACCACAAAGAAGGCATCAGTCTTACGAAAGGCAGACGATACCACCAAATAGTACTTCACAACTCGAACCACATCCAGGGAATGCAGGACCCTCTCCATTTCGTTACTGGGATTAGGACACAGAGAGGGCAAAACAATGTCTTGATTTAAGTGAAAAAGGCAGAAAAACACCTTAGGAAGGAAATCCGGGTTAAAACAAAAAACCACCTTGTCCTGATGTCTTTCAAAATACAGGACCTGAATGGACAGAGCCGCCAACTCAGAAACACGCCGAACAGAAGTGATAGCTACCAAAAAGGCCACCTTCTGAGTAAGGGAAGACAAGGCAATATCATGCAAGGGCTCAAAGGGAGGACCCTGAAGAGCAGAAAGAACCAAATTCAAATCCCAAACCGGAATCAGAGCCTTCCTAGGGGGCCGCACGTGCGTAACCCCCTGGAAAAAGGTCTTAACCAGCGGATGAAGCGCAAAAGATCTTTGGAAAAACACCGCCAGGGCAGACACCTGCCCCTTCAGAGTATTAAGTTGGAGCCCTAGATCCACACCATGTTGCAGGAACTCCAGGATTCTAGAAATAGAGAATTCCCTGCAAGGGAAAGCCCTAGTCTCACACCAATCAATATAAGACCTCCAAGTCCTATAGTAAACGGAAGAAGAAAACCTCTTCCTAGCGCTAATAAGAGTCTGAATAACCGCATCAGAAAGACCTTCCTCTTTCAAGATGGAGGTTTCCGCAGCCACGCCGTCAAAGCCAGCGTTGGTAAATTGGGGCAACGTAGATGACCCTGTGTGTGCAGATCCGGCAGCAGGGGCAGAACGAACTGATCTTCTGCTAACCTTACCACGTCTGGGAACCAAACCTGTCTTGGCCACCTTGGAGCCACCAGAATTGCTGACGCTCCTTCCAGAGCCAGCTTGCGCACTACTCTGGCTACCATGGGAAACGGAGGGAGCAGATACAGAAACCCCAGATCCCTCCAGTTCAGGGACACGGCGTCCGTCGCGAAGGCTAGCGGATCCTTCGCCAGAGACACAGATGCCGGAAGTTTGTGATTGTGATGGGAGGCAAAGAGGTCCACCACCGGTGAACCCCACCTGAGACAAATCGAACGAAAAACCTTGGGACTGAGAGGCCACTCCCCCTTGCGGGCTGACCACCTACTCAGAGAGTCCGCCTCCGAGTTCTCTACTCCCGGAATGTGAACTGCCGAGATGCACGGGACGTGGCTCTCCGCCCAGTCCAGAATCAACGACACTTCCCTGAGGGCACTCCTGCTGCGAGTCCCTCCCTGGTGATTGATGTAGGCAACCGCCGTCCGATTGTCCGACCGAACCTGGACCGGCAAGCCCTGCAGGAGATGAGTCAAACGAAAAAGAACCATTCTGATGGCTCTCAATTCCAGAATGTTGATAGGCTCGTGGGCTTCCAGGGGTCCCCACAACCCCTGAAATTGCAGATCCTTCCAGAAGCCCCCCCCATCCTGAGAGGCTGGCATCCGTGGTGACCACCTCCCAACGAGGAGTCTGAAAAGACCTGCCCTTCAACAGATTGGTTGAGTTCAGCCACCACCTGAGTGGTCGGCGAACCCGAGGAGACATCAGAAAGAATTGATCCAGCAACAGAGGAGATCTGTCCCAGACAGACAATAGATGGAGTTGTAGCGTCCTCGTGTGAAACTGGGCAAAGGGGACTGCCTCAAAGGAGGCCACCATCAACCCCACCAGTCTCATTCCTAGTCGAATGGTCGGACGAGGAATGGACATGAGCGACCGAATCAATTCCTGAATCAAAAGAACCTTGGATTGAAGAAGGAACACTCTGGCCTGATCTGTATCCAGAGACATTCCCAGAAAGGATACTATCCTGGACGGGTAAAAGGAGGACTTGGGGTAGTTGATCACCCAGCAGAACCTCTCCAGAGTGGATATTACCGTCCTGGTGTCCAATTCTGCTTGGCTGAATGATGATGCCATGATGAGGAGATCGTCCAGATATGGCACTATGCGAATTCCCTGCGCTCTAAGAAGAGCCATCACCCCAGCGAGCACCTTGGTGAAAAACCCTTGGAGCTGTGGTGAGACCAAAAGGAAGAGCTACAAACTGAAAGTGCCGATCTTCCACCACAAACCTGAGGAATCTCTGGTGCGCGGGAAGAAATCGGAACATGGAGGAAAGCGTCCTTGATGTCTATGGACGTCATGAAGTCCCCCTGACGGAGAGCGCGGATAGCTGAACGAAGCGATTCCATGCGAAATTTTCCCAGCCTGATAAACCTGTTGAGGATCTTCAGATCCAGGATGGGCCGGATAGAGCCATCCTTTTTGGGGACCGTGAACAGATTTGAGTAAAATCCCCGACCCTGATCTGACAGGGGCACTGGCGAGATGACCTCTATCTCCAGAAGACTTGAAAAACGCCTCCCGAAGCCCCTGTGCGCCAGGTGCGTCCGGGGGCACCCTAGACCTGAAGAAAAGTGGAGGAGGACGGGACTCAAACTCCAACTTGTAGCCGGAAGACACGACTTCCCGGATCCGTTAGTCCGAAACCTCCCGAATCCAGATCAGAGAGAAGTGTCGCAGCCGTCCCCCCACCCGCACGGGTGAGGGCGCCCCCTCATTGCTGAGCAGGCTTGTTCGCAGGTTTTGGGTTTTGAACCCCAGTTGTATCCTGAGCGGGCACGTCCTCTGCCCCTATTCCAGGAATTTCCTCTTGTGGAAGGGAAGGCGAAACCTCTTCCTGCTCTGGATCCGCGAAAGGAATGATTGAAAGAAGCCGCCCCGCGAAAGGGACGTCGTTGCTTCTTGCGTTGAGGTAACTTACCCCCCTTAGCTACTGAATCCAATTTTTCTCCAAAAAGCCGTAGCCCCACGAATGGGAGAGACGTCAGCGACTTTTTAGGCCCAAAGTCGGCCGCCCGCTCCGTCATCTTGACCAGACTTTTCTCGGGGAAAACATTGAATGGATAATATTTAAAGAGACAAACACACAAAAATTCCTGATAAGGTGAAAGGGCATTGAGAAAACCTATTTTGTAAGGCGAAACATGTCTGCCCACATGAAAGGTATTTTTAAAGGGCAATGATCGTCCAATACGCTCCAGTATTACCTTGACACATGTTATCAAACATGAGATGTAAAAAATTATATATCCATCTATTTTTGTATTGTAACTGAATAAATATGTATGAAATTTTTAAATAGAATAGTGTGGTCATAATCAGAAAAGATAGTAAATCGGGGGTACCTAACCCTGAAAATCTTTATGAAGAGTTCTGTCTAGCCTTGATTATGTACCCACTTGAGAGAGAATCTTATACAGGGGGTCTAACTTAGAAAAAGGGTTGCACAATATGGAGAAACTCACACAGGGTAACTCCCCATTTTAGAAGAGTGATAATTTAACACAGAACATGAAATTTAGAAAGGATGTGAAAGCAATCTGTGAAAGCAATCTTAAAGAGCGAGGCTTGCGGTCATTGACCCACAAGGGCAACCTGATAACATGTCTATGAAATAGAAGGTCAAAACTAATATTTTGCAGATAGGGAGGACATCAAATTGAATTGAGAGTCATGCCTCTGAAATATAACTCTCCAGGCCTCTTCAAAGGCAATGTTTTGCAGATCCCTACAATGATGCACAGCTGAAGAAATCGGTGCATCAGCAGACTCTATAAGCTTCTCAATCAAATGCGCATGGGTCACAAAAAATACCATTTTGTGAGATACTCACCTGTAAAATGGTTATTACGAGTATGTCACACACCCCACTTCCCGATGTCCATAACACTTGGGGAACCCGGCCTGTAGAGGGCGATCTTGCAGAGATGACATGGAAAAAAGGAGACCCTCCTGGTCCATAAGTACTGGGTTAGTCCCACTATTCCTCAGTCTTTTTAAATAGCAGTGAAGAGCCAGGAAGAGCCAATTATATTCAATAATTGTAAAATTATATGGAAATAATAATAATAATCACCATATAAAGGATCCCTCGAACAAAAAAAGAGTGGGGGAAGTGGGGTGTGTGACATACTCGTAATAACCATTTTACAGGTGAGTATCTCACAAAATGGTATTATTCCTAGTATGTCACACCCCCCACTTCCCGATATCCATAACACTTGGGACATCCAATAGCAGTGTCTATAATGGGTGGGGATCCCAAAGGAATAATGCATAACTTAAATTACTGCAGCTTGCAGAACTTTGCGGCCAAAAACAGCATCCGCTGAGGCCCGCACATCAACCTTGTAAAACTTAGAAAAAGTATGCACAGAAGACCAAGTCGCAGCCTTGCAGACTTGTTCAACAGAAGCTTGGTGCTGAAAAGCCCAAGAAGCTCCAATAGCACGAGTAGAATGAGCGGTGACACGGGGAACCTTCCCCTTAGCCATATAGGCCCCAATGATAGCCTGACGTATCCACTTACTAAGGGAAGATTTGGCAGGAGCAAAACCCTTCTTGGGTCCAGAAGGCACAACAAAAAAGGCATCCGTCTTGCGGAAGGCCGAGGTAGTAACTAAATAACACTTAACACAACGAACTACATCCAAAGAATGTAAGACCCTTTCCTTGTCGTTACTAGGTTTAGGACACAAGGAAGGAAGAACTATATCCTGATTTAGGTGGAAAGCAGACACCACCTAGGAAGGAAATCCGGTTTAAAACGGAAAACAACCTTATCTTGATGCCTCTCAAAATAAGGGGCTTGAATAGACAAAGCCGCCAGTTCAGAAACTCGGCGGACAGAAGTAATAACAACTAAAAAGGCAACCTTCTGAGTAAGAATAGGAAGAGGAATATCCTGCAATGGCTCAAAGGGAGCAGCTTGCATAGCCGAAAGCACAAAATTAAGATCCCAAACAGGAAGTAAAGGCTTTCTGGGAGGCCGCACATGCGCGACTCCTTGGAAAAAGGTCTTAACCAAAGGATGAAGAGCAAACGATCTTTGAAAGAAAATTGCCAAGGCAGAGACTTGCCCTTTCAAAGTACTAATCTGGAATCCCATATCCAGACCTCGTTGCAGATATTCCAGAATTTCTAGGAATAGAAAACACTCTACAGGGCAAAGCCCTGGATTCACACCAATCAATATAGGACCTCCAAGCCCTGTAATAAATGACAGAGGAAGACTTCTTCCTAGCTCTAATAAGAGTCTGAATAACCACATCAGAAAGACCTTCTTCTTTCAAGATGGAGACTTCAGCAGCCATGCCGCCAAAGCCAGCGTTTGTAAATTGGGGTAACAAAGTTGACCCTGAGTGATGAGATCTGGAAGAAGAGGCAGATGGAACCGATCCACTGCCAGCCTTACGACGTCTGCGTACCACAGACGTCTTAGCCACCATGGCGCCACCAGAATTGCTGGCGCCTCCTCCAGTGCTAACTTGCGCACCACCTTGCTGATCATGGAGAATGTGGGAAACAGATATAGGAACCCCAGATCATTCCAGGCTAGAGACATGGCATCCGCTGCCACTGCCAGAGGATCCTGGGATAGAAACACAAAAGCTGGCAGCTTGTGATTGTGACGAGAAGCAAACAGGTCCAACCGTGGAGTCCCCCACTTGTGACAGAGGAACTGAAAGACCCTTGGATTGAGAGACCATTCTCCCTGGCGAGAACATCCCCTGCTCAGGGAGTCTGCCTCCACATTCTCTATCCCCGGAATGTAAACTGCTGATATGCAAGGAACATTGATCTTTGCCCACTGAAGGATCAAAGACACTTCCTGGAGGGCACCCCAACTGCGAGTCCCTCCCTGGTGATTGATGTATGCAACAGCTGTTCGGTTGTCTGACCGAATCTGAACTGGCAGACCCTGTAAGAAATGGGTCAGTCGAAGTAGAACAAGACGTATGGCCCGAAGCTCTAATACATAGATTGGAGAATGAGCCTCCTGAGGCCCCCACAATCCTTGGAACTGATGCTTCTTCCAGAAGCCCCCCCAGCCCACCAGGCTGGCATCTGTGGTAACCAGTTCCCAACGTGGAGTCAGAAATGACTTGCCCTAGTCTCATCCCTAGACAGATAGACTGACGAGGGTTAAACAAGAATAGACTAATCGAGTCCTGAATCAGAACCATTCCAGAATCAGGCCCAGGAAGGGAATTTCCCTGGACGGACAGAGAGAGGATTTGGGGTAACTTATTACCCATCTGAACCTCTCTAGCGTAGAGACCACCATCCTGGTGTCCAACTCTGATTGTTCGACGGAGGAGGCCGCGATAAGAAGATCGTCCAGAAAAGGCACAATGCGGATGCCCTTGACCCTGAATATAGCCATCACTCCTGCCAGCATCCTGGTAAAGACCCTTGGGGCCGAGGTAAGGCCGAATGGCAGGGCCACAAATTGATAATGCTGGTCTTCTATCGAGAACCTGAGAAATCTCTGGTGACCCGGAAAATAGGAATGTGCAAATAAGCATCCTTGATGTCTATGAATGTCATGAAGTCCCCTTGACGGAGAGCATCGATCATTGATCGCAGAGACTCCATGCGGAATTTTCTGAAACAGAAAAATTGTAGTTTTTTTAGGTCTAGGATAGGCCGAACAGAGCCGTCCTTTTTGGGTACCGTGAATAGGTTGGAGTAAAACCCCAAACCCCTTTCCGCTGGAGGCACTAGGCTGATAACAGCCATGTTTAACAGATTCGCTAATGCTGCCCGCAGTCCCTGCGCAATTGCCGGATCTGACGGCATCCGGGACATGAAAAATCTGGGAGGAGGCCGGGACTCGAATTCCAGTTTGTAACCGGAAGAGACTACTTCCAGAACCCAATTGTCTGATACCTCCTAAACCCAGACCTGGAAGAAGAACCACAGACGTCCCCCCACCCATAAGGGTGAGGGCGCCCCCTCATTGTTGAGCAGGCTTAGTGGCAGATTTGGTTTTGGACAGCCACGTCCCTTAACTCTATTCCATGCATTCCCTCTAGGGGCTGAAAAGGCCATCCTCTACCGGATCTAGACCCCCGAAAGGGATAAAAGAGGCCATTCCACGAAAGGAACAATGTTGTTTCTTACGCTGAGGTAATTTACCTCCTTTAGTGACAGAATCCAATTTTTTCTCCAAAGAGGCGCAATCCCACAAAAGGGAGCGCTGTAAGCGATTTCTTGGCTACAATATCAGCTGCCCACTGCCGCAACCATATTGACCGCCAGATGGCGACTAACAAGACAGAGGTTCTGCTGCACATGAGCAGAGTATCATCTAAGGCAGAAAGTACAAAAGATGCAAACATCTCACATCGCTTAAGAGCGGCGTACTCAGAGGCCGGATCAAGCCCTGAGTGATTCATTAGGTCTCTCACAACAGACCTAATAGCCACTGTCATGAGTGCTGAAGCACCAACAGGCAGCAAGGCCGAACCCACACTGTAAAAAGCGTTGCACGCCATTTGATCAATACGCTTATCCTCTCCATCTTTAAGTGTAGTGGAGTCAGGAGAATGCAACACAGAGGAATTGGATAAATTAAGCACAGGGGCATCTACCCATGAGCAGAGTATCTATTAAAAATCCAGTCTCTCTATTAATTAATTAAATATTAATGCATAGATGGCCATTGCATGCTTGCGCACACATAGGAATTTGTCCTCCGCATTTAACCCATCCGTGCAGTGAGTGTACACATGCCCAGAGCGGTGGGCACAGGTGGTGATGACCAACACTTAACAGTATCAGCTGGGAAGGGATATTTCTAGTCCCAGCCCAAGGGAATGCCATGAAGCCGCGCAGGCTTCCCCCATTCTTTAAGAATAATATCATAAAAATGCTTTTGATCTGGGAATTCTAACGAGGTTTAGAGGCTCCAAAGAATTCCCCTTTTTAAGGAGGGACTAATTCAGGAGAAGTAATAATCAAAACCTCAAATAACTGAGCAAGAGCTTTTGGGGTATCCACAACACTTGCTTCACCCTGCTCAATCTCAGTACCAACAAATTGCTGTTCAACAGAAACATCTGATTCCTCATATAATTCTCCTTCTTCTAACTGAGAAGGATCAGATCAATCAAGCAATTTACAATTGTCTGACTCACCTGCCGGAGCGGCATGAGTCAAGTGCTTTTAGCGGAGGCCTTCTTAGGCACAGAGTAGACATTAATCTTTCAAGATGAGCCAATCTGGCACATAAATCAGCATGCGACTCACCACCCATGACAATATCATTGGGGGTACGGACAAGACATGGCAGAGTAGGAGATGAGGCATTAGCCGCAGGCCCTGAAGCCTGGGCCTCAGTTTGCTGCATAATAGTTAATTGTGCACAAGGGACGCAAAGAATTGCGTTATCCCAACAAGGGATGCTCCACATCCAAAACATTGCCGAGTCTGTGCAGAGGGAATTGCATGTCCGTTATGCTGGGATGCCTCCATATGGTGTTTAGTATTATACTATAATTGATTATAGTCGCCAACTATATATGGGATTTACGCAATTGCTACCCGGGATGCCCCTTTAAATAGTCCCAAGTGGGAGGATTGAAACACAAATGGACCCCCAAATAAGGCTTAAGGGCTTTATTTTTTTTTTTTTCTCTTATAAGGACCAGAAGAAACCCCTTTTAAAATAAGGAGTTTCCACCTACAGAAAACAAAACAGTCACCAAATGCACACAATATAAATAAAAAACAGAAAAAAACTCCCTTCAGCCAAGCTGAAGGGTACTCACAGCCCATGCGATAAGCTCACCTCATGAGGTAAGGAAACAGGAAGTCAAACAGAGCATACCAGGTGCTCTCTAAATAAAGGCATGCCAAGCCCCGCCCACTTCCAGGATCACATGGGAAAATTCAAATCTGAACACAGCTAGAAACAAAGAGCTTTAATAGGTAAGCAAAAAATGCTGCCTAGACAGAGATAGGAAAATCTAAATAAAACATTTCCTATTAAATAGTATAGTAAAACATACATAAGAAATAAAGATTTATTTTATATGTCTCCTTTCTTTTTTTTTTGTTGTTTGTTTTTTTTTTTGTGTGCATGGTGACAAATAAGCCCAGATAACGCCCCCCTTTCCCCCCTCCTTTTTACCCCAGCAGGGTTAAAGGAGAACTAAAGGGGAGAGGGTAGAAATGCACCCATCAGGTACAAGGGGATTTTAAAGTGACAAGGGCATCCCACATCGGGACACACCAACCCGGAAGCCGCCTACCCAAATCTGGGTCTCACGGAGGAGTAAAAACTCCTGTATACACCAAAGGTTTATGTATCTACCTTTGCCTGAACCATACAGCCAGGGCTGGGAGGCATACAATATAACCAAACAGGTCTTAAAAATTTCAGACAGGCTACCTGCAGCTTGAAGGAGAGTCATCTTCTGAATGCTTCGCCGACTGCAGGAATAGTGGGAGGAACCCAGTACTTATGGACCAGGAGGGGCTCCTTTTTTCATGTCATCTCTGCAAGATCGCCCTCTACAGGCCGGGTTCCCCAAGTGTTATGGATATCGGGAAGTGGGGGGTGCGACATACTAGGAATATGGATGTAGGAAACCTCTATGTTCCCCACCTTAAAGCAGCACAAAAAGCTTTTCCACCACCAGATGACACATGGATCAATGTTCAGTAAGCAACCCAGAGCAATCAAGGAAGCCCAACTTTACGCCAAAATATTCAGTCACAACTGTGTTTCTGGAGGTGGCCCATTCAGGTTTCATGAATTTCCTTCAGTGGCAGCGATCACCCTGAAGAGATCCTGGCCTTGACCCCACCAAAATTGTAATTAAAAAAAAACCTACTACTTAGCAGGAAGTGAGCTGTAATTTCCTCCCAACCCTAGCATGCTGTTAGCTTTTCCAGTAGAGAAGAGGTTTAGGTTACACCCCCCAGGGTATCCCAAACTGGGATGCCCTACTGTGTGAAACCCCCAGGATGCCACTATTCCACTATTCACTCACCTCTTTCTCGTTCCAACGGTGCATGTGCGGGCTCTCGTCCAATGAAAGCTGTCTGACGAGACTATGTCATTGACTAGACTGGGAAGCTGCCGCACCCCACTGCCCCATCACAGCCTATCCTGGCAACAATGAGAGCCATTTGCCGAATAAAAGTCACGGCAGATGTCTCTCATTGGACGAGAGCTAGCGCATGTGCTGTTGGAGCTGGGAAAGGTAGAGTTTATGGGATGAAGGGGCAGCGAAAGGCATCTAAAAGATTTCAGGGCTGGCTCGGGTGGGTTTTGTTCTGCTTTAAGACAGCCTTGTCAAATGCAACGGAAACCATGCACAGGTGTGGTGTTCCTGGATGGACAACTAAGGGAAAACCATTTTACATAGTAAATACAAAAATGTTATTTTCCCTTTCAGGTTGTCCATCCAGAGACATGGGGTCATTACAATTGGGATGTCCAAAGCTGTCCCTAAAAGAGGGAACAACCGCATAATTGAAAATCATGAATCAAAAAAGGTGTCTGGCGACGTTTTTGTGGATAAACTGCCGCCTAAAAAAAAAACTCCTGCAAGCAGCATCCGTGGATACTTGCACATCCACCTTATAAGTGAATTTGTGGACAGATGACCAAGTGGCAGATCCCTGTTAGAGGGAAGCGGAGGAAGCCGCTGCTCAAGGCGTGCCGTGGAACCGGGAAGTGGTAAGCTGGTCTTGGCGTCCTTGGGGGAGGGGTTCACACTGCAGGGCACCCCCGATTGGGGTGCCCCGGGGGAAAGGAACAAAACCCAGGATTTTGACTACACTTAGTAAGATAACATTCTCATTCAATTCAAGTCGAAACGATCATGTGTAAGAAATCTTCCTGCTAACACAGGACCACCTTACTAGGACCAAGGGATCATCCGCCATGAAAGCCAAAGGATCCCAGGAGACCGATACTTCCTGTTGCACCTGGACACAAACAGTTTCACCTCGGAGACCCCCCACCGTAAATCATGAGCACACTTCCAGATGAAGAGCCCACTTTACCTTATTGGTGATTTCTCGGATTAACCAATGGGGCCGGCACAGGAAAGTTGCACGAGTTCCAGGACATTGATGGGGAAGCCCTGATAAAGGGGGTGCCCCAGGTGCAAGGACCAAAACCCGTAATATTCAAAATTCCAGATTTTGGTCCACTTTAAAAAAAGGACCAGTCACCAAGATTTTGATTATCCTGGGGATTGGTCTCTTCCCCCAGGGGCTTCCCAATGTAGGATGCACTGCTGTGCAACCCTACAGCCTTTAATTTTCTCCTATGAATGTCCTCTTGTGACTGACGCAGGTGCTTTGGCAGACAGTCATTACAGGATGCATAAACAATGGTCACAATCGGACACAAAGCATTTTCAATGTTACAGACAAATTGTACTCTCTTTACCTGCAGGTGGAGCTTTGCTGTCAGAAAACGGCAGTACAGAGGTGTTAGAAGTTTGCAACAGGCTTTATGAGGAGAGGGAAAGCCTGTACATGCTGGTCTAATTTAGGTACATGACTTTCTAGATTCAGTTTTTTCGAACCCGTTATGAACAGACTGGGCATTAAGAGGAACACCACACAGGAATTTCACTTTCCCATGTGTTGTTCCACTGTGCGATGGAATCCTGAATTGTACCCCCACAGGTTGTCGCATTTCACTTACCTTCCTTCAGCTCCCACGGCGCAGACTCGGCGAGAGCGAATGCGCTGATTGTCTGAGCAGCGATCCGCTGGCAGCTAAGCATTCCCTTCCCACCTTGCAGCCGTGGCGTGCCTGCGCTGCCCATTCAGAAAAGCTGGGTGCATGCACGGCTAGAAGTGAGCGGGGATGCGGCCAGAGAGCACAGATGCTTTGAGGGCTCCAGGAGAAGGTGAGTGAAACGGCGATTGGGGGGTCACAGCGAGGCATCCCAATGCAGGATTCCCCAACGTGTGGATCTCAGACCGCCTCCGATGTTTTTCTTTAACCCCCTGCTGAATAAAACCATGTAACCCAATCAATCAGGAGGTTTGTTTTCACTGTGAAGAAAAGGATAAGAATATCAGGGCTTGGGTTTAATATGCAGGAGGGTTTATCAATCAGGATCTGCATAGTACAGGATCTGCATAGTACAGCCTGGACCAGCACCCATTAGGTGTAAAATGGGTGTTGGTTTGGTTTAAAGAGACATTCCACACAAAAGTTTAAACTTCCTGCTCTCCCCATACTGGTTGGGAGGGGCTGCATCTGTCTAGGCAGCTTAGCCATCAGCACAGCCGAGTGAAAGCGAGCCTTCGCAGTGGGAGCGACTGGAAGGTGGGTGGATCGGGTCTGGGGGGATACAAACAGCGAGACATTTCGGATGTCCCCACATTGAAGAACAACACCCCAAAAAGCCAAAACTGTGTGTGTTTTTCCAATATAAAGGTTCCTTGGGAAGTGAATTCACTAAGAGGACTGAGAAAGACAAGTCAGCAGAAGGGAGAAAGTTTAATAGGGTTTATGATGTAAAGCAAAGTGTTGGTGAATGAAAGATGCACCCCGTGACAGCCAGTATGGGGAAAGCAGGAATTGGGCTAATGTAACCCTGGAATGTCCCTTTAATACTCCACCGTCAATTACCACCGTTATATTGGCACAAAGCAGTACAGTAATAAAACTGAACACCCTTGATGACATACAACAACATGGTCGACCATGATTACAATCATCTGTAAAGCAGATTGCTATAATTAATGCACTATGTAGTAGTAGAAAAAGTAACACACTGGAACCATTTTAAAATTCAACTTGACTTACAAAATGTCATCAATTTTCTGCAAGATTGGTTCAGCACATATTCTCTCTTTTTCAATTGTTTGCGGTTCTCGGGCACGTTTTGCATCCAGTTTGGTCAGCTCACTTTCAGCCAAGGTCAATCCCATATTGCGTTTCTGCCTGATAGACAAAGTGTATTTAAGTTTAATATAATCTTACACAATAGTTTTTTTAGGTCTGGTAAACACATACACAGTAGGAACATTACCTAAAGTCTTCCAACAGTTTTTGTACATCTGGTAACATTTTTTCCTGTATGCTGTTGACATACTGTCTAAGTAGATCTTCGGGTATTAACTCTGGTCGCCTTTTTTCTATTGTAAAAGGGATAGCATTAGACATAGCTCTTTATCTCTAATATTTTTAAATGTCATATAAAGAACAGAGGAATCATTATTTTAAATAATAGACACACTGCTGACTAATCGTGGGGTAGCTTAATTGTTTAAGTGGGCCAATCCAGCATTGCACATCAAATCCATTTTTTTGCTTGTAGTTCAGAATTGTTCTAACTTGGTGTACACACACTATACACTTTATAGGTCAGTAAATGGAATGAACACAACACTTGTGAGCCAAAAGAAAATCAGGATAGGAATGGCAGGTGGCTCCATAGTAAGGCTTAAAATTCCATAGAAATCCAGGCTGGTTGCTGCTACTTACAAACTCCTTAGTGGACTATCCCCTGCTAGGCAATACAGATATCCTGGATTTCTGATCCCCTATCCAGTTAACCCTAGATGGGACATACCCGAGTGAATATACGACAAAAACCTTGGGAGGAGATATAGCGACCATCCACCTCTTTTCCTGCCACTGTCTCACATACCTCGCCCTTTGTTCAAACCTGTAGGGGCGGACACTTTTAGCCAACATGCAATGTGCACTGGACAGAGAATCGGCATTCCCTTGCAGGGTGCCCAATCTGTGCTCTACTAAGAACCTAAAATTTTGCACCGTGACCTAGACTCCTTGGCCTGGCTCATACAAGTAAGCGGGGAGTGGTCTGTAATCAATTTAAAATGTCTGGACTATGAAGTAAGGTGTACTCAACACTGGATGTCTACAAAGGACAGACTTCAATTCTTGAAACGCCCATTCAGCCTCTGTGTCCTACTTGACCATGGCTGATTTATTTCTCTTTATAAGGTCTGTTATGTGGCAATACACCACTATTCCAAGAAAAGCTCTTGTTTTTTGCTTAAGGGCCAGGAAAAGGTTTGGATGACTTGCACTTTGTTCACTTGGGTTTGATTGGGTTTGATTACACCTCACCTATTACATATGCCAAGTACCGCACAGACCTAAAGAACACTTTTTAGGGTTTGCCGTCAAACCTGTGGCCCTAAAGGAATCTAGCACTGCTGCACTTTTGGAAAACGACTCACCCCACTGCTCACTAAAAAAGACAATATCCTTTAGATATGCCGAGCCATATCTATGATGGAGTTTGAGAACTTTATCTTTAGAAAGTTACTGGAGCCCCATGTAACCCAAAAGGCAAGGTAACATACCTTTCCTTAGCATTGTCCGTGAGGAGCACTTGCCGGTATCCCTAGGTTAAATCACGTGTAGTAAAGTATCTAGCATGGCCGAGCCTTTCAATTAACTCATCCACTCTAGACATTGGGTATGCGTCAAACTTTGACACATTTTCAGAAATCGTTGCCAAACCGCATTGTACAATTGGGTTTTAGAATCAAGACAACTGGACTAAACCATTCACTTTTTGACTCATCGGTATCACAGAGAACCAACATCCTTCTGATTTCTTTATATATAACTGGTCTATAAGTTTCAGGTACCTGGTATGGTTTCCTGTTTTATTAGGGGAGCCCAGGCAATTCTGAGAACACATCAGTGTTGCTTAAGATCAGCTCTTTTGTTTCTTGCTTCTGGGCTTTGGAGAGGGACTCGAAAACATCTGGGAGAGATGTATCAGGGTTGTTGTACCATCATCACTGGCTTTTCCAAAGTAACATTCCAAGAAAAACTTTCTGTGGACAGTCCCACTCTGTCCTTCCAAGGTTAAGTAAACTCAAATAGAAACATAGAAGGTTGATGGCAGAAAGAGACCATACGGTCCATCTAGTCTGCCCTTATGTGTATACTGTATGTACTCTTTATCTTAGGATAGATGTGTGCTTATCCTAGGCATGTTTAAATTCACTGACTGTCGATTTTTCAACTACCTCTGCTTGAAGTTTGTTCCAAGCATCTACTACTCTTTCTGTAAAACATTTTCTAACATTGCTCCTGATCTTCCCTCCGACAGGTTGTGCCCCCTTGTTCGATCATTAAATTTCTTCTTAAAAACATCTCCCTCCTTATTCAAACCTTATTGGAAACGTATTCAATTTTTTCACATATTTACAGGTCTAAAGCACGCCCCCTCTCTCCCTTCTTTCCTCTAGACTGTACAATTCTTTAAGTCTCTCCTGCGTTTTGGACCTGTTCTATTTGAATAATGTCTTTTTGCAGGTAAGGACTCCTGAACTGCCCATAGTATTCCAGTTGTGGCCTCACCAGGGCTTTATACAGACGGGATCACAACCTCCATCTTCCTACTGGGGATGTCTCGAGCTATGCAGCAGAGCATCCTGCTTGCTTTTCCCACTGCCTGGCTACACTGTCCACTCATCTTGCAGCTATCAGTAATCAGTATCCCTAAATCTCTTTCCCTCGAGGTCCTGGCTAACACAGCACTGCCCATATGGTACTCAGAGCAGGGATTCTTTCTACCCAAGTGCATGGTTTTACATTTAGAGACATTAAACTCTAGTTTCCACAGTTTATCCAGTACAACTGTTGACTTCCTCCTACCAGGATGGTACACTTTATAATTTACTTCTCCTACATTCTCAACTCATATTGCCCTTGCCATTTGGCGAAAAATGTACTATCTACCATAGGTATCAAAACACTCAATCACTTTGAGGTTGAGAGAGAGAAGTTTAGATCTGCATAAGAGCAACATAAGAGTGTCTGCCATATACCAGCTCAAACGGGGAAAACCCTGTGGGAGATTGTGATCTGTGAAGTACCACAAACATTACATAAGGCAGTCCAATCTTTCCCATCCCTGCTAACCTCCCTTTTTCACATGCCTTTTAACGTGGCCCAAAATTCAAAAAAAAAGTTTTTGAGAAAAAAAAAAGAATTTGAGAGAACTTAACTCCATGCACATGTTCTGGAATAACAGGCCAATTCTTTGAGCAGAACATCTTGTCACACACATAAGCATGAGAGGAGAGCTTTGCCAGCAGCAGCCCACACAAGACCGAGAAAAATACAATTCTGTGACACTCACTTGTGTCACAGAAGGTGGGCATGGACTGCAAGATAGAAAGTTGTGGCGTCTCCTGGCCCTATATACTTCCGGCTGCCTCACCACGAACCAGTAATTGAAATGCAGTAACAGCCGACCAGGATGCTAAGGCATCAAGAGCCCTATGACTTGTTTCCAGAGAAGACAAAATATGAATCCACACCCTTCTCTGCTTATTTTCTTTTTCAAAATTTATTATTTTATATTCTTTTTTTTTAGCATGCAGAATAACCATTTACATATATACAAATCCACCAGGACTAGGCATCTAAGGAGTACATACAGTAACCCAGCAGAAGGGAGGGTCTGATGGCTTGGAGTGGAGAAGAGAGAAGCGAAAACAATTCTACATATGAATGTCACACAATTGTATTATCTCCCACCCTGCCTTTACGTCAGGGTGGGATCCCGATACTTAATAAGAGTAGCAACTAAAGCTAAACAATTTAACTCGCTACTGTCTGTAAAACCTTTCTACCAAAAACAGCATCCGGCGAGGGTCTAACATTTACTTTATAGAACTTGGTAAATGTATGAACTGAAGACCAAGTAGCAGCTTTGCATACTTGTTTCACTGAAGCCTGGTGCTGAAATGCCCAGGATGCCCCAATAGCTTGAGTGGAATGATCTGTAACCAGAAAAGGAGGATCATTTACCTTGGCAGTATAGGCCCTTACTACCGCCTGTCTAATCCATTGGCTGATGGTAGACTTAAGCTGGCAGAAAACCCTTCCGTGGCCTATCGGATACAACAAATAAGGAGTTCGTCTTACGGAATGACTGTGTAACAGAGATATATTTAAGCTCTTACTATGTCCAAAGAATAAAGGACCCTCTCCTTGGGACTAACTGGAGCCGGACATATAGAGGGCAAAATCACCTCTTCATTAAGATGAAAAGGAGAAACCACCTTGGGCATAAAATTCTTCTTAAAAAACAGAAGACAGATTTGAACCTCTGTAACTCTAAATAAGGAGGTTTATTCAATAACGCTGCTAATTCAGAAACCCGTTATACCGAAGTAATAGCTACTAGAAAAATTACCTTAAGAGTCAATAGTATCAGAGATGCATCTATCATAGGCTCAACAGGAGTGCCCTGCAGGGCTGACAATACCAAGTTCAAGTCCCAAACAGGCAGAATAGGTTTACGCAGAGGGCACACGAGTGATTCCTTGCAAAAAGGTCCAAATAAGCCTATTTTCGTCAATGAGCTTATGAAAAAAGATGGATAAGGCAGATACCTGCCTCTTTAGCGTGCTTAATTGAAGTCCCTCATCCAGACCCTTGTGTAGAAATCCAGGTATTCTGGAGACACATCCTACAAGAAAAAATCCTAGATTCAGACCAGGCAATGAAGACATGCCAAACCCTGTAGTAAATCTTTGAAGAATTCTGTTTCAGGCCTGGATCGTGGTGTGGATAAACCTGGCTGATAAAACCCTCTCTGTTAAGGTCGAGGTTTCAACAGCCAGGCCATCAAAACCAGCATTTGTAAATTGGGGTGCCGAAGGGGCCCTTGTGTGAGAAGATCTGGGTCATCGGAGAGCCGCAAATGCTTCCCTGCCGACATCCTTACTATGTCTGAGAACCAGCCTCTCCTTGGTCAGCGAGGAGCCAATAGAATGGTTAGAACCCCTTTGCAAGCTATCTTTTTATAGGACTTAACCTAGGAGTGGAAACGGAGGAAACGCATTAAGAAGGATGAAAGCTGACCAAGGAAGGGTCATTGCATCTGTTGATATTGCTAGAGGGTCCCTGGACCGAGACACAAATTTTGGAATCTTCCGATTGTGCCGAGATGCCAAGATCTATATCCGGACTACCCCAACGCATGCAAAGCAATTGACTGAGAGATCATTTCTTCTGGTGCAGGACTGTTCCACTCAATCGGCCTAAGAGTTGTCCACTCCTGGTATGTGAATCGCCGAGATGCATGCTCTTAGTTCTAGGATGTTTATGGGAAACCTGTTCTGCCCCGGACTCCACTGTCCCATGATTGTCTGTGACCTCCAAACACCTCCCCAACCCGTCAGACTGGCATCTGTGGTGACTATCTCCCAAGGAACCATAAGAAGGAATTTTCCTACCAGAAGATGTTTGGGATCCAGCCACCGGGTTAGGGATTGCTTGGCAGGTGTCAGAACAAAAGGGTCATCCAGAGACTCTGAGGCCCAATCCCAGACCGATAGCAACTCTGCAGTGGCTTCGTCTGAAACTGTGCAAAGGGCACTGCCACAAAAGAAGATACTATTAGGCCCACTAGCCGCATTCCCTGATGGATCGTCATCTGGGGGCAGGCCAAGAGAGCCTGTATTCTGGTATGAAGCAGGAATCTCTTCTGCTCTGGAAGAAATACCCATGTCTAATGACATCCCCAGAAAAGACCTCCAAACGGGAGCAACCTGCAGAAGCCTTCCCCCCACCCCAAGCAGGGGTCTTGTCTTACTCTGGGATTTAGGTCTGCTCCAGAATTCCCTGCAGAATCCTGAAGAGGCAGAACCTCTACCCCCTCGAAAAGGCTGGGAACCAGAGGCCTTGCGATGAAAGGGGGACGACTTCCGCCTGGTCGACTTACCCAGTCGCCTCCTTTAACATTTCATCAAGACGTTCCCCGAACAACCGACCACCTATAAAGGGGAGGCCTGTCAAGGACTTCTTAGAAGCCGCATCTGCCAACCATTGTTTTAGCCATAAAGAGCGCCTTAATGCTACTAGTAAGGCTGATGCCTTGGCTCCCAAAATGGCAAACTTATTAATTTCCAAACAGGTTTTATACAACTGGGAACATGAGTCTCGTCAATGATTTCGAGACCTGGTCTTAGCAACCAGCTGTTTTAACAACCTTCTACTTGCCAAAGATGCTATGGAAGTGGCACAAGCTGGCCGTAAAGTGACCCTACCATAGAAAAAGCATGACGTGCCAACTGAACAATACGCTTTACTGCAGGATCTTTTAACAGTGATGTTAGAAAGACCCGAAACAGGAGCGTCCACCACTGGTGGAAGAGACCATAACTTAATCAAGTCTAAGGGAAAAGGAAACTTAGTATTTAAAACCTTAGGAATGGGAGGAAGCCTATCAGGCATCTCCCACTCCCTCCAGTTAATATTGGAAAAAATAAGACTGTTCAAGGAATTCTCACCTTGGTTTTTAAGACTTAAATAAATCATCTTTCTTCCTCCTTAAAAGGAAGCCTTAAAAGGTGAAATGTGCAGAATCTCTAAAATGACACCAGTGAGGCTCTCCATTTCATCCCTGAACAGAGAATCCTCCTCAGAAGAGGATTCTAAATCTGAATAACAGTCCTCCCTACTGGAGGGAAGCTCCCCCTTAGACAATTCTACCTCCTCTTCCTCAGAGGAGGAATGATGCATATAAATCTTCCTCAGACTCAAAGAGAGTTAAATGCTTCCTCTTCCCTCATGATTTCTTAGGGGCTGCCAGAGCTAGCTGCCTTTCAAGGCAAGCTAACCTCTCTGCAATATCTGGCTGAATATCACCCTACCTAGCCTGGCCAGGATGAGCTATCAAAGGAGCTCTAGGTTCTGATGTACCAGCATCAATAGTCATTGATGGAATAGTCCTCCTACCATGATCAGCAAAAATCAACTTAGCACAATCTGGGCAAATCATACTGAATTCATCTAAAGGTCTCTGCCAACATACCGGACATAACCCTGTCTGCTGGGATACCATATCCGCTATGCCCAGATGCCTCCATCATGATGATTTATATCAGTCTACATAACCTTAAGGGCCTAAGACTGAAGACTAAACTATATAAGTACTCAATAGTACTTACCCAGTAAGAAGTAGCGAGAGAGGCCGGCGAGCAGTATAGCTTTGCTGTCAAAGAGAGCGAGATACAGCCCGAGCAGCCGGACGACGAATGAAGAAGCAGCACGCCGCAAGCTACTTCCTGGCGCCAGACTCCCCCTGCCGGGTTCCCGCCTTCTAAAGGGGAAAGCGCGAAAGATTCAATAAAATATGTTAACATTAAAAATGTAAAATACACATATATGTGGGAAGGAGAAGGGAGGATATATAAATATATACCCTGGTTCCTCCTGCAGGCTCACCAGACCAAAACCTGCAGCTGACTGCTTTTTAAGTGAAAGTCTTCAGCCCAGAGTATGAAAAGACACCCCTACAGCACCCCAAGATCCTCGCGCTTACCCTTACCACCAAGATCCAAAATACAGCATAGCTGAGGAGGCACAGGGTCCAAGGATCAGTGGTATATAAGGGCCTGGAAGACAGACAGGGTAAAAATCCCCCGCTTCCTTAATAAATCCTTGAAAAGGGAGAAAGAAAAATCCATGCAACCTTCGCGTTCCAAATGCAAGAATTACACTGGTTCGTGGTGAGGCAGCCGGAAGTTTACAGAGCTGGGAGGAGCCACATCTTACAGTCCACGTCCTTCGGGCAAGAATTAACCCATTTGTGACTAAAGCGGACGGCCTGGAGTGGATTGGGAGAGAAATGCCTCAGAAACACAGGAAGATTGTGTATTAGGTTATACTAACATACACACTGAATAACCAGCTGCCAGAGAGAGAGGTGTTAGGTGTGTGTGTTTGTAAAGCTGCAACAAGTGTTTCTTTATCACTGTTCACTGTGGAATCTGGATTTACCACCCACCATTCAGTCAGTGTAAACAAATATATCTTCTAAAATGTTACATTTTTTTCAGCTCTGAAGCAGAGCAAGAAGTCATTACAGCTGATGGCTTTCTACTCGAAATATTGAACCTCTCAAAGGGCCATCAGTTTGTGGATGATTATGAAGCCATGATATTTTTTATATATTTTGTTACCATAGAAATTGTAAAAAAAATTATCTTATGCAATCACTGTATATAGGATAATCCCTTTAGTTTGACGCAGCATGGTGGGAAACACCCTTTGTTCTTTGAAGACTGTTTTTTTGTAGTGTAGTTTCAGGTGTGCATTTGTATGCAAATTAAGATAGCTACCTGTGATAGATTAATCTGGGCTACAGTATCACCTTGGGAGTTTTTGCCTGGGCAATCAGAGATGACCGGTGGATTTCAAAATGGAACAAAGGGTCCGCCTGATAAAAACAGACTGGAGAGAGAGTAGGAGATTTTGCTTGGAGGGCAGCTGCAGAAAGGGTGTGCTGGCAAGACCAAGACTGACTGGAAGAAAGACAGACGGACGATGATGAGATTTCGCCTTGTGTAGAGAGACCTGCATTGTGAATCCAAGTACAGCAGCCATCTTGTTTGGAGATTAGACGTGGTCTCCTGATTTCTGCTTGGACCAATTAAAACAGATGAGTATTGTCAATTGCTAACTGTTACTTACGTTTTCTATAAGATATACGTGTATTGTTTTCCTTGCTGTCCCCAGTAGGAAGGATAATAAGTCTTGGACCGTGCCTCGGCAGAGGGACTGCTTCGGGTTGGGGGGTCGGGGACCTCCGTTGTTGTGCCATGCCACAGTTTTTTCGTTTTCTTCTTTTTGCTACTCCCCACATAGGCCGCTCGCCTGGGTCCTTGAGTCCTAGTAGGCGGGCTCTTTTTCCTTGTTGTTCGGTTTTCTTTTTACCTTCTTACACCTCCCCTCCTTCCCCTCCCTCTCTTCCTCCCCCTACTTTCCTGTTCGTCTTCCTAGTTGGTATCTCCCCACCCCCCGTCACTCCCCTCCTCCCACGTAGGTTCCTCAGGCTAGTTCCTGTCTCCCCTCCTCCCAGCCGGCTCCTCCCCCTCTTGGGGCCTCATCCTCCCCCCTCTCCCCCCCTTTTTTTTTGTTCTGTTTTAATTCTCGCCCTTTCCCCTCCGTGCTCAGCGTAGCAGGCCGAGATGGATTTAAAGATCGTCTCTCTGAATGCCAAAGGCCTTAAAGTGGACCAACACCCAGGATTTTGGTCCACTTCAAGGGGGCGCCCTGCTGTGTAAAACCCCCCAGAAACCCCCCAAAACTCACCTCACCACGCTCCCATGTAGCCACGGACAAGCGGGTGACAGCTGCGGACAAGACAGTGCGTCCGTCGCCGCCTCCCGCGCGCCCCTTTGACAGTGCGTGCGCCCGCGCCGGCCATTCACAAACGACCGGCGCGGGCGGCAAGTTTTTTGGGGCTTTTGGGGGGGGGGGGGGTCCCTCACCACGGGACATCCCGATCTCGGATGTCCCGCGGTGAGGGAGGTGATCGGCCCGGGAATCTTATAGATTCCCGGGCCGATCACCCCTGGGTGTTGGTCCACTTTAACATCCCAGAGAAGAGGAGGATGTGCCTGTTCTGGAAGAAGAGAGCGCAGGTGGTCTTTGTCCAGGAGACCCACTTCCAGAAGGAGAGGGCCCCCAAATTTTCAGATTGGCGCTTCCCTACGGGATTCCACTCCTACTCCCCAGACTCGAGGTCTAGGGGAGTGGGCATTTTGATTGCTTCGTCCCTTCCTTGGACCTTGACGAGTAGTCTGTCAGACGAAGAGGGCAGATACATTTTCCTCAAAGGGAAACTAGGCGGCCGAGAGTGCACTCTTGCAAATATTTATGTCCCCAATTCAGACCAGGTCCGCTTCATAGAGCAGACGCTTGAAACCTTGCAAGCTATCTCAGAAGGCATTGTGATCTTCAGGGGCGACCTTAATGTTGCGTTAGATCCCCCTTTGGACGTCTCTAGGAGAGCCTCCCATCTCTCATTCTCTGTTCTCAAGAAACTAAAATCAGCTCTTCGCCTTGCCCAGCTGATGGATCTGTGGCGGTTACAGAATCTGTGCGGCCGGGACTATACATTCTATTCACCCCCTCACGATTCCTACTCTAGGATCGATTACCTCTTTATAGAACACAGATACCTACAGCTGGTGCAGAGGGTTGAGATCGACCCAATCACGATCTCCGACCATGCCTTGATCTCTCTTACGATAAAAACCCCGGAATGGGTGTCCAAACCTGGAACCTGGATGCTTAACGAATCATTGCTCCAGGCCATTCTGACAGAGGTCAGGAGGGAGCTGAGTGAATATTTCTCCCTGAACGATACACCTGGAACAACTCCCCTCACCTTATTGGCACAAGTGCTACATCAGAGGCATTATATTGAAGATAGCCTCCAGGTGGAAGAAGGAGAGAGAGAGACAGGTCGGCGATCTGATGGAAAACATATCGCAACTCGAAGCAGAACACAAGAAGAGGCACGCGGTTAGGACTGGCCAGGAGCTGGCGCGGGAGAGGCTGAAGGATATTCTATGGGTCAAAGCCAAGGCCACTCTTCTGAAGGTCAGGCGCTCATTCTACGAATATGGCAATAAGTGCAGCCGCCTACTGGCCAGGGTGCTTAGGGAGCAGAGAGCCAGTAACTCTGTCCCGCAGCTATTGGTCACAGGGGGCTCTCCTTGGCCAACCCCATTGATATTGGCAAGGCCTTCCGGGAATTCTACTGCAAGCTGTATAACCTACCCCGAGAAGGCGGCAATCGAGCCAACATCCTGAGTGAGGCTCGGAGCTATGTTGAGTCCTCGGGTCTCCCTGTACTAAGCCCGGGAATCGTGGCGGCGCTGGAGGAGTCCATCTCTGGGCAGGAGTGGACCCAAGCAATCAAAGGCTCTCAGTCGGGCAAGTCCCCAGGCCCTGATGGGTTCTCCCTGTCCTATTACAAATGCCTAGGAGATATCTTGACCCCAAGGGCAGTGGCAGCGTTTAATTTTATCTCCCCTGACCAAAACATTCCACCTGACATGCTACGAGCCCAGGTCACGGTAATCCCAAAGCAGGGAAAGGACCCCCTTCTCAGTGCCAACTACAGGCCTATATCTCTACTAAACGTAGACATTAAACTATTTGCGAAAATCCTCGCAAACAGGCTGCTATGTCACCTGTGTGGGCTGATAGATGTGGACCAAGCAGGCTTCACTCCAGGTAGAGAGGCCAGGGACAACGTGACCAGGGTTCTTAACCTGATTCACCTGATCCGCGAAGAAGGGATTCCTGCTATGCTACTCTCAACGGATGCAGAGAAAGCATTTGACAGGGTTCACTGGGACTTTATCCGGGCCACGCTTGAACACCTGGGTTTACAGGAAAACATGAGGACCTGGATATTGTCCCTCTACTCCTCCCCCTCGGCCTGTATCAAGGTTAATGGAATACTCTCGGAACCGTTCCCAATTACGAACGGCACAAGGCAGGGCTGCACGCTTATCTCCCCGATCATCTTTGTTCTAAAAATGAATGTGCTGCCACGGCTGCTCTATCCCATCCAGCTCCCCATCCACCTACCATCCTCCTTTTTGAAATCCACTCGTTCGGAATTCATAAAATTTGTGTGGGGAGGCAAGGGCCTGAGGATCGCACAGAAGACGCTCTCACTCCCCAAGACGAGGGGGGGGGGGGGGGACTGCCAGATATCAAAATGTACCACGCAGCAGCCCACCTAAGCAGGATCGTGGACTGGAATCTGCATAGAGGACACAAGCGTTGGGTCCAACTGGAACAGACATGGTCCCCGGTCCCGCTAGCGGGCCTCCCGTGGTCTGCGGGCACTATACCGAGCACCCTCAAGGCTCACCCAACAATAGGACCACCCTCCAAGTATGGGCAAAATACGCCCCTAGAGAGACAATAGCTCCCTCGCCATCTCCGCTCCTCCCGGTCTTAGGGGCACTGGATTTCGTGCCAAGTCAGATCGACGCGGGGTTTGGTAGATGGAGAGCGCCTGGCAAAGGCACCGCTCGCGACTTTCTGGCCGGCCCGCGGTGGAAGACCCTTCAGGAGACCATGTCTTTGGGGGACCCCCCCCTTCTGCCGTTCTGGAAAGCGCTCCAGGTCTCCCACTATCTGGGGCGTTTGCCTCCTCCAGGGGAATTTGGTCGAGACCTCACACCCTTTGAACGGCTATGCACCTCGTCAGAGTCTATCAGGGGAGCACTCTCCACTACATTTTTGCTGGTAGACCCGGGAGAGGATTTCGTGCCAAGCTACATCAGGGCATGGGAGGCAGATCTCCAGGTCTCTTTCCCTCCAAACCAAATTAAGAAAATCCTGGAACTGGTGCAGCGTGCGTCAATTTGTAACACTTACCAAGAGACAGGATATAAGATCCTCACCCGCTGGTATAGAACTCCCCGGATGCTGAGTCGTCTCTTCCCGCTGGTCTCACCCCTCTGTTGGAGATGTGGGCAGGCACAGGACACCCTTCTCCACATTTTCTGGGAATGCGGGAAGATACAGGCATTCTGGAGGGATGTGGTGAAATGGTCCAGCAGAGTGGTGGGTGAGAACATCCCGCTATCGCCTGAGACCCTCCTCCTTCACTCATCGGAGGCCCCAGTTGGGAGGTACAGGAAGTCCCTGACCATACATGCAGCCAGGGCATGTATCCCTGCCCAATGGAAATCCCCTTCACCGCCTTCCATTTGCTCCTGGATCCGGAGGGTGGGGGACATTAGGAGGATGGAGGACCTAACGGCTGGCCTCAGGCGATCAGAGGAAAAGCATTGGCGCTTGTGGATGCCGTGGAACATGTTCATGGAGTTGGGTCGGGGGACTAACAGTGTGCCTGGCCTGGACGGAAACGCTCCCTCATGGGTGGCGAGTTCCCTGCATGCGCTCTCACCCCCCCTCCCGCCCCTACTGAGACTGTATGCCTTGCTGTGTCTCCTGGACTTCACCTGGCCTGCGTCCCCTCCCCCAGAGCCCTGGCTACTGTCTCCACCCTGTGACTGTACTTCGGTCTCTGGCCCTACTCGGGTTTGACTGGCTGCCTCGCCCGGGAGTGGGCGGCGGTAGGACGGGACCCGTGGCCCTGTGTCAGTCATCGTCTGCGTCTCCCCCCCTATACCTTCTCCTCCTCCCTTCTCCCCCTAACCCACCTCTTCCTCCTCCCTCCCCATTCCCTGACATCTCCCTATCCTTAAAATTAGAAAAACAGTGGGCAGGAAGGGGGGGGGGGCGCATGGTCCAGGACTGTCGGTCGGTCATGTTATGGAGATGTATTCCTGTGACAACAACTTTACAATGCCTGTCTTATTATGTGTCGAAAACCGATGATTGGTTCTGTTTTGCATTGTGTGCCTTCCTGTCTCGTCTGCCTTAATAAAGATCTATTGTTAAAACAGATGAGTAATCCGTTTCAATATATATATATGCTTTTGCCCTGTTAGGCTTTCTATGTTTTAACATGGATTGTAGTATTTTTGTTTTGTACATTTTTGCAAGGTATATAAAATAACTTTGAAGTGCATCGCTTTCCTTGGAGATTACTGGCAAATGAACTTATTCGACAAACGAGGCCAAATTTTTAGAGATATACGTGTATTTGGGCTCTAAAGTTTCCTTATATATTTGAGGGCTGAAAATATACTTGTAAAATTTTTGCTAAATTACGCCCAAGCAAGACAATTGGGGTCTCGTGCCGTGATTTGCACTAATTTCCAACTGAAACCGTGCACAATTTTTAGTTAGTTATTTTTTTGTTATACCCTTGCTGAGTAGAAAATGTTAAGCTGTTTAAGAAGGCTGGGGTTAAGCATTCTTCACAAAGGGAAATTGAGGCTTGTAATGTCCCAAGCTGGGTAAATCAGAGTCCATGGGTGTCCATTGCTAAAGAGTTTGGTAAATATGCTCCCCCTAGTGTTAGCTTGGGTGAGGGTAGCAGTCATAGCCGTTTAGCTGAATTCAGTTTTAAACGTTTCCATCTCGATAAGCAAGCTAGAGTTGCAGTGGCAGAGATGGGGTGGCTACTATTAGAAGTTTTTCATGCTGAGATGGCGGGAAAACTCAAAACTAATGAGGAAGTTGTATCTTTGAGAGATCAACTTGCAGTAGCTTTAGAATGCCTCCAACACACTGCAAATTAGTTTTCTGAGCTGGAAAATAAGTAAAAAGCTTTGTTTGTAGCCAGTAATACTTCCCAGAGTAGGAAAGGGAAGTCAGGCTCCAAGGTTAGGTCAAGCAAAGCTGTTGTATATAGCTCAGTTGATGAGGTCAGAGATGTAGTGAGCCAGCCTGCAGCAAGCCAGGAGGTTAAGCAGCCATTGCTTAAGCCTAAGAAGACCCTCTCACGTGCACTGAGTGGGCCTCCACTTAAGAAGGTGCAGTCTGACTTGGTGAAGCCAAGTACAGCAGCCATCTTGATTGGAGATTGGACATGGTCTGCTGATTTCTGCTTGGACCAATTTAAACAGATGAGTAATCCGTTTTAATATATATATGCTTTTGCCCTTTTAGGATTTCTATGTTTTAACATGGAAGTATTTTTGTTTTGTACATTTTTGCAAGATATATAAAATAACTTTAAAGTGCATTGCTTTCCTTGGAGATTACTGGCAAATGAACTTATTAGACAAACAGCGCGTAATTTTTAGAGATATATGTGTATTTGAGCTCTGAAGTTTCTATATAAGATAAATAGATGAACAAAAGTGTTTTAAACCTTAGAATAAGTGGCCTCAGAGAACAGGTAGCATAGTTCCACCAGCATATATACTAGTGCCCCCTAGCAGGATTTCCATAGGTCCATGGCCACCTGCTCAAAAGATACTTCTATAGTGGGCAATGGTACCAGGTCAGCAACAACCCCTGGCCAAAAAAATAAATGCTGTAATATGCAATTGTTAGTCTTTTTTTGTTTAATATATTTTTATTAGGAGGAAACAAAACACGTAGCTCCATAGCAATGCAAGCATCGAATCTACATTACAGCTTATCAACAAAAATTACATATACATCATATCCAACAAATTGTACGTTTGCTCACAGCGAGACAAGAGCCCCGTGCTCCGCCCTCCTTTATTAAATTTTTATAGGTGTAACGAAGAGTTACTTAGAGAAAGAGAGAGAAAAGAGAGAAAAAAACAGAGAAAGAAGACACTAAGTGGGAGAGAAAGGAATAAGGGAGCGAGCAGGCCAAAAACTGCCGCTCCCCCCCTCACTCCCCGGCGGCAGACGAGGGGTTCACCAAGCCAGCATGGGAAGGGGGGGCCGCAGGCGGCGAACGAAGTGTAGGTTGGGGAGGGCCCGGCGGCACCAGGCCAAAGGGCCCCCTCTACGCCGTTATAGGGCGGAAAGCATTGTCATGAACTCTGGCGTATCTCACGCCCTAATCCATATTATCCAAGTCTTGCTAAACTTCTCTCTCCCGCCCTCCACTCCCTCGAGCACCATCTCCTCCATTCTCCTGATTCCCTCTACCTCCCGCAGCCACTCCCAGATGTCTGGTGCATTTTGGGAGCGCCAGTGCCGTGGCACCACTGATCTGGCCGCGGTCAGAAGATGTCGGAGGATCCCTTTCTTTGCCGCGGAAATTGAGCCGGGCACCATGGATAGTAGGGCTATTTGCGGTTCTCTAGGCACATCCTCCAAAGTCAGAAATTTATACACCGCAAAGACCTGATCCCACAGTCTATGTATCGAAGGGCAACTCCACCATATGTGAAGCATTGTGCCTTCAGCTTTACCACATCGCCAACACACTCCTGAGTCGGCTCCTCCGTATCTGGCCAAGTCCACCGGGCACCTGTACCACCGGGACAAGATTTTGTAGTTTCTTTCCTGAGCTCTACATGCCAAAGAGAGTTTATGAGTTAGGGTAAATGATTTTTCCCAATCTTCGGCTTCAAATTTCCGGCCCAGGTCCCGCTCCCATCTCCCAACGTACCCAAGATCGTCCGAAGAGTCTCCCTCCGTCAGCAAGACCTGGTATAGGAGCGAGAGAGCGTGCGGTGGCCCGCTGTCCGCTCTCAAGATGCTCTCGAAAGGATTCAGAGAGCTAGTGAGCGAGGTTCCCTGGGCACGAGAGGAGATGAAAGCGACCAGCTGCCTGTGTAGAAGCCAGGAAACCCGCTCCCCCCGACCCTGCGTCCGAAGATCCCGGAGGCCCGGGGGACAGTTGTTTTGCATCGTATCAGCTAGTCTGACCCCCTGTGTTTTTTCCCAGATCAGGAACTTACTCACCCCTACTCCCGGTGGGAAGGCGGGATTGTCAAACAGGGGAGTTAATGGTCCCCGGTCTAGACGATAGGTTCTTCTTAAGGGTCGCATCCCACACAGATAATAAAGAGCGGGTCAGCAGTGGGAGACTATGTGGCTTAGGCCTCAAACGAGGCTCCACCCAAGGGAGTGCGGTAAGGTCGAGAGGTGAGGCCCCCCCCTCTATACCCACCCATAGCTTATCTTCCCCATGGTGAAACCAGTCTACCAACCTGACCAACACAGCGGCGGTGTGGTAACCCCTGAGGTCCGGCATCCCCAACCCCCCCCTGTCCTTGGGTCTAGTCAATACTGAGTAGCGAATCCTTGGCCTCTTATTGTTCCAGACAAATTCAATCCAGGCGCTCTTCAGGATCTTGAAGAATTCCCGCTCCGGTCTAATTGGGATGGTCTGAAACACATAAAGAAAGCGGGGCAATATGTCCATCTTCAATATGTTTATACGTCCCATCCACGAGTACTGTGTCTTATTATATGACTTGAGGGTTTCCTGTGTCTTAGCTAGCAGGGGTGCATAATTTAACCTATATAAGCTTTCAAGATTAGTTGGCAATTGAACCCCTAGGTATGTAATGGACTCCTTCTGCCACTTAAATGAAAAGTTTGTTTGCAAGAGCCGTAAGGTATCGTTTGGGAGGGAGATATTAAGGGCCTCCGTTTTGGAGAGATTGACTTTAAAATTACTAAGGGAGCCAAATCTATCAAATTCTTTAAGTATGGATGGTAAGGAGAGATGAGGGGACGTAATGTACAACAGAAGGTCGTCCGCAAATAAAGAGAGCTTGTGTTCCCTCCCCCCACAGGGGATTCCTTTAATTGCTGAGTTTGCTCTCAGGGCTTGTGCCAAGTGCTCCATGACTATTACGTATAATAGCGGCGATAGCGGGCATCCCTGTCTCGTCCCATTGTTAATGTCAAATGGAGGTGATAAAGTCCCATTTACTCTAACCCTTGCCGTTGGCCCCCTATAGAGTGACATAATCTTGCCCAGCATTTCCGGGCCTATCCCAATCTGTACTAATGCTGCTCGCAGAAAACGCCAATGGACTCTATCAAACGCCTTTTCGGCGTCTACGGAGAGCAGGCATGAAGGGATCTTTTGAGTTTGCGCATAGTGCATGAGGGTAATCGTCTTCAGGGTGTTGTCTCTGGCTTCTCTACCCAAGGTGAAACCCACCTGGTCCCTTTCTATAATCTTAGCCAAAGGTTCTTGTAATCTGTTTGCAATGACTTTGGCGAAGAGCTTCAAGTCTACGTTGATTAGTGAAATCGGTCTATAATTACCAATTATGGTCCTATCTTTGTTGGGTTTCGGTATAACTGAAATATGGGCTTCCAAGGACTGTCTGGGGAAGGGGCAGGAGTCCGAGACACTATTGAACACTTTCGTTAGGAAAGGGGTAAGCCTTTCCCCTAGAGTTTTATAAAATCGTGGTGTGAATCCATCTGGGCCCGGGCTTTTCCCCAATGGGGTTTCCTTGATAGCCCTCCCAATCTCCGTCTCTTCAAAGGGTGTCTCTAATGAGACTCCCACCTCCTCCGGCAGAGGAGGGACCGCCGTCTCCTCGATGTATTCTGCAATGTGAGAATCTACATTCTCCGGGGGTGGAGATTCCCGACCGTCCCCTATATTATATAGCCTAGTGTAATATCCCTGGAATTCCTCCATTATCTGGTCAGGTCTATGAACCTCCCGTCCCCCCCCCCCCCTTTAATGGTCGGGATATACGTCAGATCCTGTCTCGAGTGTAAAGATCTGGCCAATAACTTCCCACATTTATCAGAAAATTCATAGAACCTGGCTCTGCATCTGTCTCTGTATTTCAAATAGCACTGGTCGTACAGCTTTTTCAGTGTTTCTCTGGCCGCAATAAGTTCCATCAAATCACTGTTGGAGGGTGCCTGTTTGTGTGTCTGCTCCAGTACTTGGATACGGTCCAAAGTGGTCCGAATCTGGTGCGTCCTCTCTCTCTTCAGTCGGGAGCCATGTTTAATAAATATCCCTCTGAGCACACACTTCATCGCCGCCCACTGTGTCGGCAGTGGGGTGTCGTCATTGGCATAGTCAGCAATGAAGTGAGAGACAGAACTCCCCACCTCAGCCAGGCAGACAGGGTCCCCGAGTAGGTTATCATTAAGTCTCCATCCAAATTGGCTCCGGACCCCTCCCGTCACCGGCAGGTTGAGATATACCGGAGAGTGATCCGACCAGACCATCGGGCCTATTGAGGCACTCACGTCCCTGGACAGGGCATAGTGACTGACAAAAATGTAGTCCAGTCTACTGTAAGATGCATGGGTGTGAGAGAAAAATGTGTAGTCTCTCGCCCCCTGGTTCAGAATCCTCCATACATCCACAACCTGCAGGTCACTCAGTGCCTTTCTAAAGTTCGCCAGTTTATATTGTGGTATTGTCGACTTACCCTGTGACGTGTCTACTCGTGGATCTAAGGCCATGTTAAGGTCTCCCCCCAAGATTAAGATCCCTTTTGCAAATTTCTCTAAAAGACGGAGAAATCGAATCCCCACTCCTGCCTGGTCTTGGTTGGGCAAATATATGTTTGCTACAGTGTAGGTCTCCCCGCCGGCCAAAAAAAAAAAATTTCTTCCCTGGGGGTCTATCTGTGTGTCCAGTGGTTCCAGTGACGACCCTTTATGTATTGCGATCGATACTCCTTTAGACTTAGCGTCGGGGTTCGGGGAGTGATACCATCTAGTAAAGTACTTGTTTTTAATTTCTGGGAGTCTCCCGCTACTGAAATGGGTTTCCTGGAAAAGTATCACATCTACTCTCTCTTTATGTAGCCCGTAGAGTATCTTGGCTCTTTTTTCTGGGATATTCAGCCCCTTAGCATTGAGGGAGCAAATCCTTATAGTAGCCATACCGCCGGACCCTCCCCCCCCAGCACAGAATAGGAGCACGGGTAAAGGAGGGGGTGTAACGTGTAAACCTCGACAACCTCTGAGAATCAGAGAGTAGGAAAAAAGCAGTAAGGAAAGGAAAAAAGAGGTGAAGAAAAGAAGAACCTAGGAGTAGAAAAACCCTCAAACAGGCAAGAGGGTAGGTTCTATAACCGGAACAAATGTTCCTTATTCTGCCTAGTCTCACCCGGCGGGAACCTGGTGAGAGGGAGCAGAAACTAGTGGGGGTAAATGTGACCTCGCATCCCGGAGCGGGGCCCCAGGAAGCCCGCCTCTCAACATCATATCAAGGAGGCGATGTGGCCAATGAATTTCAATAATAAAACTACTAGCATTTAAGGCAAAATGTAAACAACATCGTTTCAACCCAGTAATGAGAACAAGTTAAAACACAGGGCAGAGCGGTGGAAAAAAGGGGAGGAACAAAGGAGAAAAAATGACAAAGCTCAACAATGGTCAAATTCTTCGTCTGCCTGCAGGGGCAGCTCCCTGGAAGGGGAGCGGCCATTTCTCAAAAGGATACTAATGCGGCCAGCCGGGGGACATCTCAGCTGGAGACCTGCATCTCGAAGTCCAGTGGCCTATCTCCCAGGGTCTGGACGAATAGGGCGGGCAGGGCCCCCTCCGCCGCGTCTCCACCGGCGCTCTCCTCCGACACCCGGCTCTCTTCGTGGGAGTAGGTCCGCGCTAAAGTCCAGCCAGTCCGGTATGTCGATGGGATCAATGTCCAGAAATCAGAACAGAGCAGGAAGGTCCTCTCTGCGTCGCAAGGTAAAGGTGCCATTGGTATTATGGACAATAAGATGGAAAGGATGTCCCCATCTATATGAGGCATTCACCTCCCGACATTTTTCCAGAAGAGGGCGCATCACTCTCCGCATACACAGCGTGTGTCGAGAAAAGTCCTGGAGAATCCGGATCCCATGGCCGCTCCACTCGCCGCATTTCCCAGGCTTTACGTAAGATGTCCTCCTTGACTATAAAGAAGTGTATGCGACAGAGGACATCCTGCGGCGCATCAGGATCGCCCGCTGGTCTGCTGGTCACTCTGTGGATACGATCAATGATTATCTCAGAGTCCTTAGGTTTTCCGAGCAGAGAATTGAAGATGTCTGAGGCCACTGACCGCAGCTGGGTCGGGGGGATTGATTCCGGGATGCCCCTTAGCTTCAAATTATTGCGCCTGTTACGGTTTTCCAAATCGTCTGCCTGCAGAATAATATCCGTGAGCTGACATTTTTGGTTTCGGGATGCCCTCTCTAGTTCAGCGATTCTATCTTCATGGCTTGCGCTGGAGCTCTCCAGGGAGGCCACTCTGGTATCTAGGGCTGATGTTTGTTGATGAAGATCCTCCAGGTCCTTCCTGACCGCCCGCTCAATTCTCAGTGCTACTGCATCCAGATCTCCTTTTAAGTCCGCTTTAGTGGGGAGAAACTGGAGAAGAAGTTTGATGCTGGGGTCTAGTTTGGTGGGAACGTCCCAGGGTGCCCGCTGCGGGTGCAGGTCGGAGCGGTGTCCATCCCCAGGACTCTTAGAGAGGTTCCCCGCCGGTCCACTCCAACAGTCTTCCCTTGAGGCCGGTCGCTCTTGTGGATCCCCTTCAGAGCCCGAGTACCAGGCTAGTGGTGGCGTACAGCTGGCTGGGAGTATGGGGCTATGGACCTGCGACCACCCCAAGCCCTCACAGTCCATAAGGGGGTCCCCCTCTGTAAGAGTGATGTTTTCTGCGGGGGGCAGGGAACTGGCCAGGGAGCTGCTGGATGGAGGCGGTGGATGGATCTCACAGGTGGTGATAAGAGTGTGTGGACCCTGATATGGGTGGGCATCCCTCTCGTTCCCTGTTTGTGGGGAGGGTGAGGACTGTGTCTTTAAATGCTGTGTGTCTCGGCTGGCAGCAGGGACTGGCTGTTCTATAAAGCTTTTTGCTATTGCGGTCTCCCGCGTCTCCACCACACGTGGCTGTAAGGGCTCAGTCATCTTGCACGCTGGGTTCGCCCCCCCCTCTCCTCTATTCTCAGATGCCGGGATGTGCCAGCGCGAAGGGGTGATCTCTCTCACCTCCGCCGCCGCCGCCTGCGCGTCAGCCGAGCGGCTCCTCACCTCCATCGGCGGCTGCCTCTCTTCCTCCGACCTCCGCCTCCCTGGTTCACGCTGTGGGAGACTCGCTCCCCTCCGCTCCCGCGCCATTTTGGAAGACGCCGCCTCTCCTCCGGACCGGTCCATCGGCAGCATAAATCGGGCGATTCCTCCGCCTGCACGCCCCCGCCTCCTCTCTGGGTCTTCTTTTTTCTGGCGCTGCCCATAGTAGCAGAAATCGCTCGCTCTCTGCGCTAATATCAGCTAAAGGACGGGTAAGTCTCCGGAGCCCCACGTATGAGCAGCCTCACTCCGCCATGCGCCGGCCACGCCCCCCAATTGTTAGTCTTTTGACACCCTAGGTGTCCCCCTAGCACGTGTTTGTTGGCCAAACCTTAAACTGATCTGGGATAGGTTTGGGGCACCACCAGTTGCTCAACAATTTCCCCACTTATCTTGTCTACTCTATACAGTAGATCATGGTTAACAGCCATGTTTGGGGTACACCATGTTAACGCCAAGGAGTGGTGGAAGACCATTTAAAACATTCTCTCTACAACAGCGTGGCATCTCTGAGAAGGGCTGTCCCAAAATTTGTATGCAACACCTCTAAATCTGGCAAATCAAGAAGTCCCTCTGCATGTGCTGCTAGCACAGCTAGGGGAAAGGTATCTTGATCAGTAGTGGTCACCCCTACTGCTGGTACCTTACCCTCAGGGTCAAATGGCTCAGGGTTCACCTTCAGCCCTACACAAGTGTTAGTCACATGAATTTATCTTTTTCTGCCATAAGTACCAGAATAGAGAAAAGTCTCTTCCAAGAATCACATTGTACATTATCGTCTCTAGGGTGACCTCAGCAGTGGGGGTACTCTTGGGCTTCCCCAATGTAAGCCTTTGATATCCTTATATATTTTGTTCCCAAAGAAATTGTAAAAATCTTACACAAATAAAAACATTGCACTGTATATAGGACAACCCCCTTTTGTTTAGCAAGCATGGCTGGTTCCTTAATAAATATGCAGCCTGAGTTTAGTTTTATGAGTGCATGTGCATGCAAACTAAGTTGACCAGCAGAAAATATCACCTGTGTGGCTTTATATGAGCCAGAATATCACCTGGGCTAGTTTGTATGGGGTAATCAGAGATAACCTGTGCTAGTTCAAATGAAACAAAGGGGTCAGCCTGGAAAAATATAGCTGGCTGGTGAGAGAAGATTCGCTCGGGCAGCTGAAGGACACACAATCGCGTTTTGGATGGAGACGGACGATGATGAGATGTGCTTTGGGATAGAGAGACCTGCTTTGTGAACTTGAATACAGCAGCCATCTTGTTTGGAAATTGGATAAGGCCTGCTGATTTATGCCTGTACTAGATTAAACAGATGACTAACCCACTTTAATATGTGCTTTTGCCCTGTTAGGCTTTATGTTTTGTGACAGTGTTTGTAGCGTTTTTGTATTTGTACATTTTTTGCAAACAAGGTATAAAAGTAACTCTTTAAAGTGCACCATCTAGCTTTTTCTTGCAGTTACTGACAAATGAACGTATTAGACACCGTTGTGTAATTTTAGAGATATACATATATTTGAGCTTTTAAATTGCCTTATACATTTAAGGGCTGCAAATATACTTGTTAATTTTAGCAAAATGTCACCCAATCAAAGCACCCATGAATGCAGGGTACCCCAACAGTATGTCCATTGTATGCATCAGGGAACTCTGTACCAGTCAATGAACAACCAGAAACCAACAGTGCAGTGATTGTAAACCCCCCTATAGGCACAGCACACTCTTGGGGTCAGTCTCTGTTGAGTAAACGGGTCGGTCAGACAGGGAAACGTGTCTGGAAGTGTTGCAAGCCATGGGCTCAGTGGTAAGGGGACAATTGTCAGCAATATACCCAAGTCCCTGGCACCATCAGCACTGAAAGCAGCCCCGGTTTCTCTTTGGAGCTCCTTGTCCAAACCCACAGCTACTTACTCCCCTTCTGAGCCACAACCTCTCACCATTCTAGCAGCTGGTACAGTCTTACCGGTAGATCTGGGTGTTTTGCTCTCACTGGAGTTGACCCGTCCCAGTGAAGACTGGAGTAGCTCCTAGGCATTGGCAGTTGAGGGCCCAGCTTGTCTGCCAGCTACGCAGAGTGCCCAAAAATGACCGGGTCTCCTCTTCACAACGGGGAGCTCCGACCCCACCGGTCTCTTCCGTGGTGAGGAAAGGGCCCGAAAGATGCCCCCTCCCCCGCCATAGTTGTTTCCGCCTCTTGTGGGCAGAGCAGATGGGGTCACCCCGTAACATCATCCCACTCTCAGCTCGGAACTGACAGATGCAGAGGGTGATCACTGGAGGGAGGTTGGAGGGGTAGGGGGCTGTGATCCCCTGCCTCCCCAGCCTCTCTCCAGTGATCACCCCTGGCAGCTGTCATCCAATCACTGGGACACAGGACCAGAGGTGAGTGTTGAAAAAAAAAAATAAATAAATAATAAAAGTCAATTTTTTTTTTTACACTTAAACCCTTGTGAACTGGTAAGGAATCTATGAGTCCTCTATACCAGTTCACAAGGCTTGGGCACTGGCAAGTCACCTGCAGCTAGCGGGTGACTTGCGATTAACACCCAGCCCCCCATTACCTGTCTCCTCAAAGCCCGGGGGCAGAAGAACCTGGGGCCATTAGGCTTTGCCTCATGCCATTTTTTGAGAGATTTTTCAGGGTTTTTAACCCTTAAAATGGAATACCTCCCCCTGGAGAGGGGAGACCCTGTGTAATTTTTTTAATTAACCCTTTGTTACCTGTCACCCAGCAGGTATAAAAGGCTTCCACCAGCAGCAGGAGAGCAGAAGCCAAAACGATAAGCGTGGGACACAGTGCTCTGTGATGGATGGGAGGTAAGTATTAATATATATATATATATATATATATATATATATATATATATATATATATATATAAATATATATAATTTTTTTCCCCTTGTTTTTTTCTAAACCTTAAAATTCCCCAAAAAATGCCCCCCCCCCCCCCCCCGGGATGGGGGACCCTATGCCAATTGGATAGTAGTTGACATTTTCTTTAAAAAAAAATGTATATTACATTTTTTACTCAAAAATATTTTAAAAAACAGTGGAAAAATTACAAACAAGACATTCCATGGTAAAGCTTAAGCTCTGTCGCAAATAGAAAATATGTTATTTTTCTGGAAATTTTTGCAAAAATCATAGCTATACACAGAGCAAAATGGTGAAAAATTACCTGTCAACTGAGGGTGACAAAAATACCACTTTCTGATTACTCACCTGTAAAATGGGTATTATAAGTACATCTCACACCCTGCTTCGGAATGATTAATTACACGTGGGGTTATGGTCCAGTAGAGGGCGAACTTCTGCAGAGATGACTAGAAAAAGAAGCCCCTTCCGGTCCATAAATACATGGGACCTCCCACACATCCCCCAGTATAAAAAAGCAGTAAGGTGACCAGGAAGAGCCAATAAAAAATAGGAGAAAAAAGTATCACCATATAGAGGATCCAAGATACAACTCAGGGTGGGACGAAGCAGGATGTGAGACATACTTATAATACCCATTTTACAGGTGAGTAATCACAAAATGGTATTATTCCAAGTATGTCTCACACCCTGCTTCGGATTGATTAAATACACGTGGGACATCCAATAGCAGTGTCCAGAAAAAAGGGTGGGGATCCCAAACGGCAATAATGTGACAATTAAACCACTGCAGCTTGCAGAACTTTGTGGCCAAAAACAGCATCCGCTGAGGCCCGCACATCAACCTTGTAAAACTTGGAAAAAGTATGAACAGTAGACCAAGTAGCAGCCTTACAAACCTGTTCAACAGAGGCCTGGTGCTGAAACGCCCAGGAAGCCCCAACAGCACGAGTAGAATGAGCAGTGATCTGGAAAGGGGGATCCCTCCCCTTGGCAGAGTAGGCCCTAACAATGGCCTGACGAATCCATTTACTAATGGTAGACTTGACAGGCGCCAAACCCTTCTTGGGCCCGGAGGGCACCACAAAAAAGGCGTCCGTCTTCCGAAATGGTGAAGTAGCCACCAAATAGTACTTTACACATCTAACGACATCCAGAGAGTGCAAGGCCCTCTCCTTGTCATTGTTAGGCTTAGGACACAAGGAAGGAAGTACAATGTCCTGATTGAGGTGAAAGGCAGAGACAACCTTTGGCAGGAAGTCTGGCTTAAAGCGGAAAACCACCTTGTCCTGATGTCTCTAAAAGTAGGGGGCCTGAATGGACAGAGCCGCCAACTTAGAAACACGTCGAACAGAGGAGATAGCTACCAAAAAGGCAACTTTTAAGGTGAAAATGGATAGTGCAGTATCCTGCACCGGCTCAAAAGGAGGACCCTGAAGGGCAAACAATACCAAATCTAAATCCCAAACCGGTAACATGGGTTTGCGAGGAGGACGCACATGAGTGACTGTAGCGATAACCTTTATCGCCGGAGGGCTTCCCCGCCAGAGACGTCCTTTACCCAATGGTGAGAGGTGCTGCAGGAATTCCAGAGTCATCCGTGAGGAACCAGGAACAGCCCTTACAAGGGCTAGTGAATTGTAATATAGCATTTCCCCCAATAAGAGACAGAACTCAGTATTGAGGGTGAAGATGAACTTAACTTTATTAGTGCCACCCTGTGCCTTATATGCAAGGGTCCATGACAAACACACGGACCAATGGGAGCCGGGCACACAATCCCTCAACTCTGCCGGTAACACAATCAGTAGAACAATAGCAGTCTGTAACACAATCAGTAGAACAATAGCAGTCTGTAGCACAATCAGTAGAACAATAGCAGTCTGTAATACAATCAACAATGGGAGTCTGTAAAGCAATCAATAACACAATGGCAGTCTGTCTGGGACATGCTCAAGAAAATGAAAGTAATGGGTCTATGCAAAAACAGCGCCTTTAAAATCCAAAAGGCAGAGTCTGTCACAGTGACCCCCTGGAAAAAGGTCTTAACCAGAGGATGAAGTGCGAAAGACCTCTGAAAGAACACCGCCAGAGCGGAAACATGGCCCTTAAGGGTGCTAAGTTGAAAACCCATGTCCAGACCATGCTGAAGAAACTCCAGAATCCGAGGGATGGAAAACACCCGACAAGACAACACCAATTGATGTAGGACCGCCAGTTCCTGTAGTAAATATTAGAGGAAGATGTCTTCCTAGCCCTGACAAGAGTCTAGACAACAGCTTCAGACAAACTCTTTTCCTTTAAGATGAAGGTTTCAGCAGCCACGCTGCCAAAGCCAGCGTTTGTAAATTGGGGTAACAAAGCTGACCCTGTGTGATCAGATCCGGAACCAGAGGCAGCCTGTATTGATCGACATCTGCGAACCACACCCGTCTTGGCCACAAGGATTGCTGGCACACCTTCTTGAGCCAGCTTGCGTACCACCTTGCCCACCATGGGAAAAGGAGGAAACAGATACAGGAGACCGAGCTCCCGCCAGGACAGAGACATGGCATCCACTGCCAGAGCCAGAGGGTCCTGGGACAGAGACACAAATGCCGGAAGCTTGTGATTGTGACGAGAGGCAAACAGATCCACCGTCGGCCTCCCCCACCTGTGACAGAGGGATAGAAATACCTTGTTGCTGAGGGACCATTCCCCCCGGCGAGAGGTCCCCCTGCTCAGGGAGTCCGCTTCCAGGTTCTCCACCCCTGGAATGTAGACTGCCGAAATGCACGGAACATTGCTCTCGGCCCAAGCAAGGATCAGAGACACCTCCCGGAGAGCACCTCGCTGCGGGTCCCTCCTTGGTGATTGATGTAAGCGACCGCCGTCCGATTGTCAGAGTGAACCTGAACTGGTAAGCCCTGAAGGTGACGTGTCAGGTGTGACAGCACCAACCGAACCGCCCTCCGCTCCAGAATGTTGATGGGAATATGGGCCTCCTGAGGACCCCACAGGCCCTGGAACTGATATTCCCTCCAGAAGCCTCCCCAGCCTGACAGACTGGCATCCATGGTGACCATCTCCCAACAGGGCGCAAGAAAGGACTTGCCCCCCAAGAGATTCCTCTGGTCCATCCACCACTGGAAGGACCGCCGGACAAGAGGGGACAGAACACAAGTCTGATCCAGGGACAGAGGACATTTGCCCCAAACCGAAAGAAGATGGAGCTAAAGGGGTCTCATGTGAAACTGAGCAAATGGCACTGCCTCTAAGCAAGCCACCATCAAACCTGCCAGCCTCATGCCTTGCCTGATGGACGGACGAGAGCTGGCCAGGAGAAGGCGGATTAGAGCCTGAAGAACATCCACCTTCGGCTGGGGTAGGAACACCCTGGTTTGAATAGTATCCAGAGTCATGCCCAGGAACGAAGCCACCCTTGACGATGAAAGAGAGGACTTGGGGTAATTGATTACCCACCCGAACCTCTCCAGAGTCGACACCACCGCCCTAGTGTCAAGCTCCGCCTGATGGAGAGAGGATGCCGTAATGAGAAGGTCGTCCAGATAAGGTAATATGCGAATGCCCTGGAGTCTGAGAAGGGCCATCATGCCCGCCAATACCTTGGTGAACACCTTGGGCGCCTAAGTCAGCCCGAAGGGAAGAGCCACAAACTGGTAGTGCTGGTGCTAGTGCTGGTTGTCCAGCATGAACCTGAGGAACCTTTGGTGTCACGGAAAGACCGGCACATGAAGGTAAGCGTCTTTGATATCTATTGTGGTCATAAAGTCCCCCGGACGCAGTGAGTCGACGGCAGAGCGCAGAGTCTCCATGCGAAATTTCTTGGTTCTGATGAACCAGTTGAGAGTTTTCAAGTCCAAAATGGGTCTTATGGAGCCATCCTTTTTGGGCACCGTAAAGAGGTTGGAATAGTAACCCAGACCTCTCTCTGTGGAGGGAACCGGACAAGCCACCCCATCTTCCAAAGGTTTTGCACCGCCATACACAGGCCCTGTGCCGCCCGAGGATCCGACGGAACCCGGGACCTGAGGAATCTCAGAGAGAGAGATGCAAAACCCGACTTGTACCCGGAAGAAATCACCTCCCGGATCCAGACGTCTTTGACCTCTAGGGTCCAGACCTGAGCAAAGAGTCGCTGCTGAGTGGGCTTAGCAACGGATTTGGGTTTAGTACCCCAGGAAGTCCCGGGTCCGGCACCTCCTCTGACTCTACCCCAGGAATCTCCTCAGAATGCAGAGAAAAAGGTTCCCCTGCCTGACCGAGAGCCACGAAAGGAGGTGTGTTTTGCCAATTGGATCAGCCAGAACCAGAAACGGAAATAGCCGGACAGGCCGGACGTTCCCAATTGGTAAGGGACCTGCTAGCCAGGAACCCTGTTCGGATTCCCGCCCTGAAGGAAGCACTAAAACTCCAAAGTGTTGTAAAATATAACTTTAATAATAGCAAAGATATATGACAGCTTATAACACATAAATAGCATAACACACAAAAAACAAAGAACATGAAAACACTTAATCATAGCTTTAATCAACACTGCTTAATGGTACTGCTCAATTATTTCAAACTGTATCCTATATCCTTCAGATACATCCAAACATAATCAACAACTATTCCATGGAATGTTTAGCTTACCTACCCAGCATGCATATGGTTAATCATGAGTCCTGGTCGCCGAAGGAGCTCCACGGGCTGATGCAATGCGGCGCACAGCGAGATCAGGATGAGCTTGGGAGGTCAGTGGGTTAACAGCCCCACAGATCACTGTCCATGGTACAGGCGTCCCTCGTCAATGGCTCTTGAGTCTCCTGATTCCACAGTGAAATACCCCTCATATTTATGGCGCTGTCACCCCAAAAAGCTGGCCAAACTCCAAGGGGTGAAAGCAACCTGTTTCTTGATAAGAGTTTATCTAATCTTCCATACCTATCTCACCCAAGAATTGGCCAAATTCCCAGGTAAGATAAGTAAGGAACATAGGTCACAAATCCATATGCTATACTGATAAGCCCCCCATGTCAAGTCACAGCTGTACATTTTGAAAAACATGTTTTTGACTTAAAACTCTGGTAAACATGTTTTTCAACCTTATCTTCAGAAAACACATCTTAAACTCACTTTTGAAAAACATGTTCTTGACTAAAAACTCTGGTAAACATGTTTTCCACTTAAAGAGGACCAACACCCAGGGGTGATCGGCCCGGAAATCTATAAGATTCCCGGGCCGATCACCTCCCACCCCGCGGGACATCCGAGATCGGGATGTCCCGCGGGGTGAAACCCCCCAGAAACCCCAAAAACATCTTACTTGATCCGCCGCCGCTTCCGCCGCCGCCGCCTCCCGCGCGCCCCTCCAGACGTGCGCGCGCCCACGCCGGCCCTCTGTGAATGGCCGGCGGGGGCGCGCGCACGCCGAGAGTGACGCGCGGGAGGCGGCGGCGGCGGAAGCGGCTTGGACGTTCCTGATCTCGCCTGGACGTTGGCGGGGATTGGCTGCGGCGTTCACGTGGGAGCGTTGAGAGGTGAGTTTTTTGGGGTTTCTGGGTGGTTTCACACAGCGGGGCACCCCCGATCGGGGTGCCCCGCCGAAGTGGACCAAAACCCAGGATAGTCAAAATCCTGGGTGTTGGTCCACTTTAAATTTGCTATATCATAGTTGTTTTTCACATTCTGGACATGTCAGGGCATATTCCTGGCTTACATTTGCTATGCTATAACACTATGAACACAAAATGTCTGCCAGTGGCATCCATCTTAGAACACAAAATGGTGGATGGTAATAACATTTATACAAAATGGCGGACAAAGCCTAGACAAAATGGCGGACAAGATGGCGGCCAGATTGCCATTTCACCTATTATTATCACAGAGGTGTTGAAGGAGGCAGAACCTCGAAAAGGCCGGCGCGGCTTCTTGCGTTAAGGTAACTTACCCCCTTTGGCAACAGAGTCTAAACGCTCACCAAACAGGCGCAAACCCACGAAGGGAAGACCTGTGAGTGCCTTCTTAGCGGCATTATCGGCCGCCCACTGGCGCAACCAGACCGACCGGCGTATAGCAACCTGCAATGCCGAAGTCCTGCTACACATACGGATAGTATCATCCATGGCAGATAATACAAAAGCAATGAACATCTCACAAGACTGTAAACTCCTCACTACTCTGACCCAATAGGGAACCTTCCAAAAGGCCCCTAATTAGAACTCTAGTAGCCACGGCCGTAAGCGCAGACGCACAGACCGGGCGCAAGGCCAAACCCACACAAGCAAAGGCATGTGAAGCCAATTGGTCTAAACATCGGTCCCCACTATCCTTCAAGGTAGTGGAATCTGGGGTATGCACAAAAGAAGTATTAGACAAAACCAGGATGGGCGCGTCGACCTCTGGGGGTGACGACCAGCGTTTAACCGCATCAACAGGAAAAGGATACTTTCTATCCCACCCGTGAGGGATACCAGGGAGCCGGCTAGGCTTTTCACATTCCCTAAGGATCAGATTGTTAAAAATACAATTCTGTGATTACTCACCTGTAGAATTGGTATTATGAGTATACAGTACGTCCTGCTCCAAATCTAATACTTACAGTTGGGATATACTCCGCCAGATGGCGCTGGACTGCAGAGATATTGAAAATAGGCCCCTCCCGGACCATCAAATACCCAGGGACCTCCCACAAATCCCCAGCATTGAAAAGCAGTTAAGGAGAAGCCGGGAGAATTAAACAATCCAAACTATCAACTATAACAATGTAACAATGATAACAATCACCATACAGGGGATCCAAGAAAATGCAAACCAAGGGTGGGTTGGAGCAGGACGTACTGTATACTCATACCAATTCTACAGGTGAGTAATCACAGAATTGTATTATTCTTAGTATACAGTACGTCCTGCTCCAAATCTATACTTACAGTTGGGACATCCAATAGCAGTGTCCATAAAGTAGGGTGGGAACCCCAAGATAATCAGCAGCAGGCAGTTTAAACCACTGTCGCCTGCAGAACCTTTCGGCCAAAAGCAGCTGAGGCCCTAACATCAACATTGTAAAAGTTTGAAAAGGTATGAACAGAAGACCAAGTAGCGGCCTTGCAAACTTGTTCAACATAAGCCTGGTGCTGAAAAGCCCAAGAGGCACCAATAGCACGAGTGGAATGAGCAGTAAGGTGGAAGGGAGGATTGTTCCCCTTAGCAGAGTAAGCCTGAATCACAGAGTGACGAATCCACTTGCTGATAGTAGACTTGGCAGGAGCCAAACCCTTCCTAGGACCAGAAGGGACCACAAAAAGAGCATCAGTTTTCCTGAAAGGTGCAGTAGCCACCAGATAGTACTTCAGACACCTAACCACATCCAAAGAGTGCAAAAATACCCTCTCCTTAGCATTGCTAGGATTAGGGCACAAAGAAGGAAGGACAATATCCGGATTCAAATGAAAAGCAGACACTACCTTAGGCAGAAAGTCAGGTTTGAAACGAAACGCCACCTTGTCCTGGTGCCTCTCATAGTAGGGGGGCTGAATGGACAGCGCCGCCAACTCAGACACACGCCTGATAGAAGTGATAGCGACCAGAAACGCAACCTTGAGCGTAAGAATGGCCAAGGCAGCATCCTGCACAGGTTCAAAGGGAGCACCCTGCAAGGCTGACAGAACCAAGTTCAAATCCCAAACAGGCACCATAGGTTTACGTGGGGGACGCACATGAGTGACCCCCTGGAAAAAAAGTCCTGATCAGAGGGTGCTGAGCAAAGGACTTCTGGAAAAAGATAGCCAGGGCAGAAACCTGACCCTTCAGAGTACTGAGTTGGAGCCCCATCTCCAACCCATGCTGCAGGAACTCCAGAACCCTGGGAATAGAGAACACACGACAGGGAAGAAACCTAGACTCACACCAGTCAATGTAGGCACGCCAAACTCTGTAATAAATAGAAGAGGAAGACTTCTTCCTAGCTTTATTCAAAGTATCCACAACTGAGGAAGACAGCCCCTTCTCCATCAAGATGGAGGTTTCAGCAGTCAAGCCGTCAAAGCCAGAGTTTGTAAATTGGGATGGCGTAGTGAGCCCTGAGTGAGCAGATCTGGCACCAAGGGCAGAGCGTACTGATCTACTGCCAGCTGTACCAGGTCTGCAAACCACGCTCTTCTTGGCCACCTGGGGGCCACCAGAATTGCTGGCACCCCTTCCAGAGCAATCTTGCGCAGAACCCTGCCCAGCAGGGGAATTGGGGGGGAAGACATACAGGAACTGAAAGTCCTTCCATGACATTGCTAGCGCATCCTAGGTCAGGGCCAGAGGATCCCTGGACAGAGAGACAAAAGCTGGAAGCTTGTGATTGTGGCGGGACGCAAACAGATCCACATCTGGTTGGCCCCAACGGTGACACAGAGACTGAAACACCCTGCTGCATAGGAACCATTCTCCCTGGCGAGAGGTCCCCCTGCTCCGAGAGTCCGCCAGGCGATTTTCCACCCCCAGCTGATATCCAGGGGACATTGGCCTCTGCCCAAGTCAGGATCAGGGACGCTTCCTGGAGGGCCCCCTTGCTCCGGGTCCCTCCCTGATGATTGATGTAGGCAACTGCCGTCTGGTTGTCCGAGCGCACCTGAACAGGCAGGCCCTGAAGAAGAGTAGTCAAGCGAGCCAGAACTAACCTGATCGCTCGCAGCTCCAAGACATTGATAGGCGTGTGGGCCTCCTGAGGGCCCCACCTCCCCTGGAACCGCAGGGACTTCCAGAAACCCCCCCAACCTGACAGACTGGCATCCGTGGTGACCGTCTCCCAGGAAGGGGCAAGAAAGGATCTGCCCCCCAACAGGTTCCTGGAGTCCATCCACCACAAGAGGGACCTCCTGACCGGGGGGAGAGCACACAGACCCTGTCCAGGGACGCTGGGTCCTTGTCCCATACAGACAATAGGTGAAGTTGCAGAGGCGTGGGATGCCAGCTGGTCAATGCGCCGGTCCTCAGCATCCCGCAGGGTAGTAGAATCAGGGGAATGCATGATAGAGGTGTTAGATAGCCCTAGGATCGGGGCATCCACCTCGGGGGGGATGACCAACACTTTACCACCTCAGCAGGAAAGGGATACTTCCTATCCCAACTCTTTGGAACCCCGGGAAGTTTACTGGGGCGCTGCCATTCCTTGAGCACAAAGTTATGGAAATGTGCCTGTTCTGGAAATTCCAAACGTGATTTTGCTGTATGGAAAAGCTCCCCTCTTTGCCTGGGAGCCGCAACAGGGAGAGAGCCAGAGAGGGAGTCATGACCCCTTGGTCTCTCATCAGATGAGCCTGAATCAGAAAAGAGCTCCCCTTCATCAGACGGGGTATAGCCACACAGATTCATAAACTCCTCAGTTCCCATAGGAAAAATACAACTCTGTGAAGTACTCACCTGTAGAGTTGGTATTATATGCAGACAGCACATCCTTCTCCAGACATAGTCCTTACATGTGGGTATACCTCCGCCTTCAGCGGCGTGCACTGCAGAACATGAAAAAAACAAGCTCCTCCCGGCCCTACATATACCGGAGGACCCCCCACAAATCCCCAGCATTGAAAAGCAGTGAGAATGAGAGGCCAGGAGAAACAACCACCCAAAACTGGCAAAACCATATCAAGGATAACAATCACCAAACAGGGGATCCGGAACAAAGTGAAACCAGGGTGGGGTGGAGCAGGACGTGCTGTCTGCATATAATACCAACTCTACAGGTGAGTACTTCACAGAGTTGTATTATTCTAAGCAGACAGCACGTCCTGCTCCAGACATAGTTCTTACATGTGGGACATCCAATAGCAGTGTCCGTAAAGAAGGGTGGGATCCCCAACAGAAGGCAACAGCAAGCAGTTTAAACTACTACGGCTTGTAAAACCTTGCGGCCAAGCGTCAGCTGAGGCCTTAACATCAACCTTGTAAAACTTAGTAAAGGTATGAACCTGGATTCACACCAGTCAATGTAGGCACGCCATACCCTATAATATATAGCAGAAGAGGCCTTTTTCCTGGCTTGGACCATAGTAGCCACTACAGAAGCGGACAAACCCTTTTCCTTTAAAATGGTGGTCTCAATAGCCAAGCCGTCAAAGCCAGAGTTAGTAAATTGGGATGGCGTAGAGACCCCTGAGTTAGGTCTGGAATCCTTGGTAGATCGTACTGAGCTACTGCCATTTGAACCACGTCTGCGAACCACACTCTTCTTGGCCACCTTGGGGCCACCAGAATCGTGGGTACCCCTTCCAAAGCGATCTTGCGTAGCACTCTGCCCAGAAGGGGAATTGGTGGAAACGCATACAGGAGCCGAAACTCCCTCCAAGACATTGACAGAGCATCCGAGGCCAGAGCCAGAGGATCCTGAGACAGGGATACAAAGCTCGGGAGCTTGTGATTGTGATGGGACGCAAACAGATCCACGTCTGGGACACCCCAACGGTGACACAGGGACTGGAATACCGAGTTGGAGAGGGACCACTCCCCCTGACGGGACGACCCCCTGCTCAGGGCATCTGCTAGCAGATTTTCCGCCCCCGGAATGTAAACAGCCGAGATGCATTGAACATTGGTCTCTGCCCATGTTAGAATCAGAGACACCTCCTGGAGAGCACTCTTGCTCCGGGTTCCTCCCTGATGATTGATGTAGGCCACCGCCGTCCTGTTGTCTGAGCATACCTGAACCGCCAGACCCTTCAGGTGCTGGGTCAATTGTTCCAGCACCAACCTGACCGCCCTGAGTTCCAGGACATTGATTGCCTCCTGAGGGCCCCACCTCCCCTGCAAACGCAGGGACTTCCAGAATCCCCCCCAGCCCGAGAGACTGGCATCCGTTGTGACCGTCTCCCAGGAGGGAGCCAGGAAGGATCTGCCCCTTGTCAAGTTCCCATGGTCCAGCCACCACGCCAGGGATTGTCTGACCGAGGAGGGAAGCACCCAGATCTCGTCCAAGGACGCCGGGTCCTTGTTCCAAACCGACAGAAGGTGAAGCTGCAGAGTTCTCAAATGGAATTGTGCAAAGGGCACCGCCTCGAAGCTTGCCACCATTGAGCCCACCAACTGCATTCCCTGCCTGATGGAGGGATGAGGGCTCGCGAGCAGGGACCTCACCTGCGTTGTCAGAGCTTCCACCTTCTGTGGAGGAAGGAATATCCTTGACTGAACTGAATCCAGAATCATCCCCAGAAACGGGGTTACTGAGGAGGGGGACAGAGAGGACTTTGGGTAATTGATCACCCAGCCAAAGGACTCCAGGGTGGTCACCACCGACCGCGTGTCCAGCTCTGCCTACTGCAGAGACTGAGATGAGATGAGTATATCGTCCAGGTAGGGCAACACTCGTATGCCTTTTAGGCTCAACAGAGACATTACTCCTGCCAGCACCTTGGTGAATACCCTGGGGGCTGACGTAAGTCCGAATGGCAGAGCCACAAACTGGTAATGCTGATCCTGCAGCGCAAATCTGAGAAACCTTTGATGCCCTGGGAACACCGGAACGTGCAGGTAAGCGTCCTTGATGTCCACAGATGTCATGAAGTCCCCTGGGCGCAGCGAGGCAATGGCCGAGCGCAGAGTTTCCATACGAAAATGCCTGTTTCTGACAAATCTGTTTAAGATTTTTAAGTCCAGAATGGGTCTGACTGACCCGTCCTTTTTGGGCACCGTGAACAGGTTGGAATAAAACCCCATGCCCCTGTCTTTTAAGGGGACCTTGCAAATGACCCCGAGGTCTAAAAGGTCCTGCACCGCTAGCGTCAAGACTTGAGCTGAGGCAGGATCTTGTGGGATTCGGGACCCGACGAACCTGGTAGGGGGTAGTACAGCAAACTCTATCTTGTAACCGGAGGACACTACCTCCTGAATCCACCGGTCTGGGACGTGGCGTCTCCAGACATGCTGAAAATGCTGTAGACGTCCGCCCACCCTGACGGGTGAGGGCGCCCCTTCATGCCTGGGGGGTCTTGGGAGGGGCTTTGGCCCCCAGGAAGAGCTGGGGCGGCGTCCTCTGTTCTTGTTCCAGGAATCTGTGCGAGCTCCGGCGAAGGACACCCCTCTTCCCTGTTTAGCCCCACGGTAGGGGGTCGAGTGGGAGCTTGGGCCACGAAAGGGCCGAACCTGACGCTTGCGCTGGGGCAGCTTGCCCCCTTTAGCAAAGATATCTAACCTTTCTCCAAAAAGGCGCAGGCCTTTGAAAGGAAGCCCCGTAAGAGCCTTCTTGGCGACATTGTCAGCTGCCCACTGGCGTAACCAGACCGCATGGCGTTTGGCTACCACCGGAGCAGAGGATCTAGCACTCAGCTTGATAGCATCGTCCGATGCAGACAGGATATAACTGATAAAAGTCTCACAGGTAACCAAAGCATTGGCGGCATCGGATGGCAAGTCATCCGCCCCTTCAAGAGCAGTCTTAACCACAGTCCTGAGCGCCACCGCCATGATGGCTAAGGCGCAAACCGGGCGGAGCGAGGCTCCCCCAAATGCAAAGGCATGACATGCTAATTGATCAACCCGCTGATCCTCCAGATCCCGCAGCGTAGTAGTGTCAGTGGAGTGCATAATAGAGGTATTGGACAGACCAAGGATCGGGGCATTGACTTCGGGCGGCGAAGTCCAACACTTGATCAGGTCGGCAGGGAATGGATACTTCTTATCCACAACTTTAGGGACTCCCTGGAGTTTGCTGGGATGTTCCCACTCCTTTAGGACGAGATTATTAAAATGAGTTTGTTCGGGAAACTCCAATCGCACCCTAGCGGTATGAAACAGGTCACCTCTTTGCCGAGGAGCCGCAGGTGGGGGAGAGAGGGATAACACATCAAAGATCTGGGCCAGCAATCTATCAACGTCATCCTGGGACCAAAGATCAGAACCAGATTCATCTTGACTCCTGGACTCGTCGTCATAGGACCCTGAGTCAGAAAACAGTTCCCCTTCCTCTGAGGGGGAATGTACATAAGACAGATGTAAGTCGTCAGATTCTACAGGAAGAATAGTAGCTTCAGGATTCAAATGGCGCTTCTTGGCAGTGGGCTTGCGCGCCAAGGAGCCAGCGATTAAATCCTCCATGCTAGCCAGTCTAGTGGCAAAATCAGCATGAAAGTCCCCACTGGTATTGGGGGTTAGGCTCAGGCTTGGGGGAGTAGGAGAAGCAAGGCGAGGTGCGGGTCCAGCCTCGGAAGAGGTGGGGAGGCCAGCTAGCGCCTGCTGGGCACAAGGGACGCAGACCCGTGCATTGTCACCACTGCTAGGTAAGACCCCGCAAGCTACACACAGACGGGCTTGTCCCGAAGGAACCCCGTTCACAATATCCTGAGATGCCTCCAAATGGTGATTATTATATTTAATATGCCAGTAGGGATTGACGCTGTAAAGCAACCCTGGATGCCCCAAACACCCGCTGGGAAGTGGGAGTGATTTGATTAAAATAGTCTGGACCGGATGCTATGCCGGGCCGGGAGAAGCCGCCGAATTCCGCGGTCTGAAAGGCACAAAGCGAACAGGGATGTCAGAGCCAAGCGCGAAGAAGCCAAAGCTAGGAAGGGATCGCCCATGAGGGCACTTACAGAACAGCGAGGGGAGGACCGTCTTCACCACGCGCATGTGAGAAGGAAATGGCGCCAGGCGAACCTCGAAGGGCGGGCCAGAGCGGGCGATGACGCCGAACGCGCCAACCGAACCACGCCCCCCCTCCGGAGAGCGCGAAGCTCGAAGGCACGCAGCCAATCAGGAGCGACATATATTGTCAGGGAAAAATCCCCTCAGAAATCTGACAGGGTGAATACCGTGATAGAACGCCAAGCGTCAATCGAATAGAGCCGAAGTACGCGCCAATTAATGCAATGAAAAGCGCTGCGGAAAGCTAAAAGCTGGAAGTGAAGCACGGCTCCGACGCCGGTAACCATTAAGACAATGGGTGACTAGTGTGATTAGGGCAAGGTTTAGCCATCGTACACACGACCCCCCCCCTCTTTTTTCCCCCACTAACGGGGGAATCTAGGGAGGAAGGTGACCCAATATACTGGGTTCACCGCTACACCGGGCGAGGGGCCCTAATGTGGGAGGGGCATCCAATTGAAGGCTCACCATACGCCTTAACCGCCTACCCTATGGAGGGGGATTGCGGTGGAGTCTAGCTCGATAAGCACACTAGGTGCTGCCTACCTTCACCCGACCAACGCAGCCCAGGCTGGGAAGCATTAATTCACAATGAGGACGGGTGGAAATAGTCCCGCAGGGCCTCGGGCTGTAAAGCCCAGCTCGCCTGCGAGAGCGTGATACTTCATGTCTTCGCAGTTTCAGCACTGCAGAGAAATCTGGGGATTTGTGGGAGGTCCTCCGGTATATGTAGGGCCGGGAGGAGCTTGTTTTCTTCATATTCTGCAGTGCACGGCGCTGAAGGCGGAGGTATACCCACATGTAAGGACTATGTCTGGAGCAGGACGTGCTGTCTGCTTAGAATAACAGTGACATTAGGCGTCAAGTGCCGCTTCTTAGCAGGGGCCTTACGCGCTAAGGACTTAGCAATAATCTGTTCAACAGTAGCCAGTCTAGAAGACACATCAGGCTGAGAATCCCCACTAGTGTGCAACTCAGTAGGAGTGAGATTTAATCTTGGGGGAGTAGGTGAAGTGAAACGAGGTGCAGCCACTGGCAGGCCAGATTGCAATGCAAGCACCTGCTCAGCACAGGGTACACAGACCCGTGCTTTGTCAGCGTCAGCTGCCCACACGCTACACACAGCCGGTCTTGTCCCAAAGGGACCCCAGTAACATTATCTTGAGATGCCTCCATATGGTGATTATAGCGGCGCTATACGCCGATAGGGAATAACGCTATATAGTAACCCTGGATGCCCCCAATAACCCGCTAGGGATGTGGGAGTATAATTTTTACAAGGCCTACAAGTAATATACTAAAAGCAGGGCCGGGAGAAGCCAAGAAGGGTTTGTCCCGCCTGAAAGACATAAGCAGACAAGACCTTAAGTACATCGTAACAAAAGTGAAGCAGATGAAGCCGCCCGCAAGGGCACTTACGGACCACGGTAGGTAGGAGTCCGTCGCACATAGGCCAACCAAGTCAGAAAAGATGGCGTCGGTATACCTCGAGGGGCGGGACAGTAACAGCGATGACGCGGAAGGCGCCAAAGACGGGCCCCGCCCCCCTCCCCCGTAGAGCGCGAAGCCAGAAGGCCAACAGCCAATGATGGCGCACCAACGCCTGAGGTAAATTTAAAAGCAATAAAGACAAGTCAGCGCGGCGGCTGACACAAGAATAAAGACATGTGAAAGGTGGCACAGACTGCATAACCTACATATCTATACACGTACACACACACCCCCCTCTTTTCCCCCGAAGACTATAAGGAGGATGAGGGAGGACGGCGGCCACTTAATTAGGGCCCACCGATAGACAGGGGCAAGGGGGCAATAGTGCGGGAGGGGCATCCCATAGAGGCTCACCATAAGCCTGAACCGCCTACCCTTTGGTGGGGGATTGCGGTGGAGCAGCGCTCCTAAGCACCTGACAGTGGTGCTGCCTACCTTCACCCAACCAGCGCAGCTAAGGCTGGGAGGCATATTACAAGTGAAACGGGTGGGAATAGTCCTACAGGGCCGCAGGTTAATAACCCCCGCTCACCTGCGAGTAGAGAGACAATTTCTCGTCCTTCGTAGCCAGACTGCAGAGAAATTCTGGGGATTTGTGGGAGGTCCCTGGGTATTTGAGGGGCCGGGAGGAGCCTATTTTCGATGTCTCTGCAGTCCAGCGCCATCTGGCAGAGTATATCCCAACTGTAAGTATTAGATTTGGAGCAGGACGTACTGTATACTAAGAATAATGCTTCTGATCCGGGAACTCCAAACGGGGTTTTTCAGTCCCAAAAAATTCCCCCCGTTGCGGAATGGCCTCCGCAGGGGGGGAAATGGCAAGTACCTCAAAAATATGAGTAAGGAGCCTATGGGTGTCGACAGTATCCCTGTGCTCTGGACCGGCATCAGCGCTAAGATACTGCCGATCCTCATACGAGTTAGAGTCTGGGAAAAGTTCCCCCTCCTCAAGCGGGGAACAATCAGACCAGTCAAAGGGTTCCAATTCAGAAAAATCAAAGGCCAGCGCCGCAGGAGCCACGTGCCATCTTTTAGCTGGGGCCTTCCTGGCCGCAGAGCTAGCAATCAGTCTCTCAATGTTGGCCAGCCTTGCGCTACATCGGATTGCAACTCCCCACTGGTGACAACGTCACTTGGGGTCATAACCAGGCGTGGGGGTGTAGGTGATGAAGCCAGCAGGGTGGAACCGTCCGCACGGGGCCCGGCTTGACGCACAAGTGCCTGTTGCGCACATGGTATACAAATTTGCACATTATCCCCCAAAAGGGATGCCCCACATAACACACAAGACCGGGGTTGTCCTGAGGGGACCCCGAGTCCAGTATCCTGGGGAGCCTCCATATGGTGGTTTTAGATAGTCGCAATGATCAATGGGAATTACGCTATGAAGCTACACGGGATGCCCCTTAGTGTCCGTAAGTGGAAGATTTATAATCACACGGGGAAGGAACCCAATTTAAAAGAGGGACAGAGGACCGGGAGAAGACCCCTAAAAATAGTCACTAGTCCCACCTGAAAGACATAATAATAAAGGAACCCCATTAACACACAATATATATATACAGGCATACTGAAAACATGCACAAGTATAAAAAAGAAACCATATTCACAATTGACCGGGTAATATCCGATATATATCCGTGACAATTTTTCTTCGACAGTAAATAGTTAATAACAACACAGTCTAAAAACAAGGACAATCATCCAACTAGATTAGAACAAAGGGGGTGGCCCGAGGGCACTCACGGATCTGAAGTCTCACGAGCCGAACAGCAATGGCGGCTCCGGGGATGGAGAAGGAGAAGAAGGGGGGCGGGCCAGCGTGGATCGCGCACCGCGCCTGGCCCCGCCCCCTCCCGATCATGCAAGGAAGCTCCCGGCCAAGGGGAGGCCAGGGAAAGAAGGCACGCAAAGGAGGGGGCGTGCAGCACCGGGCGCGCCGAGCGCCAGGCCACGCCCCCTCCATGGACAGAGAAGGAGGCCGAGCTCCCCACACGCCGCGGAGCCGGCCGCCAGGATCTGACCGGCCCGCGGCACAACCGGCCGGGCCGTGGCGGTGAAACACCGAAGTCAACAGAAAAACACACACACACCATTCATCGGGGGTATACTGCCTGATGAGCCTCTACGATAATAAAAGGCCCCTAATTTCCTACAAAAGAAAAAAAGGGCAGGGAGCTGAGGGAGAGGAACCCCCACTATCCGGGAAGGGAGTGAAGGGGGGAAGCCGATAGCAACACAAGAAGTGAGGCGAGGGCTTTTGTACGGACTGGGCATCCCATGACAGGATCACCAAAAACCTGACTACCGCCTACCCTTTGGTGGGTGATTTGCGGTGAAGCATGGCTCCTGTTAACAAGACACCTCTAAAGGTGTACCCTACCCTCACCCGGACCCTACAGCCAAGGCTGGGAAGCAAGGGGAATTAATAAAAAGGGTCCGGGTGGCAATAGGAAAAATACCATTTTGTGAAATACTCACCTGTAAAATGGGTATTGTAAGTATGTCACACACCCCGCTTCAAGATATCCATAACATGTGGGTATTACCGACCTGAAGAGGGCGTTCTGCAGAGATGATAGCAAAAAGAAAGCCCCTCCCTGATCCATAAACACCTGGGACCTCCCACCCATCACCCAGCATATAGAAGCAGTAAGGTAAGGGACCAGGAAGAGGCAAATATAAACCAAAGCAACGCAAAGTTCACAACATAGAGGATCCAGAATACAAGAAGGGCGGGTGAAGCGGGGTGTGTGACATACTTACAATACCCATTTTACAGGTGAGTATTTCACAAAATGGTATTATTCTAAGTATGTCACTGTAGCGATAACCCTTATCGCCGGAGGGCTTCACCGCCCCGAGACGTCCTTTTCCCAATCGTAAGAGGTGCTGCTGGAACTCCAGAGTCGTCCGTGAGGAAACAGGAACAGCCCTTACAAGGGCTAGTGAATTGTAATATAGCGTTTCCCCCAATAAGAGACAGAACTCAGTATTGAGGGTGAAGGTGAAGTGTTTATTAGTGCCACTCTAGGCCTTATATACACAAGTCTCCATGCAATGGGACCTCCCCCGTGGACCTCATGACAAATACACAGACCAACTCTGCCGGTGACGCAATCAGCAAAACAATAGGCGTCTGTAATACACTCAATTAGAACAATGCCATTGCCTGTGACGTAATCAATTAACACAAAGGCAGTTTATAATACAATCCAAACTACAATGACCTAATTAAGAAAAATGGCCCGGTGGGCAACTGAATAGTGATGACATCCAAAAGACAGAGCGTCTGTCACAGTCACACACCCCGCTTCAAGATATCCATAACTGGATGTGGGACATCCAATAGCAGTGTCCATAAAAGGGTGGGGATCCAAAAACAAGGCAACAAGGCACAACTTAAACCACAACAGCTTGCAGAACTTTGCGGCCAAAAAACAGCAGCCGCTGAGGCCCGAACATCAACCTTGTAAAACTTGGAAAAAGTGTGAACAGAGGACGAAGTAGCGGCCCTACAAACTTGCTCAACAGAGGCCTGGTGCTGAAAAGCCCAGGACGCCCCAACCGCACGAGTAGAATGAGCAGTAACACGAAAAGGGGAACACCTCCCCTTGGCAGAATAGGCCCCAATGATGGCCTGACGAATCCATTTACTAATGGAAGATTTGGCAGGAGCCAAACCTTTCCTAGGCCCAAAGGGCACCACAAAAACAGCATCAGTCTTACGAAAGGAAGACGTAACCACCAGATAACATTTCACAACACGAACTACATCCAAGGAATGCAGCGCCCTTTCCTTGTCATTGCTGGGATGAGGACATAGAGAAGGCAGAACAATGTCCTGATTCAGATGAAAGGCAGAGACCACCTTTAGGAAGAAAATCCGGCTTGAAACGAAAGACCACCTTGTCCTGATGCCTTTCGAAGTACAGAGCTTTAATGGACAAAGCTGCCAACTCAGAAACGCGCCTAACCGAAGTGATGGCCACCAAAAAGGCCACCTTTTGAGTAAGTGAAGACAAAGCAACCTCATTCAAGGGCTCAAACGGAGGACCCTGAAAAGCAGAATGAACCAGGAGCAAATCCCAAACTGGAACAAAGGGCTTCCTAGGAGGCCGTACATGCATAACTCCTGCCCCTTCAAGGTACTAAGTTGGAGCCCCAGATCCAGACCATGTTGAAGAAACTCCAGGATTCTGGAAATGGAAAACTCCCTACAAGGGAAAGACCTATCTTCACACCAGTCAATATAGGACCTCCAGGTCCTATAGAAAATAGTAGAGGAAGACCGCTTCCTGGCGCTAATAAGTCTGAATCACCGCGTCAGAAAGACGCAGCCACGCCGTCAAAGCCAGCGATGGTAAATTGGGATAACGTCGCCGACCCTGGGTGAGCAGGTCCGGCAGCAGAGGCAGAACGAACTGATCCTCTGCCAGTCTTACCAGGTCTGCGAACCAAACCTGCCTTGGCCACCTTGGAGCCACCAGAATCACCGACGCTCCCTCCAAGGCCAGCTTGTGCACCACTCTGGCTACCATCGGAAACGGAGGGAACAGGTAAAGAAATCCCAGATCCCTCCAGTCCAAAGACATGGCAGCCACTGCCAGAGCCAGTGAATCCTGCGAGAGAGACACAAATACCGGAAGTTTGTGATTGTGACGAGAGGCAAAGAGGTCCACAGCCGGGAACCCCCACCTGAGGCAAATCGAACGAAACACCTGGGGACTGAGAGACCACTCCCCCTGGCGAGAGGAGGACCTGCTCAGAGAGTCCGCCTCCGTGTTCTCCACTCCCGGAATGTAGACTGCTGAGATACACGGGACGTGGCTCTCCGCCCAATCCAGAATCAAAGATACTTCCCTGAGGGCACTCCTGCTGCGAGTCCCTCCCTGGTGATTGATGTAAGCAACCGCCGTCCGGTTGTCCGACCGAACCTGAACTGGCAGGCCCTGCAACTGATGAGTCAAACGAAACAGAACCAACCTGATGGCTCTCAATTCCAGACATTGATGGGCTCGTGGGCCTCCTGCGGACCCCACAGACCCTGAAACTGAAGGTCCTTCTAAACACCCCCCCAACCTGACAGACTGGCATCCGTGGTGACCGTCTCCCAACACGGGGCCAGAAAAGATCTGCCCTTCAACAGATTGGCAGACTCCAGCCACCATTGCAGGGATCGACGGACTCGGGGGGTCATCCGGAAGGACTGATTCAACGATAGCGGAGACTTGTCCCAAACCTTCAACAGATGAAGCTGGAGCGTCCTTGTGTGAAACTGCGCAAAGGGAACTGCCTCGAATGAGGCCACCATCAACCCCACCAGCCTCATCCCTAGCCGGATGGCCGGACGAGGGGCCGACACAAGAAGCCGAACCAACTCCTGAATCAAAAGAATCTTGGCCTGGGGCAGAAACCCCCTGGCCTGCGAAGTGTCCAGAGACATTCCCAGAAAGGTGACAATCTTGGACGGAGAAAGAGAGGACTTGGGGTGGTTGATCACCCAACCGAACCTCTCCAGAGTGGATACCACCGTACTGGTGTCCAACTCCGCTTGGTTGAAGGAAGAAGCCATAATCAGAAGATAGTCCAAATAGGGCACAATGCGGATACCCTGAACCCTGAGTAGAGCCATCACCCCCGCCAGCACCTTGGTGAACACCCAAGGAGCCAAGGTGGGACCGAAAGGGAGTGCCACAAACTGAAAATGCCGATCCTCCACCACGAACCTGAGAAACCTCTGGTGTGCTGGAAAAATCGGAACGTGTAGGTAAGCGTCCTTGATGTCTATGGACGTCAGAAAGTCTCCCTGACGAAAGAGTGGATAGACGAACGCAGCGTTTCCATGCGGAATTTCCGCGGCCGGATGAACCTGTTGAGAAACTTCAGATCCAAGATGGGTCGGACCGATCCGTCCTTCTTGGGTACCGTGAACAGATTGGAATAAAAACCCCTGCCCTGGTCCGAGACGGGCACTGGGCAAATGACAGCCATGTCCAGAAGACTCTCTACTGCCACCAGGAGCCCCTGCGCGGTCAGAGGTTCCGAAGGCACCCGAGACCTGAAAAATCTGGAAGGGGGACGTAGCTCGAACTCCAGCTTGTAACCGGAAGACACCACTTCCCGGATCCAACTGTCCGAGACCTCCTGATCCCAGACCTGGGAGAAGTGTCGCAGCCGTCCCCCCACCCGCATGGGTGAGCTGGCTTAGCAGCAGATTTGGGCTTAGAGCCCCAACTGTAACCTGGAAGGGCACGTCCTCTGCCCCTGTTCCCGTAATCTCCTCTGGAAGAGGGGAAGGCAAGTCCCCTGCCAGATCTGGCCCCACGAAAGGAAGGGGTAAAGGAAGGCGCCCCCCGAAAGGGACGGCGTTGTTTCTTGCGTTGAGGTAACCTACCACCCTTGGTGACAGAATCCAATTTTTCTCCAAAGAGCCGTAACCCAACAAAAGGTAGAGCCGTCAGCGACTTTTTGGACATAAAAACGGCCGCCCACTAGCGCAACCACACCAACCGCCGAAAAGTCACCAGCAGAGCCGACGTCCTACCACACATCATCAAAGTGTCATCCAAGGCGGCTAATACAAAAGACAAAAACAACTCACACCGTTTAAGGCCAAGGAACTCGTCACTACCAGGACGAAGCCCGGCAGAAGTCAACCGGTCCCTGACCACGGACCTGGCGGCCACCACCATCAGCGCCGAAGCGCAAAAGGGGCCGCATGGCAGACCCAACGCTAGCAAAACCATGACAAGCCATCTGGTCAATGCGTTTATCCTCTCCATCTTTGAGGGTGGAACAATCAGAATTATTTAAAAGTGTTGGACAACCCCAAAACCAGGGAGGGGGGATGCCCAACGCTTAACCGTATCCGAAGGGAAGGGATATTTCTTATCCCACCCCTGAGGACTACCAGGGAGCCGAGCCGGCCTGTCCCATTCCTTAGCAATAATTTTGTCAAAGTGTCTTTGATTAGGAAATTTCAAGCGCGGCCTGGATTCCTCAAAAACTCACCCTTCTGCTGTGGAGCCTCCTCAGGAGGAGAAATAGCCAAAACCTCAAACATCTGAGCCAGAGCGTTAGGAGTATCCGAGGATCTCCCCAAGTCCCCCAGCCCCGCATCAGCGCCAACAAACTACTCATCGTCTGAATTATCAGAGTCCTCATAAACCTCCCCTTCCTCTAGCGGGGAATAATCAGAATAGTCCAAATTATTAACACCATCAAAATCATCCGCCGGCGGAGCCGGCGACAAATGCTTTCTCTAGCCGGAGCCTTACGGACGGCCGAGCTGGAAATTAATTATTCACGGTCGGCCCATCTGGCGCACATCTCAGATTGTAGCTCCCTACCCATGACAACGTCACACGGGGTGCGTAACAAGCTGGGAGGAGGAGAGGAAGCGACCGGCGGTGCTGACCCAGACGCCTGGGGTTCGGACTGCCGCGTAATAGTTGCTGTGCACAAGGTATACACAGAAGTACATCATCATCAGTAATGGATACCCTGCACAACATACACTACTGGAATTGCCCCGAGGGTATCCCGAGCCCAGTATCCGGGGATGCCTCCATATGGTGAACTTGTGTGTAGTCGCTATGACCAAGGGAATTACGCGTATAAGCAACCCGGGATGCCCCTTTTAATGTCCCAAGTGGGAGGATTTGAAATAGGTAATTTAACCCAGGGACCCTAGGACCGGGAGAAACCCCCTAACCTAATGAAGGTCTACCTGAAGGCACAATCTGAACAAGCTATAAGCACGTGGAAAAGAAGGAAACAGCAATATGAAAGCAATGGGGCCCACAGGGCCACTCACCGTGACTTCCTTCCAATCAAGATGGCGACCGCACCACAAGGAGCCAGCAGCCGCAGTATGGGAACAGGAAGAAGAAGGGGGGCGTGGCCAGCGCGGAAGAGCGCGATTGTGAGTGGCCCCGCCCCCCCTCCATTCATTGCTAGGCTCCGCAGTGGCGCCTGCCTAACGGGGCCGGGCCTCGGCGTCCCGCCGAAAACCCTGCCCCACCCCCTGTACTAGCATCGTGAGGGGAGAAATCCCCTCACAAGCGAGGCCAAGGCAAGAACCGGCGCCGCAGCGGTGACAGAGGCTGCGGCGCCGGTAAACGGCAAACGACAGGCGGGGAGGACGGGCCGCGTCGGCGCTCCAGTGCCCGTCCCCGCGCCCCCCCCTTCAGCATGTGAGGAGCTTTCCTCACCTCTCGCAACGCTGTGACAGGGAACCGGCGCCGTGGCGATGTCAGTGGCCGCGGCGCCGGTACCAGGATAAGGAGAGCAGACAGGCGGGCCGCGGCGACGTGCCCGCGCCCGGCCCCTCCGCCCCCAGCATAAGCCGAGGAGAGGGATCTCCTAAGCTGTGCCCACACGAGAGGCCGGCCCACGGTGGCTGCAGTATACAGTGAAAAACACCCACACTACACTAAATAAAAGGCCCCCCCCCCCCCCCCTCGAGGAGAAGGGCATCCGGAGAGGGGAACACCACCTGGGGTGAAATGGCCGAGGGACAGGGCATCCCAAACCGGGGTCACCAGCCCGGATCACCGCCTACCCTCTCATACAGGGTCTCACGGATGAGCAGAGCTCCTGGGCACCTAATGTGCCATTCTACCCTCGCCCAGACCTCAGCCAAGGCTGGGAGGCATGTGTAGGATAATAAGGGGCATCTGGGCGGAAATAGAATAAAAAGTGGGCCGGGAATAATCCCGGCTACCTCAAGTCCCCCTGTGCAAGGAGGAGGCATCATCTTCTGACTTGCTCGCCGTCTGCAGAGATGGAAAACTGGGTGATGGGTGGGAGGTCCCAGGTGTTTATGGATCAGGGAGGGGCTTTCTTTTTGCTATCATCTCTGCAGAACGCCCTCTTCAGGTCGGTAATACCCACATGTTATGGATATCTTGAAGCGGGGTGTGTGACATACTTAGAATAGAAATGGCCGGCTTACCTGCAAAGGAAAGAGACAGCCATCTTCTTGACTTGCTTCGCCTTCTGCAGAGACTAAACTGGGGGATGTGTGGGAGGTCCCAGGTATTTATGGATCGGGAGGGGCTTCTTTTTCTAGTCATCTCTGCAGAAGTTCGCCCTCTACTGGACCATAACCCCACGTGTAATTAATCATTCCGAAGCAGGGTGTGAGACATACTTGGAATATCAAGTAGGCTGGCAGTTTAAAATACCTAAAGGGTCGTTTTGGTTGAAAAAGTGAAAATTACCCTCAAGCGAATTTACTCTGGAGTGTTTGGCAGTACCTATGTTACATAGTTAATACGGTTGAAAAAAGACATATGTCCATCAAGTTCAACTAAGGGTGATGGGGTAGGGGGAAGTTATCTTTTATTTTATAGGGGAAGCTATTTTATTTTTTGTTTTATTTTTTTTTTTACTGATAACCGCTAATAGTAACTGTTAATGTTATTTTCTTCTAAATAAGCATCTAATCCTTTTTTGAAGTGGTTGATGCTGTGACAAGCTTCTGTGGGAAGCTATTCCATAGATTTATAGTTCTTATGGTAAAAAACGATTGTCGCCTCAGGAGACTAAATTTCTTTTTTTTCAATAGAAGGCAGTGCCCCCTTGTCCTTAGAGGATTTTACATGAAATAGTGTTCCGCCATATTTTTTGTATGGGCCATTTAAATATTTATACAAGTTAATCATGTCCCCCCTCAATCGCCTCCTCTCAAGACTAAACAGATTTAATTCTCGTAATCTTTCCTCATAACTAAGATCTTTCATTCCCTTTATTAGTTTGGTGGCTCTCCTCTGCACCCTTTCCATAGTCAGAGCTTCCTTTCTATGAATGGGTGCCCAGAACTGGACGGCATATTCCAGGACGCACCAGTGCCTTGTAAAGAGGCAAAATTACATCTCTATCCTGTGATTCCATGCCTCTTTTAATGCATGATAGTATCTTGGTGGCCATGGAAGCAGCTGCTTGGCATTGCATGCTTATTTAATCTGTGATCTACCAGTACCCCCAGATCCTTCTCAACAAGTGACTCTCCCAGTGTTACTCCCCGAGGACATATGTGGCCTTCAGGTTGTTAGACCCCCAGTGCATGACTTTACATTTTTCCACATTGAACGCCATTTGCCAAGTGGATGCCCAGACATTCAATGTGTCAGTCTGAAGCTTGTGAACATCTTCAATAGACTGCATTGTGCTACATATCTTTGTGTCATCTGCAAATGTAGAGACAGTGCTTTTAATTCCATCTTCCATGTCGTTTATAAACAAGTTGAATAATAGTGGGCCCAGCACTGAAACCTGGGGTACACCGCTTACAACTGGTAACCATTCAGAGTAGGTATCATTAACCACAACTCTCTGCACACGATTCTTCAGCCAGTTTTCAATCCAGTTACAAACTGTGTTTTCTAACCCTGAAAATCTAAATTTCTCCAAAAAGCGTCTATGGGGGACAGTGTCAAATGCTTTTGCAAAATCCAGAAAAACTATATCCACAGCCGCCCCTCTGTCCAGGCTTCTACTCACCTCCTCATAGAAGCCAATTAGGTTAGTATGGCAGCTTCTGTCCTTAGTAAAACCGTGTTGGTTGTCACTTATAATATTATGGATAGTTACATATTCGTGTATGTTGTCCCTTAATAGCCCCTCAAGCAATTTCCCCACAATGGATGTTAAGCTAACAGGTCTGTAATTGCCCGGAGAAGACCTAGAGCCCTTTTTAAAAATGGGCACCGCATTTGCCTTAACCCTTTAAGTGCCAGCCTACCTGGAGTTTTTGTCACCCTTTGTTACCAGACCATTTTGCACTATTTTGCGCTCCCCATGTTCAAATGTGATTTTTGAAGGGATTTCCAGGAAAATGATATATTGTTTTTTCCAGCATAGTCTGGGCTTTAACAGGAAATGTTTTGTTTGTCATTTTTTAGGTGTATTCTCAATATTTTTGGGTGAAATATGTGCAAAAAAAAAAAATCTATTTTTTACAATTTGTAGTGTTTTTTTGTAATAAAAAAATGTAAGTTTGTCAATAAAATCTTATTGCGTGTGAAATCCCAAATCCTCCCGGATACAGCGGTACCACATATGTATTGGTAGACACCCTTTCCTGCCCAGGAGACTCCCCCAAACTGAAACTGTGATATGCGCTATGCGCACCTTGCAGTTTTTCCAGAAAAACAACCCTTTACATTTGAAATACCCCCAACAAACTATATATTCTCTGGAAGTACACACCTCAAGCTTTCTAGGCGTACCAGGCTTGTTGCTGTGGCCATAGTTTTCTGGAAGTAATCCCTCAATGTATTCTTTGGTTGCAAAGAGTTTCCCCAAAAAAAGGATAAAAAAGCAGAATCAAAGCCACATTTTCCTAAAAAAATACTATTTACAAACAAGAGAAAAAAGTTTAATCTGAAAAAGCAACATGTCCCGAACAGAACGATACCCAACATGCATAGGTTCTGTCAAGGGAAGAGTTGCCAAACACCCCAAAGTAAAGCATGTGCGTAACAGTAATTTTACTTGAAAATTTCAGCTCTGCAGACAAAGTGTGCACCTTGCGATTTTTCAACCAAAACAACCCTTTACATTTGGAATATCCCCTATAAACAATATATTCCCTGAAAGTACACATGTTAAGCTTTCTAAGCGTACCCAGCTTGTTGTAGTGGGCTCATCTTTCTGGAATTAATCCCTCAAAGAATTCTTTGTTTGCGCAGGGTTTCCCTAAAAAATGTATAAAAAAGCTGAATAAAAAACACCTTTTCCTAAAATATAAATATGCAAACAATAAAAAACAAGCTAAGTCTGAAAGCGCAAGGTCCCCCGAGCAGAACAATACCCAACATGCATAGCTACTTTTAACCTTTTTAATTGCCAGCCTAATTGAGATTTTGTCACCCTCTGTTGCCAGGTAATTTTTCCCCATTTTCCGCCATGTTTTGCAACATTTTTGCTGGAATTTTTAGGAATATGTATATATATATTTTTTTGCAGCAGAGTTTAGGCTTTAACTTGAAATGTCTTGTTTACAAAATTTTATTCTGTTTTTTACAATATTATTATTAAGTAAAAAAAAAAAAATAAATAAATACATTTTTTTTAGAAAATGGTCTCCTTTATTTAAAAAAAAAAATGTATTTTATTAAAAAAAATCATATTGCATGTGAAAGCCCTATTTCTACCGATTAGAACGGTACCACTTATTTATCGGTAGCCCCCCGTTCCTGCCCAGGAGACCCCCAAAACTGAAACAAGTACTTTATAACATTTACAAATAAAATACAACTACCATCCACACTACAAAGGGTTAAATTGAGAAGAAAAAATGACATTGGGTCCCCCCTCCCTGGGGGGGGGGCATTTTTTTGGGGATTTTTAAGGGTTAAAAACCCTTAAAAATCCCCCCAAAAATTAACATGGGGTCCCCCTTACCCAAAGTAACCAGCCCGGGACCCGCTATGCAGGGCTTGTAGAAACAGGGCACAGGGGCCAGCTTTTGTGGCCCCTGGCCCTGCAGGCTACAGGCCTGCATAGCCCGTGGGCCCGGGCTCTTCTGCCCCCCCCGGGCTTTGGGGAGGCAGGTAATGGGGGTGCCAGGGGTTAATGGCAAGTCACCCGCTAGTCACAGGTGACTTGCCACCTCCCCCAGCCTTGTGAACTGGTATAGGGGTCATGGACCCCTTACCAGTTCACAAGGGGTTAAATGTAAAAAAAAAACACAGACACACAAAGAGAAAAAAATATTTTATTATTTTTTTTTTTTAATACTTACCTCCCATCCATCCTGGAGCACTGTGTCCCTCAGCAATCACTGGCTTCCGCTCACCTGCTGGAAGCCTTTTATAGCTGCTGGGCGAAAGAACATAAGGGGTTAATTAAAAAAAAAAAAAAAATGACATAGGGTCCCCCCTCCAAAGGGGGGGGGACCCCATTTTTTGGGGGAATTTTAAGGGTTAAAAACCCTTAAAAATCCGAAAAAAAAAATGAAATGGGGTCCCCCTTACCAGCCCGGGACCAGCTATGGGGGCTTGTATGGGGGGGCCAGCTTTTGTGCCCCCCCCCCCACCCTGCAGCCTACGAGCCCACATAGCCTATGTGGGCCCGGGCTCTTCTGCCCCCCCTGGGCTTTGGGGAGGCAGGTAATTGGTGGTGCCGGGGGTTAATGGCAAGTCACCTGCTAGCAGGTGATTTGCCAGCCCCCAGCCTTGTGAACTGGTATAAGGGGTCTCATGGACCCCTTACCAGTTCACAAGGGGTTAACAGTAAAAAAAAAAAACACACTGACACAAAGAGAAAAAATGACGTTTATTAAAAAATAAAAACTTTTTTTACTTTACTTACCTCCGATCGTCAGCTCCTTTGTCCCACGATGTGATGACAGATGCGATCATGCTGGCTGCAGTAGCAGAGGGGCAGGTGATGATCTGATCACCTGCCCCTCTGCTCCTATGCCCAGCATGATCGCATCTGAATGAAGATCAGCAGGGAGCCAGGACGAGACCCGGTGAGTGACGTCATAAGCCCCGAGGGGATCGGATGGCACCAAATTAAAGAGGAGACCCGGACGGATCCAATGAGGGGTCAGGTATTTTTTTTTTTTTTTGCTCGCTAGCAGGGTTAAATGCCAGGCACGTGAATTTTACGTGGCTGGCACTTAAGTGGAGGAGAAGCAACCACGTAAATTTTATGTGGCTGGCATTTAAAGGGTTAAGCCAGACCCTTGGCACTATGCCAGTTGCTAGTGAGTCTTTAAAGATCAACACTAGAGGTGATGAGATAATGGAACTGAGTTCTTTGAGAACTATTGGGTGAAGACCATCTGGTCCTTCAGTCTTATTCACATTTAAATTATTTAGTTTTTCTTGGATGATATCCACGTTTAGCTTGTTAATTATTATACTTGGTCTATTGCTATCAGTGGCATCTCCTGTGTTGGCTCCTTGCACTTCTCGTGTACACAGAGCTAAAGAATCCATTTAACAGCTCCACCTTATCTTCATCCCCAGTGACCATTTCCCCGTTATCAATAATTAGGGCACCTACCTGTTCCGATTTCGTTTTCTTTGAATTAATATATTTTAAAAATCGTTTAGGTTTTGTTTTGCTTTCTTTGGCCACATCTCTTTCATTTTGTGCTTCTGCCAACCTTTCTTTTTTTTAATTTACTTTATTTTCTTTTTATTCATTTTATTTACTAGTTTATACTTTTCAAGTGTTATAGCTGAGAGTTCAGCCTTGTAACGTTTAAATGCCCTTTTTGTGTTCTTTCTTGCCCTTTTAACCGCAGGTGTCAGCCATGAGGGGTTTAATTTTATATTATATATTATATTATATTTGTTACCCGTAGGAATACATTTTGCAACGTTGCTACTCGCAATTAATTTAAAGCACTCCCATTTGGCATCTCCATCCTTATTCCTAAACAGATGCTCCCAGTCAATGTCCTGGAGTGCAGCTCTGAGCCTGGGGAAGTTGGCTTTCCTAAAATGTATTGTTTTTGCCTTCCCAGGCAGAAAATCTTTCTTACAGTTTATGTTAAATACAATGATATTGTGGTCACTGTTACCAAGATTTTCACGGACTGTTACTGTCCCCATCAGGTCATCATTATTTGATAATACAAGATCTAGAAGAGCATCACCCCTTGTCTTGTAGCAAGCTGACGAATGCTCTCCCCCTTGTAGTGGAAGCAGAACCATGTCTCCAGTCGATTCCTGGATAATTGAAATCCCCCATTACCACCACTGTACCAGCCTGTGACGCCCGCTCTATCCGTTTATGTAGTTGACCCTCTATTTTCTCAGTTATAATTGGTGGGCCTATAGATCACACCAAACTCTATTTTAGCATTGTTTACATCGCCCCCCCACTTCTACCCACAAGGATTCTACATCCTCACAATCTTCTGCTAGTATCCCCTCATTAATATATGCTTTGAGTTCTTGCTTTACATAAAGACACACTCCACCCCTTTCCTTTTTGCTCTGTCTTTCTGAAAAAAAGAGCAAAACCTTGAAGATTGACAGTCCAGTCATGTGTGGAATCCAGCCATGTCTCAGCCACACCAACAACATCAATATTCTCTGCCAGCACCAAGGCCTCAAGCTCCCCCACTTTACTTACCAAACTTCTGGCATTTGTTCCTATCTAGTTTGACACATTGGGGTATAGTATTAGTTCCTGCAGTAATGCATCCGTCTAATTTTTTACTGCTGGTTTGCAACACATGGATCTCCTTATCCATCATAGCAGTCCTCCCCCCTTCTAATTCTCCACCCACCATCATATGCTGTCCCCTAAGTAACCTGTCTTCACTTTTGTTTTCACTCTTGCCCTCCCCCCTTCCATTCAGGTGCAAATTATCTGTAGAATTGGTTTTACTATGCATGGCACGGCCTGCTTCAAGAAGTCCTTACGTATGGGATATTCCGCCACAAGGTGGCGCAGTGTACTGCAGAAGAGTTGTGGCTCCTCCCAGTACCCTATAAAAACAGGATCACCAATAGACTTCTCCAGCGTTGACAAGCAGTTATACAAGAAGCCAGGAGATAATAAAGGTAAAAAAGGTAACAACCCCAACTAACTTGGAACAATCGCCATAAAGAGGCAACCAAAAATAACGATAACCAGGGTGGGGTGAAGCAGGCCGTGCCATGCATAGTAAAAGCAATTCTACAGATGAGTACTCACAGAATTGTCTTTTTCCTATTGCATGGCACGGCCTGCTTCAAGAAGTCCTTACGTATGGGACGTCCAACAGCAGTGTCCGTAAGGTAGGGTGGGATCCCCAAAAAGTAGCAGCAGGCAGTTCAAACCACCACCACCTGAAGTACTTTGCGACCAAAGGCAGCATCAGCAGAGGCCTTAACATCAACCTTGTAAAACTTGGAAAAGGTATGAACAGAAGACCAAGTCGTGGCCTTACAAACTTTTTTCAACAGAAGCTTGGTGTTGAAAAGCCCAAGATGCACCAGTAGCATGAGTGGAATGAGCAGTAACCTTAAAAGGAGGAACCTTCCCCCTAGCAGAATAGGCCTGCTCCACCGCCTGACGGATCCACTTGCTGATAGTGGATTTAGCCGGAGGCAAACCCTTCCTAGGCCCAGCAGGAAGAACAAAAAGATCAACAGATTTTCTGAAAGACTCAGTAGCAACCAAATGAAACTTCAGAGCAATGACAACATCCAGAGAATGAAGGGTCCGCTCCATGGAATTAGTTAGGACACAAAGAATGCAAAACAATGTCCTGAATGAGATGAAAAGCAGACACAACCTTAGGCAAAAAATCCGGCTTAAGCCGAAAACACCACCTTATCCTGATGCCGTTCAAAATAAGGAGGTTTGAGGGAAAGCACAGCCAGCTTAGAAACTCGCCTGACCGAAGTAATAGCCACCAAAAAGGCCACTTTAAGAGTCAGAATAGGCAACGCAGCCCCACGGATAGGCTCAAAGGGAGGACCCTGCAGAGCAGACAACACCAGATTCAAGTCCCAAACCAGTAGCATAGGCTTACGTGGCGGACGCACATGAGTAACTGCCTGGAAAAAAGTCTTAACCAACCGGTGATTGGCAAAGGATCTTTGGAAAAAAATTGCCAGAGCCGACACCTGTCCCTTGAGGGTACTAAGTTGAAGGCCCGAATCCAAACCATGTTGCAAAAATTCCAGAATCCTGGGGATAGAAAACACCCTACAAGGAAGCGACTTGGAACAGGCAATGTAAGCATGCCAGACCCTGTAGTAGATAAAAGACGAGGACTTCTTCCTAGCTCAAATCATAGTATCAACAACAAAGGCCAGTAACCCCTTATCCATCAAGATGGAGGTTTCAGCAGCCAAGCCGTTAAAGCCAGCGTTTGTAAATTGGGATAGCGCAGCTGTCCCTGAGTGAGAAGATCTGGATCCTTGGGCAAGACGTACCGATCTACTGCCAACTGCACGACGTCTGCGAACCACACGCTCCTTGGCCAACAGGGGGCCACCAGGATGGCTGGTGCCCCTTCCTGGGCTATCTTGCGCAGCACCCTGCCCAGCAGAGGAAAAGGAGGGAAAACATAGAGGAGCCAAAACTCCGTCCAAGGCATTGCTAGCGCATCCGTGGTGAAGGCCAGAGGATCCTGCGACAGGGAGACAAATCTGGTAAGCTTGTGATTGTGGCGGGACGCAAACAGGTCCACATCCGGCTGACCCCAGCGGAGACACAGGGAGTGGAATACCTCGTTGCTGAGGGACCATTCCCCCAGCCGAGACGTCCCCCTGCTCAGTTAGTCTGCCTCCTGGTTCTCCAACCCCCGAATGTAGACCGCTGAGATGCAAGGGACATTCTTTTCCACCCAAGACAGTATCAGGAGCACTTCCTTGAGGGCTCGCTTGCTCCAAGTCCCCCCCGTGATGATTGATGTAGGCAACCGCCGTCTGGTTGTCTGAGCGGATCTGAACAGCCCGACCCCGAAGGTGTGTGGTCAGCTGAGAAAGAACCAACCTGATCGCCCTCAGTTCCAGGGAATTGATGGGAGCATGGGCCTCCTGGGGGCCCCACCGACCCTGGAACTTCAGAGACTTCCAAAAGCCCCCCCAGCCGGTCAGACTGGCATCTGTGGTGACAGTCTCCTAGCACGGAGGCAGAAAGGTCCTGCCCACTAGAAGATTCCCTGAGTCCAGCCACCACGAGAGGGACTGTCTGGCCAGGGGGGACAGAGCAAATTCCTGATCCAGGGACACAGGGTCCTGATCCCAGACTGACAAGAGGTGCAACTGAAGAGGTCTCATGTGAAACTGAGCAAAGGGAACCGCCTCGAAGCAGGACACCATCAGGCCCACTAACTGCATCCCTTGCCGGATGGAGGGACGAGGACACAAGCAGAGCCGGTGCCTGCTTCTGAAGAGCCTCCACTTTCTGCTGAGGCAGGAACACCTTGACCTGATAGTTATCCAGAGTCATGCCCAGAAAGGACCTCACCAAAGACGGAGACAGTGAGAACTTGGGAAAGTTGATCACCCAACCGAAGGACTCGAGAGTGGAAGTTACCACCTGAGTATCCTTCTCGGCCTGATGAAGAGACTGAGCCGCAAATCAGAATGTCGTCCAGGAAAGGGAGGATGCGAATGCCCTGATTCCGCAGCAGAGCCATCACGCCCGCCAGCACCTTGGTGAACACCCGAGGCAATACCGAACGGTAAAGCCACAAACTGGTAATGCTGATCCTCTAGAGCGAACCTCAGAAATTTCTGATGACCTGGAAAGATTGGAACGTGAAGATCCTTGATGTCCACGGAGGTCATGAAGTCGCCCGGGCGAAGGGTACTGACAGCCGATCGTAGCGTCTCCATGTGAAAGTGCTTGAACCTGACAAACTTGTTGAAAAGATTGGAGTAGAACCCCTGACCCCTTTCCTGGGAAGGCACCAGGCAAATGACTCCTGACTCCAACAGACGTTGAACCGCAAGGCGCAAACCCTGAGCTGACCAAGGGTTTTGAGACATCCGGGATCTGAGGAATCTTGGGGGGAGCCGGTCTGAGACGCGGAGCCTCCAGACGCGAGCAAAGAGCCAAAGCCGTCGCCCCACCCGGATGGGTGAGGGCGCCTCCTCATGCCTGAGGGGGCTTGGGAGAAGGTTTGGGCTTGGAACCCCATGGGAGACCGGGACGACCACGGGATCTGCCACGGCCCCAAGAATCTCTGCGGCTACCCGAGAAGAGGGAGCCACGACCTCCTCTGGAAGCACGAAAGGAGGGGAGGGAAGCGGAGGGCCCCCGAAAAGGCCGAGGCTGCCTCCTACGCTGAGGCAGCCTACCATCCTTGGCTAGAACATCCAGACGCTCACCAAAGAGCCGTGGCCCCGCAAAGGGGAGCCCAGTGAGAGCCTTCTTAGCATCAGCATCAGCTGCCCACTGACGCAACCAAACAGAGCGGCGCATGGCCAGAGGCCCTACCACTCAGCCGTACCACATCATCCATAGCAGTAAGGACAAAGGCAGCAAAATTAGAGCAAAGCAAAAGGGCCCTATAATCCTCCCCCCTCCTACCAGCCATAGCGCCATCAGTGAGATGCTTGAGAGGTTTCTTAAGGGCAATAGCTGTAATGGCAGCGGCGCAGACCGGACGCAACACAGCCCTCACAAATGTAAAAGCATGGCAGGCTAGCTGATCCATGCGCCGGTCCTCGCTGTCCCGCAGTGTAGTAGTGTCAGGACAAGGCATGACCGAGGTGTTGGACAGCCCTAGAACGGGAGCGTCCACCTCAGGGGGACACGACCATCGCTTGACCAGGTCATCAGGAAAGGGATACCTCGTATCCAACCCTTTGGGCATCGCGGGCAATCTACTAGGACGTTCCCACTCCTTGAGCACCATATTAATGAAATGGCCCTGCTCAGGGAACTCCAGACGCTGTTTATCAGGACGAAAGAGCTCACCCTGCTTTCTCTTAGCCACCTCAGGGGGGACAATGTGCAAGATTTAAAAAATGTGAGCCAACAGTCTATCAGTGTCATCAGGGAACCATGAGTCCTCCCCACATGCAGACCCAGGGTCACTGTCATAACCCTCCTGCTGGTCCCCAGAGGAGTCAGAGTCCTGGTAAAGCTCCCCCTCCTCTAGGGAGTAATGGCCACCAAAAGCATCAATTCCCTCATACTCCTCAGTAAAGAGGGAGGGCGTTGGAGCCAGGTGCCGCTTCTTGCCAGAGGCCTTACATAGAACAGGCCTGGCAAGCTGCCTTTTAATGCTGGCCACACGAAGTGCCAGATCAGATTGTGACCCCCTGCTAGTATCCCCCTCACTGGGGGCTAAATGCAGGAGCGGAGGGGTAGGCGATGCCGAAGGGGGCGCAGAACTGAGAAGCGAAGCGGGTAGTCCAGCCTGGGCCGTAACGATACCCTGGGCGCACGGCACGCACACCGCGGCACTGTTACTCAAAGGGGATACCCCGCACATGGCACACAGCCGGGATTGCCCCAAAGGACGCCCGAGCACGCTGTCCCCAGAAGCCTCCATATGGTGATTAACACAGGCACAATAGGCCAGCACAGGGTAGGGGCTACTAAAAAGCCACCCGGGATGCCCCCAGACCAGGAAGGGGGAGATGAGGGGGGGGGGGAGTAGAGCCGGGAGAAACCACAACCCACAGTTGTCCCGCCTGAAAGACAAATAAAGGCACATAAACATCCTGCAGTTCATGCCCCAAGTAAACAAAAGACCCCCCAAAGGGGACTCAGGGACCAAGTAGACCAAAGGATCACCAAGCCACCAGACCGCAGGAGGAAGCGACACAGGAGGAGATCACCGCCGCAGCCCAGGGAAAAAGAGAGGCCCCAGACGCACAGTAGACTAAAAACTGCGCTGGCAGAAGAACCTTGAGGGGCGGCCACAGGGAGACGACGTGATACGCATCCCCCAGCCCCGCCCCCCCGAAGAGCGCGAAAACGGCGCTCACGTGACCGCTCCGGCGCCATCGCAATACAAAAACGCCTCACAGTTATAGCGCCGCCCGCCGTGGAGTGAAGTACAAAGCGGCAACAGCTGCAGAAAAAATACAATTCTGTGAAGTACTCACCTGTAGAATTGATATTACACTGTGGTTATCCTCCGCCAGATGGCGCTGCACTGCAGAGACATGCAAAACAGGCTCCTCCTGGCCCTCAAATACCCAGGGACCTCCCACAAATCCCCAGCATTGAAAAGCAGTGAACAAGAAGCCGGGAGAATTTAACCACCCAAAACAACTGGTAACTATAACAAAGATAACAATCACCATACAGGGGAACCAGAATAATGCAAACCAGGGTGGGGTGGAGCAGGACGTACTGTATACAAATAATATCAATTCTACAGGTGAGTACTTCACAGAATTGTATTATTCTTAGTATACAGTACGTCCTGCTCCAGATATAGTACTTACACTTGGGACATCCAATAGCAGTGTCCGTAAGTAGGGTGGGATCCCCAACAAAAAAGGTGACAGCAGACAGTTTAGACCACTGCCGCCTGCAAAACCTTGCGGCCAAAAACTGCATCAGCTGAGGCCCTAACGTCAACCTTGTAAAACTTTGAAAAGGTATGAACAGAAGACCAAGTAGTGGCCTTGCAAACTTGTTCAACAGAAGCCTGGTGCTGGAAGGCCCAAGAGGCACCAATAGCATGAGTAGAATGAGCAGTAAGGTGGAAGGGAGGACTCTTCCCCTTAGCAGAATAGGCCTGAATCATAGCCTGACGAATCCATTTGCTAATAGTAGACTTGGCAGGAGCCAAACCCTTACTAGGACCAGAAGGGACCACTAAAAGAGCATCAGTCTTCCTGAAAGCCGCAGGAACTACCAGGTAATACTTCAGACACCTGACCACATCCAAGGAATGCAGAACCCTTTCCTTAGCGTTGCTAGGATTAGGACACAAGGAAGGAAGAACAATATCTTGATTCAAATGAAAAGCAGAAACCACCTTAGGCAGAAAGTCCGGCTTAAAGCGGAACACCACCTTGTCCTGGTGTCTCTCATAGTATGGGGGCTGGATAGACAGAGCCGCCAGCTCAGACACACGCCTGACCGAAGTAATAGCCACCAGAAAGACAACCTTGAGGGTAAGTACAGCCAGAGCAGCATCCTGAATAGGCTCAAAGGGAGCACCCTGCAAAGCAGACAGAACCAAGTTCAAATCCCAAACAGGGACCATAGGCTTACGTGGGGGACGCACATGAGTGACCCCCTGAAAGAAGGTCTTAACCAAGGGATGCTGAGAAAAAGACTTCTGAAAGAAGACAGACAGGGCAGAAACCTGACCCTTCAGAGTACTGAGTTTTAGACCCAACTCCAGTCCATGCTGTAAAAACTCCAGAACCCTAGGGACTAAGAACTCCCTACAGGGAAGTGACCTAGACTCACACCAATCAATGTAGGAACGCCATACCCTATAATAGATAGCAGAAGAAGTTTTTTTCCTAGCCTGCACCATGGTATCCACCACCGAGGCAGACAAGCCTTTCTCCATCAAGATGGAGGTTTCAGCAGCCAGGCCGTCAAAGCCAGAGTTTGTAAATTGGATGGCGTAAGGGGCCCTGAGTGAGCAGATCCGGCACTCCTGGCAGAACGTACTGGTCTACTGCCATCTGCACCACGTCTGCGAACCACACTCTTCTTGGCCACCTTGGGGCCACCAGAATCACTGGCACCCTTTCCAGAGCAATCTTGCGCAGAACCCTGCCCAGCAGGGGGAACGGAGGATAGACATACAGGAGCCGAAGTTCCTTCCATGACATTGACAGAGCATCCGTGGCCAAGGCCAGAGGATCCTGAGACAGGGAGACAAAGACCGGGAGCTTGTGATTGTGACGGGATGCAAACAGATCCACATCCGGTAGACCCCAACGGTGACACAGGGACTGGAATACCCTGTTGCAGAGGGACCACTCCCCCTGACGGGAAGTCCCCCTGCTCAGAGAGTCTGCCAGCAGATTCTCTACCCCCGGGATATACACAGCCGAAATACATTGAACGTTGGCCTCCGTCCATGTCATAATCCGCGACACCTCCTGGAGGGCACCCCTGCTCTGGGTCCCTCCCTGATGGTTGATGTAAGCAACCGCCGTCCTGTTGTCTGAGCGCACCTGCACAGCCAGACCCTTCAGGTGATTGGTCAACTGCTCCAGTACCAACCTGATCGCCCTTAGTTCCAGAATACTGATGGGCAGGTGGGCATCCTGAGGGCCCCACCTCCCCCAGAACCACAGGGACTTCCAGAATCCCCCCAACCTGACAGACTGGCATTCGTGGTGACCGTGTCCCGGGAGGAGGCCAGGAAGGACCTGCCCTATAGCAGGTTCTTGTGGTCCAGCCACCACAAGAGGGACTCTCGGACCAATGGGGGAAGCACACAAACCCCGTCCAAAGACGTGGGGTCCTTGTCCCAAACTGACAGAAGGTGAAGCTGCAAAGGCCTCACATGGAACTGAGCAAAGGGCACTGCCTCGAAGCTCGCCACCATCAGGCTCACCAGCTGCATTCCCTGCCTGAGGGAGGGCTGGGGGCACGAGAGCAGGAACCTCACCTGCGCAGTCAGAGCTTCCACCTTTTGTTGAGGGAGGAATATCCGTGACTGAACCGTATCAAGAATCATCCCCAGGAATGGGGTCACCGGCGAAGGGGACAGAGAGGACTTGGGATGATTGATCAACCAGCCGAAGGACTCCAAGGTGGACACCACAAGCTGAGTGTCCAGTTCCGCCTGCTGTGGGGACCGTGAAGAGATGAGAATGTCGTCCAGGTAGGGCAGCATACGTATGCCCCCTGACCATATCAGAAACATCACCCCCGCCAGCACATTGGTGAACACTCTGGGAGCTGAAGTGAGGCCAAATGGTAGGGCCACAAACTGATAATGTTGATCTTTCAACGCGAATCTGAGAAACCTTTGATGTCCCGGGAACACAGGGATGTGAAGGTAAGCATCTTTGATGTCCACAGACTTCAGGAAATCCCCCGGGCGCAGGGAGCCAATGGCCGAGCGCAGAGTTTCCATGCGAAAGCGTCTGTTCTTGACAAATCTGTTGAGGATCTTTAAATCCAGAATGGACCTGACTGACCCATCTTTTTTGGGCACTGTGAAAAGGTTGGAATAGAACCCCTTACCCAATTCTCTTAAGGGGACCCTTCAAATGACCCCTAGATCCAGAAGACCTTGCACGGCCTGTAACAAGACCTGAGCCGATACCGGGTCCTGGGGGATCTGGGACCTGATGAATCTTGTGGGGGGCCGCACAGCAAACTCTATCTTGTAACCGGAAGACACTACCTCCTGAATCCACCGGTCTGAGACTTGCTGCTGCTTAGCGCCTCGGTAGGGGACTGAAGGGGGGCCCTGGCTCCAAAAGGGCCGAGGCTGCCGCCTGCGCTGGGGTAACTTACCTCCTTTAGCAAAGAGGTCTAAGCGGTCCCCAAACAGGCGTAGCCCCTTAAATGGAAGTCCAGTAAGGGCTTTCTTAGCAGCATTGTCAGCAGCCCACTGACGCAGCCATACCGCGTGGCGTATAGCTACCGCCAAGGCGGAAGATCTGGCACACATCCTAATAACATCGTCCGATGCAGACAGGATAAAGTTAACAAACACTTCATAGGTAGCCAGGGCATTAATAGTATCAGGTGGCAAGTCGTCTGGGCCATCAAGTGCATTCCTAACCATGGCCCTGAGTGCCACCGTGGTAATAGCCAAAGCGCAAACCCGGCGCAGCGCCGCCCCCCCAAATGCAAAGGCATGGCATGCCAATTGGTGAATGCGCCGGTTCTCAGAATCCCGCAACGTAGTAGTGTCAGGAGAGTGCATAATGGATGTATTAGACAGCCCTAGAATAGGGGCATCGACGTCGGGGGGCGATGACCAGCACTTGACCATGTCAGCAGGAAAAGGATACTTCCTGTCCAAACTCTTAGGAATCCCGGGAAGTCTACTGGGATGTTCCCACTCCTTAAGCACGAGGTTATTGAAATGGGTTTGCTCAGGAAATTCCAATCGAGCCTTAGCAGTATGGAATAGCTCACCCCTTTGCCTGGGAGCCGCAACAGGGGGAGAAATGGACAAAACCTCAAAAATCTGCACCAGCAATTTGTCAGTATCATCCGGGGTCCAGTGATCAGAGCCAGAATCATCATGACCCCTTGACTTCTCGTCAGATGACCCTGATCGGAGAAGAGCTCCCCTTCGTCTGAGGGGGCATGGCCATATAGGTGCAAGAACTCATCAGACTCCGTACGGAAAAGAGCGGTATCAGGGGCTAAGTGCCGGTGGCCTTACGCGCTAAGGTATTAGCAAGCAATTTTTCAACACTGGCCAGTCTAGCAGCCACATCAGGATGAGAATCCCCGCTTGTATTGGGGGTTAGACTCAGGCTTGGGGGAGTAGGTGAAGTGAGGCGAGGTGCAGGCCCAGCCACCGGAGGGGCAGGAAGTACCATTAGCGCCTGCTGTGCACAAGGTACGCAAACCCGTGCATTGTCACCGCTGATAGGCGAGACCCCACAAGCTACACACAGCCGGGCTTGTCCCGAAAAAACCCCGGTCACAATATCCTGGGATGCCTCCATATGGTGATTAATAGGCACAATAGGCCAGTAGGGATTGACGCAGAAGCTACCCTGGATGCCTTAATGACCCGCAGGGAAGTGCAAGTAATTATACTAGGCCCAACTGGCAATTATGCTGTCCGGGAGAAGCCAATGGATTCAACCGTCTGAAAGACATAAGGGGAATAAAGGGTGTCAGAACCATGCACAGTAAGCAAGGAGGGGGACCGAGACCGCGCGCGACTACCATCAAAAAAGGCGCCAAGCGAACCTCGAAGGGCGGGCCAGGGCGGCCCGTAACGCGTAGCGCGCCAAGCCAGGTCCCCGCCCCCCAAAGAGCGCGAAGCTCTAAGCCAGTAGACAGGGTTGTCATGAGGAGCGAGGTGTATGACACACTCAGAATAGATGATTTTTGCCAATGATGACGCCGCCGCCCGGCGCAGCACAGCTAGATAATTTACCCATCCGTGCTATGAGTGTACACATGACCAGTGAGACACCCTACAACACTTGTGTGTCAAGAGCACTTCAATCATGTCCCAGTTGGGAATCGATGAAGCAAAGATGCGCGCGCGGCGGCGGCAGATACACAAATAAGGCTGCGAATCAGCGCGTCTGACACCGAGTATACAAGTCAAATGACATTACTAAAGGCCACTAGCGTGTAATCCAATACACTGAGACCACCTACACCCCCCCTTTCTTTCTCCCCTGGCTACGGGGGGAACGAGGGAGGATGTCGACCCTTTGTACAGGGCCCACCGCTACACGGGGCATGGGCAATAATGCGGGAGGGGCATCCCTTAGAGGCTCACCATGAGCCTAAACGGCCTACCCTTTGGTGGGGGACTGCGGTGGAGCATGGCTCCATAAGCACGCATGGTGCTGCCTACCTTCACCCGACCAGCGCAGCCCAGGCTGGGAGGCACATCATAAGGAGGACGGTGGGAATAGTCCAACAGGGCCGCAGGCTTTAATAGCTCCGCTCACCTGCGAGAGAGTGATACTTCATGTCTTCGCAGTCAGCACTGCAGAGAAATCTGGGGATTTGCGGGAGGTCCCTGGGTATTTGAGGGCCGGGAGGAGCCCGTTTTGCATGTCTCTGTAGTGCAGCGCAATCTGGCGGAGGATAACCCAAGTGTAAGTACTATATCTGGAGCAGGACGTACTGTATACTAAGAATACACAGTTAAGCACCACTCGCCGTGACCACCCGCCCCCCCGGACACACGCCGAGGAGAGCGAGCAGGCAGCGGCGAGAGCCGGGCCAGGGAGGGGGGGGGGGACCCCAGAAAACAGAGAAACAAGGCACACAGTCCCCAAAACACTCACCCCCTCAGAAGCTAGGACAGGAACTCCGCATCCCTCAGTAGGCTCACCATAAAGCCTATGGCTGGCTACCCTTTGTGGGACAGGGTCTGTGGCTTGGAGCAGCGCTCCTTGAGCACCTGACCCTGGTGCTCCTCTACCTTCACCCGATCCATCAGCCGAGGCTGGGAGGCACAGAGGGTCCGGAAACAGGTGGAAATAGCCATGCAGGGCCGCAGGCTTGGTTGCCCCGCTCACCTGCGCAATATAAAGAGCCATCTTCTATCTTCGCAGTATACACTGCAGAGGAAACACTGGAGAAGTCTATTGGTGATCCTGTTTTTATAGGGTACCGGGAGGAGCCACAACTCTTCTGCAGTACACTGCGCCACCTTGTGGCGGAATATCCCATACGTAAGGACTCCTTGAAGCAGGCCGTGCCATGCAATAGGAAAAGTCAGCCCAGTGCTCTAGGAACCCAAATCCCTCTGCCCTGTACCAGGACTTGAGCCATGTGTTTAACTCTCTAAGCTTCCGCTGTCTTTCATGTGTAGTGCATGGCACTTTATAACAACAATAATCAAAAAGTGTAATACCGCGCTGCTCAAAGCTATATTAGATTGTAAGAAAGTACAGCTCAACGTGTGATATGTAGGATTCCACTTCCTACTAAAATCTACAAGTTACATACATCCAATTTTACACAGAGCTATTAGAAAGTCCACAGTGATGCAAATCAATCCACACGTGTTCTTCTTAGGTTAAATAATCCACCACCAATCACTCAAGCCTCTTACCAGACGGCCAATATAGATAGGGTAAAACAGATGTAATTTTTTGAATTATATCCTGGTCCTCATCATATTCACTCCAACTCCTCACCAACAATGCTTTCAACAGATCGAATTTAAAGCATAAGCTCAGCAGGAGAAGACATCAACCTCTTATTCCAGAGCTCTGCTCTTATCAGGAACTCCACAATGGTGGTTCAAAGTAAACGACCATAAAAAATATAAAGACAAATATTGGCGGTCTGGTAAGAGGCTTGAGTGATTGGTGGTGGATTATTTAACCTAAGAAGAACACGTGTGGATTGATTTGCATCACTGTGGACTTTCTAATAGCTCTGTGTAAAATTGGATGTATGTAACTAGTGCATGGCACTGGCAGTATTCCAGAGAATACAACCTTGGAGGTCCTTCCCTTCAACTTTGTGCCTAATTCCTTAAATATATTCTTAAGGATCCTCCATTTCCCATTAATTCTGTCATTGGTTTCCACATTGGTTCCCACATGGACCATGACACCTAGTAATTTATCCACCCTTTCCACCACATGCCGAACCCTGGCACCAAGGAGAAAGCAAACCATTCGGTTGAGGTGGTCTTGGTGACAAGTTATTCTATTAGTCCGCCTGATAATAGAATCCCCTGCGACAACTGTCTAGTCCTACCTGCAGTCCCAACCACCCGCTCACTACCTGGGCTGTTCTCCCGGCTGTTAGGGAGAGCAGTATCCGCTAGGGCTGCCATTTCTGAGACTGACACTCTTGCATCATTGGCGATTTCGCTAGGGTACGCAGACACAGGTATGGCCTTTCTTTTCTGTGCACCCTTTCTACTCCCTCTATCAACATTTACCCAGCTACTTATCTGTTCCTCCTGACCTATGCATGTTGGGTATTGTTCTATTAGGGGGACCTTGCTTTTTCAGGTTTATCTTGTTTTTTCTTGTTTGCATATTGTTTTATTTAAAGAAAATATGGCTTTAATTCAGCTTTTTTATTGTTTTTTTAAGGGAAACCCTGTGAAACCAAAGAATTAACTGAGGGATCACATCCAGAAAACTGCACCCACATCAATAAGCCTATAGTGCACCTAGAAAGCTTGAGGTGTGTACTTCCAGAAAATAGCTTGTGAGGGGTATTTGAAATGTAAAGGGTTGTTTAAAAAAAAACTGCAAGGTGTGCATAGCAGTTGTATCTTATCTGAAAATCTCTTATATATACATTTTGCTGGGAAATCCCTTCATAAATCACAGTTGAACATGTGTAGTGCAAAATAGTGAAAAATGGTCTGGCAACAGAGGGTGACAAAAACTCTAGGTAGGCTGTTAGTTAAAGGGTTAAAGGAGGCAAGAACAGAATACATTTGTCTACAACTAATCAGTGAAGCCTGTACAGAAGCCTGTGCAGTGGTTTGTTGTATGCCAGAATTTCCTCATGTCTTCTGCAGGATAGTCAAAGCCTCATTCAGCACCATCATTTTCTCCACCAGCAAGCGATTCATCTCATCCTACTTGGATTGGGCTTGTTGCAGCAGCAGTAGCTAAATTTGTTGCTGCAGGATGGCCTGTCCAAACTGTTTGATAAACTTCTCCATTTCAGCTGTGTCTTTATGCAGTGTTTAAACAGTTTTCACCCAAGACATAGACTGTCAGCTCTTTGCAACAAGTCCTTTTAATGTGTGCAAGTCTCTTTAAGACTGCCTGCATCCAAAGCACCATATGTTGGGGATTTCAACACTTGAGTGGTAGACAGCGATGTTTTCAATAACAGGGACACAGAATATAAGTTTAAAATGAGGTTTGCTGCCTTTTCTTTTGAGGCAGAAAATAAATAAAGTACAGCCTTCACACTCAGGCATAACAAAGTGTATCCTGCCAGTCTGGGTGCTGACTAAACAGGTCTCCCTCACTACTACCAATCGCCCGATACACAAAGCAAAACAGGTAGTGTTACCTCAAATAAAATCATATAAAGTATATGCCTCAGACCCTTCTCACACCAGCCTCAGTGCAGGGCCTCCGTCCCCCTCCATCTTGGTGTGCACACAACATACACCTTAGAGGCCAGTAAATGGGCTGTGAGCCAAAAGAAAATCTAGAAAGGAATGAGAGGTTACTCCATAATAAGGCTCATCATTCTCTAGAAATCCAGGCCAAATGCTGTTACTTAATACTTCTTAACAGACTATCCCCTGCTATGCAATACAGCTATCTTAGATTTCTTATTTCCCATCCAGTTAACCCAAGATGGGACATACCCTAGTGAACATAAGACAAAAACCTTGGGGAGCCATAGCAACCATCCACTCTTTTCCTGCCACTCACACACTCATTTAAAGAGATTTTGCAGGAAAATGTTAAAAAAAATACAATTCTGTGAAATACTCACCTGTAGAATTGGTATTATAAGTATACAGTACGTCCTGCTCCAGATAGATTACTTACACTTGGGGTTATCCTCCGCCAGATGGCGCTGCGCTGCACTGCAGAGACATGTAAAACAGGCTCCTCCCTGCCCCTCAAATACCCGGGGACCTCCCACAAATCCCCAGCATTGAAAAGCAGTGAACAAGAAGCCGGGAGAATTTAACCACCCAAAAACTGGTAACTATAATTAACAACAATCACCATACAGGGGATCTAGAATAATGCAAAAACCAGGGTGGGGTGGAGCAGGACGTACTGTATACTTATAATACCAATTCTACAGGTGAGTATTTCACAGAATTGTATTATTCTAAGTATACAGTACGTCCTGCTCCAGATAGATTACTTACACTTGGGACATCCAATAGCAGTGTCCATAAAGTAGGGTGAGATCCCCAATAAAAAAGGTAACAGCAGACAGTTTAAACCACTGCCGCCTGCAAAACCTTGCGGCCAAAAACAGCATCAGCTGAGGCCTGAACATCAACCTTGTAAAACTTTGAAAAGGTATCAACAGAAGACCAAGTAGCGGCCTTGCAAACTTGTTCAACAGAAGCCTGGTGCTGGAAGGCCCAAGAGGCACCAATAGCACGAATAGAATGAGCAATAAGGCGGAAGGGAGGATTCTTCCCCTTAGCAGAATAGGCCTGAATCACAGCCTGACAGATACATTTGCTGATAGTAGACTTGGCAGGAGCCAAACCCTTTCTAGGACCAGAAGGGACCACAAAAAGAGCATCAGTTTTCCTGAAGGACGCAGATACTACTAGGTAATACTCCAGACACCTGACCACATCCAAGGAATGCAAAACCCTTTCCCTAGCATTGCTAGGATTAGGGCACAATGAAGGAAGAACAATATCTTGATTCAAATGAAAGGCAGATACCACCTAGGCAGAGAATCTGGCTTAGAGCGGAACACCACCTTATCCTGGTGTCTCTCAAAGTATGGGGGCTGGATAGACAGAGCCGCCAGCTCAGACACACGCATGACCAAAGTAACATCCACCAGAAGACAACCTTGAGGGTAAGTACAGCCAGAGCAGCATCAGAGCAACCTGAATAGATTCAAAGGGAGCACCCTGCAAGGCAGGCAAGACCAAGTTCAAATCCCAAACAGAGACCATAGGTTTTCGTGGGGAACGCACATGAGTAACCCCCTGAAAGCAGTCTGAACCAAGGAATGCTGAACAAAAGACTTCTGAAAGAAGACAGACAGGGCAGAAACCTGACCCTTCAAAGTACTGAGTTGGAGACCCGACTCCAACCCATGCAGTAAAAAACTCCAGAACCCTGGGAACTGAGAACACCCGACAGGGAAGAGACCTAGACTCACACCAGTCAATGTAGGTACGCCATACCCTATAATAGATGGAAGAAGAAGTCTTCTTCCTAGCCTCCACCATGGACTCAACCACCGAGGCAGACAAGCCTTTCTCCATCAAGATGGAGGTTTCAGCAGCCAGGCCGTCAAAGCCAGAGTTTGTAATTGGGATAACGTAAGGGGCCCTGAGTCAGCAGACCTGGCACTCCTGGCAGAACGTACTGATCTACTGCCATCTGCACCACGTCTGCGAACCACACTCTTCTTGGCCACCTGGGGGCACCAGAATCACTGGCACCCCTTCCAGAGCAATCTTGCGCAGGACCCTGCCTAGCAGGGGGAATGGAGGAAAGACATACAGAAACTGAATGTCCTGCCATGACATTACTAAAGCATCCGTGGTCACGGCCAGAGGATCCTGGGACAGGGAGACAAAGGCCGAGAGCTTGTGATTGTGACGGGACGCAAACAGATCCACATCTGGTTGGCCCCAACGGTGACACAGAGATTGGAACACACTGTTGCAGAGGGACCCCCCCGGAATGTATACCGCTGATATGCAGGGAACATTGGCCTCCACCCAGGTCAGGATCAGAGACACTTCCTGGAGGGCCCTCTTGCTCCGGGTCCCTCCCTGATGATTGATGTAGGCAACTGCCGTCAGATTGACCGAGCGCCCCTGAACAGGCAGGCCCTGAAGATTAGTCAAGCGAGCCAGAACTAACCTGATCGCTCACAGCTTCAAGACATTGATAGGTGTATGGGCCTCCTAAGGGCCCCACCTCCCCTGGAACCGCAGGGACTACCAGAAACCCCCCCCCCCCCCCAACCTGATAGACTGGCATTCATGGTGACCGTCTCCCAGGAAGGGGCAAGAAAGGATCTGCCCCCAACAGGTTTCTTGAGTCCATCCACTACAAGAGGGACCTCCTTACCAGGGGGGAAAGCACACAGACCCTGTCCAGGGATGCTGGGTCCTTGTCCCATACAGACAATAGGAGAAGTTGCAGAAGCCCCAAGTGGGACTGAGCATAAGGGACCGCTTCGAAGCACGCCACCATCATGCCCACCAGCTGCATCCCCTGCCTGATGGAGGGACGGGAACAGCTAGGAGGGACTGAGCCTGTGCAAGCAGATTGTCCACCTTCTGCTGAGGAAGGAAGATCCTTGCCTGAACTGTATCCAGATTCATTCCTAGGAATGGAGTTACCAAGGAAGGGGACAGTGGGGACTTGGGGTGGTTGATCACCCATCAAAATGACTCCAGAATGGACACCACCAGCTGAGTATCCAACTTAGCCTGATGTAGAGACTGGGAAGTGATGAGGACGTCCAGGTAGGGCAGCACGCGGACGCCCCTTGGCCTCATCAGAGACATCACCCCCGCCAGCACCTTGGTGAGCACTCTGGGAGCTAAAGAGAGGCCAAATGGCAAGGCCACAATTGGCAGTGTTGATCTTCCGACGCGAATCTGAGGAACCTTGGTGTCTTGAAAACACAGGGATGTGAAAGTAAGCATCTTTGATATCCACAGACGGCATGAAGCCCCCAGGGCGCAAGGAGCTGATGGCCGAGTGCAGAGTTTCCATGCAGAAAACGCCTGTACTTGACAATTTGCTGAAGATCTGTAAATCCAGAATGGGCCTGACTGACCCATCCTTTTTGGGAACTGTGAAAAGGTTGGTGTAGAGTCCCTTGCCTCTGTCTGTTAAGGGAAATCTGCAAATGACTCCCAGACCCAGCAGGCCTTACACGGCCTGCGCCAACACCTGAGCAGAGGCAGGGACCAGGAGTACCCGGGACCTGATAATCTTGGGGGAGGCCGCACAGCAAACTCTATCTTGTAGCTGGAGGACACTACCTCCTGAATCCACCGGTCTGAGGCGTGATGCCTCCAGACTTGAGCAAGGTGCCGCAGCTGTCCCCTCACCCTGACGGGCGAGGGCGCCCCATCATGCTTGAGGGGACTTGGGAGAGGATTTGGGCCTAGCCCCCCCGGAGGAGCCAGGGTGTTGTCTTCTGCTCCTGGGACAGGGATCTGTGCGAGCCCCCGCGAAGGACACCCCTGGTTCCTGTTTAACACCATGGTAGGGGGTAGAAGGGGGGCCCTGGCCCCGAAGGGGCCGAGACAGCCGTCTGCGCTGGGGTAACTTACCTCTCTTACCAAACAGGTCTAGACGGGCCCCAAACAGGCGTAGCCCCTTAAAAGGAAGCCCAGTAAGGGCCTTCTTTGCAGCATTGTCAGCACCCCATTGTCGCAGACAGACCAAGCGACGTATAGCCACCACGAGGGCAGAAGTTCTTGCACACATTCTGATGGTGTCATCCAATGCTAATAGGACAAAATTTACAAACACATCACAACTGGAGAGTTCATTGAACACCTCACAAGGGAGATCAGGGGCACTATCAAGCATTTTTCTGATGAGGGTTCTAGTGGCCACAGCAGTAATGGCAGAGGCACAGACCGGGCGCAGCGCCGACCCCGCCTCATGTAAAGGTGTGGGAGGCCAGCAGGTCAATGCGCCGGTCCTCAGCAACCCGCAGGGTAGTCGAATCAGGGGGATGCATGACAGGGGTGTTAGATAGCCCTATGAGCGGGACATCCACGCGACCTGACAACATGGCGCCGAGTACCTCGAAGGGCGGGCCAGAGCGAGCCGTGACACAGGGCGCGCCAGGCCAGGCCCCGCCCCCTGAAGAGCTCGAAGTCCAACCGACAAGCAGCCAATGAGGACGCAGAAGCGTCTGAGGTAACGCCGCCGCCCGGCACGGAACATCCAAATGAAGTAAAAGGCGCGCGTGGTGGCGGCATTTGCAAGAGTAAAAAGACAAGTCAGCGCGGCGGCTGACACCGCATATACTAGTCCAAAAAGACAATACAAAAGGCCATATGCACGGAATCACGATACACTGACACCCACACACACCCCCCCCCCTTTCTTTTCCCCCCGAAGGCTACAGGGAGAATGAGGGAAGATGGCGGCCCTTTGTACAGGGCCCACCGCTACCGGGGCATGGGACAATAATGCAGGAGGGGCATCCCATGAAGGCTCACCATCAGCCTATACTGCCTACTGCGGTGGAGCAGCGCTCCATAAGCACGCATGGTGCCGCCTACCTTCACCCGACCAGCGCAGCCCAGGCTGGGAGGCACATCACACGAAGGACGGGTGGGAATAGTCCAACAGGGCCGCAGGATAATAGCCCCGCTCACCTGCGACAAGAGTGATAATTTCATGTCTTCGCAGTAAGCACTGCAGAGAAATCTGGGGATTTGTGGGAGGTCCCCGGGTATTTGAGGGGCCGGGAGGAGCCTGTTTTACATGTCTCTGCAGTGCAGCGCCATCTGGCGGAGGATAACCCCAAGTGTAAGTAATCTATCTGGAGCAGGACGTACTGTATACTAAGAATAAATGTCAGCTTAACTTGCCACGTGTTGCTCCAGAGCTGTGCTTCTTATCAGGTCGGCTTTGTGAATAAGGAAATCCTGTTCCTCATCTGTGGCTCTGGCCACCCCCTGCTGATGCTGGCCACCAATGGTTTTCCAAGGACCAATAAGTAACCATTCCCCCTTGCCCATTGATGTCTTGAATGGCCCTCTGGCCATTCAAACAATACTATACCCCACCCAGCCTCTTTCTTGCTGGAAGCGCTCTCGCTCCCAGCAGTCAGTAGAGCTTCGGCTTGCACTTATGGTCAGTGCAACTTCCCCCCAAGATTGGTCCAGCCAGAAGGATAAGAGGCAGCGGGAGCTGCTGGCTGGATGGATCAAAGGTAGGTGTCCCGTTGCCCCCCCCCCCCCCCCCCCCACCAAGGCTGGAGTGGGCCGGGCAGATTGGTAGGGATTTGCTGCACTGGCTCTGATCTGCAGAGCTCATGGCCAGCACTGCACACCTAGCAACCCAACTACCTTCGCTCCTACCTACCATGCCACACACTCCACTAGCTACCAACTGAACCAGCACCCTACTTGCCCACCTACTGACCCACCTACCTGATTGCACGCATACCTATCCAGTGACCCAGCTACCTACCCACCTACTTACCTGGGCTTGCACGCATGCATGCGCATTTGGCAGTGCCCGCATGAGCGTCTGGGAGTGCGTGCATGAGCAGTTGCAATGCATGCACATTTGGGAGTGTTTCAGGAGGCATTCTGTTGCACTATTTTTGGGAAGTTGATGTTTTTTTTGTCTGCACGGTTTAGTTTTAGTGGTTAGTGCGGTTGTACCAGTTCATGTCACTCTCTTTGGGTATATTTATTATTTGATTATTGTGCAGATATTTAGGTTCATCTTTTCATTATTTCCTGCCATCTATTGTCGCATTTTTCACCTTTTTTTGGATTTGTTATCATGCATTTATTATTATTATCAACTTTTCACTTATATTTTTTTATTTTACATTTTTAATTTTTTTAAATTATTATTACTCTTACACTATGACTCATTTTCACATTTATCTTCATTTCTATTATATTTATTCCATTATTTAGACTTTTTTTAATTTCTCACCTTTTTTTTAATCTTTTTTTTTAGTCTTGGTTGTTTGGGATTTTTGCATTTTCACATAGTAGATTTAATTATGTGGTTTTGGTCCTGGTTGGGCTTTTAAATTAACAACAGTTTTTTCCTTTTAAAATACATTTCGAATGGTTTTTAGTATTGCTCTTTCCCCTTTGTTATTTGGAGAACATATTAACTTGATTGTGGCATTTTGTTACATGGTTATATTTAATGACATTTTGTATCATTCGTAATTGAGTTGGATTACCTAATATTAGATTTATTTAAAGTGGACCAAAACCCTGTATTTTGCCTATCCTGGGTTTTGTTCTTTGCCCCCGGGAATTCGATCGGGGATGTCTCGCTGTACGAAACCCCCCAGGCTACGATGGATGCATTCCCCCCACCACCCTTTAACAGGGAGAGTGCCAGTGCTCGCCATTCACAAATCCATGCTAAAGGGATAGCGGGGATGTTGCCCGCTGCTCGCACATGTGCCGCAGGACCGGGAACGAAGGTGAGTTTTTGAGTGACCTGGGGGGCTTGACACAGTGGAGCATCCTGAATCTGGATGCTCTGGTGGGAGCATGCCTGCCCTAGAGACTTATAGACTTTGGTTCACTTTAAGTGTGAAATGTGAAAAAAAGTTCAAAGTACATCTGACATTGAAGTAGATACAGTTTATCAAATATTTGTTCTTTTGATTGGGGTCATACAGGCTATTGTTAACATCTGAGATACAGGTTTTTATTAATGATTAGAAAGAGCTAAAATTGACGGGGAGAAAGAGCTAAAATTGACGGGGCTGCCTCTCCGACCGTTAAACACCAGCCACGTAATTCTACGTGACTGACTTTCACCCCTGCTAACGCCCAAAGTAAAAAAATAAATCATCTGACCTAAGAATCCCCATCTGGGCTCCTCCGGCTGCAGAAGAGGGCCCGGAACAGCCCCAATCGTCGCAGGGACAGATTCCTCCCTTGCCCCCCTAAACCTCACTCTAGCATACCATCCTCTTCTCCTGTTTTGCCTCCATGAACCGGGTACCATAAGCAACAGCACACAACGGTGTCCAACAACTCCTCTAATAGGATGCTAAAGATGCTGTGTCTTCTGGTCCCCAAGCACAGAGACTAACAAGGAGAAAAGCATCATAGAGCTAGGGGTGGCTGGAGGGGGTATTAAAGAGGAGCAACACTCTTTGGGATGCCTCACTGTGCATCTCCGTGGACACAATTTCAAGAAGAGCAGAAAGCAAGCTAAATGAAGGAAGCACGGCACTGGCTGCATCTCGATCCTCTGCGCCACCTATTAGAAATGCCTGCCACAGGTACGCACCTCAGCTAGAGTGTCAGGGATGCAGCCATGGCCACATGCATGTCCGGGATGGGATGTCATGGGATTTCCAGCTAGGTAAGTTTACTTGGTGATACCAGGGGTTTCACACACAATTTGGGATCCCCCAGGAATGAGTAAATGGGCTTCTGAGTAGGACTTTTGTACTATAGGAAGGAAGAAGGTACGGAGGAGAGGTCTGTGGGATCTTTTTTGTGCACTTGGAAAAGTCAGTCCTTCTTGCGAAATATTGGAGGAGAAAGAGGAGGACCCCTGATTGTGATTTACTGATTTAGTCAAAGGTTTTCGTCACATACAGTACAGCCACTTCATCTAAATATGTCCTGTTCTTATTTTGAATCAGTCTGTGGTATCACCCGCAAAGTTCACTATCTTCAGTGAATCTTCCTCAGCCGGTAGCCGGTGACAACACACACCCCTGTGGGGCACCAATACTGGTATGTCCGATTGTAGATTCAAAGCCTCCCAGTTTGACATGTTGTGTTCTGTCAAGTAGAAAGCTCATGATCCATGTGCAGATGGAAAGTGGGACATCGAGGCTTCTCATGTAAAATGTGTGGATCTGAAGTGTTGAATGCGGAGCTAAAGTCCGTAAACAATAACCTGACACATCTGTTTGGATAACCCAGATGTTGCAGGGCATAATTTAGTGCCAGGTTCACAGCATCCATTTGTCTTTTAGGCAAATTGCAGGGGTCCCAGCGCTCCTAGGTAACTATTTAAAAGAATTCCATAACCATCGAGTTTAGCGCCACTGGCCTGAAGTCCTTTAGCTCAGATCATGAGGACTTCTTGAGTACTGGAATAATGATTGAATAATAACGCAGGGACTACCCCATCTTCCAAGGAGTTGTTGTAGATGGAGGATAGGACTGGAGCCAATTGTACTTTGCATGTTATGAGACAAATTGATATAATCCCATCAGTACCAGGGGTCTAGGCTTAGTAGTAGATGATATTATCTTAAACCGGACCTTCAGCATGATTTAATGAAAAGCCCAAACCCTTAAAAAACTATTCTCCAGCATCTAAAATTATTATATTTTAGGTTTTTAGTCACTTACTTATTATTCTTTCCCCCACCAGGATGTAACTCTGTTCAGGACTCTAGGATACGGGTGCTGCCATCTTGACTCTGAAGCATCACACATACTGAGGAGAGGAGAGGGGGAAATGTGCAGGGGCGGGTTATAGCTTTGCTTTGCACAGACAGAGCAGAGCTAGGGTCAGGGAAAGGACAGCAATCCAAGAATGCAGAGCGACACAGTCAGAAAACACTTCCTGTTTGCAGCCTGAGACCCCATGGCCCCCATCTTGGATGTTTAAAGGCTCATAACATACAGTAGGTGCGGGTAGGATAATGTTTAATGTGAGCAGAATGTATGTACAGGGTGTGGGAAACATATAAGAAGCTATTATTCAGGGTGAATAATATTAAGCTATGTCACCATTATAGATTTAGCACTAAACTTCAAGTTTGACATGCCCGGGGTCGATTACACCCCCAGTTGATAGTATGTAAGAGGGCAGTAGTTGATTAGTTTGTTAAGGCAAGTGTAGTTACTGGAAAGACCACACATAGTAAATGATAACCTCAAGCTGATGAATCTGAGTGAAGTTTCCAGCATTTATGCCTGACAACATGGCGCCACCACCAGCAACAGCTTGACACATTGCAACAATACCATTCTGTGAATAATCACCTTGTAGAATGGGTATTATAAGTATGCAGCACGCCCTGCTCCAGTAATGATTCATTACGTCTGGGATATAGTCCACAAGAGGGCGCTTTACTGCAGAGATGGCAAAAAAAAGAGAGGCCCCTCTCGGTCCTTATATACCCGGGACCTCCCACTAAATTCCCCAGTATAAAACAGCAAAAAGGGAACTAGGAGAAGCCAATCTCTTCCTGAAAGGCGCTGTAGCCACCAGGTAGTATTTCAAGTTCCTTGTCATTACGAGGATTAGGGCACAAGGAAGGAAGCACAATGTCCTGATTGAGGTGAAAGGCAGAGACAACCTTAGGCAAGAAGTCTGCTTTAAAGCGGAAAACCACCTTGTTCTGGTGTCTCTCAAAGTAGGGGGCCTGAATGGACAGAGCCGCCAACTCAGAAACACGCCGGACAGAAGTGATAGCCACCAAGAAGGCAACTTTCAAGGTGAGAATAGACAGTGCAGCCTCATGCACAGGCTCAAATGGAGGACCCTGAAGGGAATACCAAATTCAAATCCCAAACCGGTAACACGGGTTTGTGGGGAGGGCGCACATGAGTGACCCCCTGGAAGAAAGTCTTGACCAAAGGATGAAGAGCGAAAGACCTCTGGAAGAAAACAGCCAAGGCGAAAGCATGCCCCTTCAGAGTGCTGAGCTGAAAAAATCCATATCCAGACCATGTTGAAGGATCTCCAGTATCCTAGGAATGGAGAACACCCAACAGGGAAAGGCCCTAGCCTCACACCAGCCAATGTAGGTCCACCAGGTCCTGTAGTAGATGGTAGAAGAGGATTTCTTCCTAGCCCTGACCAAAATCTGAACAACCGCATCAGACAGACCCTTTTCCTTTAGGATGGAGGTTTCAGTAGCCATGCCGTCAAAGCCAGCGTTTGTAAATTGGGGTAACAGAGCCATCCTTGAGTGAGAAGATCCGGAATGAGGGGCAGAGGGTACTGATCGACCGCCAGTTGCATGACATCTGTGAACCACACCTGTCTTGGCCACCTGGGGGCCACCAGAACAGCTGGCACTCCTTCTTGAATCAGCTTGCGTAGAACCCTGCCCAGAAGGGGAAACGGAGGGAAGAGGTACAGGAGACCGAACCCCTGCCAGGACAGAGACATGGCATCCACCGCCAGAGGATCCTGGGACAGTGAGACAAATGCTGGCGGCTTGTGATTGTGGCAAGAAGCAAACAGATCCACATCCGGCATCCCCCACCTGTGACAGAGGGATAGGAAGACTTCGCTGTTGAGGGACCATTCTCCTCGGCGAGAGGCCCCCCTGCTCAGGGAATCCGCTTCCAGATTCTCCGCTCCCGGAATGTTAACCGCAGAGATGCACGGGACATTGTCCTCGGCCCAAGACAGAATCAACGACACCTCCCTGAGGGCACTCCTGCTCCGAGGCCTTCCCTGATGATTGATGTAAGCGACCGCAGTCCGATTGTCGGAGTGAACCTGAACCGGCAGGCCCTGTAGGTGAGGCGTCAGCACCAACCAAACCGCCCGCAGCTCCAGAACATTGATGGGGGCGTGAGCCTCCAGAGGACCCCACAGCCCCTGGAATTGGTGGGCTCTCCAGTAGCCCCCCCCCCCGACCTGACAGACTGGCATCCGTAGTGACCGTCTCTCAGCACGGTGTCAGAAATGATCTGCCCCCCAGAAGATTCCTCGAGTCCAGCCACCACAGGAGGGACCGCCGGACCAGAAGAGACAGAACAAAGGCCTGATCCAGAGACAGGGGACACTTGTCCCAGACTGACAGAAGATGGAGCTGAAGAGGCCTCATGTGAAATTGAGCATAGGGAACTGCCTCGAAGCAGGCCACCATCTGCCCCACCAGATGCATCCCTTGCCGGATGGATGGGTGAGGGCTGGACAGCAAGAATTGAATCAGAGCTTGAAGAGAGTCCACCTTCCACTGAGGGAGGAAAATCCTGGCCTGAATAGTATAGAGTCATTCCCAGGAAGGCGGTCACCCAGGACGGGGAGAGTGAGGATTTGGGGAAATTGATCACCCACCCGAACCCTTCCAGGGTCGCAACCACCCTCCGGGTGTCCAATTCTGCCTGTTGGAGTGAAGGGGACGTAATGAGGAGGTCGTCCAGATAAGGAAGAATGCAAATACCCCGGGCTCTGAGAAGGGCCATCATGCCTGCCAACACCTTGGTGAACACTCTGGGGGCAGAGGTGAGCCCGAAGAGAAGTGCCACAAATTGGTAGTGTTGTTCCCTGCCGCAAACCTGAGGAACCACTGGTGCCCTGGGAAGACCGGCACGTGAAGGTAAGCATCCTTGATGTCTATTGAAGTCATAAAGTCCACCCGGCGCAGGGAGCTGATGGCGGAGCGCAGCGTTTCCATGCGAAAACATTTGGTCCTGATGAACCTGTTGAGAAGTTTTAGGTCCAGAATGGGTCTGATGGAACCATCCTTTTTGGGCACTATAAAGAGACTGGAATAGTAACATTGACCTCTCTCCCCCAGGGGGGCCTGTGACAAACGACCACCATGGCCAGAAGGTTTTGTACCGCCAACAACAAGCCCTGAGCTGCCCGAGGGTCCGTAGGAACCCGTGACCTGAGGAATCTGGGAGGAGGCCAGTCCGCGAACTCCAGCTTGTATCCGGAGGATACAACCTCCAGAATCCAATTGTCTGAGACTTGTTGAGCCCAGACCTGAGCGAAGAGCCGCAGCCGTCCCCCCACCCGCAAGGGTGAGGGCGCCCCCTCATTGCTGAGCGGGCTTGGCAGTGGATTTGGGCTTGACACCCCAGGAGGATCCGGGTCGGGCACGGCCTCTGCCCTTGCCCCAGAAATCTCCCTTTTGTCCCGCAAAGGATACCCCCCTGCCTGACCTAGGCCCACGAAAGTAGGGAGTGAAGGACCCTGAACCCGAAAGGGTCGCGGCTGCTTTTTGCTTTGGGGTAACTTACCTCCCTTAGCAAAAAGGTCCGAACGATCGCCAAACAGGCGCAACCCTTTAAAGGGAAGACCCGTGAGAGCCTTCTTGCCAGCATTGTCAGCTGCCCACTGGCGCAACCAGACCGAGCGGCGGATAGAGACAACCAAGGCCAAGTTCCTGCTACACATCCGAATGGTGTCATCTAAGGCAGAGAGAGCATAGGAGATGAACAACTCAAATTGTGATAAGGCTCTAAATTCAGCACTAGAAGGATCCTCCTGGGAGCCGTCCAGAAGGCCCCTGACCAAGATCCTAATAGTCACGGCCGTAATAGCGGAAGCACAAACCGGGCGCAAGGCCGAACCCACACAAGCAAAGTCGTGGGAGGCCAATGGGTTGGTCAATACGCCAGTCCTCACTATCCTTCAAGGTAGTGGAATCCGGGGAATGCACAACAGAAGTATTAGACAGCCCCAAGAAGGGGGCATCCACCTCGGGGGGAGTTGACCAACATTTGACCACATCTGAGGGGAAGGGATGCCTCCTATCCCACCCCTTAGGGATACCGGGAAGCCGGCTAGGCCGTTCCCATTCCTTGAGAATCAGATTATTAAAATGCGTCGGTTCTAGGAATTCCAAACGTGGTTTTGCGGTACCAAACAATTCCCCCTGCTGCTTAGGTGTCGCTGCAGGAGGGGAAATGGAAAGTACTTAAAAAAATTCTGTGAGATACTCACCTGTAGAATTGGTATTATACGTATACAGAACGTCCTTCTCCAAATATAATACTTACACTTGGGTTATCCTCCGCCAGAGGGCGCTGTGCACTGCAGACATGCAAAAACAGGCTCCTCCCAGCCCTTCATATACCGAGGGACCTCCCACAAATCCCCAGCATTGAAAAGCAGTGAACCAGAAGCCGGGAGAAACCAACCACCAAAACCACTGGTAATGATAACAATAACAAAAATCACCATACAGGGGATCCAGAATAATGCAAACCAGGGTGGTGTGGAGCAGGACGTACTGTATACGTATAATACCAATTCTACAGGTGAGTATCTCACAGAATTGTATTATTCTAAGTATACAGTATGTCCTGCTCCAAATATAATACTTACACTTGGGACATCCAATAGCAGTGTCCATAAAACAGGGTGGGATCCCCAATAAAAAAGGCAACAGCAGACAGTTGAAAGCACTGTCATCTGCAACACCTCACTACCAAGAGCGACACGAGCAAGGCTCTAACGTCAACATTAAAACAACCCTTGAAGGGTGCGAACAAGAAAACAAGTAACGTTCAAGCAACCTGTTCAACAAAACTTGGTGTTGAAAGGCCTAAAGATACCAAGGGACCCGTGTAATCAGAATATAATGAGAAGAACTCTTCCCCTTAAGGAATAGGCTTGAGTGGAAGCCTAACAAGAGCCAAAACTAAAAGTAGCCCAGAAAGAAGCCAAGCCCTCCCCAGGACCAGAAGGGACATCTTATCCAAGTAAAGGCCAGGCCCAAGGCCGCCTAACCCCTAGAGGCAGACGAGATCAGGCACATCCAGATGTAGGTGCCCACAACCCCAAGGAGCAATAGTCCCCTAAGGGCTAAGAGACAATCCGGGAAGAGATTTCCGCACCTATTGAGGGAAATAGGTTCCCTTGCCTCAGCATTACAAGGAACAAATCCCAAAGAAGGAAAATGTCTTAATACCTGAGCCTAAGATACCACCTTAGGCAGAAGAACCGGCGTAAGGCAGAACACCGCCTCATCTTGGTGAATATACAGTAAGGCAAAGAGGGCTAGCTAGGCAGAGCCACACACTCAGGCACACAGCCGACTGAGGTAACAGCCCCAGAAGGGCAACCTGTAAGATGAGAACAGCTAGACAGCATCCGGAGTAGAGCCAAAGGGAAACACCCTACAAGGCAAACCTAATAGGATCAATCCCAACAAAGACCCTAGAATTACGAGGGGGATGTCACTGAGCAATCCCTGAAAGAAAAGTCAACCCAGGCAAGGAACTGAGTAAAGACTTCTGCAGAAGACGGACAGGACAGAGCCGGAACCACCAGGGCACCGAGTAGGAGAGCCAACTCCAACCCATGCTGTAATAACTTAAAAACCCTGGGAACAGAGCTCGCCCACAGGGAAGAGCCAAAAACTCAACCCAATCCACATGGGTAAACAATGCCCCACAATAGACGGAAGAAGAGACAAAAGAAGCCAAAGCCCCGTCTTCCAAAGGTCACAGACACTCAAAAGGTACACCCACTTCCATCAAGGTGGATGAACCAAGCGTCAGACCATCCAGACCAGAGTCTGTAGATAGGGGTGAAATAGAGACGGGGGGCCCGAGTGAACAGGCCAGCACTCCTGACGGGACGTACAGGTCCGCTGTCCACAGAACCACATCTGCAAACCACACTCCACTAGGCCACACAAGGGCCGTCAGTATCACAGGTCCCCCCTTCCAGAACCCTGTCAAGCGGGGTGAAGGAAGGTAAGACATACGGAACAGAATGTTCAGCATGAAGTTATGAAGCCTCAAGACCAAGGTCAGAACAATCTGAGACAGGGAAACAAGGGCATGGGACCTAAGATAGGGACGGGCCCAGAAATGATCCACACTAGACGGATCACATGGAGACCCAAGAACAAGCACATCCTATCGCAGAAGGACCTCCAAGGAGTGAATATCTTAGATATGCAGGGAACGCTGTCCTTCACCCGGATTAGGAAAATATACCTTCCTGGGGGATCATCCTGTTTCCTAGCCCACACAGATAATAAATACAGGCCACTGTCGTCAGACAGACCAAGGGGCCCCCGAACAGCCTGATCCCGCAAGGGAGGAGTCCAGCGATATAGAGCCAACCTGAAGGCCTGCTGCTTCAAAATTAGACAGGTGGATGAGCCCCTAAAGGTCCCACCTCCCCCGGAACCACAGGGGGATTTAGAAGCAAAAAAGTCCCCCCTCCATCGACCTGATAGATTTGATAACCAAATGCAGGAAGATGCAATGGAAGGGGGCACCCCCTGACTGGTACCCCTAGTACAACAGTCTCAGGGGAAACCACCGTGCCTAGGTGGAAGGGTACACAGACCCATCTCCAGGGAAGCTGGAACCCAGTCCAGCATTTACAATAAGAGTAGCAGAAGAGCCCAAGGGCTCTGAGCACAAGGGACAACCTTGGAACAGCCACCAAAGGGCCCACCAGCTACAATCCAGAACTGGTGAAGAGACGGGAACAGCAAGAGGGACCGAGCCCATGCAACCAGATTGTCCAAGTACAGGCAAGGAGGTAGGTTCCTGTCTGAACCGAATCCAGGTCCAACCCTAGGAACGGAGATACCACTAGGGGAAAAAGAGGAATTGAGGTGATTGAGCACCCATCCAAAGACTCCCAAAGGACACCACCAACCGAGTAACAACGCAGGAATTGGGAAGCAACGAGGGACGGCCTGGCAGGTCCTCGCGCGGACGCCCCATAGGTCTCAGTAGAGATATCACCCCCCGTCATCGCCTAGGCGATCACCCTGGGAGCAGAACAGAGGCCAGATAATAAGGCCACAGCAGCAGAGTTGGAGCGTCAACAACTAACCTGTAAGGTCCTTGGAGCCCGGAAGGCACAATGGCCATGAAATAAGCGTTTTAGGTCCCTACCGACGGCAAGAGGTCCCTAGACACAGAGCACTGGCGGCCCATGCAGTAAATCGCCTGTGAATGTAAGTTGCCTCACTTATGGAAGGCCTTAATGGACAGAGTGTCTCATCCGTTTGGAGGAATGTGGAAAGGTTAGTGTAGAGGCCCCTGCCTGTTAAGGGCAACCAGCAGGTGACCCCAGACCTCGCAGATCGTGCGTGACCTGCTCCAACACAAGAAGAGAGGCAGGGACCAGAAGCATTCTGAATATCTCGGGAAGGGGCCGCCCAGCAGACATTATCCTGCATCCAGAGGAAACTTCCTCCTGACTCCATCAGAACGAGGCATGCAATCTCCTGATAGGGGCAAGGTGCTGCGGCCATCCTGGGGCAGGGATCTATACCAAAAAGCTGGAAGGACACCACCAGTTCTGTTTTGACGCTAACATAGGGGGGTGGAGAGGTGCTCCTGCCTCGAGAAGGCCGGGGCTGCCTTCTGTAGAGGGGAGTTTTGCCCTTTTTTCCAAACAGGTCCAGACGGGCCCCTAATAGGCGTCACCCTCTAAAGGGAAGCACAGTAAGAATCTTTTTTGTAGCATCATCAACACCCCACTGCCGCAGCCAGACCAGTCGGCGTATAGCCACGGCAAGGGCGGAAGTTCTACCGCCAAAAGGATAAATCTTACAAATACATCACAACTGGAGAGTGCATTAAACACCTCCCAGGGGAGAGCCTCCGGTTGATGATCAATCAGCTTTCTGATGAGGGTCCTAGTGGCCACTGCAGCAATGGCTGCGGCACAGACCGGGCGCAGAGTCGTCCCTGCACAAGAAAAGGCATGGGAAGCCATCCTATCAAGGCGCCGGTCCTCAGCATCCCGAAGGGTACGATAACTAGGGGCCGCAATAAAGGGGGGGTTAAGAACCCCAATGATCGGTGCCTCTACCACGGGAGGTGATGACCAGCAGTTAACCACCTCAGGGGGAAAATGGTATTTCCAATCCCAGTCCCCTGGAACCCCTGGAAGTTTGCTAGGGCATTGCCATTCTTTGAGTACAAGAGCTTGGAAGTGATCCTGCTCCAGAAATTCCAAACGTGGGGCGCTGTATGGAAACTCTCCCTGCTAGGCCTGGAGGCCCCACCAGGGATAGAAATAGACAAGACCTTGAAGATCCTTATCAGTAATTCGTCTGTGTCACACAGGCCCCAAGAACCGGGGCCCGGGTCATCATGACTCCTCAGCCCCTTGTCCGAGGAGCCCGAGTCAGAGAATAGCCGACCTTTATCATAAAGAGCAAAACCCTGCTCAGTAGTGAACTCTTCAGATTCAGAAGGAATGGGCGAAACCGGAGGTGTCAGGGACCGCTGACACAGCCGGTCTTGTCCCGGAGGGACCCCGGTCACATAATTCTGAGATGCCTCCATATGGTGATTGTTAATGCAATATATGCCAGTAGGGATTTACGCAATAGGCCACCCTGGATGTCCCAAGACCCGCTAGGTTAATGTGGGAGAATTTGTAAGGCCGCTACAATATATGTTAGGCCCGGGAGAAGCCACCGGAATCTTCAAGGTCTGAAAGACATAAGGGGAACAAGGAGTGTCAGGGTCATGCGCCACAAAGGAGTGCTAATAATGAAAAACACCCGCGAGGGCACTCACCCACCTGAGGAGGGGAGGGAGACCGCCAACACACGCGCCGATAAATAAAATGGCGCCAGCCGAACATCGGGGGGCGGGTCTAACTGGGCGCGACGCGGAGCGCACAACGCCGGGTCCCCGCCTCCCCCAAAGAGAGCGAAAACTCTGAAGCAGCCGTGTAACGGCTCGGCAAGCTAAGCATCAAGTGTGCCAATAAGGACATCTGATACTCATGCAGTCTCAAAACACCGCCACCATTCGAACGCTCGTAGGCGCACGAAAAATCAGTTTCCTGCCCGAGATGTAGCATAATAACGCAGGACGTGCGGTAGACTATTGCAAGTAAATTTGAGAGGGTCAAGCTAGAAGGGCAGCGCGGCTCTGACACCCAGTTGTAGATCAGGGGCAAGGGCACGGTCATAAGCGTGACAATACTGTACACTGAGACCGCCAACGGACTACACACACACACCCCCCCCTTCTTTTCCCCTGAAATATGGGGGGAAACGAGGGAGGATAGCGACCCTGTACACAGGGTCCACCGCTACACGGGGCATGGGAGAAGAATGCGGGAGGGACATCCACTATAAGGCTCACCATCAGCCTAAACCGCCTACCCTATGGTGGGGGACTGCGGTGGAGCATGGCTCCGTTAAGCACACATGGTGCTGCCTACCTTCACCCGACCAGCGCAGCCCAGGCTGGGAGGCACATCATCAAGGAGGACGGGTGGTAATAGTCCCACAGGGCCGCAGGCTGTAATAGCCCCGCTCACCTGCGAGAGAGTGATACTTCATGTCTTCGCAGTCAGCACTGCAGAGAAATCTGGGGATTTGTGGGAGGTCCCTGGGTATATGAAGGGCCGGGAGGAGCCTGTTTTTGCATGTCTGCAGTGCACAGCGCCCTCTCGGAGGATAACCCAAGTGTAAGTATTATATTTGGAGCAGGACGTACTGTATACTTAGAATATTTGAGTCAGAAGTCTATGGGTGTCGTCAGCATCCCAATGCTCTGAGCAGGCATCAGCGCCAAGGCAATGCTGATCGTCAGAAAGATCTGAATCTGAAAATAATTCCCCTTCCTCAAGAGGGGCATAGTCAGACAAATCAAGGAAATCATCTTGATCCATAGTAAAGGCCAGCGCAGCGGGCGCCACGTGCCGTCTTTTAGCTGGAGCCTTACGGGCTGCAGAGCTAGCAATCAGTCTCTCAATATTGGCCAGTCTGGCGGAAACATCAGATTGCGACTCCCCGCTAGTGTTAATGTCACTAGGGGTTATAATAAAGCGCGGGAGCGTGGGGATGAGACCGAGGGTGCCGAACCAGACACAAGGGACCCAGATTGCCGCGCAAGCGCTTGCTGGGCGCAGGGTACACAAACCGCACATCATCGCCCGCAAGGGATGCCCCGCACACCACACGTAGCCGGGCTTGCCCCGAGGGGACCCCGAGCACAATATCCTGAGAAGCCTCCATATGGTGAATTTGAAGTCACACAGATCAATGGGAATTACGCTGTGCAGCTACCCTGCAGCTACCCGGGATGCCCCTTAAATGTCCGCTGGTGGGAGGATTTAGTCATTAAAATTTTTAAATTTAAGCCCCCAATGTTAATATGGGTGATAAGGACACAGGACCGGGAGAAAGATCTAATTTAGGTTGTCCCCCTGAAAGACATAAATGATACCCACAATCAGTATAAAAACACATTTAAACATGCATATTATACAGGCAAATCGTATCAAAACCCACAAGGGCACTCACGCACGCCGGCAGGGCAATCAGTCCACCACAGCCCGACTAACCGGGCAAAGGAGAAGGGGGGAATAAGCCCATAGGTACATTTGTAAAGCATGTGATGAGGGCTATAAGCGGACGGGGCATTCCATGTTAGGCTCACCAACCTGTGCCGCCTACCCTTTGGTGGGGGATTTGCGGTGGAGCCATGCTTCTAATAGGTGCTGCTTACCATCACCCGACCATGCAGCCAAGGCTGGGAGGCAGGTAAATAGTGGCACGGGTGGGAATAGGACACAGGGCTGGGGGCTGTGCAGCCCAGCTTACCTGCGAGGAGAGATAGCCATCATCTTGACCTTCACAACCGACTGCAGAGACTAAACTGGGGAATTTAGTGGGAGGTCCCGGGTATATAAGGACCGGGAGGGGCCTCTTTTTTTGCCATCTCTGCAGTAAAGCACCCTCTTGTGGACTATATCCCAGACATAATGAATCATTACTGGAGCAGGGCCTGCTGCATACTTGGAATATATATCCTGTGGTAGGCTGAATGTAGGTATAGGTCCCAGGTACTGAATCCAATAGACACAGACCTTGTAGCTCCCATAGCCAGATCTCTCCCGCAGCAGTGGCTCTGATCCGCAGGTCCCCGGGTCTCGTTCCCCTGCAGCTCCGATAGGCAACCCCCCGCAGCCACAACTTGCTTCCCCCTGCAGACGCTAGTCCTAATCTCGCTACTGGCTGGACAGGGGGCATCGGCAGACAACCTATCACTTCCTTTCCTACTCAGCGTCCGCAAATCTTCTGGCAGTGATAAGTCAAGCCAGTGGCGGTGAAGTTACCTCGCCACTACTCCAGTATCACCTCTTGTTGTTGCCGCAGACAGGAGCATGCAGGTCCTGGGAGGTAATTCTCTCAATGGCCCTGCCGACTTCCAGACCACGCCTCAACCAGGATTATGCAAGCCTCGGTTGAAAATACCACTCAGTGGAGGATCTACCGACGTCCCCACCAGGGTCCCTGGTTCCTGCAGCTAGCTAGTCACTTTGCCACCATGCTTCATGTGTCCTTCCACTCATCGGCAATCTTAAAAACTCAATTCCGGATGGATTTTAGCAATTTCTTTAATACACTACAGCACATCGCTCCGATACACAAAAAAAAAAAAAGACTATATACTAATAAAAATGGGGAAAACAAAACGGGAGCTCATGACGAAGCATCTTGGATTTGTATAGTACATTGTTGTAACATCGTTGTATAGTGTCCAGCATATTGGTAGGCAGATTCAAGTCATTCAGAAGTATGATAAGGAAAAAAGTTTAGTTCTGTCGAGCTGTAAGACAATACTAAAAACCTCTGCCCTCAATCTGACAGCATTTGTAGACCGAACCCAAGTTACAAAAGTGATTTTATGTAGTATGACAAACATTACTACTTACAAAAGAGTTATATACAATACAAATAAATAAGTATTCGCAAATAAACCTAATAAATCTCTTCAAGAGGAACTCCCTCTTTAATATGCAGCAGTGGGGCAGCTGGCATCGGCGCAGCAATACTACAGAACCAGCCCTCATCTGGGTGTAAGCAGCCTTGCACAACAAGGGGTGGATCTGGGTGTCCCAGAGCGGCCAGGTGTTTAAGGGGGCAGCCCCGCAGCTGCACATTTAATGAGGGTGTCTGGTCATTTCTGACAGGGGTTCCTCTTTAACATACTCATCAATACAACATTTAACTCACCTAATTCCAATGCAAGGTCCTCTGGCAAAGAAACACGCAGATTCTGTGAACAGTAAATTAAACTTGTAAAGTTTTCATATAAAATGTGTACATGCTTTTCATCTTCTATACTGGGCTTCAGTACAGTCCGATATAAAGCCATACAAATGGACTGCTAATGCACTCCTTCTGCATCATTTTAAAATTGTCAAAGCTGATGGGGTGCTACGAACTCTCTGCTGACTAGCTGTGGGGACTGAATAAAATACAATTCTGTGATTATTCACCTGTAGAATTGTTATTATGAGTATACAGTACGTCCTGCTCCAGATAAGATTCATTACTCTTGGGTATTACTCTTGGACTGCAGAGACCGCAAAATTGGCTCCTCCCGGCCCCTCAAATACCCGGGACCTCCCACAAATCCCCAGCATTGAAAACCAGTTAATGAGAAGCCGGGAGAATGATAACAGAACCAACTAGTAACTATAAAACAATGATAATCACCATACAGGGGATCCAAGGATAATGCAAACCAAGGGTGGGGTGGAGCAGGACGTACTGTATACTCATAATAACAATTCTACAGGTGAGTAATCACAGAATTGTATTATTCTTAGTATATAGTACGTCCTGCTCCAGATAAGATTCATTACTCTTGAGACATCCAATAGCAGTGTCCATAAAGTAGGGTGGGATCCCCAAAGGTAACGACAGGTCAGACCACTGCCGCCTGCAGAACCTTGCGGCCAAAAGCAGCATCAGCTGAGGCCCTAACATCAACCTTGTAAAACTTTGAAAAAGTATGAACAGAAGACCAAGTAGCGGCTTGCAAACTTGTTCAACAGATGCCTGGTTCTGAAAAGCCTAAGAGGCACCAATAGCACGAGTGGAATGAGCAGTAAGGCGGAAGGGAGGATTCTTCCCCTTAGCAGAGTAGGCCTGAATCACAGCCTGACGGATCCATTTGCCGATAGTAGATTTAGCAGGAGCCAAACCCTTCCTAGGACCAGAAGGGACCACAAAAAGAGCATCAGTTTTGCAGTAGCCACCAGATAGTACTTCAGACACCTAACCACATCCATGGAATGCAAAACCCTCTCCTTAGCTAAGATTAGGGCACAAGGTAGGAAGAACAATGTCCTGATTCAGATGAAAGGCAGAAAATCTGGCTTGAAGCGAAACACCACCTTGTCCTGGTGTCTCTCAAAGTAGGGGGGCTGGATGGAAAGTGCTGCCAACTCAGAAACACGCCTAACAGAAGTGAAAGCCACCAAAAAGACAACCTTGAGAGTAAGAATGGCCAGGGCAGCCTCCTGCACAGGTTCAAAGGGAGCACCCTGCAAGGCAGGCAAGACCAAGTTCAAATCCCAAACAGGCAACATAGGCTTACGTGGGGGACACACATGAGTAACCCCCTGGAAAAAAGTCCTGATCAGAGAATCTGGAAGAAAACAGCCAGGGCAGAGACATGACCTTTCAGAGTACTGAGTTGGAGCCCCAGCTCCAACCCATGCTGCAGGAACTCCAGGATCCTGGGAATAGAGAACACACGACAGGAAAGAGACCTAGACTCACACCAGTCAATGTAGGCACGCCAAACCCTATAGTAAATAGAAGAAGAAGACTTCTTTCTAGCCTTTATCATGGTATCAACAACAGAGGCAGACAGCCCCTTCTCCATCAAGATGGAGGATTCAGCAGCCAGGCCGTCAAAGCCAGAGTTTGTAAATTGGGATGGCATAAATGACCCTGAGTGAGCAGGTCTGGCACCCTGGGCAGAGCGTACTGATCTACTGCCAGCTGCACCACGTCTGCGAACCACACTCTTCTTGGCCACCGGGGAGCCACCAGGATAGCTGGCACCCCCTCCTGAGCTATCTTGCGCAGAACCCTGCCCAACAGGGGGAATTGGGGAAAGACATACAGGAGCTGAAAGTCCTGCCATGACATTGCTAGAGCATCTGTGGCCAAGGCCAGAGGGCCCTGGGAAAGGGAGACAAAGGCCGGGAGCTTGTGATTGTGACGGTACGCAAACAGATCCACATCTGGTTGGCCCCAATGGTGACATAGAGAATGAAACACCCTGTCGCAGAGGGACCATTCTCCCAGGCGAGGGCCCCCCCTGTCCCAGTCTGCCTGCAGATTCTACACCCCCAGAATGTACACAGCTGATATGCAGGGAACATTGTCCTCCGCCCAGGACAGGATCAGAGACACTTCCTTGAGGGCCCCCTTGCTCTGGGTCCCACCCTGATGATTGATGTACGCAACCACAGTCTGGTTGTCCGAGCGTAACTGAACAGGCCGGGGGGCGTGGTTATGATGGCCGCCTAGACGGACGTGTCTGCTAGGGGCTCCTGAAAGTATCATGATTTAATTGCCTTCTGGGCTATTCTGGGCGCATTTGGACACCTCGGTCCCACTCACCTGGGCTGGAGGATCGAGCCTGTGGCTGGGAAAGCCTGTGGCTGTGCGGTGGTGGAGGCGGCCCTTGAGGGTTGCCGGCGGCCTGTGAGATCCAGAGCTGCGGCGGGGGCGCGCGGCCCCATCGCGCGGAGAGCAGGCGGGGGCGAGTGAGCGGGGCATCGGTCCCTGGGAGATCCGGGCGGCGGAGAGAGTGAGGAGGGGTGCCCGGAGGTCGCGGGGGTGTATCCCCGCAGTGCTGTCAGCGGCGGTGTGGTCCGGGCGGCGGTCGGCCGGTGGAGGGGGCGGGCGGCCCCATCGTGAGCGGGAGGAGCGGCGGCGGAGGAGAGTCTGCCCCTGTGTAACCCGGGCAGCGGCGGCAATCGTTGGAGATCCCCCCGGGAGTGCTGGGTGTCTCCCCGCAGAAGACCGCAACAGGCAGCAGTTTGACGCGAATTCGGGAGAGAGGCCGGCGCCATTTTGGAACGGTGAGGGGGAGCTGCGGCTGTCACCAGGACATACATACCATACCAGTCTGTGTGAAGGAAGCCAGTGACATCTTGGGCTGCTCCTGCCACTGTGCCCCTTCAGTGTGAAGTGCAGGCAGCCAGAGGGGGGGGAAAATAAGTCCCCCTGAAAGTGTTTGGAGGCTCCTTAATTCCATATTGGAGCGGTTGGGGTGGGTTCCTTGGGCTCCCCCCAGCGGGACAGCGCAGCAGTTAAACCGGACCTTCAGCGTGATTTAATGAAAACCACAAACTATTAAAAAATGGTTCCCCAGCATCTAAAATTAATATATTTTACGTTTTTAGTCACTAACTTTGTTATTCATTCCCCCACTGGGCTGCAGGATACGGATTAGGATTAGGATACGGGCGCCGCCATCTTGACTCAGAAGCATCACACTTACTGAGGAGAGGAGAGTGGGATAAGGAACAGGGGGGCAGGATATAGCTGTGCTTTGCTCAGACAGAGCAGAGCTGGGTTCAGGTAAAGGTCAGCAGTCCCAGAATGCAGAGCAGCACAGTCAGGAGGCACTTCCTGTTTGCAGGCTGCCTGATAAGATGGCGGCTTCCATAAGCCGCCATCTTGGATGTTTAAAGGCTCATAACATGCAGTAGATGCAGGTAGGATGATTTTTAATGTGGACAATCTGTATGTACAGGGTGTGGGAAACATATAAGATAGACTCTTATTCAGAGTGAAGGTCCGCTTTAATTCCCTAAGCCCCATATAGGTGCAGCGCAGGGGGAAGCTTCTGAAGCCCTGATTGACAGACAGCTGAGCTCTCTGCAGTCTCCATACCATAATCCCCCGACTTCCGGGCAGCAGCAGCAAGTCTCCTTGCATCCCATATCTGTGCAGTACCCCGGTCCCGAGCGGCAGCGGGAGGCTCTTTGACCCCTATATCTGTGCTCCTTGAACCCCCCTACCTGTACAGCGTCTGCAAGCTCCCTGAACCCTATACCTCTACAGGACCTGCAAGCTTTTTGAACCCTATATCTGTGCCGCAAAACCAGCTCCTTGAACCCTATACCTCTACAGGACCTGCAAGCTTTTTGAACCGTATATCTGTGCTCCTTGAACCCCCCTACCTGTACAGCGTCTGCAAGCTCCCTGAACCCTATACCTCTACAGGACCTGCAAGCTTTTTGAACCCTATATCTGTGCCGCAACACAAGCTCCTTGAACCCTATATCTGTGCCGCAAAACAAGCTCCTTGAACCCTATATCTGTGCAGTATCTGAGTGTTCCTTGAACCCTATATCTGTGCCGCAAAACAAGTTCCTTGAACCCTATATCTGTGCAGCATCTGAGAGCTCCTTGAACCCTATATCTGTGCCGCAAAACAAGCTCCTTGAACCCTATATCTGTGCAGCATCTGAGAGCTCCTTGAACCCTATATCTGCAGCATCTGAGAGCTCCTCGAACCCTATATCTGTGCCGCTAAACAAGCTACTTGAACCCTATATCTGTGCAGCATCTGAGAGCTCCTTGAACCCTATATCTGTGCCGCAACACAAGCTCCTTGAACCCTATATCTGTGCCGCAAAACAAGCTCCTTGAACCCTATATCTGTGCAGTATCTGAGTGTTCCTTGAACCCTATATCTGTGCCGCAAAACAAGTTCCTTGAACCCTATATCTGTGCAGCATCTGAGAGCTCCTTGAACCCTATATCTGTGCTTCAAAACAAGCTCCTTGAACCCTATATCTGTGCAGCATCTGAGTGCTCTTGAACCCTTTATCTGTGCCGCAAAACAAGCTCCTTGAACCCTATATCTGTGCAGTATCTGAGTGCTCCTTGAACCCTATATCTGTGCCGCAAAACAAGCTCCTTGAACCCTATATCTGTGCAGCATCTGAGAGCTCCTTGAACCCTATATCTGTGCCGCAAAACAAGCTCCTTGAACCCTATATCTGTGCAGCATTTGAGAGCTCCTTGAACCCTATATCTGTGCAGCAAAACAAGCTCCTTGAACCCTTTATCTGTGCAGCATCTGAGTGCTCCTTGAACCCTATATCTGGGCCGCAAAACAAGCTCCTTGAACCCTGCATCTGTACTGCAGACGAGCTCTTTGAATCCTATACCTGTGCAGCGCCTGCAAGCTCCTGGCACCCTATACCTGTGCAGTACCTGCAAGCTCCTTGGATCCCATATCTGTGCCACAAAACAAGTTCCTGACCCTTATATCTGTGCAGCATCTGCAAGCTCCTTTGTACCCTATATCTATGAGGCAACAGCAAGCCCCTTGAACCCTATATCTACGCAGTGTCTGCGAGCTCCTTGAACCCTATATCTGTGCCAGAAAACAAGCTCCTTGAACCTCATATCTGTGCAGCATCTGCGGGCTCCTTGAACTCCGCATCTGCGCCGCAAAACAAGCTCCTTGAACCCTGTACGCTTTTTCTCACGTATGTCAGGCAATAGGAAGCGTAAATCCACAGCGGTCAGTTGCAGCACGCAAACAATGGAAACTCCAGGCAGAGCCGGGCAGGAGCCTTCTAATCCGGACACAGCGGCAATCATGGCTGCCATCGCCTCCTGTCAAAATGCCCTTACAATTAAATTTGATACTCTTCAGGAGCAATTCAATTATTTTCGTCACGACCTGGATAAAATTCGGGACCGCACGGGGGAGAATGACAGGAGAATTGGGGAGACGGAGGATTGTTTATCAGTGCAGGTGGGGAGCTGGTGACCTTACGAAGGCAGGTGACTGTCCTATTGGGAAGGGCCGAGGACTCTGAAAACAGGAATAGGAGGAATGATGTTAGAATCCTGGGGACTACCCGAAAAATCGGAGGGATCCTCCCCAGAGGAGTTTGTTGAAAACCTTATAAGAGATACCCTGGCACCCAGGAACCTGAACACATTTTTTACAATAGAGAGAGCCCATAGAATCCTGCTGAGATCCCCCCCACCCGGGGCCCCGCCAAGACCATTTATATTTAAAGTCCTCCATTACAAGGACAGAGACGCTATACTCGCCGCGGCCAGGATGAAAGGAACGGTACCTTATGAGAACGCCCGGCTGTCTTTTTACCCGGATTTCACATCGGAGGTTCAGAAATTGCGGCGCTCATTCAACGGTGTTAGAGAAAGGCTCAGAAAGAGGAAGATTAAATACGCCATGCTGTTCCCAGCGCGGCTGTGTGATCAAGATGGAGAGTCTAATAAGTTCTTTACCTCGGCCGAGGAAGCTAACATATGGCTTGACTCTCTGCCAGGGGCATGACGAACTGGGCTCTGGTCGGAGAGAACAAACCGAGGAGGGGTTTACTGTTAAAGTGTTGTACTATCTGTTTTGTGGGTTGTCGTCTGTGTGTTGGTATGATTGTGATATATGATTGCTGGACTCGAGTAATAGGAAGATCTCTGGGGGGGACAGTGAACCGCAGGGAGGTGGCCTTTGATAGAAGCACCTTAAGCGGTAATAATGGGCGAGTGTAAATTTCTATTCTGGAATGTCCGGGGGCTTAACGATAAGATCAAGAGGGCTACTGTCCTCCAGTTTGTTAAGAAGCACAAACCGAATGTAGTTATTCTCCAAGAGACCCACCTGGTGGGTCAGAGAGTGCTGGTGTTGAAGAAGCCATGGATCCAGAGCTCCTTTCATGCCCCCTTCTCAGCCTACTCTAGAGGTGTATCAGTGCTGATCTCTAAGGGTACCCCATTTGTGTTGTTCTCAGTACACATTGACCGGGAAGGTTGCTATGTTATCCTCCATGCCAAACTAATGGATACTGTTATAATAATAGTCGGAGTGTATGTTCCCCCACCATTCTCTGCTAGGATACTGGATAGAATAATGAAGAAAGTACTTTCCAACCCCCCAGCCCCGGTACTGCTGTTAGGGGACTATAATAAGGTTTTGGATTCGGCGCTGGACAGGATGGGTAAGAATCCAGGTCCCAAGACCCAATTGGCAATTTGGGCAGAAACGCTGGGGCTGCAGGAGCTTTGGAGGTGGAAGCACCCCACCGACAAGGCATACTCTTGTCACTCGGTTACGCACAAGTCCCTGTCCAGAATTGACCTTGCGTTCTCCTCGCCTGAATTTCTAACCAAGGTGGCGACCTGTAGTTATCTTCCGAGAGGGATCTCGGATCACTCACCCTTACAGCTGGACTGTCACTGAGGCAGGAGAACTGGGTGGGTTGGACCCTAAACCCTCTATGGTTGGAATCCCCCGACATTAAGAGTAGTCTGCAATCCTCTACTGAGGCATTCTGGTTATGTAATACGGTGGAGACATCGGTGGAAGTAAGATGGGATGCCTTTAAAGCTGTTACCAGAGGGGCGGCCATCAGCGCTATCGCTACGGCTAGGAGGAAGAAGGGGAGGGAAGTGGCAGATCTTGAAAGTAAACTTGCATTGGCGGAGGAGAAGTTTAGTACAACTTCAGACAGCAGGGACCATTCAACACTGTTGGCATTAAAGAGGGAATATAATCTGCTTTTCACTGACTCGGCTAGGAAATTACTGCTATATAAGCAGGCAACAATCTTTGATAAAGGGGATAAGAACGGTAAGACCCTGGCCTACTTAGCGAGAGCTGAAAGCCAATCCAACAACATTGCTGGAATCCTAGACAATGGGACGAGTGTAACTGAGGGGAAGGAGATAGCCCAGAGGTTCCTGGAGTACTACTCGGCCTTGTATTCCTCGAGGGTGAGCTATAGGGCGACTGATCTGGGTAACTATCTGGATCAGATTGTTTTCCCGAGGCTGACTGAGGAAGATCAGGAGGCTTTGGACTCCCCTATCACCATGGATGAGGTCTCTGGCGCAATTAGAATGCTTTCTAGGAGGAAGGCGCCGGGACCGGATGGGATGCCGCCCGAGTGGTATAAACAGGACCTTGAACAAGTGACTCCAAAGTTATGGGAGGTGCTGAAACAAGCGCTTGAAAGTGAGTGCCTACCGGCCTCTTTTCATGAGGCGCATGTGGTCCTCATTTATAAGGAAGGGAGACCCCCTGACTCCTGCGCGTCTTATCGTCCTATATCCCTGTTGAACCAAGATGCCAAAATATTAGCAAAAATACTGGCCACTAGGCTAAACAAAGTTATTCTACATTTGATCGGGCCAGATCGGTCAGGGTTTATGCCAGGGCGTACCACGTGTGTGAATCTCCGCAGGCTGATGTCAAACCTCCAAATTGTACATGATAACCATGGGAAACGGGTGATTATCTCATTAGATAATGAGAAAGCCTTTGATTCGATAGAATGGGAATATCTTTGGGCAGTTTTAGAAAGATTTGGGCTTCCTGCTAGTTTTATTAAATAAGTCAAATTGTTATATGAACGGCCAACAGCCTGGATACGGGTCAATGGGTGTTACTCTAATTCATTTGCGTTGCATAGAGGGACCAGACAAGGGTGCCCACTATCGCCGCTGCTTTTTGCCTTAGCTATCGAACCCCTGGCGATTATTGTCAGGAGCTCCCCAAGTATCTCTGGATGGAAGTTAGGAGCAGTGGAGGAAAAGATATCTCTCTATGCAGACGATACACTGCTATACCTGGCGGATGGCCATAAGTGTCTAGACGCAGCTCTGGACACTATTGGAGTGTTTGGGAGGTTCTCAGGGCTGAGGATTAACTGGGACATATCCAGTCTAATGTTAGTGGATGAGCTTGTTTCCCCCCGGATATCTCCCCAAGGTCTCAATTAAAAATAGTTCAACAATTTAAATACTTGGGGATCCTGATTAGTAGGCAACCAAGCGAGTTCATATCTCTAAATATCTCCCCGGTCGTGTCAAAGTTAAAGCAACGGGTCACTCAGTGGGCGAACCTGCCGCTGTCAGTTATGGGCAGAATTAATATATATAAAATGATATTCCTTCCAAAATTTCTATAATATATATATATATATATATATATATATATATATATATATATATATATCAGGCCTCGCCAGTGTTGCTGCCCGTCTCCCACTTCAAGACATTTGATTCAATTCTGTTTTGCTTTATCTGGGGGCAGTCTCCACCTAGGCTTAACAGACAAATAATGAAAGCGCAAGTAACGGAGGGGGGACTGGCGGTCCCACACATGCAACTGTATTTCTATTCTACACAGCTCCTGTTTGTGCACTGGTGGCTCTGTCAGCCGCAGAACAACCCGGTGGTGAGTCTGGAGGTGGCGGTGTTGGGTTCCCCTAGGAGACTGTCCTTTCTGGTGTATAGGGGGGTTAGGGGGGTCCGGGAGGCAACCGGTTGTATGAGGGCAGTGTGTAACATATGGGATAGGGTGGCCAAGTTGAACAAGAATCTGGACGAAGCCCAGTATTGGTCCCCCCTTGCTCCTCTCTGGAACAACCCCAAGCTCCCGGAGTTGGTTTCTATGCAGGATCCGCAGTTCTGGGATGGAAGGGGCCTCCAGACGCTGGGCCAGGTGTACAGGGATGGAGTGCTTATGCCGTTCGACCAAATTAGGGAGACGTTTCCAAATTCCCATCGGGACTTCTTCCGCTATCTGCAACTCCACAGGGACAGCCCGAATTTTTCGGTGTCCCAAGTGGAGAGTGTGGTTAGAGGGATGGACTTGGAAAAGCCTGTCTCTACATTGTACAAGTGCTTGGTTGCTGGGCTGGAGTCCCCTAGGGGGAAAGTTGAAAGCAAGTGGCAATTTCTAGACCAAACCTTAGACCGGGATGACTGGGAAGAAGTCTTAGATAACCTACACTCATCGGTCATAGAAGCTAGAGACAGATTTATCCAGACCAAGTGGATACATCAAGCCTACATCACGCCGATATGTCTGCATAGGATGGCATTACTGGCTAGTGGTTTATGTCCCAGGTGTGAGAGGGAGGCTGGTACATGGGAGCATTTGACCTGGTCCTGTGTAGTTTTGGCGAGATATTGGGGAGAGGTGATGGATTTGATTGGTGGGGTGGTGGGCACCCGGATCACCGGTTCGATTTCCTTGTGTCTTCTGGGGGTCGTTGAACCACTGTCGGTGACGAGGGCGTTGAAGTCATTATTTAGGCTGCTGCTCTTTTATGCCAGGAAATGTGTTCTGCTTAATTGGAAACACCCGGCCAAACCATCCGTACAGGCGTGGAAAGCTCTAGTTAACCAGAAACGTACTATGTACAAGCTGACATACGCAGCCAGGGGGGTGCCTGATAAGTTTGAAAAGGTGTGGGGTCCCTGGCTGCAGAGTCAGGACACCACTTCAGAAGATAATTAAGGGAAGGGATGGGTTTACTTAATGGGGCGAGGCTGCTCACCCATGGTAGGTTGAGTCACTGAGCGGGTTAAAGTGGAACTAGGGGGACGGCAGAAGCATCCTGGGAGATGTGGTTCATCGACTTGTTCCTCCATCCCAGTGAGTAGTTAACTAGATATCTGAGTCCAGAATGTATGTGTGTTGGGTGAATGGTTGGAACCGCCTTGGGATGGTTGATCACGCAGACAAATGACTCCAGAGTGGACACTACTCGCTGAGTATCCAGCTCTGCCTGATGGAGGGACTGAGAAGTGATGAGAATGTCATCCAAATATGGCAGCACACGAATGCCCTGAGCCCTGAGCAGAGCCATCACCCCTGCCAGCACCTTGGTGAACACTCTGGGAGCTGAAGTGAGACCGAAGGGCAATGCCACAAATTGGTAGTGCTGATCCTCCAGAGCAAACCTCGATGACCTGGAAAAACAGGAATATGAAGGTAAGCATCCACAGAGGTCATGAAGTCCCTTGGACGCAGGGAACTGATAGAGCACAAGGTTTCCATGCGAAAGCGCCTGCACCTGACAAATTTGGTGAGGATCTTCAAGTCCAGTATCACCCTGACTGACCCATCTCTTTAGGGCACGGTGAAAAGGTTGGAATAGAACCCCTTGCCCCTTTCTCGTAAGGGGACCTGACAAATGACCCCCAGCTCCAGAAGGCTTTGCACCGCCAGAATTAGAGCCTGAGCTGACATGTGGCCCTGAGACATCTGGGATCTGATGAATCTTGGGGGCAGCCAGGCAGCAAACTATCTTGTAACCGGAGGACACTACCTCCTGAATCCCCCACCCGGATGGGTGAGGGCGCCCCTTCATGCCTGAGGGGGCTTCGGAGAAGACTTAGGCTTGGATCCCCAGGATGAGCCAGGGCGTCCACGTCCTCTGCACCTACCCCAGAAATCTCCTTGGGCCACAGTAAGGGAGACCCCCTCCCCTGTCTGGATCCACGGTAAACCAGGCTGCAGCGCAAGCACCTGCTGGGCACAAGTTATACAGACCCGCACATTGTCAGCACTAGTAGGGGACACCCCACAAGCTACACACAGCCGGGCTTGTCCCAAAGGAACCCCGAGCACATTATCCTGAGACGCCTCCATATGGTGATTATAGCGGCACAATAGGCCGATAGGGATTCACGCTATAACAGCAACCCGGGCTGCCCCAAATAGCCCGCTAGGGAAGTGGGAGTAATTAGCACACTAGGACTCACAAAGTTTAATAACTAAAAAGAGGGGTAGGGCCGGGAGAAACCAATAGAGTTCGACCCGCCTGAAAGACATAAGCGAAGAGAACCCCATAAGCGACATGTATAATGACATAGGGTAAATAAAGCCGCCCGTGAGGGAACTCACGGACCGCGGTGCGTAGATGCCAGCCACGCAGCAGACGGAATCCAGAGAAAAATGGCGCAGAGTATACCTTGAGGGGCGGGCCACGGAGACAGTGACGCGGAACACGCCATCCGCCCCCCCCCCCCCCCCGAAGAGCGCGAAGCAGCACACGTGACAAGTAGCCAATGAAAGCGCATCAGCGCCTGAGGTAATGCCGCCGGCGGCGGCATATTTAAACCGCAACCAGTGCAACGTAGTCATTGCGGAGACTGAACAAAAAACAACGAGCACACCATCAAGCGAAGCACCAACGCATACACCCCCCCCTCCCGAGAGCTACAAGGGAGAGCGAGGGAGGGCAGCGGCCACTTAACCTAGGGCCCACCGATAGACAGGGGTAAGGGGCAATAGTGCGGGAGGGGCATCCCATAGAGGCTCACCATATGCCTATACCGCCTACCCTTTGGTGGGGGATTGCGGTGGAGCAGCGTTCCTAAGCACCGGACAGCGGTGCTGCCTACCATCACCCGGACCAGCGCAGCCAAGGCTGGGAGGCACATTAATAATGGAATGGGTGGGAATAGTCCTAAAGGGCCGCAAGCTAATAGCCCCGCTCACCTGCGAGAAGAGAGAGCCATCTTCTTGTCCTTCGCAGTCCAGACTGCAGAGAAATTCTGGGGATTTGTGGGAGGTCCCGGGTATTTGAGGGGCCGGGAGGAGCCAATCTCGCGGTCTCTGCAGTCCAGCGCCATCTGGCCGAGTAATACCCAAGAGTAATGAATCTTATCTGGAGCAGGACGTACTGTATACTAAGAATATGTGTATTTTGTTTGTGCCAAAATTACTTCCTCATGGTGCTGACCTTATCTAGTATGTTTTAATGCTTTCTCTTGTTGGCAAATGTGCTTTATTAGTTTTCACTACCTGCTATCTGTTGCCATTGTCAACTATACATCAAGTCTGTAAACTAAGTTCTGCAAGAAGAAATATGAAAATCCTGTACATACAGAACACTGCTGCTAGGCTGTCAGCAGCAGTCATAAAAGCAGTGTTCTGGGTTTACAGGGCTCTTTTTTTTATAGATCTTGGTGCATAGACTTGGGGGACCGTTGCCGATACCAACAGATTGCTGGTAGTAAAAAAAAAAACCTTTCCATAAAACCCCTTTGCTAACATAAGGTAAATTACTAGATAAGCTCAGTACCTCAATGTCACATTTTTGCACAAAAATGATAACACACTTTCAAAAATGACATTAAATGGGGACTTACTCTTTACATATTATGAGAAAGTGTATTTATGTATGTGGTGGGCAATATATATATCTATTCATCTTTTGTGCCATTTTTTAACCCTAAAGATTTTTGATCTGTAATAAATATTAGTATAAAAACAACTTAGCGCAGTGTAAATCTTCCAGCGGGCTCCGCCAAAATGGCGGCCGCAGGCGGGAGGCACACCCTGGTGCTGAGACGTCACATCTTCCCCTCGCTCACCACCTTCGGTAATCAGCTGGGACGCAGGCTTGCTTAACTGCCCGTTACCAGCGAGGGGCGGAAGTGACGCTGTGCGCCATGTATGTCCGCCCCTCTTCTCTAACCAGCCCGTCATTTACGAGGGCTGTGGGCCGAGCCAATAGGCACCCACACACAGGGAAAGGGGGGGGGGGGGAAATTTAAGGGTAGATGATCTTTGCCCTGCCCTCCTCCCCTCCTACATGTGTATTATCGGCACCAGGGACGAAGCAGGTCTCTGGTGCAGCTTATTCACCGCTCGGGCCACGCTACAGGTAAAATCATCACATTATGACTTTTCTTATATATATTATGATCATTATTAGCTAATAACTACGGGTTATACTTTATGCTGCAACAGATAAAAGGCAGGCTATGATGGACCTGCCTTGGCTTCAGATTGCAAGACTCCAGCCTTTCCATCTGCTTTTTACATATGAGCGAAGCCCTATTTCTAAATGCTAGGTAGCATATATTTTAAAGCTGTATATGTGTCTAAAAGAGGCGTTTCATCTGTTTTTATAGTGTAAAACCTCATTAGTGCCAGCCTCACTGCATATTCTGACCTGAGGATTGTGAATCGTTCCTAGTGCCATGTCTTTTTCCATGTTCTGATGGCAATTTAATCAGATTACCGTTGAAATTTCAGGTATATAATTAATTAAAGTAACCCGACGATGTACATAATTATACACACATGAAATGACACTTGTATTTTTTCATTCATTTGTTTAATACTACAGATGCTACATATGATAAAAGGTGCTGAAGAAGCCATATACTGGCGAAACTAGTTCACCTATCTCAACAGAATCTCATATTCACTTTCACTCTTGCGAGTTTTTTTCACATAAGGAGAATGGAATCATGTTCATGTGAACTTTTATATCATTATGAAGTGTTTTTAATGCAGTAAGGTTATTGTTATAAAAAATGATATATTTTATACCATTTGGTTGCTAAGTGTGCTCATGTACATGTCAAAAGTGCATGTGTGGTAAACTTGGGTCTGAGTTCCCATTAAGGTTAAGGGGGGTTGGCCCTCTATATGGGGGGTTGGCCCTCTATTCTTTGTGTATTTAGATTAAGGACTGTAGGAGTTCTAAACGTGTCAAAGAGTGTTTTACATGTTTCTTTAATCGCATTGACTGAGTTTTTAGTGAAATCCTTGGCGATCTCAAAAATGCCAGGTGGGTGTAGCCTTGGAAAAAACATTTTTTTCAGGCATCACCCCACCGCCAAGCCGGAAGCATTACCCAAGGTACTTGGGCTGAGAGGGCCAGTGGGGGTTGGGAGGTTTTCATGCCACATTGCTGACTATAGCTTGAGTTTTGTGAACTCACTGGTAAATTTCCTCTCTCGTCCTCTTCCATTCCATGGCATCACCAGTAGCAACGCATGGGTAAATTACAGCAGTAGGCGGGGACTGCAAGACAGAAAAAAAACTAGCTCCTCACAGCCTTTATAGGGCAGGCTGTGGCAGGATCGCCTAAGTTAATTAAAAAGTAGTTCAGCCACAGCCCCGAGAGGGGAGAACGCTAACCTGTGCATAATGCGCACAACTAGAAAAAACAGTGCAAAACTAAAACCATGGAGAAGGCTACAACCGTAACATAATAGGATGATTGGGAGTGGCTCCCCCGGAATGAAAGAGGACGAGAAAGGAAATTGACTGGGTACACAAATTTCCCTTTTCTCATCTCTTCCATCCGCAGCATCACCAGTAGCAATGCATAGGACGTCCCAAAGCAAAACCCTTAATAAGGGTGGGACCGCGCAAGAACAGCCAACAGCATCAACAACGGCACTGACACCTCAAGCTTATACCCCCGGAGAGGTCTCCTGAATAAAATGGAAGGGAGAGACCACCTTGGGCAAAAAATCTTGCTTCACATGAAACACTGCTTTGTCTTCATGCAGCACCAAAAAGGGTGATCTGATTGAAAGCACTGCCAGCTACGAAACCCGCATGATGTAGGTGATGGCCACAAGAAAATCCACCTTCAACATGAGCGTTGTCACAGAAGCCTCTGCCATGTATTCAAAGGGGGGCCCTGAAGTGCTTATAGGACCAGAATGAAATGCCAGGGTGGGACTATTGACCACCAGAGAGGTCGAACATGCGCAGCACCCTGCATGAAAGTGTGGATTAATCCATTCTCTGGCTCTCAAGGGTGCTGGGCTGTAGCCAATATTTTTGGGTACCGAGAACCTCCTATAGAAGTGGCCCTTGCATTCGAACCAAGACACATAGTCCTACCAAGTCCTGTAGTAAATTCTAGAGGATGACTGATGTTTCTGTGCTCAAATCAAGGTCCAAATTACCACGGTGGACAAACCCCTCTCCTCCAATCTGCTGGTCTTAACAGCCAAGCCGCTAAAGCCAGCACTGGAGAATTGGGGATCTGGGTGGTTGGGGAGTCGCCACAGGGGCTCAACCACCAGGCTGACCAGATCTGCAAACCACACCCTTCTGGGCCAGTGTGGGGCGATCAGGATGATCGTAATCTGCTCACAGTTTAACTTTTTTAAACATGTGACCCAGAAGTGGCAGTGGCAGGAATGCGTAAGAGCAGGGAATGGCCAGCGCGTCGACCCCCATAGCCAGGGGCCCTGGCACCCTGGACACAAATCTCAGGACCTTCCGTTTGTACTGAGATGCAAAGAGGTCCACCTCCGACACTCCCCACCCGTGACAGAGGGCTTGAAATATGCCCTGGTAAATGGAACATTCCCCCTGGTCCAGTGTCTTCCTGCTCAGATTATCGTCCTGAAGATTATTCACCCTCGGAATGTGAACCCCCAAGATGCATGGGATGTGAAGTTGTGCCCACCTTGTGACACGACTCGCTCCCTGAAAGCCTGCCAGCTCCTGGTACCTCCCTATGGTATATGCAGGCCAAGGCGTGGAATTGTCTGACTGTACCCAGACAGGAGGACCCGGAGCTGGGCTGACCAATGCCTGAGAACCAGCAGTAGAACCCTCAGTTCCAACACTGATTGGAAGACTGCGTTCCCGCTGGTCCCGCAGACCCTGAACCTTCTGGTTGTCCAGAAAACCACCCCAACCTGTCAGACTGGCGCCTGTGGTCAGGATGACCCACTGGGACTGGCAGGAAAGACCGAACCAAAGCCAGCGACTGCTGGTCCAGCCACCAATTCAGGGATCGCTGTGTGATGGTCCAACGTCTGCACATTCCTGCTCCATTTTGATAGGAGCAACATTTGTAGAGGCCTGGAGTGGAACTGGGCATACGAAACTGCCTTGATGGTAGACATCATCATCATGCCCTGCCTGATCGTGGAATGTTAGTCTGTCAGCAGCATCCTCACCGCCTCCTTAAGAGCCATGCACCTCTGCCCTGGAAGAAGGACCTGTGCCCCTTGAGAATCCAATGTTATACCTAGATAGGTCGCCACCATGGAGGGAAGTTGATCGCCCACCTGAAAGTTCCAGCGTGGACAGCATCATCTGAACATCCCGCAGTGCATCAGAGTCCGAAAGACAGTGCCAGACAGAAACACAGTGCCCCAAATTGAGAAATGTCGGGCGCTCATCGCAAAGTGCAGGTATTATTGGTGACCCGAGAAGATCAGGGCATGCAGATAAGCATCCTTTATGTCCACATTGGCCAGAAAATCCCCCTGTTGCAGCGACGTCACATCCGACCTTAAGAGATTCCATGCGGAACTTCCGCACCCAAACTGTTCAGATTCCGGAGATCTAGAATCGGCCAAGCGGCTGTCCTTCTTGGGGATGATGAATAGTATGGAGTAGAAGCCACAGCCCCGCTCTGAGGGGGGCAGAAGTACTACAACTCCCCAGTCGGGCAAAAGATCTATCACGTGGTTGCAGGCCCCCGCCCTATCCACAAATTAAACCTGTGTGGAGGCCTGGTCCTGAACTCGATCTTGTATCCGGAAGAAGCAACCTCCCGTACCCAGGCATCGGATATCTGTCCCCACCACACCAGCAGGTAGTGCAAAAGCCATCAGCTCAGGGCGCGGCTGGGGGCTTGGGTTCGGCTGGCCGCTTGGGATCTAGGTTTCCCCCCATGGCTTTTGCATACCCGAAAAATCCTTGTGGCATCTGAAGTCTGTAGAACCTCTGAACTTCCGGAATGGATGAAAATTCGTCAAGCTGCAAAACAAGGTCCTCAGTTTCCATACCTGTGGAAGCCTAGTTGACTTCCCACCCGTGGCCTTCTGGACGGGATCATCCTGAATCTCATCGAAAAGACAACCCCTCGAAAAGGGGAGGGCACTAAGTGTCTTCTTAGAAGCAGTGGCGGCCAACCACTGTTTCAGCCAGACCATGTGTCACATGGTGACCAGCAAGGCCACCCACCAGACACACAAAGTCGTCCATAACCAGCACCATGTATCTAAAGACCTCAATAGTGAAGTTCAAATGAAGAGCAGAGGAATGCGAATCTCAATGTCGCAAATGTCTCCTCTGCTGCTTCATCCAGACCTGCTGTAGCCACCATGGACATGGCACAAGCTGGTCGCATGGCCGACCCTACCATAAAGAACACATGCCTGGGCAGCTGGTCCAACCTCCTATCCATAAGGGCTTTCTAGGCCGCACTATCCTTCGTTCGTCTAACTCAGGTGGCGAATTCCAAACCCTGACCGCCTCATCCGGAAAAGGGTACCTGACGTCCAGGACCTTAGGAAGCGACAGAAGCTTATACGGTTTCTCCCACTCCTTTACCACCAAGCCTGTTAAAATGAGTAGGCCTGGGAAAACCCTTCTTCATCTGCCGCTTTGGTTGAGGAGTAAAGAGGCACAATTTGATCTGTCGGGTGATCCGGAAGGGGTATCCAGCTCAAACGAGTCCGAGCCTGAAGCCGCAAGGGAAACTGGACGATCTGAATGAACCTGTCAGCTGTGTAAGGAGGCGCAGGACAGTAGTGCACCCAGCGCACAGGGGTCCCTCGTCCAAGGTCAGGCGCGCTTGGCACATGGGACACGTGGCACCCCTCTCCGTTAAAATACGAACCCCCCGTGCTTTTGATATGGTAACATGGCTGCTCTAACTGCTAAGCAATAGAGCTGGAACGCTGTTCCCACACCCTCCGCCTGTTGACTACTGGTCAGACCTGCCTGCACTACCGAAAAAGCAAAGCAACCTCCTTGCAGCTGATATCAACCCACCAGCTGATATCAACCCCGCGGCCAATGATGCAGCAGCTTCCAGACCCCCCCCCCCCCTTGCAACAACAATAGCAATGTCAGATTCCCGAAGGAATCAGTACAAGTCAAAAGGCTTTGCCCCCAGAGGGAGCCCTACCTGACCAGGGAAAATCATGGGGTGGAAGCCACACTGGAACCGACACTCGGATAAGGAGAACAGGGGGTAGAAGATGATTCGGGGATGCAGCAGGGACCTCCGGGCACTGCACAAGATGGGGCTGCCTTGTGCTGTTAGTAAGGAGGAGGACGAAGAGACCTCGCAAATGCGGCCATCCCGTCCCCTCCTCCACTGTAATGTCTGAGCCTTACAGCGAGCATCACAAACACATTGACATCAAGGAGCCCAGCCACCTAGCTCAGGCCCCACCCAGCAGCCATGGGGAAAGCAGACTGCATCTCTTGCAGGGTGTCATGGGGGTAGATGACACAGGGGGTAAAGGGACTGGGGCTCAGTGGGAGACACTAAGCAGGACCACCAAGAGAGGCCCAGAGATCAGGTCTCCTGCTGCAGTACGGTCCTGATCCTCAGGGCTAAGACCCAGTAAGACGAGCCCCAGCATGTGCTTATCTCAGCATAGGAAGAGACTTCAGGCAGGAATGCTGCAACTGGTGAGGGTCTGAAAGACAGACTGAGTCAAAGCCCCTGCTAATGGTCAGCACTGTAACAAAAACAAATCCAGACATCATCACAGTCCCTTGCGACTGCATGAAAAGAACTGAGGATATCCTGCCACAGCCTGCCCCATATAGGCCAGGAGGAGCTAGTTTTTTTTCTATCTTGCAGTTCCCGCCTACGGCTGAGAATAACCCACGCGTTGCTACTGGTGGTGGCCCAGAATGGAAGAGATGAGTAACATTTTTACCATGGGGATCAGGCTAATAATTTGGTGAAGCAAGGCTTACTCTGGGTGCACATTTAGGTGTGAATTGCAACCTGCATCTCAGTGAGCTTTTAACTCTAATTGTTTCGAAAAATAAATCACCTGCACGTGTGATAAGAGTATTTTTGCAGCTGAGGTGCATCATTTTTCCAAAGAGGCAAGAAAGATGTTTAGTCTAAACAGCACTATCTGTGGTATGGAGAATAAAAATGCAAATTCTTTAGCATACCCAATAGCACATTGTTTTTTCCAAACATTCAAAATATCATCCTTCCCTCATTGGAAAAATGTAATGTACCTTTTCTGGAAAAAAGTGATATTCTGGGAACACTTAGAACTAAAAAAGGTTATCGCACTTTTTTGTGTTTTAAAGTAAAAAAAGACTCACTGAGAGTGCATTTTGGTCACCCCCAAAAATACAACCACTTACATTTGCTTTAGAAATACGTATCATGACACCCCATGAGTACAAACATTAGGAAATCATGTAATGAACATAAATAAATCTATATGTGGAAATTATTAAGTCATACTATTGGAAAGACTGTAATAAAATGGTGTCTCACCGCATTTTTCTCTAAAAAAACATGATAGATCTCCAAGAATATTCTGCGTGTCTCCTTAGAATTTGTTTGCTGATAGAGGTCACAATACAAGTAGCAGAGCTTAAAAATAAAAAAAAAATATGCGTTTAGCTACAAACCAGAATTTAATAAAACAGTAAAAAAAAATCTGTTATCCCAACATACCAAGGGAGAAGGATCAAACTGAGAGACCACATGGAACATAAAAACTGCAAGATGAGCAGGATGAGACTTCAAAAGATCAATGTTTTGAAAGCAGCTGCAATGATCATTAACCTGTTAAAAGAAGAAACCCCTTTACCTAGGACACATTTTGTGGCAAAACTTCCTATTAAACATCTTACTATGTTAACTCCTTTTGCTAAACTCCTGTTTCTCACCTGGTATGGTTCAGGATCAAAATCCTCATCCTCAGCCCCAATAATGCTGTGTGAAATGGGAGTTGATGGACTGCCCATGCTGGAGTGAGAATCCTGAAAAACAGCAGTAATATAAGCTTTTCGGTCATTGTAATAATTTACTAGGTTTCATTTTTGGAACAGCTGCAACAATTTTAATTAAAGTAGCAGTAGCAGTTAACCCTGGACTAACATTGAGGCCAAATAATCGCAATCTGCTACAAGTTAACTAATGCACTTTTGATTTTAGTAAATTCATCATGCATGAGCAATCTCTCAAGTCAACTAAGAGGCCAGATTTGCACAATATACATCCCAAGAAGAAATTATTATATATAGGATATTAGATTATATATAAAACTGGATACATATTTCCATATTTAACCGTTTTTAAAATAGGACCAATAGTCAAAATAGATTCTTGATCCACTTAGTAGAATTACTAAGAGGAATCCTGTTTTGGTATGCCCCATAGTTTGAATCACTACATAATCCCCCCACCATGGTCAAGCACTATAGTTAAACAGGACCAACAGCCTGGCACAGTTGGAAAAGAAAGGTAGTGGCCATTTTGGAGCTCCCAGCATCTCAGCCATGTTGCTGCCTGGATTCAACTGACAATGCACAGTAACAGGAAGCCCAGCAGCACTTCCTGTTTGCAGGCGGCCTGCATATGCATGAGCCGCCATCCTGTTTTTAAAATATACCTCAGCAAGGGTTAGAAAAGGGTAAATTACTTTTTATGTGCAGCAATCTAAACTGCACTGGGGGGGGGGGGATGCATATGAGCACTTTCTTGTGTTGGTCCTCTTTAAATTCGGCCCCAGGTGAGGGTGCAAGGGAATATCACTGTGCATACTTCCTGTGACAAATTTGTCTATAGCGCTTGATCCCAGCATGGTGAGTATGCACCTCGGGCAGGGTATTAGGTGAGTCTAACCTTGCAATACTACTAACCGGGACAAAAATAAAAATACAATTCTGTGAAACTCACCTGTAGAATTGTTTTTGAATATATGCAGTCCAGGTCGTCCCAGAAGTGATGACGTGGGTATTCCGCCCCCAGGGGGCGCTCGACTGCAAGATCAAAAGCGGTCGCTCCTCCCGGCCCCCTATAAAAGCAGGTGTCTCACTATGATGTTCCAGTGGTTAAACAGCAGTAAGAAAAGAGACAGGCCGGGAGGCCAAGAAACCATGTTACTTCACATAGCTTCAACATGTAATCTCTCCAACAAAAAACTTAAGGACAACGGTCCAATATAAAAATGGTAATCACCATAACAGGCAAACAAGAGATAATGAACAAAAGGGCGGGGTGGGATGACCTGGACTGGATATATTCAAAACAATTCTACAGGTGAGTTTCACAGAATTGTATCTTTCACTATAACCAGTCCAGGTCGTCCCAGAAGTGATGACATGTGGGACATCCAAAAGCAGTGTCCACTAGGGCGGGATCCCCAGTGTGGAACAGCAAGTAGTTCATTTCACTACCGCCTGAAGCACCTTGTGGCCAAAGACAGCATCAGCTGAGGCTCTAACATCAACCTTGTAAAACTTGGTATGAAGGTATGAACTGAAGACCAAGTGGCGGCCTTACAATCTTATTCAACCGATGCCTGGTGCTGAAAAGCCCAGAGGGCACCAGTAGCTCTGGTAGAATGAGCTGTGATCCGAAAAGGGGGGTTCCTTCCCCTTGGCCGAATACGCTTGCACCACCGCCTGTCTGATCCACTTACTCAGAGTGGATTTGGCTGGTGGCAAGCCCTTCCTAGAGCCTTCTGTTAGAACAAAGAGCAAATCTGATTTCCTGAAGGATTCAGTCGCAACCAGGTAATAATTAATGGCTCTGACCACATCCAAGGCATGGAGGGTCCTTTCCTTAGCATTAGTCGGTGCTGGACACAAGGAAGGCAAGACCACTTCCTCATTAGGATGAAAGGGAGAAACGACCTTAGGCAAAAAATCAGGTTGAAAACGAAAAACCACCTTATCTTTATGCCTCTCAAAATAAGGAGGCTTCATACAAAGCGCGGCCAGCTCTGATACGCGACTCACCAAAGTGACCTTGAGGGTCAAAATAGACAATGCAGCATCGCACAAAGGCTCAAAGGGAGGCCCCTGGAGAGCAGAAAGTACCATAAGCGGACCAGCTTCTCAGGAAAGGGATACCACCTGTCCAGGCCCTTAGGCACCGACGGTAGCTTGTTAGGCCTTTCCCACTCCTTGAAAATCATGTTAGAAAATCGGCCTGCTAAGAACCTTCACCAAGGGGGAAACCCCTACTGATTAGTTGCCAAAATTACAATATAATAAAGATTTGAATTATTTTTAGTCACAAATAACATTCAAATATAACTAAGGCATCGGTGGAAATCTGATCTAGTGAATACAACAGACAGGGTGGGTGTGATGACTTAGAGTGGAGGACAAGAGAAATTCTACAGATGAAAAGTCGCAGAATTGGATTTCTCTTTTTTTCACTCCAGCCACTCCATCAAAAATATGATACATACAATAAATATCAAAAGAGCTTGTACCTTAGCCATAAGCCCCACTAGATTTCAGAGTCAGACCTCTGTTGAGGAGTGCACAACTGTCTGCAATACTCTTTGTACTACTTGTAAAATGTTGTAAAAGGTATGAACCGAAGACCAGGTAGCAACATTTCTGCATTTCTGATATGCCTGATGCTGAAATGCCCAGGACAAACCAATTGCCCAGGTAAAATGAGCAGCAACTTGGAAGAGCGTATCCTTCCCTTGCTTGTCTAATCCATCTACTGATGGGGGATTGGGCAATACCAGACCCTTTCTTGGACCCTCAGGAATCACAAATAAGATGTCCATCTTGTGAATTTCCTAAATGACTGTAAGTTAATACTTAAGAGCCCGGACCCCAAATAGAGAATGCAGAAATATCTCTTGCTTGTTAAAGCAGAACAAAACCCACTTTGGGTGGCCCTAGAATCTAACAGATTCCATGGCCGACCTCTGGCATTTGCCCAAAGCAGGATGCTCTGCTGTTGAAACCCCTCTGGGGCGCCGTAGAACTTACCTGCTTCATGGAGCCTTTGGCGATATAAACATTTGATGGCCACATCTCTGCATCTTCAGGCTGTGAGTGCACTGTTGCATTGGGGATGTGTCCTCTACACTCCTGATTGTCAAAATGGGGCACCCTATTTCGGGATGCCCTTAAGGCACAGAACAAAACCCGGGATAGTCAAAATCCTGGGTTTTATAGCAGACCTCCAGTCAAAGAATCAAATCTTGGTAAATTGTTCCCATAAAGCAGACCTTCAGCATGATTTAATGAAAAGTCCAAACCCTTAAAAAACTATTCCCCAACATCTAAAATTAATATATTTTATAGTTTTTAGTCACTCCTTTGCCCCACTGAGCTGCAACTCTGTTCAGGACTCCAGGATACGGGCACCGCCATCTTGCCTCAGAAGCATCACACATACTGAGGAGACGAAAGTGGGATAAAGTACAGGGGGGCAGGTTATAGCTGTGCTTTGCACAGACAGGGCAGAGCTGGGGTCAGAGAAAGGACAGCAATCCCAGAATGCAGAGCGACACAGTCAGAAGGCACTTCCTGTTTGCAGGCTGCCTGATGCTCCATGAGCCGCCATCTTGGATGTTTAAAGGCTTGTAACATGCAGTAGATGCAGGTAGGATGATTTTTAATGTGAGCAATCTGTATGTAAAGGGGGTGGGAAACAGATAAAATAGGCTCCTAATTAGGGTGAAGGTCCCCTTTAACAATATTGCAATATTTTACCTCCCCCCTTTTTTTCTGGTACGATTTGAATTTTTAGCGGAGACCAGCTCACTGTGGCTGGATGGGTGAGGTTACCGGTTAAATGCCAAGGCATCTCCTACACACCTGAGGATAGAAATTGGGTGGAGTGGTTTTTAACCGTTTTTTAAAATTGTTTTAAGCTGGTAAGCAAAGTTAAAAGGGAGAAGGGATGTATACCCCTTTGGTTTTAAACAACATTACGCTAATGTCCCTTATTGTAATTTTCAGATTTTCTCTGTACACAGAGTGGGCTTCTACTGAGCCTTTGAAAATAAATTTTCATTTGATGGATTAAAGTCCTTATTAATAGGTTTTGTGGAGGTATCCTGACTTTATACTAAAGAGGAGCTAAATTGGAACTTATTGGATGTGGGATTAACCTATGTGAATCTGGTACATGCATAAGAATTTTCTCTGGTCATTGGTGTTGCAAATAATTACAAGAAGATTATTCACATTTGGAAAAGAAAGAAGGATTTTTCAAAGAACTGTTTTTTTTCCAGTGGAGTTATAATAGATTTGGAATCTATATTGCTGCTGTTGAATTTAAAAAGCCTTTTGAGACACAGGCTTATTTCGGACTCCAATTTAATGAGTGACCGTTATTGAGTGCGGTTCAGAATATTGTACAGAGTACCAGAATTTAGGATACTGGTCAGACCTGCCTGCTGTACTGGAAGCAACCTCCTTGCAGCTGAGTCAAACCCACTGGCCAAGGAGGCAGCAGTTTCTAGACCCCCACCCTGCAACAACAAGAACAATGCCGGATTCCTAAAGGAATCAGTACAAGCTAAAAGGTTTTGTCTCCAGAGGGAGCCCTGCCTGGCTAGAGAAAACCGCAGGATGGCAGCCGATCTGGATCCGATCTGGAGCAGCCCAAGAACAGGGAGGCAAGTGCAAGAGCAGCCAAGCAATGATCCGGGCATGCAGCAGGGACCTCTGACCACCGCAAAAGATGGCTCTACCTCGTGTGGTTAGTGAGGAGAAAGAGGGCGGAGCAATGGCCCATGCAAATGCGGTCATCCCATCCCCTCCTCCACTGTAAGGTCCGAGCTGGTCAAAGCCATGCCCTGGTTCCTGCATCACAGGCGCGGCTGGCCCCCTTTCGAGTCACTAGGTAGGCTGCATGGCCGTTGGCCATGCCCCCCCCAACGCTGGCAGCCATGCTGGTCAGAGCTCATTCAGAGCAGTAGTAAAGCACAAACACACTGATACCTGGGAGCCCAGCCACCAACTTAGGGTGGCTAGATGACCCAGGGGGTAGAAAGATGGGGCTCATGAGAGACACACAGCAGGGCCACAGACGAGCCCCACCACGCTTACTTGGACCCCTTGCGTTCCCCTTAATCTGCATGATCCCACGCTATCAGCTTAGCAACCATGATCAGGCATCTACCGGGGTCCCCAGGAACGTTGCAGCTGGAGAGTCGAAAACCCCTACTCCCGATTAGCACTGTACTAAAAACAAAGAAATCCAGACATCTTCAAAGTCCGTTGCAACTGCAAGAAAAGAACTGAGGATATCCTGTCACAGCCTGCCCTATATAGGCTGGGAAGAGTTTTTTTTATCTTGCAGCCCCTGCCTATGGCTGAGATTAGCCCACGCGTTGCTACTGGTGTTGCTCCGGAATAGAAGAGATGAGAAATGGAGAGTCCATCTTACACATTCAGTTAGTGGTTGTTTTTGGGTCTTTCGTAAAATCAGTTTGACTTTGTAAAGAAATGTAAAACATGTGTTATGCTACGTGTGGCAATGTTTTAATTTTTTTTCTTTTTAAAAATTAAACTATATTGCCAGAGTACGTATAAAAATACAATTCTGTGAAATACTCACCTGTAGAACTGGTATTATATGCATACAGCACGTCCTGCTCCATCTATAATACTTACACATGGGTAATCCTCCACCAGATGGCGCTGTTCACTGCGGACATGCAAAAACAGGCTCCTCTCGGCCCTTCATATACCCAGGGACCTCCCACAAATCCCCAGCATTGAAAAGCAGTGAGAAAAAGAAGCCGGGAGAAACTAACCACCAAACTGGTAATAATAACAATGATAACAATGGTAACAATCACCATACAGAACAAGGTGAAACCAGGGTGGGGTGGAGCAGGACGTGCTGTATGCATATAATAACACTTCTACAGGTGAGTATTTCACAGAATTGTATTATTCTAAGCATACAGCACGTCCTGCTCCATCTATAATACTTACACATGGGACATCCAATAGCAGTGTCCATAGAGTAGGGTGGGATCCCCAACAACAAAGGCAACGGCACGTAGTTCAAACTACAACCGCCTGTAAAACCTTACGGCCAAAGGCAGCATCAGCTGAAGCCCGAACATCAACTTTGTAAAACTTTGAAAAGGTGTGAATAGAAGACCAAGTAGCGGCCTTGCAAACTTGTTCAACAGAGGCCTGTTGCTGAAAAGCCCAAGAGGTGCCAATAGCACGAGTGGAGTGAGCCGTAAGGCGGAACGGGGGAGGCCTCCCCTTAGTAGAATAGGCCTGAATCACAGCCTGACGAATCCATTTACTGATGGTAGACTTGGCGGGAGCCAAACCTTTCCTAGGCCCCGAAGGCACAACAAAGAGAGCATCAGTCTTCCTGAAGGCCTTAGTGACAACTAGGTAATACTTCAAGCACCTGACCACGTCCAAGGAATGCAGAACCCGCTCCTTGTCGTTGCGAGGATTGGGACACAGAGAAGGAAGAACAATATCCTGGTTCAAATGAAATGCCGAAACCACTTTTGGCAGAAAGTCCGGTTTGAAGCGGAATACCACCCTGTCCTGGTGTCGCTCATAGTATGGAGACTGAATAGATAGATCGGCCAGCTCTGACACACGCCTAACCGAAGTAATAGCCACCAAGAAGACAACCTTGAGAGTGAGAACGACCAGAGCAGCCTCTTGAATAGGCTCAAAGGAAGCCCCATGCAAGGCAGACAAAACCAAATTCAAATCCCAAACAGGGACTGTAGGCTTTCGGGGGGGACGCACGTGAGTGACCCCCTGGAAAAAGGTCTAAATCAGGTGATGCTGAGCAAAGGTCTTCTGAAAGAAGATAGATAGGGCAGAAACCTGACCCTTCAGAGTACTAAGTTTGAAACCTAAGTCCAAACCATGCTGCAAAAACTCCAGGACCCTAGGGACGGAGAATTCTCGTCAGGGAAGAGACCTGGACTCACACCAGTCAATGTAGGAACGCCCTACTCTATAATAAATAGCAGAAGAAGTCTTTTTTCTGGCCTGCACCATAGTAGCCACCACAGAGGCAGACAACCCTTTCTCCATCAAGATGGAGGTTTCAGCAGCCAGGCAGTCAAAGCCAGCGTTTGTAAATTGGGATGGCGTAATGATCCTTGGGTTAGCAGATCTGGTAAGCTTGGCAGATCGTACCGATCTACTGCCATTTGAACCACGCCTGCGAACCACACTCTTCTTGGCCACCTGGGAGCCACCAGGATCACAGGTACCCCTTCCAGAGCAATCTTGCGTAGAACCCTCACCAGAAGGGGAAACGGTGGAAACGCATACGGAGTCGAAACTCCCTCCAAGACATGGACAGGGCATCCGTGGCCATGGCCAGAGGATCCTGAGACAGGGAGACAAAGGCCGGGAGCTTGTGATTGTGACGGGAAGCAAACAGATCCACATCTGGTAGACTCCAACGGTGGCACAGGGACTGGAATACCGTGTTGCAGAGGGACCACTCCCCCTGACGGGACATTCCTCTGCTCAGGGCGTCCGCCAGCAGGTTCTCCGCCCCCGGAATGTAAACAGCCGTAATGCATTGAACATTGGCCTCCGCCCATGTCAGAATCTGAGACACTTCTTGGAGAGCACCCTTGCTCCGGGTCCCTCCCTGATGATTGATGTAGGCCACTGCCGTTCTGTTGTCTGAGCGAACTTGGACCGACAGACCCCTCAGGTGTTGGGTCAATCGCTCCAGTACCAACCTGACTGCCCATAATTCCAGAATGTTGATGGGCAAATGGGCCTCCTGAGGGCCCCACGTCCCCTGGAAGCGCAGAGACTTCCAGAATCCTCCCCAACCTGACAGACTGACTGTCTCCCAGGATGGGGTCAGAAAGGTTCCCGTGGTCCAACCACCACGCAAGGGACTGTCTGACCGCGGGGGGAAGCACACAGAACCCGTCCAAGGACGCAGGGTTCTTGTCCCAAACTGACAGAAGGTGAAGCTGCAGAGGTCTCAAGTGGAACTGGGCAAAGGGCACTGCCTCGAAGCTCGCCACCATCAGGCCCACCAACTGCATTCCCTGCCGGATGGAGAACTGTGGGTTCGAGAGCAGAGCAGAAAGACATAAGGGGAAACGGGATGACAGAGCCATGCGCAATGGTGGATGAGGTAAAGAAAAAATCGCCCGCAAGGGCACTTACATACAGAGAGGAGGGAACGATCGTCACCACGCGCGCGGGAGAAGAAAATGGCGCCGAAGAACCTCAGGGGGCGGGCCTGAACCGATCGTGACGCGTAGCGCGCCAACCCGAAACCACGCCCCTCTACGAGTGAGCGCGAAGCTCGTAAGGCAACCAACCAATGGTGTACAGACAAGGGATGTAAAAAACAAACATCTATTAAAAAATGGCGCTCGGAGCCATGGCAGTTACAGCCGAGATCTGTACTCGGGCTCTCCTGCGGCTCCCCGTTGGGGAAGAATCCCGGTCTGTGACAGAGACACTGTTATTGAGACAGGCGCTCAAGCCGGCGCAGCCTATGAAGAGCCGATAAGGCTAAGAAGGGAAGGAGGGAGAAGGAGACGCCAGGGCGTCCGCGAGCCGCTGCCGTACTTGCGGCAGAAGGCAGAATACTAGTGTGTTTAAACAGTAAGGTAAGAGCGCGGCTCTGATCCCCAATCTCAGTGAAAAACAGTTCCATAAGCGTGTAGGTATACACTAAGGCCGCTATGCACACAACCCCCCCCCCTTCTTTTCCCCCTGACTAAGGTGGGAATGAGGGAGGAAGGCGACCCGTTAACATAGGGTTCACCGCTACATGGGGCGTGAGGCAATGTGCGGGAGGGGCATCCCCTGAAGGCTCACCATCAGCCTTGACCGCCTACCCTATGGTGGGGGATTGCGGTGGAGCGTTGCTCCGTAAGCACACATGGTGCTACCTACCTTCACCCGACCAGCGCAGCCCAGGCTGGGAGGCACATCTTGTCGAAGAGGACGGGTGGGAATAGTCTCACAGGGCCGCAGGCTGTAATAGCCCCGCTCACCTGCGAGAGAGTGATACTTCATGTCTTCGCAGTCAGCACTGCAGAGAAATCTGGGGATTTGTGGGAGGTCCCTGGGTATATGAAGGGCCAGGAGGAGCCTGTTTTTGCATGTCTGCAGTGAACAGCGCCATCTGGCAGAGGATTACCCACGTGTAAGTATTATAGATGGAGCAGGACGTGCTGTATGCTTAGAATATAACTTTTCACCTCATGTTGCTGTGCCCTCTGTGAATGCAGTGGCAGGGCTGAGTGATGGAAGCAGGCTATGTGCATTGTATTGGCGTGAGCTGGGCTCTGATACTGGCCTATCACTAAGAGAGAGGGTGGCAACTTGACACGAACAGCAAAAATTTGCCTTCCTTTCAGCAACGGTAGCTATAAGGCAGCATGGGACGGACACTGCATCAGGTAAGCTGTCTGGCAACTGATTGGTCAATCCTTTTAATTTATAGCCTTAAGTTAAACCATAGACTGGGAGAGCAAAGTCTACACATACTGTATCCTGACATTCAATCTTCTCGGGGCTTTCCTCCAAAAATATTTTTCCTCGCTGTCCGCTCCCTGGACTCTGTAGAGACAAACATAAATTTAAATAATTACAATATGAAGCCCTGGTGGCAAAATATATAATTATTTAGACAGCAAACCCTAAAAAAATTGTTTTTCAGTACTTACTGTAAAATAATGTTCTCAACTCTTGCAGGGGGCACATTCCTGTGTTAGTTACCATTAGTTACACTAGGGTCTCTAAGGCACTTCAACCCAAAAGGACTCACCCTCTCGGTGCACATTTAAAAACATGTTTCATTCTGTAGAAAGCAGTAACAAAGCCTAACAGCATCCAGGCAATATCAAGACTCCTCACCCAATGAAAGGGTGCTACAGCAATTGTGTGCAGGGAAAGGGACCTCCTCTAACAGTTGATGGGGTTCAACAAAGATGATCACTCATATTGGGTATTGGAAACTACAGCTAGAAGTCAGACACCTGACAATATGCCCAGACACCACCTCTGTAGCTTACTAAGCATGAGATTTGCATAAGTGCATAAGACTAACAAATAGCTACATTTAGACAGAATGTCTAAATGTACAGCCAACCCGGCTGCAACTTGAAGTGGAGAGCTTACAGGGACCAAGGAAGCAATAGGTGACCTTCACAGTCAGTCTCCCTGACCCACTTTGTCAAAATCAGTAACTGAAGCAGAGCAACTGAAGTTTGGAAGTGCTAGTCAAACCTTTTGCCTCATACAAGCACCATCCAAGAAGGGAAACCTGCCATCGACAGATCTGAAAGATCAGCCTCGGGAATAAAGTGGACCCCATTCAGTAATCACCAGGGCTGTGCAATCCCAAAAACCATTCAGACCGTTTTCAGAAGCCATCTGGGAATTTGAATGGTTTCAAAAGACTCCAGAAGGACTGGTGAGTCTTGAAACATTCAAAATGGCTCCCCCAAGCCTGAGGCCCCTCAAGAAGTAGAGAACCTTCATGAACACCAGGGAGACCAATCAGTGGAAGAACCCAGCTGCCTTGAACCTGACCTCTACAAAAGGGAAAAACTTTATGAAAATCAGAGCCATAGAGCTATAAAATTGCCTTCAATGTAGAACTTTGACAAAGGGCTGGAATTGTATTTAAATCTCATGTAAACCTTTATTAACTTAAAGAGAACCCAAATTGAAAAGTATCCACTTTATGCCCCCTGCTCTTGTATGCGCCGATGGATCGGTGGAGAAGGTGAGCTTACTGGGCGACCTGGGAGTTTGCACATAGGGACGGAATCTTATTGACTCCAGGACAAAGGTTTATCCTGTCCTATTCCAAGATATGTGTCAAGGTTTTTTCACTGGTGTTTTTCTTCTGGTTTGAGTAGCCTAAAGCTCTATGTGTATTGAATGAAGAAGAAAGAAGAATTACCAATTTTATGATCAGGCCACTGGAAATGAATAATTAACTATCCAATGCTTATAAAGTTTACCTGACTCTGCCCAAATCCTGGTGAGAGAAAAAGCCACAACTTGAACTTTCCTACAGTTTGGAACTTTGTATGGTGTTCCCAGTCTCCTCTCAAGTTCAGACATTGTTGAGGGGGGGTAGCCACTACCACAGCTCTACCAGGTTAGGTCATGCTACTGGTCAGTAGAGGGCCACCATGGGGGGGGGGGGGGGGGAGGAACTGGTCTCCTAAGCCTAGGGTCTGAGTGAACCAGAAGAGGTTTGGCCAATGATGCTCTTTCCTCACTCACTCGCGCCTGCCTTGCCCCCGTCAGTCAGACATGTTGCCGCTTTCTCCTTGAATCTGAAGAGAGAGGTGGGCAGGGCCAGCACAGAGACATGCCTATCACTTCAGGTGCCAGAAATAGATGAACATGGGGAGCAGCTGTGCAGACTCTGGGCTCGGCAGGCAAAAATACAATTCTGTGAGTACTCACCTGTAGAATTGTTTTTACTATGCACAGCACGGCCTGTTTCATGTAGTCCTTACATCTGGGTATTACCCCACAAGGTGGCGCAGTGGACTGCAGAAGATTTGTGGCTCCTCCCGGCCCCATATAAAAACAGGAATCACCCAATAGACCCCCAGTGTTGAAAAGCAGTTATACAAGAAGCCGGGAGCTAATCAAGATAAAAAAGATAAAAGCCTCACACAACTAGACTTTGGAACAAATCACCATACAAAGGCAACCAAATATAACAATAACAAGGGAGGGATGAAACAGGCCGTGCTGTGCATAGTAAAAACAATTCTACAGGTGAGTACTCACAGAATTGCATTTTTCCTAATGCACAGCACGGCCTGTTTAATTTGATCCTTACTTCTGGGACATCCAATAGCAGTGTCCGTAAAAGTAGGGTGGGATCCCCAAAAAGTAACGGCAGGCAGTTCAAACCACTACCGCCTAAAGTAGCTTATGGCCAAAAGCAGCATCAGCTGAGGTCTTAACATCAACCTTGTAAAACTTTGAAAAGGTATGAACAGAAGTCCAAGTAGCGGCCTTACAAACTTGTTCAACAGAAGCCTGGTGCTGAAAGGCCCAAGAAGCACCAATAGCTCAAGTGGAATGAGCAGTAACACGGAAAGAAGTTTCCTTCCCTTAAGCAGAATAGGCTTGCACCACCGCCTGATGAATCCACTTGCTAATAGTAGATTTGGTCGGAGGCAAACCCTTCCTAGGGAACAAAAAGAGCATCAGAAGGACTCAGTAGCAACCAAATAAAACTTCAGTGCCCTGACAACATCCAGAAAATGAAGGGTCCGTTCCTTAGAATTAGCAGGGTTAGGACACAATGAGGGTAAGACAATGTCCTGACTGAGATGGAAAGCAGACACAACCTTGGGCAAGAAATCCGGTTTAAGTCGGAACACTACCTTATCCTGATGCCTCTCAAAATAAGCAGGACATACTGTATACTTATAATACCAATTCTACAGGTTAGTATTTCACAGAATTGTATTATTCTTAGTATACAGTACGTCCTGCTCCAGATAGATTACTTACACTTGGGACATCAAATAGCAGTGTCCGTAAGGTAGGGTGGGATCCCCAATAAAAAGGTAACAGCAGACAGTTTAAACCACAGCCGCCTGCAAAACCTTGCGGCCAAAAAACAGCAACAGCTGAGGCCTTAACATCAACCTTGTAAAACCTTGAAAGGGTATGAACAAAAGACCAAGTAGCGGCCTTGCACACTGGTGCAATAGCAGCCTGGTGCTGGAAGGCCCAAGGGGGCACCGATAGCGCGAGAAGAAAGAGCAAGAAAGCGAAGAGAGGACTCTTCCCCTTAGCCGAGCAGGCCTGAATCACAGCCTGACGAATCCACATACTGATAGTAGACTTGGCAGAAGCCAAAAACCCTTTCCTAGGCCTAGAAGGGACCACAAGAAGCGCCTAAGTGATTTTGCAAAAGTGCAGTAGCCACCAGATAATACTTCAGACACCTAACCATATCCAAAGAGTGCAAAACTCTCTCCTTAACATTGCTAGGGTTAGGGCACAAAGAAGGAAGAATATCCTGATTCAATGAAAGTCAGATACTACCTTTAGGCAGAAATTCAGGTTTGAACAAAACAACACCTTGTCCTGGTGCCTCTCAAAGTAGGGGGGCTGAATGGGCAGCACCGCCGACTCAGACACACGCCTGACAGAAGCGATAGCTACCAGAAACATGACCTTGAGTGTAAGAATAGCCAAGGCAGCAACCTGCACAGGTTCAAAGGGAGCACCCTGCAAAACAGGCAAGACCATTTTCAAATCCCAAAAGCAGGGACCATAGGTTGTAGTGGGGAACGCACAAGAGCAACCCCCTAAAGGCAGTCTTAATCAAGGAATACTGAACAAAAGACTTCTGAAAGAAGACAGACAGGATAGAAACCTGACCCTTCAGAGAACTGAGTTAGAGAAAAACTCATGCAGTAAAACTCCAGATCCCTGGGAACTGAGAACACCCAACAGGGAAGAGACCAAGACTCAACCAGTCAATGAAGGTAAGCCATACCATATAACAGATAGAGGAAGAAATCATCTTCCTAGCCTTCACCATGGACTCAACCAACGAGGAAGACAAACCATTCTCCATCAAGATGGAGGTTTCAGCAGTCAGGCCGTCAAGGCCAGAGTTAGTAAATGGGATGGCGTAAGTGGTCCTAAGTGAGCAGATCTGTCAATCCAGGCAGAAAGCACAGATCTACTGCCATCTGCACCATGTCTGCGAACCACACTCTTCTTGGCCCCTGAAGCCGCCAGAACAACTGGCACCCCTTTCAGAACAATCCTACGCAGAACCCTGCCTAGCAGGGGGAATGTAGAAAGACATACAGAAAACTGAATGACCCACCATGACAGTACTAAGGCATCCATGGGCACGGCCAGAGGATCCTGGTACGGGGAGACAAAGGCCGGGAGATTGTGATTGTGACGGAACGCAAACAGATCCACATAGGTTGGCCCCAACAGTAATACAGAGATTGGAACACCCTTTTGCAGAGGGACCCCCCCCGGAATGTATACCGCTGAAAAGCAAGGAACATTGGCCTCCACCAGATCAAGATCAGAGACACTTCCTGGAGGACACATGGGCCGGGTCCCTCCCTGATGATTGATGTAGGCAACTGCCATCAGAGTGACCATGCGCCCCTGAACAGGCAGGCCCTGAATATGAGTAGTCAAGCGAACCAGAACTAACCTGATGGCTCACAGCTTCAAGACATTGATAGGTGAATGGGCCTCCTAAGGGCCCCACCTCCCCTGGAACTGCAGGGACCTCCAGAAGAACCCCCCCCAACCTGATAGACTGGCATCCGTGGTGACCGTCTCCCAGGAAGGAGCAAGAAGTTTCCGCCCCCAACAGGTTCCTTGAGTCCAACCACTACAAGAGGGACCTCCTCACCAGGGGGGAAGACACACAGACCCTGTCCAGGGACGCTGGGTCTTTGTCCCATAAAGACAATAGGGGAAGTTGCCGAAGCCTCAAGAGGGACTGAGCACAAAGGGCCGCTGCGAAGCACGCCACCATCAGGCCCATCAGCTGCATCCCCTGCCTTGGTGAAGGAATGGGGACAGCTAGGAGAAGCTGAACTTGTGCAAGCAGATGTCCACCCTCCGCTGAGGAAGGAAGTATCCTTGCCTGAACAGTGTCCAGATTCATTCCCAGGAAAGAATTATAAAAGAAGGGGACAGCGAGAACCTGGTGGTGGCTGATCGCCTATCCAGATGACTCCAGAATGGACACCACCAGCTGAGTATCCAACCAAGCCCGATGTAGAGGCTGGGAAGTGATGAGGACGTCCAGGCAGTGCAGCACGCGGACGCCCTTGGCCTCATCAGAGACATCACCCCCGCCAGCACCTTGGTGAGCACTCTGGGAGCTGAAGAGAGGCCAGATGGCAAGGCTACAATTGGCAGTTTTGATCCTCCAACGCGGATCTAAGGAATCTTGGTGTCCTGAAAACACAAGGATGTGAAAAGTAAGCATCTTTGATATCCACAAACGGCAAGAAGCCAACGGTACACAAGGAGCAAATGGCCGAGCGCAGAGTTTCCATGAGGAACTTGACAAATTGCTGAAGATCTGTGCATCCAGAATGGGCCAGACTGACCCATCTCTTTTGTGAACAGTGGGAAGGTCGGAGTAGGGTCCCTTGCCTCTGTCTGTTAAGGGAAATCTGCAAATGACCCCCATACCCAGCAGACCTTGCACGGCCTGTGCCAGAATCCGAGCAGAAGCAGGGACCAGGAGTACCGGGGACCCGGTAATCATAGGGGGGAGGCGCACAGCAAACACCATCTTGTAGCCGGAGGGACACTATCTCCTAAATCCACCGATTTGAGGCGTGGTGCCTCCAGACTTAAGCAAGGTGCCGCAGCCGTCCCCTCACCCGCCTGGGCGCCCCATAATGCTTGAGGGGACTTGGGAGAGGATTTGGGCATAGCCCCCCCCAGAGGAGCAGGGGTGTTGTCTTCTGCTCCTGGGACAGGGAGTTGCGGGAGCCCCCACAAAGTACGCCCCTGGTTCCTGTTTAACACCATAGTGGGGGGTGGAAAGGGGGCCCTGGCCGCGAAGGGCCCGAGACAGCCGTCTACGCTGGGGTAACTCACCTCTCCTGCCAAACAGGTCTAGGCGGGCCCCGAACAGACGCAGCCCTTTAAAGGGGAGCCCGGTAAGGGTCTTCTTCGCAGCATTGACAGCACCCCACTGTCGCAGCCAGAGTAAGCGACGAATAGCCACCACAAGGGCAGAAGTTCTTGCACACATTCTAATGGTGTCATTCAATGCTAATAGGATACATTTTACAAACACATCACAATTGGAGAGTGCATTAAACACATCCCAAGGGAGATCATCAGGGGCACGATCGAGCATTGTCCTGATGAGGGTTCTAGTGGCCACAGCAGTAATGGCAGAGGCACAGACTGGGCGTAGCACATGCCAAGGCGTGGGAGGCCAGCAGGTCAATGCGCCGGTCCTCAGCATCCCGAAGGGTAGTATAGTGGGGGGGATGCAAGAAAGGGGTGTTATATGGCCCTATGATCGGGACATCCACCTCAGGGGGGAACGACCAACATTTAACCACGTCAGGGGGAAAAGGGTACTTACTATCCCAATCTCCTGGAATCCCTGGAAGTTTACTGGGGCACTCCCATTCCTTGAGCACAAGGGTATGGAAATGTGCCTGCTCTAGAAATTCCCAGTGTAGTGATGCTGTATGGAAACGCTCCCCTCTTTGTCTGGGAGCCTCACCAGGGGGAGAGATAGACAGAACCTCAAAGATCTTGATCAATAATCTGTCAGTGTCATCCTGAATCCAGGGGTCAGGGTCAGAGTCTTCATGAGCCTCAGGTCTCTCATCAGATGAGCCTGAGTCAGAAAAATACAACTCTGAGAAGTACTCACCTGTAGAGTTGGTATTATAAGCATACAGCACGTCCTGCTCCAATAGTAGTAATAACATGTGGGTAATCCTCCGCCTCCGGCGCCATGCACTGCAGACATGTAGAAAACAAGCTCCTCCCGGTCCTACATATACCGAGGGAACTCCCACAAATCCCCAGCATTGAAAAGCAGTGAGAAAGAGAGGCCAGGAGAAACAACCACCCAAAACTGGCATAAATATCAAAGATAACAATCACCAACAGGGGATCCAGAACAAGGTGCAAACAGGGTAGGGTGGAGCAGGACGTGCTGTATGCGTATAATACCAACTCTACAGGTGAGTACTTCACAGAGTTGTATTATTCTAAGCATACAGCACGTCCTTCTCCAGTAGTAGTAATAACATGTGGGACATCCAATAGCAGTGTCCATAAAGAAGGGTGGGATCCCCAACAGAAGGCAACAGCAAGCAGTCTAAGCTACTGCCGCCTGCAGAACCTTGCGGCCAAACACAGCGTCAGCTGAGGCCTGAACATCAACCTTGTAAAACTTTGTAAAGGTATGTACAGAAGACCAAGTAGCGGACTTGCAAACTTGCTCCACAGAGGCCTGGTGCTGAAAAGCCCAAGAAGCCCCAACAGCTCTAGTAGAATGAGCAGTAAGACGAAAGGGGGGAGTCTTGAACAACAGCCTGGTGAATCCATTTACTGATGGTAGACTTGGCGGGAGCCAAACCCTTCCTAGGCCCATGAGGCACAACGAAGAGAGCATCCGTCTTTCTAAAGGCCTGCGTGGTAACCAGGTAAGACTTGACACACCTGACCACGTCCAAGGAATGCAAAACCCTTTCCTTAGGGTTACTAGGATTAGGGCACAAGGAAGGAAGTACAATATCTTGATTCAAATGAAATGCAGACACAACCTTAGGCAGGAAGTCTGGCTTGAAGCGAAACACCACCTTATCCCGGTGTCTCTCAAAGTAGGGAGGCTGAATAGACAAAGCAGCCAACTCAGACACACGTCTGACCGAAGTGATGGCTACCAGGAAGACAACCTTGAGCGTGAGCACAGCTAGAGCGGCCTCATGGATAGGCTCAAAGGGAGCCCCCTGCAGGGCTGACAACACCAAGTTCAGATCCCAAACAGGAACCATAGGTTTCCGAGGGGGGCGCACATGAGTGACCCCCTGAAAGAAGGTCTTGATAAGAGAGTGCTGGGCAAAGGTCTTCTGAAAGAAGATAGACAGGGCCGAAACCTGGCCCTTCAAGGTACTAAGCTTAAGATCTAAGTCTAGACCATGTTGTAAGAACTCCAGCACCCTGGATACTAAGAATTCCCAGCAGGGAAGAGATCTGGATTCACACCAGTCAATGTAAGTACACCATACTCTATAATAGATGGCAGCAGAAGTCTTCTTCCTGGCTTGCACCATAGTAGCCACAACAGAAGCAGACAAACCCTTTTCCATCAAGATGGAGGTTTCAATAGCCAAGCCGTCAAAGCCAGCGTTAGTAAATTGGGATGGCGTAGAGACCCCTGAGTCAGAAGGTCTGGCCACCTTGGCAGATAGTACTGATCTACTGCCATTTGAACCACGTCCGCGAACCACACTCTTCTTGGCCACCTTGGGGCCACCAGAATCGCAGGTACCCCTTCCAGAGCGATCTTGCGCAGCACTCTGCCCAGAAGGGGAATTGGTGTAAACACATACAGGAGCCGAAACTCCTTCCAAGACATTGACAGGGCATCCGTGGCCAGAGCTAGAGGATCCTGAGACAGGGATACAAAGCTCGGTAGCTTGTGATTGTGACGTGACGCAAAGAGATCCACGTCCGGCACACCCCAACGGTGACTCAGTGACTGAAATACCCTGTCGCAGAGGGACCATTCGCCCTGACGGGACGACCCCCTGCTCAGAGCATCTGCTAGCAGATTCTCCGTCCCCGGAATGTAGACAGCCGATATGCATTGTACATTGGTCTCTGCCCATGTTAGAATCCGAGACACTTCCTGGAGAGCACCCTTGCTCCGGGTTCCTCCCTGATGATTGATGTAGGCTACGGCCGTCCTGTTGTCTGAGCGTACCTGTACCGCCAGACCCTTCAGGTGCTGGGTCAATCGTTCCAGCACCAATCGGACTGCCCTGAGTTCCAGGACATTGATAGGAAGATGGGCCTCCTGAGGGCCCCACCTCCCCTGGAAGCGCAGGGAATTCCAGAATCCCCCCCAGCCCGAAAGACTGGCATCCGTTGTGACCGTCTCCCAAGAGGGAGCCAGGAAAGATCTGCCCCTTGTCAAATTCCTGTGGTCCAACCACCACGCAAGGGATTGTCTGACCGAGGGGGGAATCACCCAGCTGTCGTCCAGAGATGCTGGGTCTTTGTTCCATACTGACAGAAGGTGAAGCTGCAGGGTTCTCAAATGGAACTGGGCAAAGGGCACCGCCTCGAAGCTTGCCACCATCGAGCCCACCAACTGCATTCCCTGCCGGATGGAGGGATGAGGGTTCGCGAGCAGGGATCTCGCCTGGGTTGTCAGCGCTTCCACCTTCTGCGGAGGAAGGAATATCCTTGACTGAACCGAGTCCAGAATCATCCCCAGAAACGGGGTCACTGAGGAGGGGGGCAGAGAGGACTTTGGGTAATTGATCACCCAGCCGAAGGACTCCAGGGTGGACACCACCAACCGAGTGTCCAGCTCTGCCTGCCGCAGAGACCGAGAGGTGATGAGAATATCGTCCAGGTAGGGCAACACGCGTATGCCCTTTAGTCTTAAGAGAGACATCACCCCTGCCAGCACCTTGGTGAAGATACTGGGAGCCGACGTAAGGCCAAATGGTAGGGCCACGAAATGATAATGCTGATCCAACAGCGCAAATCTGAGGAATCTTTGGTGCCCTGAGAACACCGGCATGTGCAGGTAAGCGTCCTTGATGTCAGATGTCATGAAGTCCCCTGGACGCAGCGAGGCAATGGCCGAGCGCAGAGTCTCCATACGAAAATGCCTGCTTCTGACAAACTTGTTTAGGATTTTCAAATCCAGAATGGGTCTGACTGACCCTTCCTTTTTGGGCACCGTGAACAAGTTGGAATAAAACCCCATGCCCCTGTTTCTTAAGGGGACCTCGCAGATGACCCCGAGCTCCAGAAGGTCCTGCACAGCCAGCATCAAGACCCGAGCTGAGGTAGGATCCTGTGGGATCCGAGACCCAACGAACCTGGTAGGGGGCAGCACAGCAAATTCTATCTTGTAACCGGAGGAGACTACCTCCTGAATCCACCGGTCTGGGACTCTGCGTCTCCAGACATGCTTGAAGTGCTGTAGACGTCCCCCCACCCTGACGGGCGAGGGCGCCCCTTCATGCTTGGGGGGTCTTGGGGGGTCTTGGGGGGGGGGGCTTTGGGCTTGGGCCCCCAGGAGGAGCCAGGACGGCGTCCTCTGTTCTTGTTCCAGGGTTCTGAGCGAGACCCAGAGAAGGACACCCCTCCACCTTGCTTGGTCCCAAGGTAGGGGGTAGAATGGGAGCTTGGACCACGAAAGGGCCGAATCTGACGCTTGTGCTGAGGCAGCTTGCCACACTTGGTAAAGATATCTAATCTTTCTCCAAACAGGCGCAGTCCTTTAAATGGAAGCTCCGTAAGGGCCTTCTTGGCGACGTTGTCAGCAGCCCACTGGCGTAACCAGATCGCGCAGCGTATGGCCACCACCAGAGCTGAAGATCTGGCGCTCAGCTTAATAGCATCGTCCGATGCAGATAGGATATAATTCACAAAGGTCTCACAGGTGGCCAGAGCGTTGGCGGCCTCTGAGGGCAGGTCATCCGCCCCTTCCAGGGCAGTCTTAACCACCGTCCTGAGCGCCACCGCCGTGATGGCTAAGGCGCACACCGGGTGGAGCGACGCTCCCCCAAATGCAAAGGCATGACATGCCAGTTGATCAACTTGCCGATCCTCTAAATCCCGCAGCGTAGTAGTGTCAGGGGAGTGTTGGACAGACTCAGAATCGGGGCATCAACCTCGGGCGGCGATGTCCAACACTTAACCAGATCGGCAGGAAATGGATACTTCTTATCCACAGCTTTAGGAATCCCCTGGAGTTTGCTGGGATGTTCCCATTCTTTCAGCACTAGGTTATTAAAGTGAGTTTGTTCGGGAAACTCCAACCGCACCCTAGCGGTATGAAACAGATCGCCCCCTTTGCCGAGGGGCCGCGGGAGGGGGAGAGAGGGATAACACATCAAAGATCTGAGACAGCAGTCTGTCAATGTCGTCCTGGGACCAAAGATCAGAACTCCTGACTCTTGGACTCGTCCTCGTAGGATCCTGAGTCAGAGAGCAGTTCCCCTTCCTCTGATGGGGACTGAGCATAGGAAAGCAGTACATCATCAGATTCTACAGGGAGAATAGTAGCTTCAGGATTCAAATGACGCCTCTTGGCAGTAGCCTTGCGCGCCAAGGAGCCAGCAATAAAACTTTCCACACTAGCCAATCTAGAGGCCAAATCAGCGTGAGAATCCCCACTAGTATTGGGGGTTATGCTCAAGCTTGGGGGAGTAGGGGAAATAAGGCGAGGTGCGGGCCCAGCCTTGGAAGAGGTGGGGAGACCAACTAGCGCCTGTTGAGCACATGGCACGCAGACCCGTGTATTGTCACCGCTGCTAGGTGAAACCCCACAAGCTGCACACAGACGGGCTTGTCCCAGGGGGAACCCGTTCGCGATGTCCTGGGATGCCTCCATATGGCGATTATTAAATTCAATATGCCAGTAGGGATTGACGCTTTAAGCAACCCTGGATGCCCCAATAACCCGCTGGGAAGTGGGAGTAATTTCTGAAAAATGGTCTGGACCGGGCGCTACGTCGGGCCGGGGGAAGCCACCGATGACCTGAAGCCACCGATGCTGTCTGAAAGACACAAGTTGAACAGGGATGTCAGAGCCGAGCGCGAAGAAGCAAGCTAGGGAAAAGATCGCCCATGAGGGCACTTACAGTCTGCGAGGGGAGGACCGTCTTCACCACGCGCATGCGAGAAGGAAATGGCGCCCAGCGAACCTCGAAGGGCGGGCCAGAGCGGGCGATGACGCGGAACGCGCCAGACCGAACCACGCCTCCCCCCTGGAGAGCGCGAAGCTAGAAGGCGCGCAGCCAATCAGGAGAGAATGGTAGATACGTCAGCATCACTTCAGAGAAGAAGTCTGACGAAGTGAGTAAGGAGATTTGAAAAACGCCGTAGCTTCCCCAAACTGTGCTGCTGTATGCGCCTAGAGCACAGTAAAACGCTGCGGTCAGTTGTAAAATAAGCAAGTGAAGCGCGCTCTGACACCCGGTAGCGGTAAAGCGTCTATAGTGTACTTAGGGCAAGGAGTAGGCCATCAAACACACAGCCCCCCCCCCTCTTTTTCCCCCCACTAACGGGGGAATCTGGGAAGGAAGGTGACCCGAATAAAGGGTTCACCGTTAGATGGGGCATGGGGGCACTAGTGCGGGAGGGGCATCCACTGAAGGCTCACCATTCGCCTTAACCGCCTACCCTATGGAGGGGGATTGCGGTGGAGACTAGCTCCGTAAGCACACTAGGTGCTGCCTACCTTCACCCGACCAACGCAGCCCAGGCTGGGAGGCATTAATTCACAATGAGGACGGGTGGAAATAGTCCCACAGGGCGTCGGGCTGTCAAGCCCCGCTCGCCTGCGAGAGCGTGATACTTCATGTCTTCGCAGGTCCAGCACTGCAGAGAAATCTGGGGATTTGTGGGAGGTCCCTCGCTATATGTAGGACCGGGAGGAGCTTGTTTTCTACATGGCTGCAGTGCACAGTGCCGGAGGCGGAGGATTACCCACATGTTATTACTACTACTGGAGCAGGACGTGCTGTATGCTTAGAATAGAGCTCTCCTTCATCAGAAGGGGTATAGCCACACAGAGTCATAAACTCCTCAGTTCCCATAGGGAAAACAGTAACATTAGGCGTCAAGAGCTGCTTCTTACCAGGGCCCTTACGCGCTAAGGACCTCGCAAAAATCTGTTCAGCCGCAGGCAGTCTAGACGCCAATTCAGGCTGAGAATCCCCACTTGTGTGCGACTCAGCAGGAGTGAGATTTAAGCCAGGGGGATTAGGTGAAGCGAGGCGGGGTACAGCCAATGGCAGGCCTGATTGCAAAGCCAGCGCTTGCTCAACACAAGGTACGCAGACCCGCATCTTGTCATGGGGTCATCAGCATGGGGTTGTCCACACGCCATACACCGCCGGACCAGCACTTGACCAGTTCAGCCGAAAAGGGATACCTTCTGTCCAATCCCTTGGCCACCGTGGGCAATCTGTTAGGACGTTCCCACTCCTTGAGCACCATATTGGAGAAATGGCCCTGCTCCAGGAACTCCAAGCGTTGCTTGCCAGGGCGAAAAAACTCACCCTGCTTCCTCTTCGCCGCCTTAGGGGGGGCGATGTGTAAGGTCTCAAAGATGGCCGTCAACAGACTATCAGTGTCATCAGGGAGCCAGGTATCCTCATCAGAGGCGGACCCCAGGTCACTGTCGTAACCCTCCTAATGGTCCCCAGAAGAGTCTGAATCATGGAAAAGCTCCCCCTCCTCTAAGGAGTCACGGCCGCCAAAAACATCAAGGCCCTCATCCACCTCGGGAAAGAGGGGAGGCGCGGCGTCAAGATGCCGCTTCTTGACAGAGGCCTTGCCCGTCACAGGTCGGGCCAGCTGCCTTTCAATGCTGGCCACGAGTAGTGCCAGATCAGATTGGGACCCCATGCTAGTATCCCCCTCACTGGGGGCTAAATGCAGGCACGGGGGAGTGGGAGATGTCTGAGGAAGCGCAGAACTGGGAAGAGAAGCGCCCATCCCAGCCTGGTCCGCAATAATACCTTGGGCGCACGGCACACAAACCGCGCCACCACCACTCAAAGGGGATGCCCCGCACATGACACATAGCCAAGGTTGCCCCAAAGGACCCCCAAGCACGCTATCCCCAGAAGCCTCCATATGGTGATTAACACAGGCACAACAGGCCAGTATAGGGTAAGGGCAAATAAAAGCCACCCGGGATGCCCCCCAAGGGATGCCCACAGAGAGGGCCAGGAGGGAAAAAGGGGGAGGGAGGGATAGGACCGGGAGAAACCACAATACACTGTTATGCCGCCTGAAAGACATAAGCAAAAACACACATAAGTATCCCGCAGCACCTGCCCCAACAAGAAAAAAATACCATTTTGTGAGATTCTCACCTGTAAAATGGTTATTACGAGTATGTCACACCCCCCACTTCCTGATATTCATGACACTTGGGAACCCGGCCTGTAGAGGGCGATCTTGCAGAGATGACATGGAAAAAAGGAGCCCCTCCTGGTCCATAAGTACTGGGTTCCTCCCACTATTCCTCAGTCTTTTTAAACAGCAGTGAAGAACCAGGAAGATCCAATTATATTCAATAATTGTAAAATTATATGAGAATAATAATACCAAATAAAGGATCCCTTAGAACAAAAAGAGCCAATTATATTCAATAATTGTAAAATTATTTGAAATAATAATCACCATATAAAGGATCCCTCGAACAAAAAAGAGCAGGGGAAGTGGGGGGTGTGACATACTTGTAATAACCATTTTACAGGTGAGTATCTCACAAAACGGTATTATTCCTAGTATGTCACACCCCCCACTTCCCGATATTCATGACACTTGGGACATCCAATAGCAGTGTCTATAATGGGTGGGGATCCCAAAGGAATTATGCATAACTTAAATTACTGCAGCTTGCAGAACTTTGCGGCCAAAAACAGCATCAGTTGAGGCCCGCACATCAACCTTGTAAAACTTAAAAAGTATGCACAGAAGACCAAGTCGCAGCCTTGCAGACTTGTTCAACAAAAGCTTGGTGCTGAAAAGCCCAAGAGGCTCCAATAGCATGAGTAGAATGAGCGGTAACACGAAAAGGGGGAACTTTCCCCTTCGCCATATAGGCCCCAATGATAGCCTGACGTATCCACTTACTAAGGGAAGATTTGGCAGGAGCAAAACCCTTCTTGGGCCCAGAAGGTACAACAAAAAAGGCATCCGTCTTGCGGAAGGCCGAGGTAGTAACTAAATAATACTTAACACAACGAACTACATCCAAAGAATGTAAGACCCTTTCCTTGTCGTTACTAGGTTTAGGACACAAGGAAGGAAGAACTATATCCTGATTTAGGTGGAAAGCAGACACCACCTTAGGAAGGAAATCCGGTTTAAAACGGAAAACAACCTTATCTTGATGCCTCTCAAAATAAGGGGCTTGAATAGACAAAGCCGCCCGTTCAGAATCTCGGTGGACAGAAGTAATGGCAACCAAAAAGGCAACCTTCTGAGTAAGACTAGGAATATCCTGAAATGGCTCAAAGGGAACAGCTTGCATAGCCGAAAGCACCAAATTAAGATCCCAAACAAGAAGTAAAGGCTTTCTGGGAGGCCGCACATGCGCGACTCCTTGGAAAAAGGTCTTAACCAAAGGATGAAGAGCAAACGATCTTTGAAAGAAAATTGCCAAGGCAGAGACTTGCCCTTTCAAAATACTAATCTGTAATCCCATATCCAGACCTCGTTGCAGATATTCCAGAATTCTAGGAATAGAAAATACTCTACAGGGCAAAGCCCTGGATTCACACCAATGAATATAGGACCTCCAAGTCCTGTAATAAATGACAGAGGAAGACTTCCTCCTAGCTCTAATAAGAGTCTGAATAACCACATCAGAAAGACCTTCTTCTTTCAAGATGGAGACTTCAGCAGCCATGCCGCCAAAGCCAGCATTTGTAAATTGGGGTAACAAAGTTGACCCTGAGTGATGAGATCTGGAAGAAGAGGCAGATGGATATGACCCACTGCCAGCCTTACGACGTCTGCGTACCACAGACGTCTTGGCCACCTTGGCGCCACCAGAATTGCTGGCACCTCCTCCAGTGCTAGCTTGCGCACCACCTTTCTGATCATGGAGAATGGGGGAAACAGATATAGGAACCCCAGATCCTTCCAGGCTAGAGCCATGGCATCAGCTGCCACTGTCAGAGGACCCTGGGATACAGACACAAAAGCTGGCAGCTTGTGATTGTGACGAGAAGCAAACAGGTCCAACTGTGGAGTCCCCCACTTGTGACAGAGGAACTGAAAGACCCTTGGATTGAGAGACCATTCTCCCTGGCAAGAACATCCCCTGCTCAGGGAGTCTGCCTCCACATTCTCTATCCCCGGAATGTAAACTGCTGATATGCAGGGAACATTGATCTCTGCCCACTGAAGGATCAGAGACACTTCCCGGAGGGCACCCCAACTGCGAGTCCCTCCCTGGTGATTGATGTATGCAACAGCTGTTCGGTTGTCTGACCGAATCTAAACTGGCAGACCCTGTAAGAAATGGGTCAGTCGAAGTAGAACAAGACGTATGGCCCAAAGCTCTAATACATAGATTGGAGAATGAGCCTCCTGAGGCCCCCACAATCCTTGGAACTGATGCTTCTTCCAGAAGCCCCCCAGCCTACCAGGCTGGTATCCGTGGTAACCAGTTCCCAACGCGGAGTCAGAAATGACTTGCCCTTCTGGAGGTTGTGCGATATTAACCACCACTGAAGGGACTGCAAAACGTGGGGAGACAATAGACAAGCCTGATTTAATGATAGTGGGCACCTGTCCCACTTTGCCAAGAGGAAGAGCTGAAGCGTCCTTATGTGAAACTGGGCAAACGGGACTGCCTCGAAGGCAGCTACCATCAATCCCACTACTCTCATCCCTAGACAGATAGACTGACGAGGGTTGGACGAATCAAGTCCTGAATCAGAACCATTCCAGAATCAGGCTCAGGAAGGGAATTTCCCTGGACGGACAGAGAGAGGATTTGGGGTAACTTATTACCCATCCGAACCTCTCTAGCGTAGAGACCACCGTCCTGGTGTCCAACTCTGATTGTTCGAGGGAGGAGGCCGCGATAAGAAGATAGTCCAGAAAAGGCACAATGCGGATGCCCTGGACCCTGAATATAGCCATCACTCCTGCCAGCATCTTGGTAAAGACTCTTGGGGCCGAGACAAGGCCGAATGGCAGGGCTACAAATTGATAATGCTGGTCTTCTATCGAGAACCTGAGAAATCTCTGGTGACCCAGAAAATAGGAATGTGCAAATAAGCATCCTTGATGTCTATGGATGTCATGAAGTCCCCTTGATGGAGAGCATCGATTGTTGATCGCAGAGACTCCAGGCGGAATTTTCTGAAACGGATAAATTGATTGAGTCTCCTTAGGTCTAGGATAGGCTGAACAGAGCCGTCCTTTTTGGGTACCGTGAATAGGTTGGAGTAAAAGCCCTTTCCGCTGGAGGCACTAGGCTGATAACAGCCATATTTAACAGCTTTGCTACTGCTGCCAGCAGTCCCTGCGCAATTGCCGGATCTGACGGCATCCGGGACATGAGAAATCTGGGAGGAGGCCGGGACTCGAATTCCAGTTGTAACCGGAAGAGACTACTTCCAGAAACAAATTGTCTGATACCTCCTGAACCCAGACCTGGAAGAATAACCGCAGCCATCCCTCCACCCATAAGGGTGAGGGCGTCCCCTCATTGTTGAGCAGGGTTAGTGGCAGATTTGGTTTTGGACCCCCAATGCTGACTTGGACAGCAACGTCCCTTAACTCTATTCCATGCACTCCCTCTAGGGGCTGAAAAGGCCGATCCTCTACCGGATCTAGACCCTCGAAAGGAAGGGTTAAAAGAAGCCATTCCACAAAAGAAATGACGTTTCTTACGCTGAGGTAATTTACCTCCTTTAGTGACAGAATCCAATTCTTTCTCCAAAGAGGCGCAATCCCACAAAAGGGAGCGCTGTAAGCGATTTCTTAGCTACAATATCAGCTGCCCACTGCCGCAACCATACTGACCGCCGGATGGCGACTAACAAGGCAGAGGTTCTGCTGCACATGAGCAGAGTATCATCTAAGGCAGAAAATACAAAAGATGCAAACATCTCACATCGCTTAAGAGCGGCGTACTCATCAGAGGCCGGATCAAGCCCTGAGTAATTCATTAGGTCTCTCACAACAGACCTAATAGCCACTGTCATGAGTGCCGAAGCACCAATAGGCAGCAAGGCTGAGCCCACACTGGAAAAAGCGTGGCACGCCATTTGATCAATACGCTTATCCTCTCCATCTTTAAGTGTAGTGGAGTCAGGAGAATGCAACACAGAAGAATTGGATAAATTAAGCACAGGGGCATCCACCCATGAGCAGAGTATCTTTTAAAAATAAAGTCTCTCAATAAATTAATTAAATATTAATGCATAGATGGCCATTGTATGCTTGTGCACACATAGGAATTTGTCCTCCACATTTAACCCATCCGTGCAGTGAGTGTAAACATGCCCAGAGCGGTGGGCACAGGTGGTGATGACCAATGCTTAACAGTATCAGCTGGGAAGGGATATTTCTTGTCCCAGCCCAAGGGAATGCCAGGAAGCCACGCAGGCTTCTCCCATTCTTTAGAATAATTTCATCAAAATGCTTTTGATTTGGAAATTCTAAATGAGGTTTAGAGACTCCAAAGAATTCCCCTTTTTGAGGAGGGACTACTTCAGGAGGAGTAATAACCAAAACCTCAAATAATACCATTTTGTGATTACTCACCTGTAAAATGGGTATTATAAGTATGTCACACACCCCACTTCATTTACTCATTATTATTACACTTGGGTTAACTCACCGCTAGGTGGCGCAGTTGCAGAGATCTCCAAAAAAGCAGCAAGCCCCTCCCGGTCTATACATACCTGGTACCTCCCATCAATTCCCCAGTGTTAAAACAGCAGTAAGACAAGGTACCAGGAACAAACAAATGTAACCCCCAACTGTAAATAACAAAACTTCACCCTATAAGGAACCAGGATACCAAAAGAGGGCGGGTGAAGTGGGGTGTGTGACATACTTATAATACCCATTTTACAGGTGAGTAATCACAAAATGGTATTATTCTAAGTATGTCACACACCCCACTTCATTTACTCATTATTATTACACTTGGGACATCCAACAGCAGTGTCCAAAAGAGGGCGGGTATCCAAACCAGGCAATAACGCAGATAAAACTCAAACCACAGCAGCCTGCAGAACCTTACGGCCAAACACAGCATCCGCCGAGGCCCGTACATCAACCTTGTAAAACTTGGAAAAGGTGTGAACCGAAGACCAGGTAGCGGCCCAACAAACTTGCTCAACTGAAGCCTGGTGCTGAAAAGCCCAGGACGCACCAACCGCGCGAGTAGAATGCGCAGAAACACGAAAAGGGGGATCCTTCCCCTTGGCAGAATAGGCTCCAACAATCGCCTGACGAATCCATTTGCTAATAGAAGACTTAGCCGGAGCCAAGCCCTTCCTAGGCCCACAAGGCACTACGAAAAGGGCATCAGTCTTACGAAAGGAAGACTTAGCACGCAAGTAGTACCTAACACAACGCACCACGTCCAAACAGTTCAACGCACTCTCCTTATCATTCCTAGGCTTAGGACACAAAGAAGGAAGAACAATGTCCTGATTAAGATGAAAAGCAGATAACCACCTTAGGAAGAAAATCTGACTTGAAACGAAAGACCACTTTGTCCTGATGCTTCTCAAAGTAGGGAGCCTGAATCGACAAAGCTGCCAACTCCGAAACACGCCGAACCGAAGTGATGGCCACCAAAAAGACAACCTTCTGAGTCAAAGTGGACAAAGCAACATCCTGCAAAGGCTCAAAAGGAGGAGCCTGTAACGCAGAGAGCACCAAATTCAAATCCCAAACTGGGAGCAAAGGCTTCCTAGGAGGCCGCAGATGCGAAACCCCCTGGAAGAAAGTCTTGACCAAAGAATGGCTAGCAAAAGACCTCTGGAAAAAAACAGACAAGGCAGACACCTGCCCCTTCAACGTACTCAGCTGGAGACCAGAATCCAGCCCTGATTGAAGGAAATCCAAAATCCGAGAAATAGAAAAGACCCAGCATGGCAAAGATCTAGCCTCACACCAATAAATATAAGATCTCCAGACCCTATAATAGATGGAAGAGGAAGACCTCTTCCTAGCACTAACGAGAGTCTGAATGACCGAATCCGAAAGACCCTCCTCCTTCAAGATGGAGGTTTCAGCAGCCAAGCCGCTAAAGCCAGCGTTGGTAAACTGGGGTAACACAGTTGACCTTGAGTGAGCAGATCTGGCCGAAGAGGCAGATCGAACTGATCCACTGCCAGACGAACGATGTCTGCGAACCACACCCGCCTTGGCCACCTTGGAGCCACGAGAATGGCGGGAACTCCTTCCTGAACTAGCTTTCGCAGCACCCTGTCTGACATGGGAATCGGAGGGAACAGATACAGGAACCCCAGATCCTTCCAGCTCAAGGCCATGGCATCCGCCGCCAGAGCCAGAGGGTCCCGAGACAGCGACACGAATGTCGGAAGCTTGTGATTGAGACGAGAGGCAAACAGATCCACCTCCGGCGTCCCCCACCGAAGACACATGGACCGAAACACATGGGGATGGAGAGACCATTCCCCCCGGCGGGACGAGCACCGACTCAGGAAGTCCGCCTCCGTGTTCTCCACTCCTGGAATGTACACTGCCGAAATGCAAGGGACATACGTCTCCGCCCAAACCAGAATCAGAGACACTTCTCTGAGGGCACCCAGACTGCGAGTCCCTCCTTGGTGATTGATGTAAGCAACCGCCATCTGAATGTCCGATCGAACCTGAACCGGCAGGCCCTGTAAATGATGCGTCAAGTGAGACAGAACCAATCTGAAGGCTCGCAACTCCAGAACATTGATGGGCAAGTGGGCCTCCTGAGGGTCCCACTGCCCCTGAAACTGAAGATCCCTCCAGAAACCTCCCCATCCTGACAAGCTGGCATCCGTGGTGACAGTTTCCCAAAGCGGAGTCAGAAACGACCTGCCCTTCAAAAGATTGTCCGGGACAAACCACCACCGAAGAGACTGCCGAACTCGAGGTGACATCCGGAAGGACCGATCCAACGACCGCGGGCGCCTGTCCCAAGACGCCAAAAGATGAAGCTGCAGCGTCCTCGTGTGAAATTGTGCGAAGGTAACTGCCTCGAACGAGGCCACCATCAACCCCACCAGTCTCATCCCTAGCCGAATGGACGGGTGAGGATTGGAGAGAAGAAGCTGAGCCAATTCCTGAATCAAAAGAACCTTGGCCTGAGGGAGAAACACTCTGTGCTGGCAAGAGTCCAAGGACATCCCCAGAAAGGTCACCACCCTGGCCGGGACCAGAGAGGACTTGGGGTAATTGATCACCCAGCCGAACCTCTCTAACATAGACACCACCGTGCTGGTGTCCCCTTCCGCCTGACTGAAGGAAGGAGCCATGATGAGAAGATCGTCCAGGTAAGGAACAATGCGAATCCCCTGAGCTCTGAGCAGGGCCATCACCCCTGCCAACACCTTGGTGAACACTCTCGGAGCCGAGGTGAGACCGAATGGAAGAGCCACAAACTGAAAGTGCCGATCCTCCACCACAAAGCGAAGCAACCGCTGATGAGCCGGAAAGATCGGAATGTGAAGGTACGCGTCCTTGATGTCTATGGACGTCATAAAGTCCCCCTGCCGAAGCGAGCCGATCGCCGACCGCAAGGTCTCCATGCGAAACCTCCGGGGACGAATAAACCTGTTGAGAAACTTCAAATCCAGAATCGGACGGAACGACCCGTCCTTCTTGGGTACGGTGAACAGATCAGAGTAATATCCCCGCCCCACATCTGAAGGAGGGACCGGGCAAATGACCGCCAAATCCACGAGATTCTGAACCGCCGCCAGGAGCCCCTGCGCAGCCACCGGGTCCAAAGGAACCCGAGACCAGAAAAACCTTGGAGGAGGGCGGGACTCGAACTCCAACTTGTAACCGGCCGACACCACCTCCCGAATCCACCTGTCCGGGACCTCCTGGTCCCATACCCGGGAGAAGAGTCGCAACCGTCCCCCCACCCGCACGGGTGAGGGCGCCCCATGATTGCTGAGCGGGCTTGGCAGCTGACTTGGGCCACGGCCTTTACCCCTATTCCAACCCGCACCCCTGGAAGCCGAGAAGCCCGCACTCCTGCCGGCACTGGCTCCCCGAAAGGACGGATTGAAGGGGGCCGCCCCCCGAAAGGAACGGCGAAACTTCTTGCGCAGAGGCAGCCTACCTCCCTTAGCCACAGAATCCAGCTATTCACCAAAAAGCCTCAAACCCAGAAAAGGAAGAGCCGTGAGAGATCTTTTAGAATTAAAGTCAGCCGTCCACTGTCTCAACCGCACGGATCGGCGAATAGCCACCAACAGGGCAGAAGCCCTGCCACACATCAACATAGCATCATCCTGAGCGGCCAGGATAAATGACAAGAAGGAGTCACAACGCTTAAGCGCAAGAAAACTCATCACCCGAGGGATCAAGATCCACACATAAATCCCTGACCACGGACCTAACCGCCAAGGCCAAAAGAGCCGAAGCACAAACAGGCCTCAAAACCGAACCCGCACAGACGAAACCATGGCGGGCCAGCTGATCAATCCGGCGAACCTCGCCATCCTTAAGATAAGTAGTGTCAGGAAAATGAACAGCCGCCGAATTAGACAGTCCCAAAACCGGAGCATCCACCTCGGGAGGGACAGACCAACGTTTCAGCAAGTCCGCCGGAAAAGGATATTTCTTATCCCAGCTAGGCGGTACGACGAGCCGTGTAGGATGCTCCCACTGCTTAAAGACAACGTCCTCGAAATGCTGTTGACTGGGGAACTCCAGACTCTGCTTGGAGCCCCCAAAGAGCTGGCCCTTAGGCCGAGGAGCAACCTCAGGAGGATCCAAATCCAAAACCTCAAACATTTGGGTCAAAATAGAAGGCGTATCAGGGGCAGGACCATCCACCTGGTCCCCCTCAGCACCCAGCACCTGCTGGCCCTCTGAATCATCCAATTCTTCCACAAGCTCACCCTCATCGAGGGGACGGTCCGACCAATCCAGGTCCTCAATCACTTCCTCCTCCGAGGCCGGCGGAGGTGGAGATAGGTGTTTACGCTTGGCCGTAGCCTTCTGAGCGGACATGGTGGAAAACATTTTCTCGAGGTTGGCCAACCGGGCGCACACCTCCGATTGCGAATCCCCACCCGTGACCACGTCACACGGGGTCCGGAACAGGCGAGGAGGAGAGGGAGATGGCGCAGACGATGACGTACCAGGCACCGGAGTGCTGGACTGGCGCTCAATGCTCCGCTGAGCACATGGAATGCATACAATGACATCATCCCCCGGGAGCGGAGTCCCACAACCCCCACACAGCCTAGATTGTCCCGAAGGATCAGATCCGGAATCCCTGGCAGCCTCCATATGGTGAAATTATGGTATTCGCAAACCTAGGGATTTACGCAGTAAGCAACCCGGGATGCCCCCTTCAATAAGGTCTAGCTAAGAACTTTCACTACCCTGACCACGGGGAAACCTAATAACTTTATATATATATATATATATCTAAATATATATATATCTCTATAACCCAAATTTTATTCCCCCCAACAGGCCAGGTATGTAAGACAACAATCATTCCAGGCACATGCTAACATATGTAGAAAACAACAGGCGAAAATATGTGAGCAAACATATGTACAGCCATGTATATATATAAATATATAAGCAAGCACAATCAAAAGACACCCCGGGCTCCAGAGCCTGCCATCACTCCAAAAACTGGAGTGAGAGAGGAAGAGACCAAGGGGATCATCACAGCCTGGGGCTAACAACACTCCCGCCCCACGCAACCAAACCCCACACACACACAACTCCAAAATGAAGTCAAAGAAGTGGGGAGACCTACCTCAAGTGTAAATGACTGACAATGGCGGCCGCACAGCGCAACACAAGGGAGAGGAGGAGGAAGAAGGCCGAGTGCAACAAGAACCGCGGGAGCCGCAGGGGCCCCGCCCCCTCCCTGACGTGCTGCCAATCGCGCGAAACCGCGCGTCACCAAGTGACCCGCCCCCCCAACCGCGCCGCGCGTCAGGCCCTGCGAGGGCCGCGCAGCGAACGGCCGGCGGGAAATGGCAACGTGCGCACAAGCCCACACACACACACAGAGAGAGAGAGAGAGAGACGCGCTCACTCTCTCTCTCTCTCTCACTCACAACCCCGCAGACACGAGCAGTACAGCAAGCGCCCGCGGGGCGCGGACCCAAAACGCCACCATATCGCGGTCCCGCGGCGCAAAGCGCCGCGCGACCCCGCCTCCAAATCCCCAGAGGGGGAAAAAAACGGCGCCAAAGAGTGTCCCCCCCCACGTGAAACAGACCCCACAGGGCCCCGGGCCCCAAACGCACTCCCGGAACCGCCGCCAGGCATGCCAGATTACTGAAGGGGAGAGAGGGGGGGGAGCAGAGCACAAGGACCACAAGCATGCCAAGGAACACCGGGAATAAAGGCACTAACATTCCCTGACTACCACTAAAGACCAGGGGCATCCCACATCTGGATCACCACTCCGGGAATCCCGCTATGTCCCGCAATGAAGGGTCGAGCGGAGGAGCTAATCTCCTGGGCACCTAGGGTGCCGGCTACCTTTGCCCGACCTACAGCCAAGGCTGGGAGGCTGCCTGTTAACAGGGGAACACACAAAACAGGATCGGGCAGCAATAGACCATGGGGGGGGGCGGGGTGACACCCCGGCTACCTGCAAGCAGGAGACTTCTTTCTTCTGTCTTGTCGCCACCTTGCAGAGACCAACACTGGGGAATTGATGGGAGGTACCAGGTATGTATAGACCGGGAGGGGCTTGCTGCTTTTTTGGAGATCTCTGCAACTGCGCCACCTAGCGGTGAGTTAAGTGTAATAATAATGAGTAAATGAAGTGGGGTGTGTGACATACTTAGAATAACTGAGCAAGAGCTTTTGGGGTATCCACAACACTTGCTTCACCCTGCTCAATCTCAGTACCAACAAATTGCTGTTCATCAGAAACATCTGATTCCTCATAATAATTCTCCTTCTTCTAACTGAGAAGGATCAGACCAATCAAGCAATTCACAATTGTCTGACTCCCTTGCCGGAGCGGCATGAGTCAAGTGCTTTCTTTTAGCTGAGGCCTTCTTAGGCACAGAGGTAGACATTAATCTTTCAAGATGAGCCAATCTGGCACATAGATCAGCATGCAACTCACCACACATGACAATATCATTGGGGGTACGGACAAGACATGGCGGGGTAGGAGATGAGGCCTGAAGCCTGGGCCTCAGTTTGCTGCATAATAGTTAATTGTGCACAAGGGACGCAAAGAATTGCGTTATCCCCAACAAGGGATGCCCCACATCCAAAACATTGGCGAGTCTGTGCAGAGGGAATTGCATGTCCGTTATCCTGGGATGCCTCCATATGGTGTTTAGTATTATACTATAATTGATTATAGTTGCCAAGTATATATGGGATTTACGCAATTGCTACCCGGGATGCCCCTTTAAATAATCCCAAGTGGGAGGATTGAAACACAATTGGACCCCCAAATAAGGCTTAAGGGCTTTTTTTTTTATATATATATATATATATATAATATATATATATATATATATATATATATATATATATAAGGACCAGGAGAATCCCCTTTTTAAATAAGGAGTTTCTACCTACAGAGAAAACAAAAAAACAGTCACCAAATGCACACAATATAAATAAATGACAGAAAAAAACTCCCTTCAGCCAAGCTGAAGGGTACTCACAGCCCATGCAATAAGCTCACATCATTAGGTAAGGCCACAGGGAAGCAGGAAACAGGAAGTCAAACAGAGCATACAGGTGCTTTCTGAATAAAAGCATGCCTTAGCCTGCCCACTTCCAGGATCACATGGCCAAAAATGGAGGGAAAATTCAAATCTGAACACAGCCAGAAAACAGAGCTTTAATAGGTAAGCAAAAAATGCTACCTAGACAGAGATAGGAAAATCTAAATAAAACATTTCCTATTAAATAGTATAGTAAAACATACATAATAAAAATAAGAAATAAATACTTACTTTATATATCTCTTTTTTTTTTGTGTGTGCATGGTGACAAAGCCCAGATAACGCCCCCCCTTCCCCCCTCCTTTTTACCCAGCAGGGTTAAAGGAGGGGGTTAAAGCTTAACTAAGGGGAGGGGATAGAAAAGCACCCATAAGGCACAAGGGGATTATAAAGGGACAGGGGGCATCCCATGCCGGGAACACCAACCCGGAAGCCACCTACCCACATTTAGGTCTCACGGAGGAGTAATACTCCTGTATACACCAGAAGGTGTATGTATCTACCTTTCTATCTACCTGAACCACACAGCCAGGGCTGGGAGGCATACAATATAACCAAACAGGTTTAAAGAGTTTCAGACAGAAATAGAGAAAAAAAAAGGACCGGGGCAAACCCAGCTACCTGCAGCTTGAAGGAGAGTCATCTTCTGAATGCTTCGCCGACTGCAGAGACGAAAAGACTGAGGAATAGTGGGAGGAACCCAGTACTTATGGACCAGGAGGGGCTCCTTTTTTCCATGTCATCTCTGCAAGATCGCCCTCTACAGGCTGGGTTCCCAAGTGTCATGAATATCGGGAAGTGGGGGGTGTGACATACTAGGAATAAACCCCATGGGGGACTCACGGACCAAGAGCACATCGCGCGCAGCACACACAGGCGACCAGAGTACAGTCAAAGGATCCGCGGAGGATAGATCAGGGAGAGCTCCCACGCTGACAAGGAGCCTCCGGAACTCAGTTCACAAGCAGCGCAGCATGCAGGCAAGATGGCGTCGCAATCGAGCACCTCGAGGGGCGGCCATGACAGCCTGTCAGTAAAGACAGCAGTAAAAGCACTGCCCGCCACGGAGCGCGGTACACCCATGGCGGCGGCGATAGACAAGCACCGAGACACCACTCCACAAACCGCCACCCGCCGACACCCCCCCCCCCCGACAACACCAGTCAGGGAGAGGGGGAGCGGAGGAGAGGGCAGACCGCGGCGGGAGCCATCTAAAAAGGGCCAGAGGGGAGGGAGGGGGACAAGTGAGACAAACACCCAACAGGGAAGAAGGACAGACAGAAAAAGGGGAGACTGGCTAGGAACACAAGTCCCCAAGCACAACTCACCCCCTACATCATAGCGACAGCAGTGCTTCTTCATCCCTCAGCAGGCTTGCCATAAAAAAGCCTATGGCCGGCAACCCTTTGTTGTACATGGTCTGCGACTTGGGGCAGCGCTCCCCGAGCACCTGACCCTAGTGCTCCCCTACCATCACCCGATCCAACAGCCGAGGCTGGGAGGCACAGAGGGTCCGGAAGCGGGTGGAAATAGGCTTGCAGGGCTGCAGGCTTGTTTCCCCGCTCGCATGTGAAACATAGAGAGCCATCTTCTATCTTCGCAGTATGACTGCAGAGAAAACACTGGGGGTCTATTGGGTAATTCCTGTTTATATATGGGGCCAGGAGGAGCCACAAATCTTCTGCAGTCCACTACGCCACCTTGTGGCGGAATACCAGAAGTAAGGATTAAATGAAACAGGCTGTGCTGTGCATTAGGAAAAGTATGTTTTCTTCACTGGGGGGGGGGGGGGGGGGGGGGGCAGGGGTAAATGGAAAAGCACACACTGACTTAGCAGCTTATACAGTAAACGTTTATGTCGTTTGATTCAACAGGATGCAGACAGCTAAAGAGTTAAAACAGCAGAAAAAAATTCTGCTCACTTTATCCAAATGAGCACATGTATAATAAATATAATAAATAAATTGAAAGAGCAACAATGATGGGATCCCCCTGACCTTCTGGGCTCCGGTGTGGTCGCACTCCCTCAAGTTGCGTCCCTGTCCAGGAGGTCAGAGAGGCCCCATCACTGTTCCTCCTTCAACTTCAGATTTGTGCTCACTTGCCATTACTTAGAGAAAGGAAGCACCATTTGTTTCTGCTGTTTCATTCTTAAAGCAAACAAAACCCAGGAATTTGACTTTCCCAGGTATTGTTCCATTCCCCCAATTCAGAAAGCCCCGCTGTGAAAACCCCCCGAGAAAGCCTGTAATAACGTAATCTTCCCGGGATCAATGGTGCACGACTCTTGTCTAATGAGAGCCGCCTGCCATGGGTCTCATTGACTTCAATGCATGCTCCCACCCAAGCTTATCTGAATGGCTGAAAACAATGAGCACTGTTTGTATATGAATATCTCATACATCGTTGATCATATCTCCACCACTGTAGGACCCGCTTACACTCTAACAACACAACAGGCAGCCCCAAATACAGCTGTGTTCATTATGTGTGAACAAAACGGCACACGCGTTACCATAAGAAGCTTCTTTATTTGAAAAAAAAATCTTGGTGTTTCTTGAATATCAAAAAAGGAGCCATCAAAGTAACACATTTTTGAATCCACCATCCATTCTATTCTGAAAGTCATGAATTTCAAAACCTTCAACTCTCAGCAAAAGGTTTTTAAAGACACATGCAGGAACAGAGGCAACAGAACAATACAATTCTGTGATTCTCACCTGTAGAATTGATTTCTTACTTCTTTCACTCCAGGATGTCACCAAATCAGATACAAATGGGTTAACTTGTCGAAAGGGAGGGACAGCAAAATAAAAGGTGTGGTTCATCCCGACCTATATATTGTACCGGTTGCCCTCCGCAACCCAGTAATTGATAAAGCAGTAGGAACAGCCGTCTTGGAGGATGAAGGCATCCTAAGATATCCCACGTTTAGTTGGAAAACAAGGAGACATGTTAGAACTCCTCACCTTACTATTCCTATCCTTTTTTCAAATGCTAAGAATATATATATATATATATATATATATATATATATATATATATATATATATCTTCACTAGGACTATGACATCTAAGGAATCGCTATAATAGCCTAGCAGATAGGGTGAGTGTGGCACCCTGAAGTGGAAGAGGAGAAAGCAGTTCTACAGGTGAGCATTTTCGCTCATATTTCACTCCAGGGCATCACTAAATCAGATATGAATGGGACCTCTCAAAGCAGTTCCAGGGTGGGATTACCAAACGTCGACCTTATTCCTCTAACCTGAGGAGACAGCCATTCCGAAAACAAACCTCAACTCAAGAGCTCACTACTGCTTGTAATACTGTCCAAACAAAAATGGCATCCAATAAGCTCTAACGTCTACTTAACAAAATGTGGTACATGTATGAACTGAAGACCAGGTAGCAGCCCTGCAGATCTGCTCCACTGAAGCCTGGTGCTGAAAAGCCCAGGATGCTCCAATAACACGTGTAGAATGGGCCGTAACCTGAAAAGGAGGATTCCTCCCCTTGGAAACGTAAGCTTTAAACTCTGCTTGTCTAATCCATCGGCTGATAGTAGACTTTGCTGGCACTAGACTCTTCGGGAAGTTCTGAGTAGCGAAAAGATAATATTTAGAAGCTCTATGTCCAAGGGTGATGGACTTTCTCTTTATGGCTAACTGGAGCAGGACATAAGGACGGCAAAACCACCTCTTAATTAAGATAAAAGGGGGAAACCATCTTAGGTCCTGTTTAAGACGAAAGACAGCCTTGTCCTCGTGTAGGACTAAATAGGAGGAGGCTTAACCGATAAGGTTGCTAATTCAGAAACACGCCGCACAGAGGCATTTGCCACTAGGAAGATGACCTTAAGTGTCATCAACTTCGGTGAAGGTTCTGCCAGTGGTTCAACCATAGGACACTGAAGGGCCCAAGGGACTAAAGAGCTAAAGACTCGCTGGACTCCATAATAAATTCTTGACGGTGTTTCTGCCAGGATGGAGGTTTCAATAAGTCAGGCTGTCAAAGCCAGAACACGTAAAACTGCAGTGCCGTAGAGGCCCCTGTGTGAGGAGATCTTTATGGTTGGGCAGCTGCCAGTGGCCACCTTTCGATATCCTTCCTACTATATCTAAAAAACAATTTCTGCTTGGCCAACAGGTTATCTACCAGGATCGTTGGGATCCCCTTGCGAGCTTCTTTCTTTAGTACTCGACCCAGGAGAGGAAATGGAGGGAATGTATAGAGAAACCTGAATGCTGACCAATGAAGGGTCAGGGGATCTACTGCTATAGCCAAAGGGTCCTTGGACTGGGAGACAAACCTTGGAACTTTCCGATTGTGGTGGGATGCGAAGAGTTCTAAATCTGGGAGCCCCCAGCAGATGCATATGGCTCGAAAGATCCCCTGACTCATTCTCCCTGATCCATTGTCACCCTGCTTGGATGATTGGCTTGCACGTTGTCCACTTATTGGGTTAGTGATTTACTGTGATGGTAATTAAACCCATTTTAATTTCTACATCTTACTGTGTGTGTGGTGGATAATTTCTCACACAATAGATTGTATGTGCAAAGTATTTAAGGTATTAAATATTACTTCTTAGGATATTTCACTGGATGTATGAGGACAGCCTCAGTGACCATTGGTTTGTAGCATATCGATGGCCGCTAGGTTGATATGATTATTGGTATTTGCGATATTTATAATATTAATTTCTTGTAGAAATATTGGAGATTAATGTGCAGCAAATATTAATTTAAATCATATTTCCCTCTTTCACTGCCTTTGTTTTTCGGATCTGTATAGATCCCCTTTAGGAGCTAGGAAACCCAAAACCTCTAGAATAAAGAAAGTCATATTGTCCATTTGTTCCATTCTATAGCAGCATAAATACCCTCCTCCTTGGATTCCACAGAAAGTAAATGCTTCCATTTTTTAGATGCCTTTAAAGATCTCGGACCTGGATGATCATCAGGATCCTTAGGCTGGAAGCAGTGGCTTTCCAAGTAGGCCAATCTCTCTGCTATTTCCAGCTAGAAATTAAAACATGGAAAATCAGAATGGGTTGATCATCAGGATCCTTAGGCTGGAAGCAGTGGCTTTCCAAGTAGGCCAATCTCTCTGCTATTTCCAGCTAGAAATGAAAACATGGAAAATCAGAATGGGTTGGAGCCACTGTAGAAGCAGTAACCCCCAAAGAAGCAGACTCTGAGGCTTTCATGGAGGGAAATACCTCAGAGAGTGGCAGCTGCCTCCACAATCTGGAAAGTGCCACCGCGGAAGTGCATTCAGAACAGATGGGGCTGTCCTCTTCCGGAGGCCACTGCAGGCACATGGGGATAAAATACCAGACCCAGACAACTCAGTCATGGTGAAGTCAGTCTATTATCCCCGGGAGCCTAAGATCAAAGTATATGAGGAATCTAGACAATCACCAGCGATTACTCCGAGACCCTATGAGTGGACCATAAACTAATATCTCTTATCCACAAATCTAAAAAACAAGAAATAGACTATAAAAAAAAACTAAACAGAATATACAACAGGAAAATAAATAAAAAGGAGAAGGGTAATGCAGGTGTGGCAGCAAGAGATCCCAGGTGCTACAGCAATCTTACCGAGGCGGCGGGAGGGGTTGCAGGAAGGCACAGGTGGAGGAGCCAACACCCCTCGACCAATGGTAGCTCTCCCGGATACCTGGCATGAAAATTAAAAAGAGCTCACAGAATTGCTCCTGTGGCTTTCCTTTTTCTTCCCCCATGCCTGCCAATAAAAACAAAAAAAATACATTGCTTTTCACCTCGCTGCTCCAAAAGCGGAAAAGAACAGGCAAGGGGGAATTCCCCATGGTCCACCCTGCAGGTCACCAGACAAAACCTGTGGCTGGATGTCCCTTTAGAAAGGATCTACCAGCCCTTGGGGGTTCCCTTCTCAAAAATAGAAGTGACTCCCTGTTTCGCCCACAGGACCCAGCGGGATCAGCGGGAACATAAGGGCCTGGAACACAGACAGGGTTAAATCCCCCACTTCGTGAACAATAACCTATATAATGAAAAATAAATGAATTTACGGAAAATAAATCCAAGCACAACCTTTGCAGTCCAGTCCAACTGCACGAATGAAACTAGATTGCGGAGAGTGGGTAGTATATATAGGCCGGGAGCAACCACACTTTTTATCTTGCCGTCTCGTCAATCAGACGAGTTAACCCATTAGTATCTGATTTGGCGACGCCCTGGAGTATGAGAGAAAAAAATACCATTTTGTGATTACTCACCTGTAAAATGGGTATTATAAGTATGTCACACACCCCGCTTCCACTATTCCTGACATATGGGGTTATGGTCCAGTAGAGGGCGAACTTCTGCAGAGATGAAAGCAAAAAAGAAGCCCCTCCCGGCCCATAAATACCTGGGACCTCCCACACATTCCCCAGTATATGACAGCAGTAAGGAGACCAGGAAGAGCCAATAAAACATTAACATTAACAATAAAAAGGTTCACCATATAAAGGATCCAGAATACCAAAGGGCGGGATGTGTGACAAACTTATAATACCCATTTTACAGGTGAGTAATCACAAAATGGTATTATTCCAAGTATGTCACACACCCCGCTTCCACTATTCATGACATATGGGACATCCAATAGCAGTGTCCGTCATGGGTGGGGATGATGAAAAATGCGCCAATCTAAACCACTGCAGCTTGCAAAACCTTGCGGTCAAAAACAGCATCCACTGAGGCCCGCACATCATCCTTATAAAACTTTGAAAAAGTATTAACGGAAGACCAAGTAGCAGCCTTACAAACTTGTTCAACAGAAGCCTGGTGCTGAAAGGCCCAGGAAGCCCCAACAGCACGAGTAGAATGAGCAGTGATCTTAAAAGGAGGAACCCTCCACTTAGCGGAATAGGCCCCAACAATGGCATGACGTATCCATTTACTAATGGTAGACTTGGCAGGCTCCAAACCTTTCCTGGGCCCGGAGGGCACCACAACAAGGCGTCCGTCTTACGAAAAGGAGAAGTAGCAACCAAATAGTACTTCACACAACGAACCACATCCAAAGAGTGCAAAACCCTATCCTTGTCATTGCTAGGCTTAGGACACAAGGAAGGGAGAAATACATCCTGATTGAGATGGAAAGCAGAAACCACCTTAGGAAGGAAATCTGGTTTAAAGCAAAAAACCACCTTGTCCTGGTGTCTCTCAAAGTAAGGGGCCTGCATAGCCACCAAAAAGGCCACCTTTTGAGTGAGCACAGAAAGTGCCACATCCTGCATCGGCTCAAAAGGAGGCCCCTGGAGGGCCGAGAGAACCAAATTTAGGTCCCAAACGGGAACCAAAGGCTTTCTAGGAGGCCGAACATGAGTGACCCCTTGGAAAAAAGTCTTGACCAGATGATGCAAAGCAAAAGACCTTGAAAAAAAAAAAAAAAGACAGCCAGGGCAGAAACCTGACCCTTCAAAGTACTGAGCTGGAACCCCAGATCCAGACCGTGTTTTAGAAACTCCAAAAATACAACTCTGTGAAGTACTCACCTGTAGAGTTGATATTATACGCATACAGCACGTCCTGCTCCAGATATAGTAATAACATGTGGGTAATCCTCCGCATTCGGCGGTGTGCACTGCAGACATGCAGAAAACAAGCTCCTCCCGGCCCCACATATACCGAGGGACCTCCCACAAATCCCCAGCATTGACAAGCAGTGAGAAAGAGAAGCCAGGAGGAAAAAAACACCCAGAGACTGGCAATAATATCAAGATAATAATCACCATACAGGGGATCCAGAACAAGGTGAACCAGGGTGGGGTGGAGCAGGACGTGCTGTATGCGTATAATATCAACTCTACAGGTGAGTACTTCACAGAGTTGTATTATTTTAAGCATACAGCAAGTCCTGCTCCAGATATAGTAATAACATGTGGGACATCCAATAGCAGTGTCCATAAGGTAGGGTGGGATTCCCAAGAGAAAGGGTACAGCCAACAGTAACAGCGCTGTCACCCGCAACCTTGCTACCAAGAGCAACGTGAGCAATGCTCTAACTCAACTTCTGAACCTTATAAAGGCTAAGCGAAACACAAGCAGCGAACTAGTCAGCCTGCTGAACAAAACGGAGTGCTGAAGGCCCAAGCCAAGCACAAGTAGAAGAGAACAAAACTCAAGAGAGAAAATGAATCTCCCCTAAACAACAGGCCAGAGTAACAGCCTAACCACGCTACTGCAAACAACAGGGCAGTCATGGCAACCTTAGAACCTTCCCCGTCAGGGAAAACGAAGCCTGGTCTAAGCGAGACCAGCGGAAATACTGAAAAACAACGCTAACAAGGCTCGGCAAGGCCGAAACGTTAACTTTAGGCTCAGAAGGACAACCCAACCGAGCAAGACCAATCCAAAGAGCTCCTACACCCATGTAGGCAATCAGAAACCGTTGCATAAGGGATGGAACGCCTATAAGCCCCAAAGGCATAATCCCAACCATGGACAGGGAACAGTCCAGGAGTCTCCAATGCCTGTCGAGGGATACAGATCCCTGTAAGCGCAGAGTAAGCAAGACACTAGCCCGGAGGCCGGAGGGCCTGGAATAAGGAGAATAAACAACTCCGCCTGGACCCAAACACGATGTAAGGTGGAACATCCTCACCCAATGGTGTACAGATAAGAAACATGTATGTAATACATATAGTGACTAGACTAACAGAGCCGTCCCCTATGGCATACTTCTGAATGAAGTAATCGCCCCGGAAGAATGATGTGAGGGAAGGAACAGGTCAGACAAAAACCTGAATAAGACCCAGGAGAACCCTTAGCAGGGCATCAGGATAAGTAACCTCCCCACAGAGAGTTTAGAAATCCCTGTGGAATGCACCTGAGCAACCCCTGAGGAATGCTCAACACAGGCGATTGAACTAGGCTCTGCAGTGGGCGAACAGGGCGAGCCCTGGAACCCCCCAGAGCACTGAGTTGAGGAACCAACCTCAGCCATGCTGTAATAACTCTAGGACCCAGGGATAAGGCAACATCCTGCAGGAGAGAGAGCCAGTCCAAGCACGCAACTAGAGCGACATCTCCCAACATAGTCGGTAGAGAAGGGAGAAGAAGAGGAGGGAGCTAGGTCTAACCCTCCAAAAGGAAAGGACACCCAGAGAGATCCATCTCCAAGAGGGTGAAGAACAAACCGCCCGATCCCAGTAGATAGGGGTGACGTAGTAGGGAGCCTGAATAGGCCGAATAGCCCTCGTGGGAGGGCACCCAGTACAACTGTCGTCAGCAGAATCTGCGAACCGCACTCCACTGGGCCACCCAGGTCCACCCCTGCTACAGCAATCTTGTGCAGAAACCCACCTAGCGGGGAGAAGAAGATAAGACATATATAGAATAATGTCCTGACAGAGCCATACTAGGTCCCATGACCAAGGCCAGAGAGTCCGGGAACAATAACCCAGAACAATAGACCAGGACAATACTCATGACAATAACCAGGACAGAGTCCTTGTAATATCCCGGGGGCCCCACGGGGCCACCAGTAGGGGTTCAGCGAGACACTAGAATAGGCCCTCCTAACACAGTAGGACAGCCAACAAGCCAATACTAATGGGGTGCAAGCAATGTAAACCCCCACTGAGATCAGAACCAGACCCCTCCTGAAGGGTCACCTATTCAAGACCTAAAACAGATAAGAAAGGACAGGCCACCGTCCGCAGACAGACCGAAAATCCCCAAAGAGACAAGTCCCGAAGGGAAGTAGTCCAGCAATTTGGGGCCCAAAGGGGCTCAATGTGATAACTGAAGACAGTATGAAATTGGACCCCCTAAGGGGACCCCCCTTTGGAACCGCGGGGAATTTCAGAAGAAATAGAACCCCCTAGTCAACCTGCCTGGCATGGTCCCCATGGTGACCATCTACAGGGATAGGCAAGAAGGAAGGGGGTGGTCCCTGACAACTTTCTTGAATTTACAAACTCAAAGGGGACCCCCGCAATAAAAGGAGGGGCGTACGGACCCATTTTAAGGGGAGTTGGAACCCCGTCCAGGATAAATAACCCAAGGTGTCACATGGTCCAAGGGCACCAGTGGATAAAGGACAGCGCCACCACAACAGGCCCACCAGCTGCAAGGTGAAATTAGTGTGATCACAAGGAGGGCAAGGCCCTTTCATATTGAGGCCATACTAGCAGAAGGGAAGGTTTTGACCTGAACCCATCTAAATGCCACTCCGTAGGGAGATACCGAACCAGGGTACACTAAGAAGGTGATATGCCAGAGCACCAATCCAAAAGACTCCCAAGGAGCCCCGAGTCAACCGCCAACGCGGCCTGATGCAAAAATTGGAAAAGAATGACAATCAAGTAAAACTAACGCGGATGTCACAGGTGCACATCCAAGAGGAGCCGTGGGAGCAGGGGAGGGACCCCAAGACAAGACCCTATTCCGCAGAATTGGTCCTGTAACACTGGCTGGAAATGGCCTGGGTGTCCTGAAGGCACCAGGGACTCCAAAGTGATATAGATCCTTGCAGGCATCAAGAGGTCCACTGGACAAGGGCGCCCGCGGCCCAACAGGTGGATACCATGTAGGAACTGCCTGTGAAAACTAAAAATACTAGGCCCTGAATGCCAGTCCTGGTCAGACTGCTTCATCCCAGAGGGAAAAGGTAATGTGGATGCAAACAGCAGCCAAAGGCCAACCTGAAAGAGAGCCCAGATCCAGCCCGCCAAACTCGGCCTGCGTCAATTCCCGAAGGGAAAAACAGGGACTAGAGGACCCCTGACAACCTCAGAAAGGGGCCGCCCAGCAACTCTATTCTGCATACAGGGAGACTAACTCCTGTAACAACCTGAACGAAGCATGGCGCCCTGCAATAGCAGCCAAGTGCTGCGGCAGCCCCCTCGCCCAATAGGGCGAGGGCGTCCCTTCATGCTTGAGTGGTTTTGTCAGACTTTGGTTTCGCCCTGCCGGAGGTCCCAGGGCGTTGCCTGCCCCCTCTGGGGCGGGCCTCCACTCCAAAAAGTTGGAAGCACACTTCTGGTTCTAGCTTGACACTAACGTAGGGAGGGGTGTCCCTGCCCTTGGGCGGCCGGGACGGCCTTCTGCGCAAGGGCGCCTTACCCTTTCTTCCAAAAAGGTCCAACCTGGCCCGAATAAGCGTCGTCCTCTAAAGGGAAGACCAGTAAGAGCCTTTTTAGTCTCATTGTCAGCCCCCCACTGTCGCAACCAAAGCGAGCGGCGAATAGCCACCACAAGAACCGAGGTTCTAGCACACATTTTAATAGTGTCATCCATCGCTGAGAGAATGAACCTCACAAAAACCTCACAATCAGACAGTGCATTAAAGACCTCGCAAGGGAGATCCTCCGGTTGTTGGTCAAGTATCTTCCTAAAAAGGGTCCTGGCTGCCACCGCGGTGACTGCCGCAGCACAGACCGGGCGCAGAGCTGTCCCTGCACTCGAAAAGGCGTGGAAAGCCAATCTGTCAATGCGCCAGTCCTCAGCATCCCGAAGGGTACGAGGGGTAGAAGCTGCCATGAAGGGAGGGTTAGCAACCCCAATAATAGGCGCATCCACCTCGGGAGGGACTGACCATCAATCAACCAAATCATGGGGAAACGGGTACTTCCAGTCCCAGACCCCCGGAACCCCTGTAAGTTTACAAGGCGATTCCCATTCCTTAGATATAAGGTTCTGGAAATGATCCTGTTCCAGAAATTCCAGGCGAGGCGTCGCCGTGTGGAAACTCTCCCTCTTGGGCTTGGGAGACTCTACCGGAGGAGAGATGGACAGTACTTCAAAGATCTTTATAAGTAACTCATCAGTGTCACACAGGCCCCAAGAACCCGGGCCAGAACTGTCACGGGTCCAAGACATCTCGTCTGAGGAACTGGAACCTGAGAACAGTTCACCATCATCAGAAGGATCAAGGTCCTGCATAGCGGCAGACTCCTCAGTTTCAGTGGGAACCCTAGAACTAGGGGGCGTCAGGGACCGTTTCTTTCCAGCGCCCAAGCGCTCCGCCAAACCAGACATCACCTGCTCCGCCGTGGGTAGCCTGCGCGGCACCACCTGCTGGTCATCCCCGCTCGAGTGCGACTCATCTGGAGTGAGATTTAAGCACGGGGAGACAGGAGTATTGAAGCGAGGTGCAGCTACCGGTAAACCTGATTGCAGGGCCAGCACTTGATCAGCGCACGGTCCGCAGACCCGTGCTCTGTCAGCATCGGCATGGGATTGTCCACACATAGTACACAGCCGGTCTTGTCCCCGCGGGACCCCGGACACATAATTCTGAGATGCCTCCATATGGTGATTAATCAAGGTAATATGCCAGTGGGGATTTATGCTGTAAGCAACCCTGGATGCCCCAAAACCCGCTGGGAATGTGGGAGAATATAAATATAAACCCACTAAGATATATATATCTGGCCGGGAGAAGCCACTGGAATCTTGGCGTCTGAAAGACATAAGCAGAAGAGAGGGTGTCAGAGCCATGCGCAGCACAGGAAGAAAAAAGATAACCAAAACGCCCGTGAGGGCACTTACAGTAGCCAAGGAAGGAGGAGGAAGACCACGCGCGTGCAGGAAGGCCGACAAAATGGCGCCAAGCGAACCTCGAAGGGCGGGCCAGAGCTACGGATGACGCGGAACGCGCCAAACCAGACCACGCCCCCTCCGGAGAGCGCGAAGCTCTAAGCGCGTAACAAGACAGAAAAAGAAGACAGTAATAAACGCCATAGTGCCAAGTCAAAATACATTAAAGGCGCTGCGGCCAACTTAAAATAATGTTTGAAGTGCGGCTCTGACCCCCGGTAACCAATAAAGGCTCTAATCATACAGTGTAATAGGGCAAGGATAGGCCAACGTACACAACCCCACCCTCCTCTTTTTCCCCCCACTAATGGGGGGAACTAAGGAAGAAGGTGACCCAGCACTCGGGGTTCACCGCTACACGGGGCGTGGGGCAATAATGCGGGAGGGGCATCCACTGAAGGCTCACCATTAGCCTTAACTGCCTACCCTATGGTGGGGGATTGCGGTGGAGCATGGCTCCGTTAAGCACACAAGGTGCTGCCTACCTTCACCCGACCAACGCAGCCCAGGCTGGGAGGCATATTCTTCACAGAGAGGACGGGTGGAAATAGTCCCGCAGGGCCTCGGGCTGTAAAGCCCCGCTCGCCTGCGAGAGCGTGATACTTCATGTCTTCGCAGTTCAGCACTGCAGAGAAATCTGGGGATTTGTGGGAGGTCCCTCGGTATATGTGGGGCCGGGAGGAGCTTGTTTTCTGCATGTCTGCAGTGCACGGCGCCGAAGGCGAAGGATTACCCACATGTTATTACTATATCTGGAGCAAAACGTGCTGTATGCTTAGAATATCCTAGGAATCGAAAACACCCTGCAAAGTAAGGCCCTAGCCTCACACCAGTCAATATAGGACCGCCAAGTCCTATAGTAAATGGTAGAGGAAGACCTCTTCCTAGCTTTAATCAAGGTTTGAATAACCGCCTCAGACATACCTTCCTCCCTCAGGATGAAGGTTTCAGCACCCCGCCGTCAAAGCAAGCATTTGTAAATTGGGGTAACGTAGATGACCCCGAGAGATCAGATCCGGAAACAGTGGCAGCATGTATTGATCTACTGCCACTCTTACGACGTCTGCGAAACAAACCTGTCTTGGCCACCTTGGGGCCACCAGAATTGCTAGTGCCCCCTCTAGAGCCAGCTTGCGCACTACCTTGCCTACCATGGAGAAGGGGGGAAACAGGTACAGAAACCCCAGATCCCTCCAGGCAAGGGATAAGGCATCCACTGCCAGGGCCAGAGGATCCTGAGACAGAGATACAAAGGTTGGGAGCTTGTGATTGTGCCGAGAGGCAAAGAGATCCACTTCTGGAGTCCCCCACTTGTGACACAGGGCCCGAAATACCCTGTGGTTGAGAGACCATTCCCCTCGGCGAGAGAATCCCCTACCTCCGTGTTCTCCACTCCCAGAATATACACTGCCGAGATGCAAGGAACATTGCTCTCTGCCCATGTCAGAATCAGAGAGACTTCCCTGAGGGCACTCCTGCTGCGAGTCCCTCCTTGGTGATTGATGTAAGCTACCGCAGTACGATTGTAAGGCCGTCCCCCCACCCGCTCGGGTGAGGGAGCCCCCTCATGCTGGAGTGGGCTTGGCTGGAGGATTAGGCCCACTTCTCCAGGCCCCTCCTGCCCTATTACGCGCTCTGCCTCTACCTCAAAAATCTCTACGGGAGCAAGGACGAAACCTCTGCCAGTCCAAAAGAGTCGATATGATGAAGTCCTCTGAAAAGGCCGAGTCGTCCTCTTCCTCTGAGGCAATTTGCCATCCTTCACCATACCGTCCAGTTTTTCTCCAAAAAATCTGCTCCCTAAAAAAGGTAGATCTATAAGAGCTTTCTTAGCGGCGGCAACAGCCAACCATTGTCTTAGCCATAAGGAACGGTGCAAGGCCACAAGCAGAGAAGTTCTAGCAGCTAGCCTGACTGCATCATCCATCGCAGTGATAGTGAATGAGTTAAAGTCCCAACAATCCTTAAAATCTTTGGACTTTTGAATAAGCCTGTGAGACTTAGCCCTGGCTAAACTTTTTCTTCATCTTCTTCCTTAAAGCCAGGACACAATGGCCATGGCACAAACAGGACATAGAAAGGATCCTTTCATAGCAAAAAGCATGGCAGGCCAATTGATCCATTCGTCTCTTCGTGGGATCTCTTAAAGATCCCATAGTAGCAGACGGCATGATGGAAGTATTAGACAAGCCTGCTACTGGAGAATCCACCTCAGGTGGGTAAGACCAAAGCTTAATCATGTCCGCCGGAAAGGGATACCTAGAGTCTAGTATCCTAGGAATAGTCGGTAATTTTCCCATTCCTTTAACACCATCTTAGGAAAGTGCGGCTGCTCCGGGAACACCTGCCTTTGCCTTACTGGCTTAAACAGATCATCCTTCCCTCTTTTTGCCACCTCAGGAGGGGTGATATTATTATTATTCATTTATATAGCGCCATCACCTTCCGTAGCGCTTTACAAAGTAGTAATTACAGACAGGGTAGAACATACAGTACATACACTATTTCAACCGCAGTTTTACAGATTTGACAGTGGATATTCTGAGTACAAGATACAATAGGGGAGAGAGTAATATTCAAAGTTTCAAAAACCGAAGAGAGAAGACACTGTGTTTCGCCTGCGAGGAGGGGGTCCTTATCAGAAGAGAAAAAAAATAGAGTTACTATCTTCCTCACCAGAGCGTAACTCGCCTTCTGAGAGCTGCTCATCTATATACTCTTCTTCCTCCCACTCTCCAAAAGAGGCAAATAAATCTCTTTCCTCCACAACAGGTTCCAATGCCTCCTCTTATAGGTGGCCTTCTTTGGAATAACCAAGGATAACTGTCTCTCCAGGTTATCCAACCTGTGCACCACATCTGACTGCGCCTCGCTGCCTTCCCCCTCTCCAGGGGAAGGAAGGGATGGGTGAGCCGTTGCGCTCACACCAGTAATAACTGGACTAAAGACCTGAGCCGTTGCTCTATTATGGTCTAACTAATGCTCATGGCGCAAGCGGAACAAACCGTGCCGAAACTACCCAGGGGATCCCGCTTACATGGGATGTCCGAATCACTATCCCCTGATGCCTCCCTCATGGTGTATTTTTTTTTCTTTTTTTCAATTTGGTAATCAGACATAAAAGGCCCTAAGCCTAAAACCAATCCCAAAAGGGACCGGGAGGGACCACAACCCTTTTCTATCCTTCTTCCAAATTCTAAAAAATAAAACTGACAATCATTATAATAATAAAATATATTCATACAGATAGTAAAATATCAATATATATATAACAATATATAACAATATATATACCAATATTAATAATATAAATAATATAAACTAACTGAAATATGAAATTAATAATGCAATTAATAAAAAAAATTGATATAAAAATTGATAATGGTGATGTCCACTCACCACCACTCGTCTTTCTCTTTACCGCTATACAAAAAGAAATGATCAAACACAATCAATATATATATATATATATATATATATATATATATATATATATATATATATATATATATATATATATATATATATATATCATAGCTTAGTGCAAACAACGGCAAAATCAGCTTGCCCTGAGGCAGCAATATGAATAAACCAGCGGAACCCCCGAAAGCCATTCTAATCACAAGGCATTTCTAGGCCAGCACCTTGACCCAACCGTACACCAGAGAAAAACCTGCGGCTGGCTTGCTTTTCAAAAAAGCCTGCAGCCCAGAGCATATACACTCTGTAAGCGACCCAAGACCCCGGCGCTTCCACCTTCCCTTCACGGACCCCAAAACTGCCAACGCTGTGGAGGCATAAACTTGGGGGATGAGGGATCCGTGGGAATAAGGCTACGCAGAGAGCCGACAGGGTTCAGTCCCCCGCTTGCTGCCAATCCTTGAGAGCTAATTTCTTGAACAACCTTCACAGTCACTTGCCACTGCAAGAAAGAAAAAACTGATCTTGGTGAGGAGGCAGCTGCTACTTATGGGCTGGGAGGGGCCGCACCTGTTTTCTTTCTTGCAGTCACGTGATCAGCAAGGAGGTAATCCCAAGCGTAAGGAGTGGAAGAAAAATAAAAGCTGCATGCTGAATGTAACAGTTCTGACATTGTTGAAGGTTTTATAACAAGCTGCCAGCGGAAAGCAGGACGAAGGGAGGGGGCAGTAACATGACCATAATCCGAGAATGGCCCAGTCTGGATCTCCGGTGGAGGTAAGTTTTAATTCCCTGAAATATTGCTGATGTAGGACGTATAGGGGAGTAGATGCTGTTTATTGTGTTTGACTGTAAAGACCCTTTAAGTGTTCTTCAACCCGAAATGCACAAGGACAGGAAGACAAGTATATTATTAAAAGCACAACTATCATTCACAAGTTGGTCTGGTGAGGGGAAAATGTTACAGAGGGATATGCTGAGAGGCAGTATCTGTAATGAAAATATGTTCAACACAACACCAGAAGACCTGGCAAATAATTGTTGTACTTTAAAATTTAAATTTTGGTACAAAATGAATTAGTGATACAGTGCCATATACTCTGAATTTAGTAATTATACTTACATCTACAATGTTTGGCTGTGATCCATCTCCAATAATGCAATTGTAATGTTCTTGGTCAAAAGAATCTGCATCAAGTTCGCCAATCTGCAAAGACAACAGTTAATTAAAACCATTTGAAAAAAAATTATAAATTATCTACATTGCTCCAGCAGGCGGAAATAAAGTCTATCTCTTGCAAGGCAAGCCAGGAGAGTAATTACCTACCAGCTTGTATTGTGCACAGCCCCGTCAATGCTAGTACAGCTGTTGCTTGGGTGCATGCTCTGTAAACTTGTCTAAGCATGTAACATTGACGTCAGATGTGCTTCCGCACAAGGGAAGATGTGCAGGAAGACAGAGTAAACTTGAGGGAGAGCAGCAGCTCGTGGCTGCGCATGCATTCATTCCAGAAACCCCCAGGAGGATAGAGGGGTTTATACACCTCCCAGGGAGAACAAAGATGGCGCAGAGAAGCATGAATTTAGATATGTTATCAAATGTGGAAAACGGCACAAAACCAGGCAGAGTACTTATTGTTCCTTCACACTTGTGTTATATTGATCTGTGATATACTTTTATTTTGATGGTTGGCTAGGGTGTAGGACCAATTTAATGTAAGTAATATAGTACAGCTTCTTATGAATGCCTAAAGCAGACTAACACCTAATTTTCACCTCACATTATCTCGCTATCTGGTGTGGGTGTTGGTACCCACTGCATTAAGACTTGGGGGGGCATGCAGAATACTGGAGCAATCTCTCGCATCACCCCCAGAACACCCGAGAATGCAGCTGTGCAATTGACCATCAGCGCTCACGTAGGTAGTGGGCACCGGCAGCCAATCGCATGTCTGCATGCTTAGTGAGGCTCGAGGATAAGCATATCGGGTGTTCAGGGGGGTGATGCAAGGGGTTGCTGACGCTACCCGCCCCCAACTGTCTTAAATGCAGTGGTACGAACACCCGCTCCTGATAGTGGGAAAACAGGTGTTGGTCTGCTTTAATGTTAAGAAAAAATATAGGTTGCATTTGGGTCTCCTGTAGGGGTACATGAAAAGTAAAGAAAGAAAAATGTATATAGATGGTGATGCCTAAAAATGTATACGTTAATAATAATTACTACGCATTTCGCGGGGGTACCGCTTCTTCAGTACATACAGCTTTAAATCATCTGTGGCATATAGTACAGAATATTCAGTGACTGATCCATAATATATGTCAGGTATAGTCTGAAATTGCTTTGTGCACTTACTTGAAAAAATGTAGTTTCTGGCATAATGTTTACAAGGGATTGTTGTGGAAGCTGTCACCTTTAAAGTTGTATGTACTGAAGAAGCGGTACCCCGCAAAATGCATCTTAAAGTGGACCAACACCCAGGGGTGATCGGCCCGGGAATCTATAACATTCCCGGGCCGATCACCTCCCTCCCGATCTCGGATGTCCCGCGGGGTGAAACCCCCCCAAAAAACCTTACCTTATCAGCGGCGGCAGAAGCCGCCGCCGCCTCCCGCGCGCACGTCTAGAGTTTGTGAATGGCCGGCGTGGGCGCACGCCCTGTAAGAGTGACGTGCGGGAGGCGGCGGCGGATGCGCTGCCTTGGACGCCACTGTCACCCGCTTGGACGGCGCGGTCACGTGGGAGCGTGGTGAGGTGAGTTTTTGGGGCTTTCTGGGGGGTTTCACACAGCGGGGCACCCCCAGTCGGGGTGCCCCCCGAAGTGGAACAAAACCCAGGATAGTCAAAATCCTGGGTGTTGGTCCACTTTAATAAAAACTTATTGTGAATTGACTTATACCCCTTGCTACAGATCGCATGCTACAAACCAATTTCGTGCTAAAAACTGACAACAGAAGAATAAATCATACGTGATTTTATGTGCAAACAAATTTATTGTACTCATTCATTACCATCATTGTACATTGAATTTTTTTTTTTGTTTTTTTATTTCTACATATGATTTGAATGAAAATAATTACACTATAAATAATGGTACAAACTCAATTGTAGGGGGCAGGGGACTCCCCCTGAGGGTCACTTAAGACTCCCACTCTACTCTAGGTTTCCTCCCCAAATATCAGACCGCTATACAAGAGAAATGGGAAAAGGACATCAAAAATGTGCAACCTAAGCAAGAGCCAATGAAAGTTATATAAAGACTTCGGTAATACCGAAAAAGGGTGGGGGTGAAGCGGGGTGTGTGGCACACCAACAATATCCATTTTTCAGGTGAGTACTCACAAAATGGTATTATTCTTGGTGTGCCACACACCCCGCTTCACTTCTAAATATTCATCACTTAATGGGACATCCAAAAGCAGTGTCCAAAAGGGAAGGGCATCTCAAGGCCAGGTGAAGCATAACTAAAATGACTGCAGTCTGCAGAACTTTGCGGCCAAAAACAGCATCCGCTGAGGCCCGCACATCAATTTTGTAAAACTTAGAAAAAGTGTGAACAGAAGACCAAGTGGCGGCCTTACAAACCTGTTCAACCGAAGCTTGGTGCTGAAATGCCCAAGACGCCCCAACAACGCGAGTGGAATGAGCAGTGATACGAAAAGGGGGAACTCTTCCCTTAGCAGAATAGGCCGCAGTAACGGCCTGACGTATCCACTTGCTAATGGCAGATTTGGCTGGTGCCAAACCCTTCTTAGGCCCATGGGGCACAACAAAAAAGGAATCCGTCCTACGAAAAGGAGACGTGATAATCAAGTAGTACTTAACACAGCGTACTACATCCAAACAATGCAAAACCCTCTTTGTCATTCTTCGGATTAGGACACAAGGAGGGAAGAACAATATCTTGGTTCAAATGAAAAGCAGAAACAACCTTAGGAAGAAAGTCTGGCTTGAACCGAAAGACCACTTTATCCTGATGCCTCTCAAAGTAAGGAGCCTGGATAGTTAAGGCTGCCAACTCTGAGACACGCCGGACAGAAGTGATAGCTACCAAGAAGACAATCTTCTGAGTCAGGGTAGACAAAGCAATATCTTGCAAAAGGCTCAAAAGGAGGAGCCTGAAGAGCAGAAAGAACCAAATTCAAATCCCAAACAGGGAGAAATGGTTTCCTGGGAGGCCGCACATGCGTAACCCCCTGTAAAAAAGTTTTAACTAAAGGTTTAAGCGCAACACGCTTCTGAAAAAAGATAGATAAGGCAGAGACCTGCCCTTTCAACGTACTTAGCTGGAGACCAGAGTCCAGCCCTGATTGTAAAAACTCCAGAATCCTGGAGACCGAAAAGACCCTACAAGGAAAAGATCTTGTCTCACACCAAGCGATATAGGCTTTCCAAGTCCTATAGTAGGTGATGGAAGAAGACCTCTTCCGGGCACTGATCAGAGTCTTAATGACAGAATCAGAAAGACCCTCCTCCTTCAGGATGGAGGTTTCAGCAGCCAGGCCATCAAACCCAGCGCTGGTAAATTGGGGTAACACAATTGACCCTGAGTGAGCAGATCGGGCCGAAGAGGCAGAACGAACTGGTCCACTGACAGCCGAACGATGTCTGCGAACCTCACTCGTCTTGGCCACCTTGGGGCCATGAGAACGGCGGACACCTTTTCCAGAGCCAACTTCTGAAGAACTCTGCCCAGCATGGGCATCGGAGGAAACAGGTATAGAAATCCCAGAGCTCCCCAGTTCAGGGACATGGCGTCCACTGCCAGAGCCAGAGGATCCTGGGAGAGCGACACGAAGTTCGGGAGCCTGTGATAGTGATGAGGGGCCAACAGGTCCACCTCCGGGGTCCCCCATTGGAGACACAGTGAGCGAAACACCCGAGGATGGGGAGCCTATTCTTCCAGACGGGGAGAGCCCTTGCTCAACCGGTCCGCTACCTGTTTCTTCACCTCTGGAATGTAAACCGCCGAGAGACAGGGAACATGGAACACTGCCCAGGTCCGGATCAGGGACACTTCTCTGAGAGTACTCAGACTGCGAGTCCTTCCCTGAAGACCGACGTAAGCAACCGCTGTTTGATTGTCTGAACACATCTGGACCAGAAGGCCCAGAACATGCTGAGTCAGGAGAGCAAGCACCTGACGGATGGTTCTCAGTTTCAGAATATTGATGGGTAAGTGGGGCCTTTAAGGTCCCCACTGGGGCCTTTAAGGTCCCCACTGCCCCTGAAACTGCAGCTCCTTCCAGAATCTGCCCCATCCCGACAGACTGGCGTCCGTGGTGACAATTTTCCAAAGGGGGGTCAGGAAAGGCCTGCCCTACACAAGATTGCTCGAGACCAACCACCACAGGAGGGACTGCCGTACACGGGAGGACAACTGGAAGGACTGATCCAGCGACTGAGGTTGCTGGTCCCAACACGCTAACAGAAATAGCTGAAGCGTTCTCGTGTGAATTTGGGCAAAAGGAAGAAACACTCTGTGTTGATGAGAGTCCAGGCCGGGACGAACCGACCCATCTCTCTCGGGGACTACGAAAAGATTGGAGTAGAAAACGAGGCCCATCTCTAAGCGCGGCCCCGGCCGGATGACCGTTATCTCTAACAGATCCCTTACCGACGCCAGGAGCCCCTGCGTCGCCACAGGAACGGGTGAGGGCAGCCCCTCATTGCTGAGTGAGCTTATCAGCAGGTTTGGGCTTGGTGCCCCAGGACTGAGTGGGTCGGCCACGGCCCCTCCCCCGAGTCCAACCTGCACCTCTGGTAGCGGGAAAGGAAGCACCCCTGCCCGCTCTGAATCCTCGAAAGGAGGGCCTACCGGAACCTGCCCCCCCCAAAGGGGACACGAGGCCTCTTGCGTTGTGGCATCTTGCCACCCTTTGCGACTGAATCAATTTTCTCCCCGAACAGACGCAACCCTAAAAAGGGGAGAGCTGTAAGCACCCTTTTAGAAGCTGCGTCCGCTGACCACTGACGCAGCCATACTGACCTGCGAATAGCCACCAGCATAGCCGCTGCCTTGCTACTCATAGCCAGCGCATCGTCCTGAGCAGCCAGGACATAAGACACAAAAGATTCACACTGCTTAAGCGCAGTGAACTGTTTGCAAGCGGGATTAAGATCCTCATATAGCCCCTAAATTAAGGACTTAATTGCCAATAGAAGAAGTGCTGAAGCACATACCGGGCGCAACGCTGACCCGGAATAAATAAAACCATGGCGAGCGTATTGGTCAATCCAACGATCTTCCCCATCCTTAGGGACAGTAGTCTCAGCAGACTGTACCATAGCCGTGCTGGAGAGCCCTAGTACAGGGGTATCGACGTCAGGAGGGACAGACCAAAGGCTTCACCAATTCTGGTGGAAAAGGATAACACTTTTCCCAACTGGAAGGAATTCCAGATAACCGCGTGGGATGTTCCCATTCCTTAAGAACCACCCTCTCAAAGTGGTGTTGTCTGGGAAAAAAACGCGGCTGAGGCTCCTTAAACAACTGACCCTTTGGCAGGGCGGCCGCCTCAGGTGGATCTAAACTCAAAATTTTAAACATTTGAGCCAGAATGGAGGGGGTGTCAAAAACAACCCCCTCTGACCAATCGCCAATCACATCAGCCACAAGCTGACCTGAAGGCTCATCTGACTCCGATGGGAATTCATCCTCGTCCGGGGATCCATCGGACCATTCCATAGGTTCACATAGCTCGTCCTGTGGAGCCGAAGGTACCGGAGTCAGGTGCCTCCGTTTTGCAGCGGCCTTTAACTCTGCTTTAACGGGCACTACTTTCCGGGGGCTGGGCTGTGCCGCCGCCTCGGAATGCGAATCCCCACTTTTGACAGTGTCATGCGGGGTCCGGAACAGGGAGGGAGAGGTAGGAGATGATGAAGGATGTGATGGGCCCGCAGCCGAAGCAACGGACTGGCGCGCAATAGTCTGTTTTGCACAAGGGATGCAAATAAAGACATCATCAGCTGGGAGTGGAACCCCACAACCTACGCACCCCCCGAACGGCTCAGCAGAACCGTTTCCGGAATTTACGGAAGCCTCCATATGGTGATTTATGGTATTCGCAATACTTGGGACTTTTAAGGCATAAGCCAACCCAGGATGCCCCTTTATTAGTAATGTCCCGGAAGGGAGGATTTTTTTTTTTTTTTTTTAAGTTAAGGTCCCCTTTAATAAACTATATATATATATCAGTATATAGTATATATATATATAAATGTATTAATAGATATCCCAATAAATAGCCAGGCAACAAAGAGCCGGAGGGCCACCATAAGCAGGGATCCCGGGATCTGTAAGGAAAAAGAAACCCCAATCAGATCCTCACATGTGTATAAGAATCATATAGGCATGGCACCAAAGTGCCTTAAAATATGAGCAAAATCATACCCCCTTAATAAAATGTGACTCCCCAACATATCCAACTACAAAAAGATATGCACTCCCCATTTAACGGCCCCAACGGGTGGGGCCGCTTACCTGGCCCAGCGAAGGCAGCAGCCGGAGAGCAGGACTGCAGCCAGCAGCCACAGCACAGAAAACAAAGTGCGGCCGCGCGCCCACGTGACCTCCTCCCTTTGAAGGGAAGTAAACGCTGGGCCCGCCGCAAAACGCCACATGACGTCGGCGCCGCGCCCCCGATGCCGCGTCACCAGGACCCGCCCCCCTACGCCAATCAGTACAGCCATTCAGCTGAAGATTACTCCAGATGGGCCACTACACGTGCGCCCAGGCAGCGGAGGGGGGAGGAAAATAATAAAGATCGCATAGCGCAGCCTAAAAGAGCACATGCAAAAGCCAGCGGGGAAGGGGGGAGGGGGCAGGGGGCCACTAAAGCAAAAGTCTGCTAAAAAGCGGCCAGCCACCTACCCAGTGCAGTCTGCCATTCAAGCAGACCTAAACCGAATGTATACACATGCTGAATAACACTGAATGCATAACATGAACACACACACATGTTGAAAAAGTGATACAAGTGAAACACACATACTTAAAGCACACCCTCACACCCCCCCCCCCCCATAGTGAAGGGAGAAGGGACCGTAACGGGAGAGAAAGGGGCTACGGGGACCCTCGGGACAGGGGCATCCCATTTCCGGATCACCATGCCGGATAGCCGCATTGCCCCACGCATGAGGTTGAGCAGTAGGAGATAAGCTCCTAGGCACTTAAAGTGCCATCTGCCATTTGCCCGGTGAGCAGCCTAGGCTGGGAGGCTTCCATTCCACCATAAAGGTATACAAACTCAAACCGGGCAGAAATAGACCAAAAGGGGGGTGGCGGGGTAAGAATACCCCGGCCTACCTGTAAGCAGGAGACTTCCATCTTCTGACTTGTCAGCAAGCAGAGAGAAAAATACTGGTGATCGGAGGGAGGTACCAGGTATATATAGGCCGGAAGGGGGCTCGTTACAAGACTTCCTCTCTGCACTACGTCACCTGGCGGTGGATTAACCCATTAAGTGATGAATATTTAGAAGTATCCACATGTAGAATTGGTATTATACGTATACAGTACGTCCTGCTCCAAATCTAATACTTACAGTTGGGATATACTCCGCCAGATGGCGCTGGACTGCAGAGACATTCGAAAATAGGTTCCTCCCGGCCCCTCAAATACCCGGGGACCTCCCACAAATCCCCAGCATTGAAAAGCAGTTAATGAGAAGCCGGGAGAATTAAACAATCCAAACTATCAACTATAACTATGATAACAATCACCATACAGGGGTTGGAGCAGGACGTACTGTATACTCATAATACCAATTCTACAGGTGAGTAATCACAGAATTGTATTATTCTTAGTATACAGTACACCCTGCTCCAAATATAATACTTACACGTGGGACATCCAATAGCAGTGTCCATAAGTAGGGTGGGATCCCCAAGAAAAAGTAGCAGCAGACAGTTTAAACCACTGCCGCCTGCAGAACTTTGCGGCCAAAAGCAACATCAGCTGAGGCCCGAACATCAACCTTGTAAAACTTTGAAAAGGTATCAACAGAAGACCAAGTAGCGGCCTTGCAAACTTGTTCAACAGAAGCCTGGTGCTGAAAAGCCCAAGAGGCACCAATAGCACGAGTGGAATGAGCAGTAAGGCGAAAGGGAGGATTCTTCCCCTTAGCAGAGTAGGCCTGAATCACAGCCTGACAAATCCACTTGCTGATAGTAGACTTGGCAGGAGCCAAATCCTTCCTAGGACCAGACGGGACCACAAAAGGAGCATCAGTTTTCCTGAAAGGTGCAGTAGCCACCAGATAGCACTTCAGACACCTAACCACATCCAAAGAGTGCAAAACCCTCTCCTTAGCATTGCTAGGATTAGAGCACAAAGAAGGAAGGACAATATCCTGATTCAAATGAAAGGCAGACACTACCTTAGGCAGAAAGTCAGGTTTGAAACGAAACACCACCTTGTCCTGGTGTCTCTCATAGTAGGGGGGCTGAATGGAAAGCGCCGCCAATTCAGACACACGCCTGACAGAGGTGATAGCCACCAGAAATACAACCTTGAGCGTAAGAATGGCCAAGGCAGCATCCTGCACAGGTTCAAAGGGAGCACCCTGCAAGGCTGACAGAACCAAGTTCAGATCCCAAACAGGCACCATAGGCTTACGTGGGGGGCGCACATGAGTGACCCCCTGGAAAAAAGTCCTGATCAGAGGGTGCTGAGCAAAGGACTTCTGGAAGAAAATAGCCAGGGCAGAAACCTGACCCTTCAGAGTACTGAGCTGGAGTCCCATCTCCAACCCAAGCTGCAGGAACTCCAGAATCCTGGGAATAGAGAAGACACGACAGGGAAGAGACTGAGACTCACACCAGTCAATGTAGGCACGCCAAACCCTGTAATAAATGGAAGAGGAAGACTTCTTCCTAGTTTTAATAAAAGTATCCACAACCAAGGAAGACAGCCCCTTCTCCATCAAGATGGAGGTTTCAGCGGCCAAGCCGTCAAAGCCAGAGTTTTTAAATTGGGATGGCGTAGTGAGCCCTGAGTGAGCAGATCTGGCACCAAGGGCAGAGCGTACTGATCTACTGCCAGCTGTACCACATCTACGAACCACACTCTTCTTGGCCACCTGGGGGCCACCAGAATTGCTGGCACCCCTTCCAGAGCAATCTTGCGCAGAACCCTGCCCAGCAGGGGTATTGGAGGGAAGACATACAGGACATACATACAGGAAAGTCTTGCCATGACATTGCTAGCGCATCCGAGGTCAAGGCCAGAGGCTCCTGGGACAGAGAGACAAAAGCTGGGAGCTTGTGATTGTGGCGGGACGCAAACAGATCCACATCTGGTTTGCCCCAACGGTGACACAGGGATTGAAACACCCTGCTGCATAGGGACCATTCTCCCTGGCGAGAGGTCCCCCTGCTCAGAGAGTCCGCCAGGCGATTTTCCACCCCCGGGATGTACACAGCTGATATGCAGGGGATATTGGCCTCTGCCCAAGTCAGGATTAGAGACGCTTCCTGGAGGGCCCCCTTGCTCCAGGTCCCTGATGATTGATGTAGGCAACTGCCGTCTGGAAGACCCCCTTGCTCCGGGTCCCTGATGATTGATGTAGGCAACTGCCGTCTGGTTGTCCGAGCGCACCTGAACAGGCAGGCACCCCAAAGGTGAGTAGTCAAGTGAGCCAGAAGTAACCTGATCGCCCGTAGTTCCAAGACATTGATAGGAGTGTGGGCCTCCTGAGGAACCCACCTCCCCTGGAACTGCAGAGACTTCCAGAAACCCCCCAAACCATCCGTAGTGACCGTCTCCCAGGGAGGGGTAAGAAGGATCTGCCCCCCAACAGGTTCCTCGAAACCATCCACCACAAGAGGGACTTCCTGACCCGAGGGGAGAGCACACAGACCCCGTCCAGAGACGCTGGGTCAATGTCCCATACTGACAATAGGTGAAGTTGCATAGGCCTCAAGTGGAACTGAGCATAAGGGACCGCTTCGAAGCATGCCACCATCAGGCCCACCAGCTGCATCCCCTGCCTGATGGAGGGATGAGGACAAGCTAGGAGGGACTGAGCCTGTGCAATCAGACTGTCCACTTTCTGTCGAGGAAGGGAGATCCTTGCCTGAACTGTATCCAGATTCATTCCTAGGAATGAAGTTACCAAGGAAGGGGACAGTGAGGACTTGGGGTGGTTGATCACCCATCCAAATGACTCCAGAGTGGACACCACCAGCTGAGTATCCAACTCTGCCTGATATAGAGACTGGGAAGTGATGAGAATGTCGTCCAGTTAGGGAAGCCCGCAGACGCCTTGACATCTGAGCAGAGACATCACGCCAGCCAGCACCTTGGTGAACACCCTGGGAGCTGAAGTGAGGCCAAAGGGCAAGGCCACAAACTGGTAGTGTTGATCCATCAGAGAGAACCTGAGGAACCTTTGATGACCTGGGAACACAGGAATATGAAGGTAAGCATCTTTGATGTCCACAGAAGTCATGAAATCCCCTTGGCGCAGGGAACTGATGGCAGAGCACAGTTTCCATGCGAAAGCGCCTGCCCCTGACAAACTTCAGTCCAGGATGGGCCTGACTGAACCATCTTTTTTGGGTACTGTGAATAGGTTGGAATAAAAGCCCTTGCCCTTTTCTCTTAAGGGGACCTGGCAGATGACCCCCAGCTCCAGGAGGCCTTGCACTGCTTGCACTAGCTCCTGAGCTGACACAGGGTCCTGAGGAATCCGGGATCTGATGAATCTTGGAGGGGGATAGGCCGCAAACTCTAACTTGTAACCGGAGGACACTACCTCCTGAATCCACCGGTCTGAGACATGAAGCCTCCAGACGTGAGCGAAATGCTGCAGCCGTCCCCCCACCCGGATGGGTGAGGGCGCCCCATCATGCCTGAGGGGGCTTGGGAGAGGATTTAGCTTTGGGACCCCAGGAGGAGCCAGGACATCCACATCCTCTGCCCGTACCCCAGAAATCTCCCTGGGCCCCAGGAAAGGAAGCCCCCCTCCCCTGTCTGGCACCACGGTAAGGGGAGGAGACGGAACCCTGACCCCGAAAGGGCCGAGATTGCCGCCTGCGCTGGGGTAACCTGCCTCCCTTAGCAAAAAGGTCCAGGCGGTCCCCAAACAGGCGCAGTCCTTTAAAGGGAAAACCAGTGAGGGCCTTCTTGGCAGCGTTGTCAGCAGCCCACTGGCGCAGCCAAACCGAGCAGCGTATAGCCACCACGAGGGCAGAAGTTCTGGCACACATTCTGATGGTGTCATCCAATGCTGAAAGGGCAAAATTTACAAAAACATCACAACTGGAGAGTGCATTGAACACCTCACAAGGCAAATCATCAGGGGCACTATCAAGCATATTTCTGATAAGGGTTCTAGTGGCCACAGCAGTAATGGCAGAGGCACAGACCGGCCGCAGCGCTGTCCCCGCACATGCAAAGGCGTGGGATGCCAGCTGGTCAATGCGCCGGTCCTCAGCATCCCGCAGGGTAGTGGAGTCAGGGGAATGCATGACAGAGGTGTTAGATAGCCCTAGGATCGGGGCATCCACCTCGGGCGGGGGGGGGGATGACCAACATTTAACCACCTCAGCAGGAAAGGAATACTTCCTATCCCAACTTTTTGGAACCCCGAGAAGTTTACTGGGGCGCTCCCATTCCTTGAGCACAAGGTTATGGAAATGTGCCTGCTCGGGAAATTCCAAACGTGATTTTGCTGTATGGAAAAGCTCCCCTCTTTGCCTGGGAGCCGCAACAGGGAGAGATGGACAGAACCTCAAAAATCTGGGTCATTAATCTGTCAGTGTCATCCGGGGCCCAGGGGTCAGAGCCAGAATCGTCATGACCCCTTGGTCTCTCATCAGATGAGCCTGAATCAGAAAACAGCTCCCCTTCATCAGACGGGGTATAGCCACAAAGATTCCAAAACTCCTCAGTTCCCATAGGGAAAACAGTGTCATTAGGCGTCAAGTGCCGCTTCTTAGCAGGGGCCTTACGCGCTAAGGACTTAGCAATCAACTGCTCAACAGTAGCCAGTCTAGAAGACACATCAGGCTGAGAATCCCCACTTGTATGCAACTCAGTAGGAGTGAGATTTAAGCTTGGGGGAGTAGGCGAAGCAAAACAAGGTGCAGCCACTGGTAGACCAGATTGCCATGCAAGCACCTGCTCAGCACAGGTTACACAGACCCTCGCCTTGTCAGCGTCAGCATGAGGCTGCCCACACGCTACACACAGCCGGTCTTGTCCCGAAGAGACCCCGGTCACATTATCCTGGGATGCCTCCATACGGTGATTATAGCGGCGCTATACGCCGATAGGGAATAACGCTATATAGCAACCCCGGATGCCCCAATAACCCGCTAGGGAAGTGTGAGTATTAACAAGGCCTACAAGTTATATACTAATACAGGGCCAGGAGAAGCCAAATGGGTTCGCCCCGCCTGAAAGACATAAGCATACAAGACCGTAAGCACACAGTAACAAAAGTGAAAAAAATAAAGCCGCCCGCGAGGGCACTTACAGGCCGCGGTAGGTAGGGGTCCGTCGCGCATGGGCCAACCAAGCAGGTTAAAGATGGCGTCGGTATACCTCGAGGGGCGGGCCGGCATCAGCGATGACGCGGAGCGCGGCATAGACGGGCCCCGCCCCCCGAAGAGCGCGAAGCCAGGACGTGCAAGCAGCCAATGACGGCGCACCAGCGTCTGAGGTAATGCCGTCGCCAAGCGCAGAACAAAGTCAGTGTGTAGCGGCGGCAATTTTAAAAAGACAGTAAAGGCAAGTCAGCGCGGCGGCTGACACAAGACTAAACAGAATAGAAATGGAGTGTAAAACACAGAACGCATAGCATACACATTTACACACACACCCCTATTTTCCCCCGAAGGCTACAAGGAGAATGAGGGAGGACAGCGGCCACTTAAACAGGGCCCACCGATGGGCAGGGGCACTAGTGCGGGAGGGGCATCCCATAGAGGCTCACCATAAGCCTGAACCGTCTACCCTTTGGTGGGGGATTGAGGTGGAGCAGCGCTCCTAAGCACCTAACAGCGGTGCTGCCTACCTTCACCCGACCAGCGCAGCCAAGGCTGGGAGGCATATTACTAGTGGAACGGGTGGGAACAGTCCTACAGGGCCGCAGGCTAATAGCCCCGCTCACCTGCGAGTCGAGAGCCATTTCTCGTCCTTCGCAGCCAGACTGCAGAGAAATTCTGGGGATTTGTGGGAGGTCCCCGGATATTTGAGGGTCCGGGAGGAGCCTATTTTCTCTTTTTGTCTCTGCAGTCCAGCGCCATCTGGCAGAGTATATCCCACGTGTAAGTATTATATTTGGAGCAGGACGTACTGTATACTAAGAATAAATGGACAAGGCCAAGACATGGCACTTAAAGTGGACCAACACCCAGGATTTTGACTATCCTGGGTCTTGGTCCACTTCGGTGGGGCACCCCCGATCAGGGTGCCCCGCTGTGTGAAACCCCCCCCCCCGAACCCCCCGATAAACTCACCTCTCCCCGCGCCGACGGACAAGCCGCAGACAAGCGGCTCCTCCGCCGCCGCCTCCGGCGCGTCACTCTTGACGCGCGCGTGCCCGCGCCGGCCATTCACAGACGGCCGGCGCGGGCGCGCGCGCGTCTAGAGGGGAAGATAAGGTAAGGAGTTTGGGGGGGTTTCCCCGCGGGAGATCGGGATGTCCCGCGGGGAGGGAGGTGATCGGCCCGGGAATCTTATAGATTCCCAGGCCGATCACCCGTGGGTGTTGGTCCACTTTAAGAGTGCTGGACTGTCAGTCAGCATCCAGGGCCTGCCAAAATTTTGGGTTTCGAAAACCTCCTACAGAAATAGCCTCTAACTTCGCCCCAAGACATGAAGGCCCTCCAAATCCTAGTCTCATGCTCGAACCAAGGCCTGAATTATCGCGGCGAACAAACCCCTCTCTTACAATATGCTGGTGCAGCATATGCACCAGCCAAGCCACTAAATCCAGCACTGGAGGGTGTCGGTTGGGGAGACGCCACAGGGGCCCCACTGGCCCTTCTGGGTCAGGGTGGGGTAATCAGGGTGGTGGGAATCTGCTCGCAGATGACCTTCTTTAACACGGGACCCAGAAGTGACAGTGGCAGAAATGCGTAAAACAGGCTGTTACCGACCAGTGAATGGCCAGCGGGTCAACAGCCCACATACCTCTGGACCTTCCGATTGTGCAGATATGAAGAGCACTCCCCACCGGTTGCAGAGGGCTTGAAACATGTCCTGGTAAAAGGGATTATCCCCTCCTGGTCCGCCGTCTCCCTGCTCAAATGATCGGCCTGCAGATTCTTCAACCCTGGCGTGTGAACAGCCGAGATGCACGGAATGTAAAGTTCTGTCCACCTCATGTCGCGACTCACTTCCTGGAATGCCTTCCAGCTCCTGGTACCCCCCTGATGAGCTATGTAGGCCACAGCCATGGAATTGTCCAACTTTACCCTGACTGGAAGGCCAGGAGCTGGGCAGACCAATGCCCGAGAACCATCAGAATCACACATTGATTGGAAGACTGCGTTCCCGCTGGTCCCAGAGTCCCTGAGCCATCTGGTTGTCCAGAACGCCTACCCCAAACCTTCAGACTGGTGTTTAAGGTCAGGATATCCTACTGGACTGACAGGAAGGACCGACCCCACTGCCAGCGACTGCTGGTGCAGCCACTAATGCAGGGATCGCTGGGCATAATCCGTCAAGAGGAAGCAACGGCCCATGTCTGCACAGGCCTGTGTCACTTCAATAGGAGCAGCATTTGTAGAGGCCTGGAGTGGAACTGGGCATACGGGACTGCCTCGATGGTCAAGTATCCAATGTCATACCTAGATAAGTTGCCGCCATGGAGGGAACCACCTGGGACTTTGGTAGTTGATCATCCACCCAAAAAAGTCCAGCGTGGACAGGACTGTCCGAACATCCTGCAGAGCCTCTGCCAGAGATGGGGCTTGTCCTCGGGAGTGCCATTACCACCAGCAAGACCTTCGTGAACACTCGCGGGGCAGTGGACAGTCTAAATGGCAATGCCACAATTGGAAAGGTCGGCCACCTACTGCAAAGCGCAGGTATTGTTGGTGACCAGGGAAGATCGGTGCATGCAGATAAGCATCCTTTATGTCCACCATGGCCAGAAAATCACCCTGTTGCAGCGACGTCTCAACTGACCTTGGAGATTTCGTGCGAAACCTCCGCACATGAGCCTATCCACAAGCCTGGGAAAAATCTGCCTGACCCTCTGGTGCTTGTAGGGATCACCCTGCTTTAGCTGCCACTTCGGTTGAGGAGAAGAGAGGTGCCTGAATAAGCTCCATAATCTGATCCATCGGGTCCTCCGGAGTGTTTTCTGGCACATGTGCAGCCTCCGGCTCCTCTCACTGCTGGACGATAATTCCCCCTTGACCGTCCGGAACTAGATTCTGAACTTTTAAATAGGTCCTCGACATATCAGCTAGAATCCTCCAAGGACTCCATCTGAATATGCCTACGCTTGGCTGTAGCCTTGCCATCTGGGTGGAAGCAGACAGATTTGGGATGCCCCTACTGACAAAGGACGCTAATCATGCTCTCACCGAGCCACCTAGCCCACCATGTTCGAAGGAGGAACCCCAACTGTGGGCTGACCCTGGGACAAGGATGGCCCTGACAGTCCCCCCCGAGGGGGTATCCTGCTCCAATGAGTCTGTGCCTAAAGCCACAGGGGAAACTGGAGATCCGACTGAGGTGTGGAACCTGCCAGCTGCATAAGGCGGTGCAGGACAGTAGTGTCCCTAGCTCACAGGGGTCCCTTGCCCAAGGTCAGGCACGCTTGGAACATGGGACACGAACCACCTCTTGGTAAAATGGCTGCTTTAACTGCTAAGTAATATGGTTGAACTTATGGTCCCCACACACTTCTGCCTGTCGACCACTGGTCAAACTTGCCCGCACTACCGGAAAAGCAAGGATGCTTCCAGACCCCCATCCTGCAAAGTTAAAAGGCTTTGCCTTACCTAACCAGGGAAACCATGGGCAGCAGCTGCGATGGAACCAACCCTCAGCCCAATCTCGACCTGTAGCAGGGACCTCAGGCACCACCAAAGATGGAGGTGCCTCATGCTGTTAGTGAGAAAGAGGGTGGGGCCATGGATCTAGAAAATGTGGTAGTCCCGCCCTTTCTCCCGCCCTCCACTGTCAGGCCAAATCGTCCGAAGTTGCCCCCAATCCCCAGGGCCGCACGGCCCTCCCTCTTCCCGAATCTGCCAATAGACAGACCACATGGGCGGTGGCCACAGCCCCGCAGCGAGGGCGCGCCCCCCCCCCCCCCCCCCCCCCCGAAATGCTGGCACTGAACTTTAAATGAGCTCTGACCAGCATGTCTGCCTCTCTGGGTGTCATGGAATGTAGTAAACACAAACATACACACTGACCCATGGGAGCCCAGCCACCTAGATCAGGCCCACCCCCCAGCAGCCACAGGGAAGGCAGACAGGGGCCAGGGTGGGTGAAAACCCAGGGGGGTAGATGGAATGGGGGCTCAGTGGGAGGCACACAGCAGGGCCAACGATCAGTTACCCTGCTGGCAGCGGGTTCCTGATCCTCGGGGCTTAGACGAGCCCGCAGAGCTTACGTGGGCCCATGCGCGCTCTCCTCACTTGCACAATCCCATGGTATTGACTTGGAAACCGACTTCAGGCATGTAGCTGGGCTCCCCGGGAACGCTGCAGCTGGTGAGGGGCTGGGAGTCAAAGCCTCTGCTCCTGGTCAGCATTGCACTACAAACAATCCAGCCATCTTCACAGTCCCTTGCGACTGCAAGAAAAGAACTAAGGATATCTTGTCTCAACCTGCCTTATATAGGCCCGGAGGTGCTAGTTTTTTTTCTATGCAGTTCCCACGTACGGCTGAGATTAACCCACGCATTGCTACAAGTGGTGCCCCGGAATGGAAGAGATGAGAAATAGAGGGTGGGTATGTTGCTCTCACCTCCAGCACCAGCTGGGGTGAGAGCGAATAGAGGGAGATTGGGGCAGGAGGGGTGAACAACGTGTGCGGAAGGGGGGGGGGGGGGGATGGGCAGTAGCGGCAGGCAGATTGCAAGCACCCTCCCTGTGTCTTACTGTTCTGAGTGATGCTGGGCCAGGCTGTGTCGCTATTCTCCGCTCTCTGCATATCCCGCATGTCACACTAGAAGCGGGACAGATAGTGGGGAGAGTGGCAACGGCATCACATGCTGTAAGACACAGGGTGGTGTCATTTGACATGCCCCCCTCTACTTTCCTCCTCCCCCCCCCCCCCCGTGGCACCCATTGCTCACCCTTTCCCCCACTGGCTGCCACCCGCCACACATCCCTATTGCAGCCCTCCTCTCTGGACGCTCTCTCCACCAGCAACGGCCCCCCTCTCCCAGCAGGCTTGGGGGCCATTTAAGATGATGAATGGAGTCAAGGAGGGAGAGGGGCGGGCTATTTTAGTAAAAATTGGGAAATTTATATCGTCACCTTCCATCCCCAGCCCTGTGCCCCAAAACAGCCTGTGTTTCTATTTTTTACCTGGGCTGGGGATAGAAGGTGACATATACTTCCCTATGAATATATGTGCACTTTAATTACATGATTAGGCTTATTAATACGTAAGAAGGCTCATAATTAGACATACAAAATGGCTTTGTTCTCTGCGCGACCCCTTTGTTTATTAGAATTTCATAGAAGGGGATAAAATATTATTCGACTTTGCACATGTAAACAGTTATCTTTTTAACTCATTATTAACATTAACTCGTATCCTGTAAAGAGATAGGGTGCTTTCCATCACAAAGACATTATTTGGGCCATTTTCTAGCAAGTTCTAGAGAAAGACTTTTCTCACTGGTGTGCGGCGATAGATTTGGTGAACCCTTCTTGATAACATGGCAGGACGCCATATAGATCTGCCCGCCACAAAGCTGATCAGCGAAGCTAATTCACCTCTTTGTAGTTGTGTACCAGGTATGATGAATCATTGCTAGCGCTGTGGTGATAAGTGCCGGCGTTGTGGCGATACTTCATGATGAGAGTCCCAGCATAATGGATATTTATAGATTATTGATAAAGTTAGTACTCTCTTGCTAATTATATTGGAATTACAGAATAATGCTTTGTGATGTATTATAAATCGCATTGTTGCTTATTGTATTATATTGGCACATTTGACCTTTGCCAAACCAAATGTAAAAGTAAAATCACCCAGTATCTGCTATTTAATTAAAGTGATATTTAAAAGGAAAAGACAATTATTACACCATTGAGTCAGGCTACATTTGGCTCTGCTTTTCAATTGAAGAAGTAATGGCAGAGATAGAGGTTTACAGGTTCATCTTAGGATTTCCCCTATGTAAAAAGTGCTCTTGACTCTGTAAAGCTGCATAATAATCAGCATCATAGGTGTGGTCTGCCTGAAATCCTGCTTCAAACATAGGCATTTGCTACTCCCTTGCTGTGCTTCTTCCTTCTCTCAACATTGGATGCCTAGACGCGTATTTGCATGCACTTCCACAGGTACATACACGCACTCTCACTGGCACATGCTCTCAACCGGGGCGTGCATTAACAGATGCTTGTGCGCCCACCCAGGCGCATTCATGCACTCCCACTGCTCCAGCGGCTGCCATCCAACGGCTCCAATAGCTCCGGCGGTGGTGTGGGGAGGCCGCTTCGGGGCAACAGCAGCGAGTGGCAGCCACCGGCATCTTCGGGGATTTGCTGCTGACCTGAGGTGAAGGCTGGAGTACAGGGTGGCAGGCTGGTGATTGCTGGCAGTGTGATCAAAGTGTGGTGTGAGTGGTGCACGTTCACAGCAAGGGAGAGGAGGGCAGTGTTTCAGACGTCTGGGAGGGAGTGAGGAGATTCCTGTCCTTGGTCCACTGAAGGTTGATTGATGACCAGATCAGTGGGGCAGGGATTGACAGCTTAATGAGGAAGCGATTTTTTTCACAAAGGAGGCAGACAGGAGAGGAAGCACAACGCTGGAGCCACTCGATGAAAGGTAAGCTACAGATGTTTATTTTTTAACTTTTGACTTGCCAAACACTTTGAGGCTAATTTCTCATTATTCTAGTAATTGTGCGATTTAATTGAGCCCTCATTATTAAATCAAGTTTCTAAAAAGCTGTATCTCGAACTTTAATTTTAATCAGTTACCATACATTTTGTTGGTGTAGTTGGCATGAAGCACAGAAACTTTGAAATTGGTGTGTATTTGAAGCAACGAAAAGTTGAAATGTCTATCTCTTTAGGGAAATGCATGATATATATATTGGAATGTGTCATAATCTTGTGCGTCCAGCTGGTAATGTACAGGCACAGGAGCGATTGCTTCTGCACATGTATAGTCAGTAAGTAATACTTAAACCGGACCTTCACCATGATTTAATGAAAAGCCCAAACTCTTAAAAAACGATTCCCCAGCATCTAAAATTAATATATTTTACATTTTTAGTCACTAACTTATTATTCTTTCCCCCACTGGGCTGCAACTCTGTTCAGGAATTTAGGATACGGGCGCCGCCATCTTGACTCAGAAGCATCACACTTACTGAGGAGAGGAGAGTGGGATAAGGTACAGGGGGGCAGGTTATAGCTGTGCTTTGCTCAGACAGAGCAGAGCTGGGGTCAGGGAAAGGTCAGCAATCCCAGAATGCAGAGCAGCACAGTCACTTCCTGTTTGCAGGCACTTCCTGTTTGCAGGCTGCCTGATAAAATGGCGGCTTCCATAAGCCGCCATCTTGGATGTTTAAAGGCTCATAACATGCAGTAGATGCAGTTAGGATGATTTTTAATGTGAGCAATCTGTATGTACAGTGTGGGGGAAACATATAAGATAGACTCTTATTCAGAGTGAAGGTCCGCTTTAAGAGACAGATGCACCTGTCAGCTGACATCAGTTTTCATATGCCTTGTCAGCTGACTTATCTACCATGTCAGCTGATTTATCCACCAATGACATTCACCGGCCTCGTCAGTTGATGCATCTGCCATGTCAGCTGACATTAACATCCAATCAATGCCCACCTAGGCATTTATAAGGAAATCCTGGACAACAAGATGGCCCCAGGAGATTCTCTCCAGTACAGACTGTGCCATTGTTGTATCTTTGATATTGTATTACCTTTGGATTTCCCGGTTTGACCTCCGCCCACTTATCATTTACACCTCTTGGATTAACCCTTTAGACTTCATTTTGGATTCCTGGTTTCAACCCTGCTCGCCTGCCAATCACCCCTTTTGGATTAACCTGTGGACTGCTCTATACAAGAGTTATACCAATTACATAGTTAGAAATAAAATATAATAATAATAGGAACCTCAGCATGACTAATGCTCCTCTTTTGAGAAGTGTAATTTCGGCCAAAAGGTCAAAATGGGTATTTTTCATGTAGTTATTGTTTAGATAATGGCATCTGTGGAAAAGGGCCATGTTTAGTAGTAGTTCTTAGAATTAATTGGTATAAATGACGTTACAACTACCAGGCGGTAAGTATCAATTTAGGGTTCTCCTCTGGTAAGGTTATAGAGTTATTACATTCAAATTAGGAGAGATTCCCTGGCAGTAAGCATGACCTTTTGAGTGAGTGAGTACCGGATGGTAAATATTTCCAGTTAACCAATTTAAAATGATTGTGAGTTTATATTGTCACCACTACTGGCAGTTTTTTTTTTTAATGGAGAGTTCAAGGAATGTTTTTAATGTTGTGCATTAATGATTTTGTATTTTTAGTTATGTGAACTGGATTTTGTTTTTTTTTAGAGGAGCAAGTGAAGGTTTTATGAGTGTATAGTGTGCCAAGATAAGAATTTCTTAATGAATGTCACGTTTATAGTGAATACTTGGTTTAACTAACTGGCTGCAGACTTGGCCCAGAATAATTAGAAGAATTTATAGCAAAGGTGTAGGGTAAGATATTTGGTTAATTGTGTAATAAATAAATGACTTTGACAATAAAGTGAATGAGCGTTCCAAATATTAACTGTGACCATGTTTCAATGTTTTGTGATACACATGTTCAACTGTGATTTTGAGCTTTAACATGAAATGTCTTTTTACAATTGTAGTGTTTTTTTTTTTTATATAAAAAATACAATTCTGTGATTCTGACCTGTAGAATCGTTTTCTCTTCTACATCCACTCCTGCTGAATTCATGCTGAATAACTATTTACATATATACAAGCTCCACCAGGACTAGGCATCTAAGGAGTAGATACAGTAACCCAGCAGAAGGGAGAGCCTAACGGCCTAGAGTGGACGTAGAAGAGAAAACAATTCTACAGTTGAGAATCACAAAATTGTATTATCTCTCCAAATCCACTCCATCTCTTGGAATGTGTCATAATCCTGTGCGTCCATCTGGTAATGTACAGGCACAGGGCAACAGGCACATGGGCAAAAAATGTTTTTTTTACAATTTGTAGTGTTTTCTTTCTTTAATAAAAAATAAAATTCTGTGATTCTCACCCGTAGAATCGTTTTCTCTTCTACATCCACTCCAGGCTGTCAGCTTCAGTCACGAACAGGTTAATTCCTGCTGAATTCCTGCTGAATAACTGTTTACATATATACAAGCTCCACCAGGACTAGGCATCTAAGGAGTAGATACAGTAACCCAGCAGAAGGGAGAGTCTGGCGGAGTCTGACATGGGGTCCCCCCTACCCGGCATAACCAGCCTGGGGACGAGCTATTCAGGGCTTATAGAACAGGGCTTGAGGGGGCCCTGCCAGCTACAAGCCTGCAAAGCCTAAAAGACCCGGGCTCTTCTGCCCCCCTATGCTTTAAGGGAGGGAGGTAATGGGGGGGCTGGGGGTTAATGGAAAGTCACCTACTAGCTGCAGGTGACATGCTAGCCCCCTAAGCCTTGTGAACTGGTATAGGAGTCTCATGGATCCCTTACCAGTTCACAAAGGACTAAATGTAAAAAAATAAAAAAAAAAAAAAACAGAAAAAAATAATATTTATATATTTTTTTTTTTTTAAACTTACCCCCATTCATCCCTGAGCACTGCTTCCCATGCTGATCACTTTGGCTCCTGCTCTCTTGTTGCTGCTGAAAGGCCTTTATACCTGCTGGGTGACAGAACATTGATCCCTTCCTCCCGGGGCATCCAGAATCAGGAGGCCTCGCTATGTGAAACCCCCCAGGTCGCCCATAAACTCACCTACTTTCCAATGGCGCATGCGCGAGCACGGGCCCCATCCCCTGCTATCCCTCTAGCAGGTTGCTTGCTCGCGCCAGGCATTTGTTAATGGCCGGGGTGGGCACGTTCCCTTTTAGAAGGTAGCGGGGGATGTGGGTGTCAATGCGTTCCAGACTGATTGGACGAGCGGTTGCGCATGCATTGTAGGACCGGGAAGATGTGAGTTTGTTTGGCCGACCTGGAGGGTTTCACATAAGGACCAAAACCCAGGATAGTCAAAATCCTTGGTTTTGGTCCACTTTAATAAAAAAAAAATTACATAGGGTTCCCCCTCCCCAGTGAAGGGGGGGAGCACATTTTTTGAGTTACAAACCCTTAAAAATCCACCAAAAAATTCCCCCCTACCCAGCATAACCAGCCCGGGGACCAGCTATGGGGGGGGGGGGGGGCTTGTAGAACAAGGGGAAAAGACCAGCCTTGGTGGCCCGCCTGCCCTGCAGGCTACAAATCTGCAAAGCTTAATGGCCCCAGACTCTTCTGCCCCACCCCCCAGCTTTGGGGAGGCAGGTATTTTGGGGGGCGGGGGTTAATGGCAAGTCACCCGCTAGCCGCAGGTGATTTGCCAGCCCTTGAGCCTTGTGAACTGGTATAGAGGTCTCATGGGTCCCTTACCAGTTCAAAAAAACAGTAAAAAAAAGAAAAAAAAAAAAAAAAAGACACACCAGAAAAAATGACATGTACTTATCTTTATTTTCTTTACTGACCTCCGATCCCACAAAGGGCAGGGCTAGCAGTGGGTGCCCCGGAAATGGAGAAGGGGGCTATTTCGGGCCCTCTCCTCACCACGGAAGACTCCGGGGGGCGATCGGGGGGCCCCCACAGTAAAGAGGAGACCAGGCAGGAGAGATTGTGGCCGCAGATGAGTAAATGTTTTTCTTTCTTTATTTTATTTTTTTACAGGCAGCAGCAGCTGAAGCTATTCCGTGCCCGCTCCTGAAGCCAGATGAGCCCCGGGGGAGGGGGGGAGGTTATATGCCCCCTGGGTGAGGAGAAGGCCTAACTAGATCGAGAAGGCCTAGCCAGGGGTCAGGTGATTCAGCTACGCAAGTCTCATGGAGCTTGCACTTAAAGGTAGGAGTGGCAGCTACGCGAGACTCATGTAGTGTCCACTTAAACCGGACCTTCAGCGTGATTTAATGAAAAGCCCAAACTCTTAAAAAACGGTTCCCCAGAATCTAAAATTAATATATTTTAAGTTTTTAGTCACTAACTTATTATTCTTTCCCCCACTGGGCTGCAACTCTGTTCAGGAATTTAGGATACGGGCGCCGCCATCTTGAATCAGAAGCATCACACTTACTGAGGAGAGGAGAGTGGGATAAGGTACAGGGGGGCAGGTTATAGCTGTGCTTTGCTCAGACAGAGCAGATCTGGGGTCAGGTAAAGGTCAGCAGTCCCAGAATGCAGAGCAGCACAGTCAGGAGGCACTTCCTGTTTGCAGGCTGCCTGATAAGATGGCGGCTTCCATAAGCCGCCATCTTGGATGTTTAAAGGCTCATAACATGCAGTAGATGCAGGTAGGATGATTTTTAATGTGGCCAATCTGTATGTACAGGGTGTGGGAAACATATAAGATAGACTCTTATTCAGAGTGAAGGTCCGCTTTAAAGGGTTATGAAGCATGTTATAATTGTTTAGATACGGCTTGGCTTACTGATAATGATAATTATGATAAACACATAACTGCCGCTGATATGTTATATTATGACTAGTGACACATTTGAAATCCCTAGGTGCATGATGAAGAAATTATTAAATGAACCTCTGATTGGGAGGCGGTCAGGGAATGATTTTCCCTGTTTCCCCATCCAAGCCCCAGGCAGCTGCTACTACATGGAGAGGCAGCAACCAAAGGAATGCTGCTTCTCCACCCGTTTTATTTCATGGGGGAAAAATCCCAGTAAATCAGTATTACACAACTGGCGGATGCAGCGGAAGGAAATCTAATCTTATAGATTCCTGGGCCGATCAAGCTGGGTTTCGGTCCACTTTAACTGATGCAATAGCATAGATGCAGCGGAGGGAAATCTAATCTTATAGATTCCTGGGCCGATAAAGCTGGGTTTTGGTCCACTTTAACTGATGCAATAGCATATGCACCGTCCTTTGGCAGCATCCCTGCAGCCTAGGATGTCTGCTGGCAGAACTGCACAAGGCAGAGGGAGCGGGGATGCCGTGTGGTGCGGTGACAAGACTTAATTGCCACAGGCAGACTGGGAACACGGGACGAGTAAGCTGTGGTCGAGACCTGCATGCATGGTTTCAGGAAGGTGTTTAGAGGGACACCAGGTGAGTGCATATATGCATAGGACAGGGGCTTACCTAGCCTTTTTTAGACTTTAAGGCCATGCAAAAAGGTTTTGATCTTCTTAGTTATAATTTTGATGTCACCATATGAGCAAATTCCCGGATTGAAAAAGAAATGAGACCGCATGGAAAATTCAACCTCTATATTGGCATCAAACTTCTGTCAAAAGATCTACCAAAAAAATTTTCAATGGGTACTTTTTAATTTGGTCTAAAACCTAGGATTTTCCTTCAACTGTGATTTGGTCCATTTTATAGGGGCATCACGGCCGGGGTTTGCCAGTTTTCTCCCCACACTCCCAAAGCACATGCACAGTATCTCTTCCAATCAGACACTACCATGCATATTCATATTATAGAAAGGCGGTGGATCACTAACCTGTGTAGGAGGCCTTGTTTTAAATAACTGCTTTTGAAGCTGATATATATGTTTCTTTGTGTCTTGTATCTCCTTATACAGCCGAGCAGATGGTGAACAGTTGTATTCCTCCTGTGAAGACTACAAAAAAAAAAAAATAATTGGTAATCATATAAAAATTGTTGGTGGGCTGATGCCTGGTCAAATCAAGAGACATACACATTTAAGAAAATATTACCTCCTCAGTACATGACCTTGGACATAAAAGGAGAAGTTTCAGTGATTTGCAAGCATTACTATGAAGGAAATATTCGTTGTTTTTACGAGTTTTGGCAGGAAGTTAAAATTATTACCATTTATTGCCCATTTAAATTATTTATTTATTGCCATTTAAAATAGTATAGAGGTCCATGAGACCCATTTAACAATTAACTAAGTGTTAGAGAAGATAAACCAGACAAAAAAACTCACCACGAAAAAATCACCACAAACGTTTTAAATAAACGAAATAAAAACTTTACTGTTCAGAAAATTCCCTCCCTCTACCCAGTGACAAAGGTAATATTAGAGCTAAACAAAAACACTTTTTGGTTGCTTAACCCTTCTAACGGCAGTCACGTAAAATGTACGTGCCTAGGTTTCCCCCCTGCTAGCAGCCCACAAAAAAAAAAAAAAAGAAAACTCACCTGACCCCTCAGTTTATCTGGCCAGGTCTCCTCTTCACCCGGTAGGCCTCCCCCCCCCCCCCCCCCCCATTTTGCCGCCAATAGCTGTTAAAAAAAAAAAAAAAAAAAATGTACTAACCTACTCCTGCCTCACCACCCCCCACCTCCAGTGATCACCTCATCTGTCAGAGATCGGCAAGGGACAGTGAAGATGGCGATCAGAGGCGAGTAAAGAAAAAAATGTTTCTTGAAATAAATATAATTTTTGGTGTGGTGGCAACCAAAAAAACCATGAGACCCCTATACCAGTTCACAAGGCGTGGGGTCTGGCAAGTCACCTGCAGCTAGCGGTTGACTTGCCATTAACCCACGGCCTCCCCATTACCTGCCTCCTGCTTGGGCTTGTAGCCTTGCAAGGCCAGGGGCCATCGAAGCTGTCCCTTGCGCCTTGTTCTACAAGCACTGCATAGCTGGTCCCTGGGGCTGGTTATACTGGGTAGGGGGACCCCACGCCATTTTTGGGGGAGAAATTTAAGGGTTTTTAACTTAAAAATACAATTCTGTTATTACTCACCTGTAGAATTGGCATTATACATATACAGCACGTCCTGTTCCAGAATAATCCTGGGTTATACATCCACAAGATGGAGCTAGACTGCAGAGACAGAAAAGTGGCTCCTCCCGGCTCCTTATATACCAGGGACCTCCCACAAATTCCCCAGTATTGAAAAGCAGTTAACAAGAAGCCAGGAGAACTATAACCAGAACCCTTAGCAGAGTAGGCCTGAATCACAGCCTGGCGAATCCACTTGCTGATAGTGGACTTAGCCGGAGCCAAACCCTTCTTAGGCCCAGAAGGGAAAACAAAAATACAGTTTTGGGAGTACTCACCTTTAAAACGGGTATTATGAGTGTTCCATACACTCCACTTCCTTCTTCATGACATCTCGGAATCTCCAGTAGAGGGCGAACATCTGCAGAGATAAATATGCAAAAAAGAAAGCCCCTCCCGGTCCATATATACCTGGAACCTCCCACCAATTCCCCAGTTTATAAAAGCAGTAAAGGGACCTGGAAGAACCAAATATAACCGTAACAATCAAAACCAATGGTTCACCATATAAAAGCCCCAGAATACCTGAAAAAAACAAGGGTGCGGCGAAGTGGAGTGCATGGCACACTCATAATACCCATTTTAAAGGTGAGTACTCACAAAGCGGTATTATTCTAAGTGTGCCATACACTCCACTTCCTTCTTTGTGACATCTGGGACATCCAATAGCAGTGTCCATATTGGGTGGGAACCAGAAACAGTAAAGAACTCAAACCACTGCAGCTTGCAGAACCTTGCGGCCAAAAACAGCATCCGCTGAAGCCTGCACATCAACCTTGTAAAACTTGGAAAAGGTATGAACGGAAGACCAAGTAGCAGCCTTACAAACTTGCTCAACAGAAACCTGGTGCTGAAAAGCCCAGGATGCACCAACAGCACGAGTAGAGTGCGCAGTGACCCTAAAAGGGGGAGTCCTCCCCTTAGCAGAATAAGCCCCAACAATGGCCTGACAAATCCATTTGCTAATCGTAGATTTAGCAGGCGCCAAACCTTTCCTGGGCCCACAGGGCACCACGAAAAAAGCGTCCGTCTTGCGGAAGGAAGAAGTAGTCACCAAATAGTACTTCACACAGCGAACAACATCCAAATTGTGCAAAACCCTCTCCTTGTCATTGTTAGGCTTAGGACACAAGGAAGGGAGAACAATGTCATGATTGAGGTGGAAAGCAAAAACCACCTTAGGAAGAAAATCCGGCTTAAAACGAAAAACCACCTTGTCCTGGTGTCTCTCAAAGCAAGGGGCCTGAATCGACAGGGCCGCCAACTCAGAGACCCGCCGAACAGAGGTAATAGCCACCAAGAAGGCAACCTTGTGAGTGAGAACCGAAAGAGCAATATCCTGTAGCGGCTCAAAAGGAGGACCCTGCAGAGCCGAAAGAACCAAATTCAAATCCCAAACAGGTACTACAGCCTTCCGAGGGGGCTGCACATGCGCCACCCCTTGGAAAAAGGTCTTAACCAGCGGATGTAAAGCAAAAGACCTCTGGAAGAAAACCAACAGAGCAGAAACCTGTCCTTTCAAAGTACTAAGCTGGAACCCAAGATCCAGATTATGCTGAAGAAACTCCAAAATCCTGGGTATAGAAAAAACCCTGCAAGGCAAGGCCCTAGCCTCACACCAATCAATATAGGACCTTCAAGTCCTATAGTAAATGCCCGAAGAGGACCGCTTCCTAGCCCTAATCAGGGTCTGAACAACAGCCTCAGACAAACCTTCCTCTTTCAAGATGAAGGTTTCAGCAGCCAAGCCGTCAAAGCCAGCATTTGTAAATTGGTAAAGTAGATGACCCTGAGATAGCAGGTCCGGCAGCAAGGGAAGCCGGTACTGGTCTATGGCCATCCTTACAACGTCTGCGTACCAAACCCTTCTTGGCCACCTTGGAGCCACCAGAACCGCTGGTGCCCCTTCTAGAACCAGTTTGCAAACTACCTTGCCCAGCATGGAAACAGGTACAGAAAACTCAGGTCCTTACAAGCCAGTGACAAGGCATCCACTGTGATTGTGCCTCGAGGCAAAGAGATCCACCTCCGGAGTCCCCCACTTACTCGGGGTTGAGAGACCACTCTCCGTGGCGAGAGGATCCCCTGCTCAGGGGTATTCTCCACTCCCGGAATGTAGACTGCCGAAAGGCAAGGAACATTGCTCTCCGCCCAGTGCAGGATCAGAGAGACTTCCCTGAGGGCACTCCTGCTGCGAGTCCCTCCTTGGTGATTTATGTAAGCCACTGCCGTTCGGTTGTCCGAACGCACCTGAACCGGAAGACCCCGTAACTGTGTGGTCAGCCGAGCCAGAACCAGTCGAATGGCTCTGAGCTCCAATACATTGATGGGGGTGTGAGCCTCCTGAGGACCCCACACCCCGCTGAACTGACGACTCTTCCAATAACCTCCCCAGCCCGACAGGCTTGCATCCGTGGTAACCGTCTCCCAACAAAGGACCAGAAAGGATCTGCCCTTCACCAGATAGCTCGAGTCCAGCCACCACCGAAAGGAGTGCTGAACCCTGGGAGACATCTTGAAAGGTTGATCCAATGACTGTGGGCTCCTGTCCCAATACGTCAATAGGAGAAATTGAAGAGATCTCATATGAAACTGTGCAAACGGCACCGCCTCGAAGGAGGACACCATCAGACCCACCAGTTTCATCCCCTGTCGGATAGAGGGACAAGGACTGGCCAGAAGAAGACGGATCAGGCCCTGAATCCCCTGCACTTTGGCCTGGGGCAGAAACACTCTGGCCCGACTGGTATCCAGATTCATGCCCAGAAATGAAATCACTCGAGCCGGAGAGAGAGAAGACTTGGTGCGGTTGATCACCCACCCGAACCTCTCCAGGGTCGACACCACATGGGGGGTGTCCAGTTCCGCCTGCTGAAGGGAAGAAGCTGAAATCAACAGATCGTCCAGATAAGGCACAATGCGAATGCCCTGAGATCTGAGCAGAGCCATTACGCCCGCCAAAACCTTGGTGAAGACCCTCAGTGCCGAGGTCAGACCGAAGGGAAGAGCTACAAATTGATAATGTTGATCCTCCACCGCAAAAATCGGAACATGCAGATACGCATCCTTGATGTCTATGGATGTCATAAAAATACAATTCTGTGAAATACTCACCTGTAGAATTGGTATTATAAGTAAACAGTACATCCTGCTCCAGATAGATTACTTACACTTGGGTTATCCTCCGCCAGATGGCGCTGCACTGCAGAGACATGTAAAACAGGCTCCTCCCGGCCCCTCAAATACCCGGGGACCTCCCATAAATCCCCAGCATTGAAAAGCAGTGAACAAGAAGCCGGGAGAATTTAACCACCCAAAAACTGGTAACTATAACAATGATAACAATCACCATACAGGGGATCCAGAATAATGCAAAAACCAGGGTGGGGTGGAGCAGGACGTACTGTATACTTATAATACCAATTCTACAGGTGAGTATTTCACAGAATTGTATTATTCTAAGTATACAGTACATCCTGCTCCAGATAGATTACTTACACTTGGGACATCCAATAGCAGTGTCCACAAAGTAGGGTGGGATCCCCAACAAAGAAGGTAACAGCAGACAGTTTAAACCACTGCCGCCTGCAAAACCTTGCGGCCAAAACAGCATCAGCTGAGGCCTTAACATCAACCTTGTAAAACTTTGGAAAAGTATGAACAGAAGACCAAGTAGCGGCCTTGCGAACTTGTTCAACAGAAGCCTGATGCTGAAAAGCCCAAGGAGGCACCAATAGCACGAGTAGAATGAGCAATAAGGCGGAAGGGAGGATTCTCCCCCTTAGCAAAATAGGCCTGAATCACAACCTGACAAAACCATTTTGCTGATAGTAGACTTAGCAGAAGCCAAGCCCCTCCTAGGACCAGAAGGGACCACAAAAGAACATCAGTTTTCCTGAAGGACGCAGTTACTACTAACACTTCAGACACCTGACCACATCCAAGGAATGCAAAACCCTTTCCTTAGCATTGCTAAGATTAGGGCACAATGAAGGAAGAACAATATCACCTAGGCAGAAAAACCAGCTTAAAGCACTCTCAAAGTATGGGGGCTGGATAGGCAGAGCCGCCAGCTCAGACACACGCCTGACCGACGTAATAGCCACCAGAAAGAACAACCGTGAGGGTAGGTACAGCGAGAGCAGCATCCTGAATAGGATCAAAGGGAACATCCTGCAAGGCAGACAAGACCAAGTCCAAATCCCAAAACAGGGACCATAGGTTGTCGTGGGGAACGCACATGAGTAACCCCCTAAAAGCAGTCTTAATCAAGGAATGCTGAACGAAGGACTTCTGAAAGAAGACAGAGTAGAAACCTGACCCTCAAGGTACTGAGTTGGAGACCCGACTCCAGCCCATGCAGTAAAACTCCAGAACCCTGGGAACTGAGAACACCCAACAGGGAAGAGACCAAGACTCACACCAGTCAATGTAGGTACGCCATACCTTATAATAGATGGAAGAAGACGTCATCTTCCTAGCCTTCACCATGGACTCAACCATCGAGGCAGACAAACCTTTCTCCATCAGGCCGTCAAAGCCAGAGTTTGTAATTGGGATGGCGTAAGGGGCCCTAAGTGAGCAGATCTGGCACTCCAGGCAGAAAGCACTGATCTACTGCCATCTGCACCACGTCTGCGAACCACACTCTTTTTGGCCACCTGGGGGCCACCAGAATCACTGGCACCCCTTCCAGAGCAATCTTGCGCAGAACCCTGCCTTGCAGGGGGGATGGAGGAAAGACATACAGAAACTGAATGTCCTGCCATGACATAACTAAGGCATCCGTGGTCACGGCCAGAGGATCCTGGGACAGGGAGACAAAGGCCGGGAGCTTGTGACTGTGACAGAACGCAAACAGATCCACATCTGGTTGGCCCCAACAGTGATACAGAGATTGGAACACCCTGCTGCAGAAGGACCCCCCGGAATGTATACCGCTGAAATGCAGGGAACATTGGCCTCCACCCAGATCAGGATCAGAGACACTTCCTGGAGGGCCCTCTTGCTCCGGGTACCTCCCTGATGATTGATGTAGGCAACTGCCATCAGAGTGACCGTGCGCCCCTGAACAGGCAGGCCTTGAAGAGGAGTAGTCAAGCGAGCCAGAACTAACCTGATCGCTCACAGCTTCACGACATTGATAGGTATATGGGCCTCCTAAGGGCCCCACTTCCCCTGGAACCTCAAGGACTTCCAGAAGCCCCCCCCCCCCCCCCAACCTGATAGACTGGCATCCGCGGTGAACGTCTCCCAGGAAGGGACAAATAGGTTCAGCCCCCCAACAGGTTTATTGATTCCATCCACTACAAGAGGGACCTCCTCACCAGGGGGGAAGACACACAGACCCTGTCCAGGGATGCTAGGTCCTTGTCCCATTCAGACAAGAGGAGAAGTTGCAGAAGCCCCAAGAGGGACTGAGCACAAGGGGCCGCTTCGAAACACGCCACCATCAGGCCCACCAGCTGCATACCCTGCCTGGTGGAGGGACGGGGACAGCTAGGAGGGATTGAGCTTGTGCAAGCAGATTGTCCACCTTCTACTGAGGAAGGAAGATCCTTGCCTGAACTGTGTCCAGATTCATTCCTAGGAATGAAGTTACCAAGGAAGGGGACAGTGAGGAATTGGGGTGGCTGATCACCCATCCAGAAGACTCCAGAATGGACACCACCTGCTGAGTATCCAACTTTGCCAGATGTAGAGACTGGGAAGTGATGAGGACGTCCGGGTAGTGGCAGCACGCGGACGCCCCTTGGCCTCAACAGAGACATCACCCCCGCCAGCACCTTGGTGAGCACTCTGGGAGCTGAAAAGAGGCCAGATGGCTAGGCCACAAATTGGCAGTGTTGATCTTCCAACGTGAATCTGAATAACCTTGGTGTCCTGAAAACACAAGGATGTGAAAGTAAGCATCTTTGATATCCACAGACGGCATGAAGCCCCCGGGGCGCAGGAGTTTCCATGAGGAAAGCGCCTGTACTTGACAATTTGCTGAAGATCTGTAAATCCAGAATGGGCCAGACTGACCCATCTTTTTTGGGAACTGTGAAAGGGTTGGTGTAGAGTCCCTTGCCTCTGTCTGTTAAGGGAAATCTGCAAATGACCCCCAGACCCAGCAGGCCTGAGCAGAAGCAGGGACCAGGAGTACCCGGGACCTGATAATCTTAGGGGAGGCCGCACAGCAATCACCATCTTGTAGCCGGAGGACACTACCTCCTAAATCCACCGGTCTGAGGCGTGATACCTCCAGACTTAAGCAAGGTGCCGCAGCCGTCCCCTCATCCTGATGAGTGAGGGCACCCCATCACGCTTGAGGGGACTTGGGAGAGGATTTGGGACTTGGGAGAGGATTTGGGCTTAGCCCCCCCGGAGGAGCCAGGGAGTTGTCTTCTGCTCCTGGGACAGGAAGCTGCGTGAGCCCCCGCGAAAGACACCCCTGTTTAACACCATGGTGGGGGGTATAAGGGGGCCCTGGCCCGAAGGGGCCGAGACAGCCGTCTGCGCTGGGGTAACTTACCTCTCTTACCAAACAGGCCCCAAACAGACGTAGCCCCTTAAAGGGAAGCCCAGTAAGGGCCTTCTTCGCAGCATTGTCAGCACCCCACTGTCGCAGCCAGACCAAGCGACGTATAGCCACCACGAGGGCAGAAGTTCTTGCACACATTCTGATGGTGTCATCCAATGCTAATAGGACAAAATTTACAATAACATCACAACTGGAGAGTGCATTAAACACCTCACAAGGGAGATCATCAGGGGCACTATCAAGCATTTTTATGATAAGGGTTCTAGTGGCCACAGCAGTAATGGCAGAGGCACAGACCGGGCCCAGCGCCGTCCCTGCACATGCAAAGGCGTGGGAGGCCAGCAGGTCAATGCGCCGGTCCTCAGCATCCCGCAGGGTAGTAGAATCAGGGGGATGCATGACAGGGGTGTTAGATAGCCCTATTATCGGGGTATCCACCTCGGGGGGGGGGGGGGATGACCAACATTTAACCACCTCAGGTGGAAAAAGGATACTTCCTATCCCAATCCCTTAGAACCCCGGGAAGTTTACTGGGGCACTCCCATTCCTTGAGCACAAGGGAATGGAAATGTGCCTGCTCTAGAAATTCCAAACGTGATGTTGCTGTATGGAAACGCTCCCCTCTTTGCCTGGGAGCCTCACCAGGGAGAGAGATAGATAGAACCTCAAAGATCTGGGTCAATAATCTGTCAGTGTCATCCGAGGCCCAGGAGTCAGAGCCAGAATCGTCATTACCCCTTGGTCTCTCATCAGATGAGCCTGAGTCAGAAAAGAGCTCTCCTTCATCAGAAGGGGTATAGCCACACAGATTCATAAACTTCTGAGATCCCATAGGGAAAACAGTATCATAAGGCGTCAGGTGCCGCTTCTTACCAGGGCCCTTACGTGCTAAAGACCTCGCAATAATCTGTTCAGCAGTAGGCAGTCTAGAAGACACATCAGGCTGAGAATCCCCACTTGTATGCAACTCAGCAGGAGTGAGATTTAAGCTTGGGGGAGTAGGTGAAGTGAAACGAGGTGCAGCCACTGGCAGGCCAGATTGCAAAGCCAGCGCTTGCTCAGCACAGGGTACGCAGACCCATGCCTTGTCAGCGTCAGCATGAGGTTGTCCACACGTCATACACAGCCGGTCTTGTCCCAAAGGGACCCCGGTCACATTATCCTTAGATGCCTCCATATGGTGATTATTAGGCACAATATGCCAGTAGGGATTGACGCTATAAAGCAACCCTGGATGCCCCAATGACCCGCTAGGGAAGTGGGAGTAATTTTACAAGGCCCGACTATCAATTACACCGGGCCGGGAGAAGCCAATGGATTCACCCGTCTTAAAGACACAATGAGAAGAAGGGTGTCAGAGCCAAAACACACTACAATGAGTATAAAGCCGCCCGCGAGGGCACTTACGGACCACGGTAAGTAAGAACGTCACACACGCACGTGACCAGACAACATGGCACCGAGTACCTCGAAGGGCGGGCCAGAGCGAGCCGTGACGCGGGGTGCGCCAGGCCAGGCCCCGCCCCCCTGAGGAGCGCGAAGTCCAACTGACAAGCAGCCAATGAGGACGCAGAAGCGTCTGCGGTAACGCCGCCGCCCGGCGCGGAACATCCAAATGAAGGAAAAGGCGCGCGCGCGGCAGCGCCATTTGCAGTGTAAAAAGACAAGTCAACGCGGCGGTTGACACCACATATACTAGTCCAAACAGACATTACAAAAAGCCATAATCACGATACACTGACATCCACACCCCCCCCTTTCTTTCCCCCCCGAAGGCTACAGGGAGAATGAGGGAGGATGGCGGCCCTTTGTACAGGGCACACCGCTACCGAGGCATGGGACAATAATGTGGGAGGGGCATCCCATGAAGGCTCACCATCAGCCTATACCGCCTACCCTTTGGTGGGGGACTGCGGTGGAGCAGCGCTCCATAAGCACGCATGGTGCCGCCTACCTTCACCCGACCAGCGCAGCCCAGGCTGGGAGGCACATCACACGAAGGACGGGTGGGAATAGTCCAACAGGGCCGCAGGCTAATAGCCACGCTCACCTGCGACAGAGTGATAATTTCATGTCTTCGCAGTAAGCACTGCAGAGAAATCTGGGATTTGTGGGAGGTCCCCGGGTATTTGAGGGGCCGGGAGGAGCCTGTTTTACATGTCTCTGCAGTGCAGCGCCATCTGGCGGAGGATAACCCAAGTGTAAGTAATCTATCTGGAGCAGGACGTACTGTATACTAAGAATATCCCCTTGGCGAAGGGAATTGATAGCCGAGCGCAGAGTCTCCATGCGGAACTTCTTGGCTCTGATAAACCTGTTGAGAACCTTTAGATCTAGAATGGGTCTCACGAACCCTCCTTTTTGGGAACCGTGAAAAGGTTGTAGTAACCCCTGCCTCTTTCCAACGGAGGCACCGGGCATATAACCCCCATGTCCAGAAGGTTTTTTACTGCTAACAGGAGCCCCTGTGCAGCCTGAGGGTCCGAGGGCACCCGAGACCTTAAGAACTCCAGTTTGTACCCGGAGGAGACCACTTCCAAGATCCAATTGTCAGTGACCTTCCAGGCCCAGAACTGGAAGAAGAGCCGCAGCCGTCCCCCCAACCTTGCGGGTGAGGGCGCCCCTTCATTGCTGAGCCGGTTTAACGGCAGGCTTGGACTTGGAACCCCAGGCAGCCGCGGGACCCGACCTCTGCCTCTGTTCCAGGACGAGCCCTTGACACCTGAGAAGGCCAGACCCCTAGACGCTCTGGCCCCTCGAAAGGATGGAGTGAACGAGCCCGCCCCCCGAAAGGCATGGTGCTGTTTCCTTCGCTGAGGTAACTTACCTCCTTTAGCAACAGCATCCAATTTATCTCCAAACAGCCGCGCACCCAAGAAGGGAAGAGCTGTGAGCGACTTCTTGGCTCCAACGTCCGCTGTCCACTGACGGAGCCAGACCAGTCTGCGCATGGCCACCAGTAAGGCTGACGTCCTTCTACACACGACAATGGAGTCTTCCATCGCAGCCATAACAAAATCCATGAACAATTCGCACTTCTTAAGTATAGCGAACTCAGCGCCATCTGGATCAAGCTGAGCGTTATTCAGCCAGTCCCTGATAAGAGACCTGGTAGCAAGCGACACCAGGGCAGATGCACTACCAGGCCGCAGGGCCGAGCCCACGATGGCAAATGCGTGGCACGCCATCTGATCAAGGCGCTTATCCTCGCCATCCTTAAGGGAGGAGGTGTCAGGGGTGTTCAGTACAGAAGAGTTGGTCAAACCTAAAACAGGCGCATCAACCTCGGGAGGAGAAGACCGGCGCTTGACCGCCTCCACCGGAAAAGGATACTTCTTATCCCATCCCTGAGGCACACCAGGAAGCCGGCTGGGCCTCTCCCATTCTCTAAGTATCAGCGCATCAAAATGACCCTGGGTAGGGAATTCCAGATGGGGCTTGTGGGCCCCAAAAAATTCCCCCTTCTTAAGAGGGGGCGCCTCAGGTGGATCAATATCCAACACCTCCAATAAATGTGACAAAACAGTGGCCGTATCAATGGCATCCCCCAGCGCCTGCCCGACATTGGAATTCCCAGGCTGACCATAGTCAGCCTCTGAATCCTGATACAATTCCCCCTCCTCTAATGGGGAATAATCGGACAAATCAGCGGACTCGTCGTCAATATCCCACAAAGGCTGGGCCGACAACAATTGTCTCTTTTTAGCCTGGGCCTTCTTGCCCACCGTGCTAGCAATCATTTTCTCTATGCTGGCCAACCGAGCCCAAACATGAGAAAGCGACTCCCCACTGGTACCAATGTCACTTGGGATACGGATCAGGTGGGGAGGGGAAGGCGATGAAGCGGGAGGAGCCGAGCCAGAAGGTTGAGTACCAGATTGCCACGTTATGGCCTTTTGTGCGCATGGTATACAGATCAGCACATTCTCCCCCGTAAGGGATACCCCGCACCCCACACATGGCCCGGATTGTCCCGAAGGGATCCCGGGCCCGGTATCCTGCCGAGCCTCCATATGGTGAATTTTTGTGGTCAGTCGCAAGACCACAGGGAATTACGCATAAGCAACCTGGGATGCCCCTTAAAGTGGACCAACACCCAGGATTTTGACTATCCTGGGTCTTGGTCCACTTCGGTGGGGCACCCCCGATCGGGGTGCCCCGCTGTGTGAACCCCCCCCGATCACCCTAAAAACTCACCTCTCCCCGCTCCCAGCGCCGACGGAAAAGCGATCTGACAGACGCTTGTCCGTGGCTCCTCCGCTGCCGCCTCCCGCGCGTCCCTCTTGACGCGCGCGCCCCTGCGCCGGCCATTCACAGACGGCCGGCGCGGGGGCGCGAGGGAGGCGGCGGCGGACGGCCGCCGCCGAAACTAAGGTAAGGGGGTTTGGGGGTTTTGGGGGGGGTTTTGGAGGGAGGTGATCGGCCCGGGAATCTTATAGATTCCCAGGCCGATCACCCGAGGGTGATGGTCCACTTTAAAAGTCCCGGTGGGAGGATTTTTGGGTGGACAATTTTTATAACTAGGGACCCCAGGACCAGGAGGGACCCCTTAATATGCACATATACAGGGCAACCTGTAACACACAAAATAAGCCACATAAGAGCAGAGCAGTGTAAAAAATTCAATAGCATTTGATCTTGCAGCCACACAATGGAAATATATATATATATATATATATATGTATACATATAGACCAGTGGGGGCCCCCGCTAAATAGGGGCCCCCACACACACAAGCTAAAGAGATGGCCATCAGGCCCTTACCACCCCGTGTGCAAAGCGGCCTGCCAGGGAAGATGGCCCCCACGCAGCCTCGTGCCTGGGAAGGGAGAGCAGGGGGAGGGCGGGCCAGCGCAGAACGCGCGTTTTCCGAGGCCACGCCCCCCTCCCAGTAACGCGGACCCCTAGACGAGCACTGTAATCGCGCCAAATAAGGGGGGGGGGCTACCGCAGCTGCGCCAAGAGCCCGGCCCGGCCTCCTTCCCGAACGCAGCCTGAGGGGGAGAAGCTCTCCCAGGCTGTGGTCAGACCGTGAGGCCAGTAAACATCAAGCACTCACACACACACAAGTGAAACACTCACACAGTGACAAGGGCTGGGTAAAGCGAAATATCGGCCAAAACAAAATATAGGCCAGTCCCCCCCCCCCCCCCGGAGGGGAATAAGGGACCCGGAAGGGGGGAAATCCAGCCAGGAGCCGGCCATAAGCCTAACGGGACGGGGCATCCCACACCAGGATCACCAAGAAACCTGGAAACCGCCTACCCCATAGTGAGGTCTCACGGTGGAGCAGTGCTCCTTCTGCACCCATGGTGCTCCTACCTTCACCAGGACCCGCAGCCTAAGCTGGGAGGCTCAATACAGGGTAATTTAGAAAGGGTCCTGGCAGTAATAGGGATAATAGAAGGCCGGGCCGAGCCCGGCTTACCTGTAAGCAAAGAAGTCATCTTCTGTCTTGTCGCCTTCTCTGCAGAGAAGAAACTGGGGAATTGGTGGGAGGTCCCAGGTATATATGGACCGGGAGGGGCTTTCTGTTTTTGTATATTCATCTCTGCAGAAGTTCGCCCTCTACTGGAGATTACCCAGATGTCATGAAGAAGGAAGTGGAGTGTATGGCACACTTAGAATAAGAGCATCAGTGTTCCCGAAAGATGCAGTAGCCACCAAATAGAACTTCAAGTTCCTGACAACATCCAGAGAGTGTAAAACCCGTTCCTTAGGGTTACTAGGATTAGGGCACAAGGAAGGAAAAACAATGTCCTGATTGAGATGAAAGGCAGACACAACCTTAGGCAGAAAGTCAAGCTTAAACCGAAAAACCACCTTGTCCTGGTGTCTCTCAAAGTAAGGGGGCGAGATAGAAAGCGCTGCCAGCTCAGAAACACGCCTAACAGAAGTGATAGCCACCAAAAAGACTACCTTAAGCGTAAGAATGGAAAAGGAGCCTCCTGCACAGGCTCAAAGGGAGAGCCCTGCAAGGCAGATAAGACCAAGTTCAAGTCCCAGATTTGAGAAACCCCCTGGAAGAAGGTCTTGACCAGATAATGCTGAGCAAAAGATCTCTGGAAGAAAATAGCCAAGGCAGAAACATGACGTTTCAGAGTACTGAGTTGAAGACCCAGGTCCAAACCATGTTGCAGAAATTCCAAAATCCTAGGAATGGAAAACACACAACAGGAAACCTACTTAGACTCACACCAAGTCCAATGTAATGCATCCCAACTAATTGAATGTAATATAATTTAATGTTTTTTTTGTTTTTGTTTTTTGTTAATTTAATTCAATTTAATTCAATTAATGACTCAATAAATACAATTCATTTGTATTTTATTTAAATCCAGATTATTTTATTGAATTAATGTATCTGTATTTAATTATTTAAATGCTAATCATTTACCTATCCATTTAATGTATTTTATTCATTTAGTTTAACGAATCTACCTTTTGAATTTATTTATTCAGTTTAATGAAAGGAATAATGTAATTTAATTACAATGTAAGGGTCATTTTGACTTTAATCTATTTTAAGCTAGTTCACTTACCCTAACAGGGATTGCCACTAATTTGAAGTCGGAGTATTGCCCTGATAAGTAAATTAACTATTTGACAAATTTAGAATTTTTTGTTTATTTACTAAGTATAGGTTTGAACTCATCATTTGATTGTCAATAGGGGCACATTGTAGGCAGGACGGTGACCGTCCGTGTGCGACTCTGTAACTGGCAGTGAGAGGTGCCGGTCAGGACAGGGGCGGGGTCGTGGTGTGTGGGGCCGGCGCGTGACGCACTGCCTCTCTCCTCCCTCCGTGTTTGGGGGGGAGGGGAGTGCTCTGTGTCTGGGGCCGGCCCCTCACGCTCGGTCCACCTGCCTCACGTCTCTGGCGGCGACACGCTGCCCCTGCTCCGCCGGAAACCGCCGCCTTTATAGCGGCGGAGTTTTGACGCACACGCTGCAACCCGGCCACACGTGTGGAAGGCGCCTTTTGTTTGGCGTCGCGGTGTCTGTCGGGTTACCGCCACCTCTACGGGGACACTCCACGTGGGAGGCTTAGTTGATTCTGCCCCCATGCGTGCCTGAGCTAATTTCATATGGAAACATAAGGTACTTATCTCTTTATTATTGTATACTAGATGTTTTTTACGTCAAGTCAATTTTGCTTATTGATCTCTCAGTATATCTAGTCTATTTAGTTTAGATTAATAATAAGATAATTAATAAGATAATCAAAATAAAATAAAACCACTATGACTAATATATTACATATATACTGGCACCTTTAATAGGTTGTGTCCCTATTCTCGGTGCCACAGAGTGCCCCAACGTTTGTTTTTGGTCTTTTCTGGTGCAGTTAATGTCAGCCTTAAAATGCATTATATTTGATTATTTCTAGATTTGCTACCGTGGTGTGTTTTTTCGTTTTGTGAACGCCCCAGCTATTGGGCAATCGTATGCATATTTTGATAATTTTCAATGGGCCCTCCAAGCCAGGATCCCTGTGTCTAATCACAGAGCAGGTACTTTATTACAAATGACTTATATCCATGTAAAATGATATATATTGTTATATTCACTTGTATTTCATCTATCTTATGTGTTTCTGTTTTTCTTTTTGTCTTATTTTTTTGCTTATACTTTCTTAGAAAATAAATAAATAATAAAAAATATAATAGAGTGAATAGATGGGCGCTGAAGAAGCCTGTTGTGCAGGCGAAACTAGTCTGCCCTGAACTGTAACAAGAGTGTCTGAACACACTGCCCAAGGATTGAACTGTGATTATTGTATCAATATGGTTGTATATTGAGGGTATGCAATTTTGGTAATGTTGATATGTAATTAGAGTAGGCTGAGACTCCCCACTAGTATTTAGCTCACTGGGAGTCATAATCAAGCGAGGGGGAGTGGGTGAGGACATAGTGGGCGCTGGCCCAGGCACAGATAGCCCAGAATGCAGCGCAAGCGCCTGCAGGGCGCAGGGTACACAGACCCGCACATCATCGCTCACCGGGGATGCCCCACACACTACACACAGCCGGGCTTGTCCCGAGGGGACCCCGAGCACAATATCCTGGCATCCGTGGTGACTGTCTCCCAGCAAGGGGCCAGAAAGGATCTGCCCACCAACAGGTTCCTTGAGTCCAGCCACCACGAGAGAGACCGCCTGGCCAGAGGGGACAGAACAAACACCTGATCCAGGGACACAGGGTCCCAATCCCATACTGACAAGAGGTGAAGCTGAAGAGGTCTCATATGAAACTGAGCGTATGGAACCGCCTCGAAGCAAGATACCATCAGGCAAACCAGCTGCATCCCCTGCCGTATGGAGGGATATAGGCAAGACAGAAGAAGCTGGGCCGGAGCTTGAGGACACTCCACCTTCTGCTGAGGGAGAAGGATCTTGACCTGAGATGTATCCAGAATCATGCCCAGAAAGGACCTCACCAATGACAGGTACAGGGAAGACTTGGGGTGGTTGATCACCCAGCCGAAAGACTCCAGTGTGGACATCACCCCCTGGGTATCCAGCTCCGCCTACTGGAAGGACTGAGAAGTGATGAGAATGTCGTCCAAGTAAGGAAGGATGCGAATGCCCTGAGATCTCAGCAGAGCCATTACTCCAGCCAGAACCTTGGTGAAAACCCTGGGAGCCGAGGTGAGACCAAAAGGCAAGGCTACAAACTGATAGTGCTGAACTTCCAGAGTGAACCTGAGAAATGTTTGATGACCTGGAAAGATAGGTACATGAAGGTAAGCATCCTTGATGTCTACAGATGTCATGAAGTTGCGCGGGCGCAGTGAATTGACAGCTGAGCGCAGCGTCACCATGCGAAAATGCTTAAATCTGACAAACCTGTTGAGGCGTTTTAGATCCAGGATGGGTCTGAAAGACCCGTCGTTTTTGGGGACAATAAAAAGATTGGAATAAAAGCCTTTGCCCCTTTCCCTTAATGGAACCAGGGAAATGACTCCCAACTCCAGAAGATTTTGGACGGCAAGACACAGACCCTGAGCTGACAAGGGGTTTTGAGCCATCCGGGATTTGACGAATCTTGGGGGTGGCCAGACTGCAAACTCTATCTTGTAACCGGAGGAAACTACCTCCTGAATCCACCGGTCCGAGACATGAAGCCTCCAGACGTGAACAAACAGCCAAAGCAATCCCTCCACCCGGATGGGTGAGGGCACCCCTTCATGCCTGAGGGGGCTTGAGGGAGGGCTTAGGCTTGGGACCCCAGGAGGGGCCGGGGCGGCCACGTCCTCTGCCCCTGCCCCAATAGTCTCCGCGGGTCCCAGCAAAGGAGGCTCCTCGCCCAATTCTGGAACCACGGAAGGAAGGGAGAAAGGCACCTGTACCCCGAAAGGACCGGGACTGCCTCCTACGTTGAGGTAACCTGCCGCCCTTAGCAAACAAGTCCAAATGTTCACCAAAGAGGCGCAGACCTTAAAAAGGGAAAGCCAGTGAGAGCCTTCTTAGCAGCGTTATCAGCTACCCACTGACGCAGCCAGACAGAGCGGCGTATAGCCACCAACAGAGCAGATGTCCTCCCACACATTCTAATGGCATCATCCATGGCAGAAAGAACATATGCAACAAATTCATAGCAAAGCAGGAGAGAACTGTACACTTCTCCTCCCGCGTCATCAGAGGCCCCATCTAAGAGACTCTTGAGCAGCCCTATAATAGCAATAGCTGTAATGGCAGAGGCACAAACCGGGCGCAGCGCGGTGGCCACACAGGCAAAAGCATGGCAAGCCAGCTGGTCCATGCGCCAGTCCTCACCATCCCTCAGGGTAGTAGTGTCAGGGGAATGCATGACGGATGTATTGGACAGCCCCAGAACAGGCGCATCCACCTTGGGAGGACATGACCAACGCTTAATCACCTCAGCAGGAAAGGGATACTTCTTATCCCAACTCTTTGGCACCCTAAGAAGCTTGCTATGCGTGGTTTAACCGTATGAAAAAGCTCACCCTGCTGCTGCGGAGCCACAGCAGGAGGGGAAATACAGAGCACTTCAAAAATATGAGCCAAAAGCCTGTCAGTGTCATCTGAGGACCATGGGTAAGCCCCAGACCCGGAATCACCATAAATCTTAGGCTGTTCCTCAGATGATTCTGAATCAGAAAATAATTCCCCCTCCTCCAGGGGAGAATAAACGGTAACGTAAAAAAATTCCTCAGCCTCCATAGGAAAGAGAGAAACAGTGGGAGATAAATGCCGCTTCTTAGCAGAAGCCTTACGCGGGGCAGACCCAGCAATATGCTTTTCAATGCTGGCAACCCGTGCAGCCAAATCAGGTTGAGACTGGTATGCACCTCACTAGGAGTCAGATGTAAGCGTTGGGGGGGGGGGTGTAGGCGAAGCCAGAGGGGCGCAGGCCCAGCCACAGGGAACCCAGACTGCAATGCAAGCACCTGCTGGGCGCAGGGTACACACACCCCGACATAGGGGATACCCCACACGCAATACACAGCCGGGCTTGTCCCGAAGGAACCCCAAGCACATTATCCTGAGAAGCCACCATATGGTGATTATCGCGGCACAGCAGGCCAATATAGGATTAACGCTAAATATAGCTACCCGGGATGCCCCAAGAGCCCGCTAGGGAAGTGGGAGATATATAGATTACAACAGCCCTCCAATATAGAGTTAACGCTAAACCAGGGGGAGAGGACCGGGAGAAACCACAAAAAGTTTGACCCGCCTGAAAGACATAAGCAGACATCCCGATGAGAAGACAATAAACGATATCAATATAAAAAAAGGCCACCCCGCAGGGGCACTTACAGCCTGCGGTAGGTAGAGAGCAGTCACGCAGCACAGGAGCCCAAAATGGCGCCCGCATATACCTCAAGGGGCGGGGCGCGGAGAAGTGATGCGGAAAACGTCATCCGCAAGGCCCGCCCCCCCCCCCCCGAAGAGCGCGATACGCGCCCACGTGACTAAGCCTGCCAATGATGGCGCAGCACCACCTGAGGCGAAGTCGTCGCCGCCGACCGCGGAGCCTAGTACAAGCACGCGGCGGCGACATTAAGTAAAACAGTGCAACCAAATCAGCGAGGGATTAACTCACAAGCACACCTACACACAGACACCCCCCCCCCTCAGGGATCTACCCAGGGAGAGTGAAGTGAGGGAGCAGCAGCCCACCTAAGAGAAGAAGCCCAGCTAAAGGGGACAGGGGGTAAAAGGAAACCAGAAAGCGGGAGGGGCATCCCATAAGGCTCACCACGGGCCTATACCGCCTACCCTGTTAAGGCAGGGACTGCGGTTGGAGCAGCGCTCCTTAGCACCTGACCCCGGTGCTGCCTACCTTCACCCGAACCAGGTCAGCCAAAGCTGGGAGGCAGTGGGTTCGGGACGGGTGGGAATAGTCCTACAGGGCCGCAGGCTAATAAGCCCCTCTCAGCTGCGCAGCATAAAGAGCCATCTTCTATTCTTCGCAGCCCAGACTGCAGATAAAAACTGGGGAATTTGTGGGAGGTCCCTGACTTATATAGGGCCGGGAGGAGCCACAAGCTGTTTTCTGCAGTCCAGCGCCATCTTGTGGATGTATAACCCATGTGTAAGGAATCTTCTGGAACAGGATGTGCTGTATACTTGGAATATATTCCAAGTATACAGCGCATAAAGAGCAGCCCATGAGGGACACCCCTCACGGGCTGCAATGGAGGGGCGCCCCTCCATTGCGGCCCGCGAGGGGCGCCCCTCCATTGCGGCCCGCGAGGGGCGGCCCTCCATTGCGGCCCGCGAGGGGCGCCCCTCCATTGCGGCCCGCGAGGGGCGCCCCTCCATTGCGGCCCGCGAGGGGCGCCCCTCCATTGCGGCCCGCGAGGGGCGTCCCTCCATTGCAGCCCGCGAGGGGCGTCCCTCCATTGCAGCCCGCGAGGGGCGTCCCTCCATTGCAGCCCGCGAGGGGCGTCCCTCCATTGCAGCCCGCGAGGGGCGTCCCTCCATTGCAGCCCGCGAGGGGCGTCCCTCCATTGCAGCCCGCGAGGGGCGTCCCTCCATTGCAGCCCGCGAGGGGCGTCCCTCCATTGCAGCCCGCGAGGGGCGTCCCTCCATTGCAGCCCGCGAGGGGCGTCCCTCCATTGCAGCCCGCGAGGGGCGTCCCTCCATTGCAGCCCGCGAGGGGCGTCCCTCCATTGCAGCCCGCGAGGGGCGTCCCTCCATTGCAGCCCGCGAGGGGCGTCCCTCCATTGCAGCCCGCGAGGGGCGTCCCTCCATTGCAGCCCGCGAGGGGCGTCCCTCCATTGCAGCCCGCGAGGGGCGTCCCTCCATTGCAGCCCGCGAGGGGCGTCCCTCCATTGCAGCCCGCGAGGGGCGTCCCTCCATTGCAGCCAGTGAGGGACATCCCTCATGGCAGCTAGTGAGCGACATCCCTCATGGCAGCTAGTGAGGGACATCTCTCATTGCAGCCAGTGAGGGACATCTCTCATTGCAGCCAGTGAGGGACATCTCTCATTGCAGCCAGTGAGGGTGGCCCAGAGTGTGCAGCCGAGTGCTCACACTCGGGACTGGCGGCAGTGGGCATCTTCAAGGCCGCAGCAACCTGCCAGCCAGGTACATGCGCCGCAGGACTCCTGGACCAACTGCCCGAAATTGGGATTGTCCTGGGGAAATCAGGATGGTTAGGGGATATGGATAAGGTAATCCCTACATTGCTTAAAAGGGTAATTTCGCTTATGATGGTGTTTTTAAAAGTTTCCAGTCTAGTGTGCCAATATGATGTGCTCAATGTGCTGAGTTTATCTATTCATTTTTTACTTTTCTATGTTTTTGCAACTTCATATTATAAAAGAAAAATACAATTCTGTGAGATACTCACCTGTAGAATTGGTATTATATGCATACAGCACGTCCTGCTCCATCTATAATACTTATACATGGGTAATCCTCCGCCAGAGGGCGCTGTTCACTGCAGACATGCAAAAAACAGGCTCCTCCCGGCCCTTCATATACCCAGGGACCTCCCACAAATCCCCAGTATTGAAAAGCAGTGAGAAAAGAAGCCGGGAGAAACCAACCACCAACTGGTAACAAAGGTAATGATAACAATCACCATACAGGGGATCCAGAAAAATGTACAACCAGGGTGGGGCGGAGCAGGACGTGCTGTATGCATATAATACCTATTCTACATGTTAGTATCTCACAGAATTGCATTATTCTAAGCATACAGCACGTCTTGCTCCATCTATAATACTTACACATGGGACATCCAATAGCAGTGTCCATAAAGTAGGGTGGGATCCCCAAAAACAAGGCACAGCAGACAGTAAAGGCGCTGTCACCTGTAAAACTTTGCAACCAGGTATGACATGAGCAGAGGCTCTAACGTCTATCTCATAACAAAACCTTAGAAAGGTATGAACAGAGACAAACAACAGTCTAGTAACTAATTCAACAGAAAAAAAAAAGGTGCTGAAGGGCCAATGGTACCCAAACACCAAAACAACTGAATAAAATGAGAAAGGGAAATTCTTCCCCCTTAAAGGAATAGGCCAGTGTAACGGCCCAACCAGCCCACAGGCAACAGAAGCCTCGTGGAAAACTTAGAACTCTCCCTAAGGGGAATGAGAACTGGTCTCCCTTCATTAGCAAGAAGCCGAAACCTTTACTCAGGACCAGGAAGGCATCCAAGTAAGATCAATCCAAAGGGCGCAGTGGCCCTGGAAGCAAGCGATATCAGGCGCATACATAAGTAGAATTGCCAGGCCTACCATAGGCCAGCGTGGCCCAGACTGCCTCATACTGTTGAGGGAAGGAGGAAGGTTAATATAGAGGCCATAGCCCCATACTGTTAAGGGCAACCTGTAAGTAAGCCCAAACTCTGTAGGCCCAGTACGGCCTGCACCAATTCCTGAGGGAAAAACAGGGGCTAGAAGCACCCTGACAACCACTGAAAGGGACCGCCCAGCAAAAGCTATCCTGTGTCCAGGGGAACTACCTCCTGGAACCACCCGAAGGAGAAGGTACGTTCCTAGATGAGAGACAGCTGCTGCAGCAGCACCCTCGCCCAGAAGGGCGAGGGCGTCCCTTCATGCTTGGGAGGTCTTGGCAGATTTGGACTTAGTCCTGCCAGAGGGCCCAGGGCATTGCCTGCCCACCCCATGGTGGAAATCCACACCGAACAGTTGGAAGCACACCTCAGGTTCGCGTTTGACACTAACGTAGGGAGGTGGCCCTGCCCCGGGGAGGCCGGAGCGGCCTTCTGCGAAGGGGTGCCTTACCCTTTTTCCCAAAAAGGTCCAAACGGGCCCTAAATAGTCGCCGTCCTCTGAAGGGAAGGCCAGTGAGAGCCTTTTTCGTAGCATCGTCAGCACCCCACTGTCGCAGCCAGACCAGGCGGCGAATAGCTACCACAAGGGCAGAGGTTCTAGCACACATCTTAATGGTGTCATCCAGCGCTGAGAAGATGAACTTCACAAACACCTCACAGTCTGATAGCGCATTAAACACCCCCCAGGGGAGGTCCTCAGGACGGTGGTCAAGTACTTTTCTGACAAGAGTCCTGGCGGCCACCGCAGTGATGGCCGCGGCACAGGCCGGGCGCAGAGCCGTCCCTGCACACGAGAAGGCGTGGGAAGCCAGTCTGTCAATGCGCCGGTCCTCAGCATCCCAGCATCATAAAGGGGGGGTTAGTAACCCCTATAATCGGTGCATCCACCACGAGAGGTGCTGACCAGAAATTAACCACGTCAGGAGGGAAAGGGTACTTCCAATCCCAGGCCCCTGGGACCCCTTTAAGTTTACAAGGCGATTCCCATTCTTGGGCTATAAGATTCTGGAAATGATCCTGTTCCAGGAACTCCAAGCGCGGCGGCGCTGTGTGGAAACTCTCCTTCTTAGGCTTGGGAGCCTCTCCAGGAGGGGAGATTGACAAAACCTCAAATATCATCTCATTTCATCTGTGTCGCACAGGCCCCAAGAACCGGGCCCAGAATCATCACAGCTCCCGGGCATCTCATCCGAGGAGCCCGAATCTGAGAATAGCTCACCTTCCTCAGAAGGATCAAGGTCCTGCATATCAGCAGAGTCATCGGTATCGTTAGGAACCGGAGAGCCAGGAGTCATCAGGGACCGCTTCTTTCCAGGGCCCATACGCTCCGCCAAGCCAGACAGCACCTGCTCCGCTGTAGGCAGCACTCGCGGCACGGCTTGCAGGTCATCCCCGCTCGAGTGAGTATTGAAGGGAGGTGCAGCCACTGGCAAACCTGATTGCAGGGTCAGTGCCTGTTCAGCACACGGTCTGCAGACCCGTGCTCTGTCAGCATCAGCATGGGGCTGACCACACAACGCACACAGCCGGTCATGTCCCAGAGGGACCCCGGGTACATAATTCTGAGATGCCTCCATATGGTGATTATCTGAGCAGTATGCCCGCAGGGATTTACGCAATAGGCAACCCTGGATGCCCCAAGACCCGCTAGGAAGTGGGAGAATTTGCTAAGTGGACCCGCTGTAATATATGTGAGGCCGGGAGAAGCCACTGAAGTCCAGGCGTCTGAAAGACATAATGGGACAAGAGGGGTGGTATCAGTGCCATGCACAGCCGGATAAACACATAGAACAATGCCGCCCCGGAGGGCACTTACATGACCAAGGGAGGAGGCGGATCGCACCACGCGCGCAAAGATTGTCAAAATGGCGCCAAGCGAACCTCGAGGGGCGGGCCTGACCAGGCTGTGACGCGGAGCGCGTCATGCCGAGTCCCCGCCTCCCCCAAAGAGCACGAAGCTCTAACCAACAAAAAAGAAAGACAGCAGTGGATAGAAAGCGCATACATAAAGTTGCTGTCACGCTGGAATATAATGCTGCCGTCTGGGCAGTAAGCTAATGTTAATGAAAGACAAACAGGCTCGCAACTGTGGAGCAAGGAGCGCGACACTGACACCCAAGTATAATAAAAGATCAAGGCCTTAACGTGTTATATTGCACTAGGACTGCCACACATACCCCCCCCTTTTCTTTCCCCCCCCCCCCCCAGCTACGGGAGGAAGCGAGGGAGAAGCGGACCAGGGTCCAGGGACTAACTCTGTGAGGGGCACGGGCAACAATGCGGGAGGGGCATCCACAAGAGGCTCACCATCGGCCTAACCGCCTACCCTATGGTGGGGGATTGCGGTGGAGCATGGCTCCGTTAGGCACACAAGGTGATGCCTACCTTCACCCGACCAACGCAGCCCAGGCTGGGAGGCATATTCTTCTTAAAGAGGACGGGTGGAAATAGTCCCACAGGCCCACGGGCTGTAAAGCCCCGCTCACCTGCGAGAGCGTGATTCTTCATGTCTTCGCAGTTCAGCACTGCAGAGAAATCTGGGGATTTGTGGGAGGTCCCTGGGTATATGAAGGGCCGGGAGGAGCCTGTTTTTGCATGTCTGCAGTGAACAGCGCCCTCTGGCGGAGGATTACCCATGTGTAAGTATTATAGATGGAGCAGGACGTGCTGTATGCTTATAATAAACTGTTGTAGATAGCAACAATGTGTAGAACTTAGAATTGTATATCAAAGTGGTGTTCAGATGTACATTTCAGCTTCCTCGCTCAGGCTTGCTTTTTCCTCTGATTGGCCGAGACAGACACGACAAATGTAACCTCATCTGCATTAGTTCAATCTCTTCAGATAGAGGGAATCAGTCTTGTGTTCCAGAAGTTAAGCTTAAGCTTAGCCAAAGCTGCTAATAAACCCACCTAATACGGCTGAAGGATTCTGTGATTTGTAGTGAGAAAAGGATACTAGGAGCTTAACGAAGGGCAAGAAAGCCACTCCTACTTTATAAAGACAGATCCACTGACATAAAAGAAATTTTAAAACCGCATGCTGAAATGTAAACCACAGGTATGTGGGCACAATCCTAACACAAATGTTTATTTTACAACCCAAAAGAGGAAAGCAATTAGCCAGAACACCAAAAACCTTACAAAAAGGGAGTTTTCCTTTAAAGAGGAATTTTACAATCATGGATTTTATTCCACTTGGTGGGGACATACCGGTTTGGGATGCCCTGCTGTGTGTATCCCCTGGCAAAATGCCTGTAAGCTCACCATTTCCTCATTTCCTTGAGCCAGCTAAACTTCGTGCAGCAAAGGGAGACTGGCATCTCCGCCACAGCCTCCAGCTTGGGGCGTGCCCGGCCATTTAGAAAGGCCAGGCACCAGAGCGTGTCTAGCTGGAGAAATGCTTGACATGTGGCCACAAAAAAAAGTGGAGCGGATTAGGTGATCCAGGGGGTTTTACACACAGGAAGAAACTAAATTTGTGGTGCCCCATAATGTGGTAGACAATCGCCCCCAGAGTCTTATGGAATTGGGGGGTGGGGGAGGAGTTGTTCTTCGTAATAAAAAGCAAGTGTATAATTTAATACTAACCTGTAGCTGTTCTTTTTCCTGCTGCAACATTTTTTTCAGTATGTCTAGCTTCTGACTATGTACAGCATTATTGTCCTCCTAAAAGAAAAACAAAGTATAAACAACATTAACTATATCAATTACGTATGTATGTGTATATGCTTTGCACTCTAATCACTGATGCAGACATGGGCTGGCATCCCTGCTACAGCTTTTGTAAAATTGCCAGAGACTGTGAGCATGGATATGCGAGGATTAAAGCGAATGTAAACCAAATTTTTCTTCCCCTGTCCCCTCACTGCCCCCCTCACCGCACCAGTAGGCAGTTGGACATGAGATGTGTTTACATGTGCAAGCCAGTATTGTAATAGGCAGTTCATCATGATTCTATCCAGGATACCACTTCAGCAGGTAACATCAGCCATGCAGCCACTAGATGGAGTAAAGTTTATCCTTAAATATACAAGGAACAGCATTCCGTGTTAGATTGCTCACTGGTTGCTAAGAAATAAAACACAGACACTTTATCTCAAGAGACCTGGATCTCAGTGAGGCATGGAGAAAGGTGTACCACAAAACCATCAGGTCGTCGGCAGATAGTCGAGGTGCTCTATGGTACTTATACTAGTTGATCCCCATAAAATCCAGAATGGAAGAAGCAGCCCTCAAACTGGGAAGAACACACATAGGAAACATCTGGCCCTGCTCCAGCTTATCCAAGCCAATAATCTGGTTGGTAAGACCCTCAAACAACTAGATGGGGGGCCTGACCGAGGATCTAACCCTTACAAAAGGCACTGGTTGTGGTCCCCTCAGTGGGCCCAGGGTTACACAGCCTCTAGGAGGAGTTGGTGAGTTCGCTCTTGTAGGGTAATATGCAATAGCAACCATCAATGTTTTAGAAGCAGTAGAGGAGTGCAGCAATGACCCTTCCTGTCCCAGTAACCTCAACATGGGAGGGGCATAAGGCCAGTGATGCATATCCTTGAAATAAGGTTCCACTCCCAGTCTGAAGGATTCGGGGTGGTCCCCAAGTAAACAGATCACTTTAGAGATAGGTGCAGGTGACTCATCAGATTGTTGAGAATCAGTAAACCCACTAGAAGTGGAAAAGGTGATGGTACCAAAAGTTTGTGCCCTGTCCCCAGAAGGATGAATTTATGGGAGATAGAATGGTGAATCAAATTGCTCTCCCATCATGCAATCTTTTAACGGTGCACTAAACAGGTTAAAGTGGACCAACACCCAGGATTTTGACTATCTTGGGTTTTGGTCCACTTCGGTGGGGCACCCCGATCGGCTTGTGGACCCTTGCTGTACCTCTCGCAGTCTGGGTTCAATGAGTTGGGCAGGCTGAGAAGCATGTCAGCTTACCTGTACCTACAGGCAAGCTGCAAGCTGACAGGTAAGCTGGATCAGTTCTCTGCCTGTCTGACACGGTTATTTTATCTCTTTAAAATCGAGGATCCGCTACTAGTATTTTTTGGAGTGAGGGAGATTTGCCACCAATATCTTCACACCGGATTTGGCTCAAGAACATCTCCTAGAGATAAATGTGGCCCTCAAAGTAAGAAAGGTTGAGGACCCTTGGGGTGACATTTACCAACCTCTTGATGGCTTTGCCAATCAAAGATATGAAGGCAGGTGGTACCTACTGTGAAGGAAAACCCTTCCGCCTATTATGAGAAGAAACATCAAACTTGCCTGCGCCCCATAGGCTGCAGTATGATATCAATCTCAACCTGCAAATGGCTTTTAACACTTTTACCAAGAAATGCACCAAAGTGGGAATACAACCTTATCCTTGTTTACAGACTTTCTAAGTGAAGAGTGAAAGCAGCACTTCATCCGTGAGAATACAAACAGAGAAGCATCCCAAATCAGGATGTCCTGCTAGGGAGGAACAGCAGACAAGAAAGTAATTTTCTTAGGGTGTTTTCCTCTTTGAAGACAGCAACTGCTAAATAATTTAGGTTAATTTAGGTTGCCAAACCAGCCCTTTCTTTAGAGGGTCTTTTAGCATACCCTGTTAAATCAGAATCATCAATACCACCCCCTAAAATGAGTCTTCTAGGAAAGTGGGGCATTAATCGCAGATTCACAAATGCATCAGTGAAGCAGAAGTCCTGCCATGGAACAATCAGTGCTTCCAAAGCAAATGTTCTAGATCCCAGTACCGGCCAAAGAAGCAGGCAACTTTTCTGTGTCGAGATACGAAATAGCAAAATAAGCATGACTCTCCGAGAGTGTAATGTCCATTTGCCTGCATTCACGCACATGCTGCTAAGAAAAGTTGGCCTCTCTATTCTTGGTGCCAGGAATATGGATCTACAGAGAATACTACCCACTGGATGATCTTGGTCACTTCAATTCCAAACAGAAAGCTTCTGGTGATATGGTTGAACTCCCTGCCCGTAGACATGTCGGATGAAAGAGCGAACATGTGCATGCATGCATGTTCAGACCAACCTGCCCCCCCCCGCCAGCGGTCACTGGAAAAGATGAACAAGGCCTAGACCCAACCAACTCAGCATCCATGCAACTAGAGGCCGTGCTAGAAACCAGGGTGCTACCAAGTTCCCTGCTGCTCCAGTTTGCAACATACAGGACGTTGCCAAGATGGCTCCACTGCTAGCCGCACCAGATTCGCGAATCCCACCTCTCTGCCCAGTGTGGGGCAAGCAGGGAGACAGGAACCCCTTCACTGGGTATCCACTCAAACAGGCAACCCAGAAGTGACAACGATGGAAACACTCAGAGCAAATAGTTAACCGGAATAGGGGGCGGCCAACGTACCGACCAAGGGCTTCTTCCCCCTGGACATGAAATCTGGACATTCAGGTCAGCCAGGAGGCAAACAGGTCCACCTCCCCGTCCCACTGCCTCCCAGTTCAAAACAAAACCGGTACCTCCAGAATGTAGGGACATGCTGCTCCAGTCACCTTATGACATGATGCCCCCTGCAACGTGCTACCCCCTCCTGGTGCCTCCCGGACAACACATGTAAGCTACAGCCGTGACATTGCCCAACTGTACTTTGAATGGCCAAAAAGGTGGCTGGGCCAGTGTTTGAAAGCCCACCAAACTGTCACAGGTCCAACCTGTTTATCAGTAGACAACAGTCTAGCTGGTCCCAGTGACCCAAATCAGCTGAGTTCCCAGAGTACCACCACAACTTGACTGACAGGCAACTGTGGAGAGGCTGGAACGCCAGACCAGCAGGAAAGATCAACCTGATGCCAGTGGACGCTGGTCATGCACCACTCCAGGGAATTCTGAACGGTGGCTGGCAAGGTGAAGAGACAAACCAAGGCCTCCCTTGACCTAACCCAACTCAAAAAAAGCAACATCCAGGAGACCTGGCGAGGGACTGGGCCTATAGCAACTGCCTCCCTGGAAGAGGCCATCAAGCCCAGGTGTGGAGTGCCCTGGCAAACAGTGGGTTGCTGACCGCCAACAGAAACCGCACTCCATCCTGGAGAATGGTGCCTTGCTGCAACAGGAAATGCATCTTGGTGTCCCATGCACTGGGAAAAGCCTTCTTGGATGCGACCACCCAGGATTTGGGGAGTTTAAAGTGGAACACCACCCAGGATTTTCACTATCCTTGGTTTTGGTCAACTTCTGCGGGGCACCCCGATCGCTCCGCTATGTGAAACCCCCCCAGATTTCCGGATTAAACTCACCTCACCCCGCTCCTACAGTGCATGCGCGGCCGCTCGTTCAATCAGCACGCTCGGAGCCGCTGTGGTATGCGCATCAAACCACAGCGTCTCCGAGCGCGCTGGTGGCCGCATCTCGCACTTCCCTCTAAATTCCCGGGCTGATTCAGAAGGGTCTTGGTCCACTTTAAGGCCACCCAACAAACCAGACAACTTGTCCCTTCATACCTCAGCGCCTTCCAGAACAGAGGGAGCCCTGAAGCCAGTCAATGAGGTGCAGGATGATGCCGTCCCCAGGCTCCGCAAGACAGCCATGAGCACTGGCAAAAGTGTGGTGAATACCCGTGGGATCAAGCATAGGCCAAACAGCAAGGCCACAACTGAAAGCAGCGAGTGCCGCCCCCTGCAAACAAACAAAACTTCCGGACCCGGAAAGAGCAAAGCATACGGAGAAGTCGTTAGTGTGTCTACGGGAGGCAGAAACACCTTGCTCCAGCAAATCATAACCGATCACACTAATTCATGCAGAATGTCCGCACACAAATAACTGTTCAGACGCCAGAGGTTCAGGCTTGTCGGTGGACAAGCCATCTTGGGGATGAAATGGTGAGTAGAAGTCGAAGCCCCTCACTGAGGGGGGCCAAGGAACTACAAGGCACCTCATGAACCCAGGCGTCCGAACAGAAAACCCTCCCCGATGTCACACAGACCAAAGGGGTGAGGGTGCCCCCATCTGGGAGGGCAAGGCTAAAGGCTAAGGCCTGCTGTGCCACAGAAATCTAGATCCCCCCAGTGGCTTTTGCTTCCTATTTGTAGTGCGGCAGTGGAGCTGAACCCCAAATCTCAAAAGGAACAAAAATTAGCCAATCCCCGAAATGGGGTCCTTGATTTCCTCATCAGTGGAAGCCCGGTGGATTACATTCCGTGGCCGTAATGACGCGCACATGTATTAATCCACCCAAGCCGGTGGCACCTGGCCCATGGTAGCACTGTACGCCACAAGGCCAGCCCTCCAGCCATCCAGTGTACCAAACCAGCCATGGCCGGTCATGCACCACAACATCTCCATCGTAAATACACGCAAGCAAAGCTTGGAGGTCCATGGCTGTCCACCCTTCTTCACACTCCTGCTGTCGCTCCCAGACCTTGACTGCAATGGAAGTAGAGCATGCCAGTCACACGACCGAGAGAACATGCCAGCAGGCTAGGCCCGTCACTTATCTACCTACAGTCCCCTAAGTGCCCATTGCTCATGTGAAAACTGGGGCGTGCAGCTTAGGCCTGACATCAGGTCATCCCCACATGGTGATGAAGACGTCTTGACCACAGCCTCCAGAAAGGGGTCTTTACCCCAAACCGAGAGGCAGTCGGAAGCATATTCCCTATTATAATTATTAATATTAATATTATTATTACGTCCCCTCCCTATCCTGACAAGGGACAACCTGCGAGGGGGTACCCCAATCACCTTGAGGCTCGATGGGTTCACCCCTCACCTCCTGCATAGGCATTGGGAGCACACAACAAAGACCTGGAGTCTGATTTAGGAGCCGGCCCCGGAGGGGGAAGCAGAGACCACGTCGCTGCCGGATGGCACCTGCCTCTCCGAACGGCTGAAGCTTTCCCCAAACACAGCAAGGGCATTGTTGCGCTTAGCTCTGGCAACAAACACTACTTACTCGACTCTCCAACCCGACCCTCCATCTGCTACATCCGTAAATGGATCCTGGGACGATAGGAAGCAGATCAGGGCCGTTACAGGTGCTTCAGTGCCAGTATGTGGAGACAGGGAGCCGCAAACTGTGTAGAGCGACAATGAACAGCAGTTCTCCCTTCACAGACCCCTACAGAGGCCCCACACCGGAGACCAGCTGACCCTGGCATCACTCCCTGTAAATGGGACAGGACTCCAGTTGTCTCGCATGTCCTGGCATAGTTATTAAGAGCAGGTTCAACTGCTGGCACAGTCTGACCAGTGTCGCAGGACCCCCCTCTGCATGGAAAAGGCCCAAATGTAAATACTGTACCCTGCTTGCCAATCCTGTTGCAGCTGCATGTTGGGGAGTCGCCACAGGGGCTTAACTGCCAGGCTGACCAGATCCACAAACCACACCTTTCTGGGCCAGTGTGGGGAGATCAGGATGATAGAAATCTGCTCACAGTTGACCTTCTTTAACATGCAACCCAGAAGTGGCAGTGGCAGAAATGCATAGAGCATGCTGTACTCTGACCAGGGAATGGCCAGCGTGTCAACCGCCATGGAAACCATGGACATGAACCTCTGGACCTTCTAATTGTGCCGAGATGCCAAGAGGTCCACCTCAGACACACCCCACAGGTCACAGAGGGCTTGAAACACGTCTTGCTGAACGAACCATTCCCCTGGTCCACCGTCTTCCTGCTCAGCTTGCAGATTCTGCACCCCCGCTGAAAGACACGGAATGTCAGGCACGCAACGCAAAGTGCATGTATGATTGGTGACCAGGGAAAATGGGGACATGCAGATAAGCATCCTTGATGACCACCATGGCCAGAAAATCCCCACTGTTGCAACAACCCCCTGTCAAACCTTAGAGATTCCACGTGGAACTTCCGCACCCGAATGTAACTGTTCAGACTCCGGAGATCCAGGATCGGCCGAACAGGCCCGTCCTCCTTGGGGAAAACAATACAATTCTGCGATTACTCACCTGTAGAAATGTTATTATGAGTATACAGTACATCCTGCTCCAGATAAGATTCTATACTCTTGGGTATTACTCCGCCAGATGGCGCTGGACTGCAGAGACCGCGAAATTGGCTCCTCCCAGCCCCTCAAATACCCGGGACCTCCCACAAATCCCCAGCATTGAAAAGCAGTTTACGAGAAGCCGGGAGAATAACAGAACCAACCAGTGACTATAAAACAATGATAACAATCACCATACAGGGGATCCAAGGATAATGCAAACCAAGAGTGGGATGGAGCAGGACGTACTGTATACTCATAATAACAATTCTACAGGTGATTAATCAATCACAGAATTGTATTATTCTTAGTATACAGTGCGTCCTGCTCCAGATAAGAATCATTACTCTTGGGACATCCAATAGCAGTGTCCATAAAGTAGGTTGGGATCCCCAAAGGTAACAACAGACAGGTCAGACCACTGCCCCCTGCAGAACCTTGTGGCCAAAAGCAGCATCAGCTGAGGCCCTAACATCAACCTTGTAAAACTTTGAAAAAGTATGAACAGAAGACGGCCTTGCAAACTTGTTCAACAGAAGCCTGGTGCTGAAAAGCTCAAGAGGCACCAATAGCACTAGTGGAGTGAGCAGTAAGGCGGAAGGGAGGATTCTTCCCCTTAGCAGAGTAGGCCTGAATCACAGCCTGACGGATCCATTTGCTGATAGTAGATTTGGCAGGAGCCAAACCCTTCCTAGGACCAAAAGGGACCACAAAAAGAGCATCAGTTTTTCTGAAAGGTGCAGTAGCCACCAGATAGTACTTCAGACACCTAACCACATCCAAGGAATGCAAAACCCTCTCCTTAGCATTACTAGGATTAGGGCACAAGGTAGGAAGAACGATGTCCTGATTCAGATGAAAGGCAGAAAATCTGGCTTAAAGCGAAACACCACCTTGTCCTGGTGTCTCTCAAAGTAGAGGGGCTGGATGGAAAGCACCGCCAACTCAGAAACACGCCTAACAGAAGTGAAAGCCACCAAAAAGACAACCTTGGAGAGTAAGAATGGCCAGGGCAGCCTCCTGCACAGGTTCAAAAGGAGCACCCTGCAAGGCAGACAAGACCAAGTTCAAATCCCAAACAGGCAACATAGGCTTACGTGAGGGACGCACATGAGTAACCCCTGGAAAAAAGTCCTGATCAGAGAATGCTGGGCAAAGGACCTCTGGAAGAAAACAGCCAGGGCAGAGACATGACCCTTCAGAGTACCGAGTTGAAGCCCCACCTCCAACCCATGCTGTAGGAACTCCAGGATCCTGGGAATAGAGAACACGTGACAGGGAAGAGACCTAGACTCACACCAGTCAATGTAGGCACGCCAAACCCTATAGTAAATAGAAGAAGACTTCTTCCTAGCCTTTATCATGGTATCAACAACTGCAGACAGCCCCTTCTCCATCAAGATGGTGGTGTCAGCAGCCAGGCCGTCAAAGCCAGAGTTTGTAAATTGGGATGGCGTAAATGACCCTGAGTGAGCAGGTCTGGAACCCTGGGCAGAGCGTACTGATCTACTGCCAGCTGCACCACGTCTGCGAACCACACTCTTCTTGGCCATCGGAGAGCCACCAGGATAGCTGGCACCCCCTCCTGAGCTATCTTGCGCAGAACCCTGCCCAACAGGGGGAATGGGGGAAAGACATACAGGAGCTGAAAGTCCTGCCATGACATTGCTAGAGCATCTGTGGCCAAGGGTCCTGGGACAGGGAGGCGAAGGCCGGGAGCTTGTGATTGTGACGGGACCAAACAGATCCACATCTGGTTGGCCCCAACAGTGACATAGGGAGTGAAACACCCTGTCGCAGAGGGACCATTCTCCCAGACGAGAGGTCCCCCTGCTCAGAGAGTCCGCCTGCAGATTCTCCACCCCCGGAATGTACACAGCTGATATGCAGGGAACATTGTCCTCCGCCCAGGACAGGATCAGACACACTTCCTTGAGGGTCCCCTTGCTCCGGGTCCCTCCCTGATGATTGATGTAGGCAACCGCCGTCTGGTTGTCCGAGCGTACCTGAACAAGCGGCCCCGAAGGTGTTGGGTCAAGTGAGCCAGAACCAACCTGATCGCCCTGAGTTCCAGAATGTTGATAGGTGTGTGGGCTTCCTGAGGTCCCCACCGAACCCTTGGAACTGTAGGGACTTCCAGAAGCCCCCCCAACCTGTCAGACTGGCATCCGTGGTGACCGTCTCCCAGCAGGGGGCCAGAAAGGATCTGCCCGCCAACAGGTTCTTGGAGTCCAGCCACCACGAGAGGGACTGCCTGGCTAGGGGGGATAGAACAAGGACCTGGTCCGGGGACGCAGGATCCTTGCCCCATACTGACAAGAGGTGGAGTTGCAGAGGCCTCATGTGAAACTGGGCATAAGGAACTGCCTCGAAGCACGACACCATCAGGCCCACCAGCTGCATTCCCTGCCTGATGGAGGGATGAGGGCAAGATAGCAGGGACTGAACCTGCACCAGCAGACTGTCCACCTTCTGCTGGGGAAGAAAAATCCTTGCCTGAACTGTATCCAGATTCATTCCCAGGAAGGGCGTCACCAAGGAGGGAGACAGGGAAGACTTGGGATGGTTGATCACCCAGCCAAATGACTCCAGAGTGGACACTACTCGCTGAGTATCCAGCTCTGCCTGATGGAGGGACTGAGAAGTGATGAGAATGTCGTCCAAATATGGCAGCACGCGAATGCCCTGAGCCGAGCCATCACCCCTGCCAGCACCTTGGTGAACACTCTGGGAGCTGAAGTGAGACCGAAGGGCAATGCCACAAATTGGTAGTGCTGATCCTCCAGAGCGAAAAACAGGAATGTGAAGGTAAGCATCCTTGATGTCCACAGAGGTCATGAAGTCCCCTGGACGCAGGGAACTGATAGCAGAGCGCAAAGTTTCCATGCGAAAGTGCCTGCACCTGACAAATTTGTTGAGGATCTTCAAGTCCAGGATGGGCCTGACTGACCCATCTCTTTTGGGCATGGTGAAAAGGTTGGAATAGAACCCCTTGCCCCTTTCTTGTAAGGTGACCTGACAGATGACCCCCAGCTCCAGAAGGCTTTGCACCGCCAGAATTGGAGCCGAGCTGACATGGGGTCCTGAGACATCCGGGATCTGATGAATCTTGGGGGCAGCCAGGCAGCAAACTATCTTGTAACCGGAGGACGCTACCTCCTGAATCCACCGGTCTGAGACATGAAGCCTCCAGACATGAGCACCCGGATGGGGGAGGGCGCCCCTTCATGCCTGAGGGGGCTTGGGAGAAGACTTAGGCTTGGAGCCCCAGGATGAGCCAGGGCGTCCACGTCCTCTGCCCCTACCCCAGAAATCTCCTCGGGCCCCAGTAAATGAGACCCCCCTCCCCTGTCTGGATCCACGGTAGGGGGAAGAAAAGGAGCCTTGGCCCCGAAAGGGCCGAGACTGCCTCCTGCGCTGGGGTAACCTGCCTCCCTTAGCAAACAGGTCCAGGCGGGTCCCAAACAGGCGTAGTCCTTTGAAGGGAAAACCAGTGACAGCTGCCCACTGGTGCAGCCAAACCGAGCGGCATAAAGCCACCACTAGGGCAGAGGCTCTGCCACACATCCTAATGGTATCATCCAAGGCAGAGAGGACATAAGTCACAAAAACCTCACAACGAGACATCATCAGGAGCACCATCTAGGACACTTCTAAGCAGTGTCCGAATAGCCACCGCTGTAATGGCAGAGGCACAAACCGGGGGCAGCGCCGTCCCCACACAGGCAAAGGCATGGGACGCCAGCTGATCAATACGCCGGTCCTCACTATCTCGCAGCGTAGTAGAATCAGGGGAATGCATGACAGAGGTGTTAGATAACCCTAGGACCGGGGCATCCACCTCTGAAGGGGATGACCAACGCTTCCCCACATCAGCAGGAAAGGGATACCTGTTATCCCAACTCTTAGGGGACTCCGGGGAGCCTGCTAGGATGCTCCCATTCCTTGAGCACGAGATTATTAAAATGGGCTTGCTCAGGAAACTCTAAACGTGGCTTAGCAGTATGAAAAAATTCCCCCTGCTGCTTAGGTGCCGCAACCGGGGGAGATAGACAGTACCTCAAAAATCTGAGCCAACAGCCTATCAGTATCATCTGGGGCCCAGGGGTCAGAGCCAGAATCATCATGACCCCTGGGCCTCTCATCAGATGACTCAGAGTCAGAGAACAACTCCCCTTCTTTCAACCAGACAGTTCAAAGAACTCATCAGCCTCCATAGGGAAAAGAGTAACATAAGGCGTCAAGTGCCGCTTTTTAGCAGAGGCCTTACGCGCCATGGTATTAGCAAGCAACTTCTCAACACTAGTCAGTCTAGCAGACACATCAAGCTAAGAATCCCCACTGGCATGCAACTCAATGGGAGTCAAATTCAAGCTTGGGGGAGTTGGTGAAGCCATACATGGCGCAGGCCCCGCCGCTGGTAAACCAGGCTGCAGCGCAAGCACCTGCTGGGCACAAGTTATACAGACCCGCACATTGTCAGCACTAGTAGGGGACACCCCACAAGCTACACACAGCCGGGCTTGTCCCGAAGGAACCCCGAGCACATTATCCTGAGACACCTCCATATGGTGAATATAGCGGAACAATAGGCCGATAGAGATTCACGCTAAAACAGCAACCTGGGATGCCCCAATAGCCCGCTAGTGGGAGGCGCGCGCGGCAGCGGCGGTATATTCAAACCGCAACCAGTGCAACCAAGTCAGTGCGGAGACTGAACAAAAAGCAACAAGCACACCATCCAAGTGAAGCACCAACGCATACATCCCACCCCCCCGAGAGCTACAAGGGAGCGCGAGGGAGGGCAGCGGCCACTTAAACATAGGGCCCACCGACAGACAGGGGCAAGGGGCAATAGTGCGGGAGGGGCATCCCATAGAGGCACACCATATGCCTATACCGCCTACTCTTTGGTAGCATCTGACAGCGGTGCTGCCTACTATCACCCGGACCAGCGTAGCAAAGGCTGGGAGGCACATTAATAATGGAACGGGTGGGAATAGTACAATTCTGTGATTACTCACCTGTAGAATTGGTATTATGAGTATACAGTACGACCTGCTCCAAATCTAATACTTACAGTTGGGATATACTCCGCCAGATGCCGCTGGACTGCAGAGACATCGAAAATAGGCTCCTCCCGGCCCCTCAAATACCCAGGGACCTCCCACAAATCCCCAGCATTGAAAAGCAGTTAAGAAGAAGTCAGGAGAATTAACAATCCAAACTATCAACTATAATAATGATAACAATCACCATACAGGGGATCCAAGAAAATGCAAACCAAGGGTGGGTTGGAGCAGGACGTACTGTATACTCATAATACCAATTCTACAGGTGAGTAGTCACAGAATTGTATTATTCTTAGTATACAGTACGTCCTGCTCCAAATCTAATACTTACAGTTGGGACATCCAATAGCAGTGTCCATAAAGTAGGGTGGGATCCCCAAGAAAACCACTGCCGCCTGCAGAACCTTGCGGCCAAAAGCAGCATCAGCTGAGGCTCTAAAATCAACCTTGTAAAACTTTGAAAAGGTATGAACAGAAGACCAAGTAGCGGCCTTGCAAACTTGTTCAACAGAAGCCTGGTGCTGAAAAGCCCAAGAGGCACCAATAGCACGAGTGGAATGAGCAATAAGGCGGAAGGTAGGATTCTTCCCCTTAGCAGAGTAGGCCTGAATCACAGCCTGACGAATCCACTTGCTGATAGTAGACTTGGCAGGAGCCAAACCCTTCCCAGGACCAGAAGGGACCATAAAAAGAGCATCAGTTTTCCTGAAAGGTGCAGTAGCCACCAGATAGTACTTCAGACACCTAACCACATCCAAAGAGTGCAAAACGCTCTCCTTAGCATTGCTAGGATTAGGGCACAAAGAAGGAAGAACAATATCCTGATTCAAATGAAAGGCAGACATTACCGTAGGCAGAAAATCAGGTTTGAAACGAAGCACCACCTTTGTTCTGGTGCCTCTCATAGTAGGGGGGCTGAATGGACAGCGCCGCCAACTCAGACACACGCCTGATAGAAGTGATAACCACCAGAAACACAACCTGGAGCGTAACAATGGCCAAGGCAGCATCCTGCACAGGTTCAAAGGGAGCACCCTGCAAGGCTGACAGAACCAAGTTCTAATCCCAAACAGGCACTATAGGTTTACGTGGGGGACGCACATGAGTGACCCCCAGGAAAAAAGTCCTGATCAGAGGGTGCTGAGCAAATGACTTCTGGAAAAAAATAGCCAGGGCAGAAACCTGACCCTTCAGAGTACTGAGTTGGAGCCCATCTCCAACCCATGCTGCAGGAACTCCAGAATCCTGGGAATAGAGAACACACGACAGGGAAGAAACCTAGACTCACACCAGTCAATGTAGGCACGCCAAACCCTGTAATAAATGGAAGAGGAAGACTTCTTCCTAGCTTTAATCAAAGTATCCACAACTGAGGAAGACAGCCCCTTCTCCATCAAGATGGAGGTTTCAGCAGCCAACCCGTCAAAGCCAGAGTTTGTAAATTGGGATGGCGTAGTGGGCCCTGAGTGAGCAGATCTGGCACCAAGGGCAAAGCTCATTGATCTACTGCCAGCTGTACCACGTCTGCGAACCACACTCTTCTTGGCCACCTGGGGGCCACCAGAATTGCTGGCACCCCTTCCAGAGCAATCTTGCGCAGAACCCTGCCCAGCAGGGGAATTGGGGGGAAGACATACAGGAACTGAAAGTCCTTCCATGACATTGCTAGCGCATCCGAGGTCAGGGCCAGAGGATCCCTGGACAGAGAGACAAAAGCTGGAAGCTTGTGATTGTGGCGGGATGCAAACAGATCCACATCTGGTTGGCCCCAACGGTGACACTGAGACTGAAACACCCTGCTGCATAGGGACCATTCTCCCTGGCGAGAGGTCCCCCTGCTCAGAGAGTCCGCCAGGTGATTTTCCACCCCCGGGATGTACACAGCTGAAATGCAGGGGACATTGGCCTCCGCCCAAGACAGGATCAGAGTCGCTTCCTGGAGGGCCCCCTTGCTCCAGGTCCCTCCCTGATGATTGATGTAGGCAACTGGTTGTCCGAACACACCTGAAGATGAGTAGTCAAGCAAGCCAGAACTAACCTGATCGCTCGCAGCTCCAAGACATTGATAGGTGTGTGGGCCTCCTGAGGGCCCCACCTCCCCTGGAACCACAGGGACTTACAGAAACCCCCCAACCTGACAGACTGGCATCCGTGGTGACCGTCACCCAGGAAGGGGCAAGAAAGGATCTGCCCCCCAACAGGTTCCTTGAGTCCATCCACCACAAGATTGACCTCCTGACCAGGGGGGAGAGCACACAGACCCTGTCCAGGGATGCTGGGCCCTTGTCCCATACAGACAATAGGTGAAGTTGCAGAGGCCTCGAGTGGAACTGAGCATAAAGGACCGCTTCAAAGCACGCCACCATCAGGCCCACCAGCTGCATCCCCTGCCTGATGGAGGGATGGGGTCAAGCTAGGAGGGACTGGGCCTGTGCAATCAGACTGTCCACCTTCTACTGAGGAAGGAAGATCCTTGCCTGAACTGTATCCAGATTCATTCCAAGGAATGGAGTTACCAAGGAAGGGGACAGTGAGGACTTGGGGTGGTTGATCACCCATCCAAATGACTCCAGAGTGGACACCACCAGCTGAGTATCCAACTCTGCCTGATGTAGAGACTGGTAAGTGATGAGGATGTCGTCCAGATAGGGAAGCACGCGGACGCCCTGACATCTGAGCAGAGACATCACGCCAGCCAGCACCTTGGTGAACACCCTGGGAGCTGAAGTGAGGCCGAAGGGCAAGGCCACAAATTGGTAGTGTTGATCCATCAGAGCGAACCTGAGGAACCTTTGATGACCTGGGAACACAGAAATATGAAGGTAAGCATCTTTGATGTCCACAGAAGTCATAAAATCACTTTGGCGCAGGGAACTGATGGCAGAGCGCGAGTCTCCATGTGAAAGCGCCTGCCCCTGACAAACTTGTTGAGCCTGACAGAACCATCCTTTTTGGGTACTTTGAATAGGTTGGAATAAAAGCCCTTGCCTTTTTCTCTTAAAAAGACCTGGCAGGGGGCGTGGCCGGCCATGAGAGCGTGAGGACGTGTCCAGCTTGGGCTCCCGCTGGCCGCCCTGTTAACCCACCAGATTAGCCGATAAACCCACTGGATTTTTGGCAGAGAAGCGATGGTGAAGAAGCGGAGGGGTGCCAAGACGCCTGCACGCACCCATACCCGGAAGATAAGCACCTACCTGGACCGGGGAGGCCCGCAGGGCTGGGAGGGCGCCCCATCCAAAATGGCGTCGACCCCTGCTGATGGCGCTGGGGCTTCTCCTGGCCGTCGTGGGGCCGGAGAGCGAGCAGCTGCGAGGTCCCTCTCGCCGACAGGAGCTCATGCGATGGATCGGGGGGACAGGGCTGGAGCTGCCCTCCTCCATCTGCCCCGCTGTCCGGGGCTGTCGGCGGTGCTGCGGCGGTGACGGAGGCGGTGCCTGCTGGGCTGCAGGAGCCACGTGCGAGGTCTGCACAGCGGACGGGGGAGACCTTCCCCACCGCCATGGACGAGAGGCCCCCGGGACCCGGACGGGGGGGCCGGAGCGGTCGCCCTGCCGAGCATGTCAGCGCGCCTCTACTACGCCCGCGAGGGAGAGTGATGAGGGGAGAAGCCCCCTGCCTGGCGACGCACGCGCAGGCCGATCCCGGATGCCTGAGATGAGGCCGGCGGCAGATCAAGGTATGCCTCACTGCTCGAGCCCAGAGCCATACCCTTCCTCACCCCACTATGGGGGACGTTCCTGTGAGTCCCATGCCCCGGTGGAATCCCCCTGCTGTTCACTGCTTGCTGCTGACTCCCCCCCATCATGGCAGGGATCATCCAGCCCGAGGTTTAGCCCTGGCCCTGATTTGCACACCACAGGGGACTCCCCCCAGCCCCGGGCAGGACTGGCCCCTTGCCCAGCTTCAGGGGGTGCAGCGGCAGCATCCTTGACGCTGAGCACCTTGGGAGGGTGCCATACGGATGGAGCCTGGCCGGGGATACCCCCCTCTTTAGCGTGGCAGCAGAGGATAACCCCTGTGAAGTCTGCCTGGCCCCCTGACCAATCCGTGGCAGAAAGGATGGGAGCGGCGACACTTCCTCAGCGTGGGGGAGCACCTGCGGGAGCAACAGCTAATACGGGCCTGCTGTCCCTGCCCGCGGATTCAGGACGCTCCCAGGGTTCACCTCCGCACGGCCCCCATGCTACGGGAGCCATGCCCCTGATTTTGCATTCCACTCCGCCTGCCGCTGGGGCCCCGCAGCAGTCGATACAATCTCATATGGATCCCATCCTTGCAGCATTGAGGGCGGAGCTCTGAATCTTACCCACCAGGGAGGATCTGGAATCCTTCATCCAGAGGGTGGAGGGCGCTTTTAAGAAGGATATCGCGGATCTGCGGCACTCGGTTGGCAACCTTGACACCAGAGTTGAATCGCTGGAACAGTTCCAAAATGCGACCACCCAGAGGCTGGAGGCTCTAGAGCAGGACCTGACCCATCAAAAAGCTGTGGCACAGATGGCGGTCCTACACTTAGACGACCTTGAAAACAGGAGCCGTCGAAATAATATCCGTGTCAGGGGCCTCCCGGAGGCGACGGGCCCGGATCAACTTCACCCTACCATCGTTGGCATCTTTAACGACATACTCGGCCGCCCACCTGACGCCGAGATTGTGATCGACCGAGTCCACCGGGCCCTTGGTCCTAGATCCCCCGATCCCTCCCGCCCACGTGACATTATTTGTCGATTACACTACTACACTGTGAAGGAGGACATCCTGGCAAAGGCTTGGGCGCAAGGTCGAATATGCTTTGACGGCGCCCCTCTGCAGCTGTTCCCGGATGTGTCACGCAGGTCTCTCATGATGAGGCGAGTCCTGAGGCCTCTACTGTCCAAGACACGGGACTGCGGGGGCTCTTATCGTTGGGGGTACCCCTTCCACCTCATGGTCCGTAGAAACCAGCGGGCCTTCACTGTGAAAACCCAGGCGGACCTGCCGGGCCTCTTCGCCTTCCTGGACTCCCCCCCGATTGAGATCCCGGACTGGCGTGATGTTTCTCTTTCCCTGGGCCCCCTGAGGCCCCCGGGGGGACGGCCGCAGCGGATCCAGCGCCCGAGGGGCAGAAGCTCGACTGGCGAGGGACGTGCTGGTGGTCCGGTGAGGGGCCCCCGCCGCCCGGCTAACGAAGATTAGGCAGTCCTCTTTGCCACCGTGGACTTCTTCGCGCGCCGCACTGTTTGCGCTGCCTAGTTTTCTTTTTTCAACTGTTTTTGATTTACACGCTGAGCTTCGGACTGGCCGGGTTTGGGCGGGCGGGCGACATGGAGGCGGGCCATGTGTATGGCTTGCCCCCCTATACGGTCTGCCTTCCGATGGAGGGACCTGACTCGGGCGTGCTATGCGTCGCCCGGCGGCGCCGGACCGGACAAGCCTCAAACATGATCCTCATATGTGCAGTGTATGCAGTGTATCTCATGCTTGAACACGTCCTTCCCTTTGTTGTGGGGATGTGATCTACAGGTTCCTTATAGGAAAGCTTTTCTGTTTGTGTTGGCTTTGTGGGTCTCGGGCTCGCCGGGGTGCTCGCGGACCTGCCCCGCCGGCTCGCGGTGCGAGAGGTTTGGATTCGAACCCCTGGGCGCCGTGTCTACTATATACTCCCTGATTGGCGTGCCCCGCTGGGAGCGGCTCTCGGGAGCGGTGCGATGCGGTCCGCGTGGCCGGGCCTCGATTCGGGTGCCCTCTTACTCAATCGCCTGTGCCGAGCCATGCCGGGGTATGGGAGGCCTTGTTATACTTTACACTTGGAGGGCCCCTGCGGTCCGCCGTCGGCCCCTGGCGCTGGCTGGTCCGGCATAGCTGATTACATTTAGCTCTTGGTTTTCTGATTATGTGGGTTTTTCTGATTATGTGGGTTTTTTATTCTAGCTTTGATTGGGGAACGCCTCTGGCAATGTTGCCGGTGGTGGCTCCCCCCTTCTGGTTTGGGGGTCGGGGCGGCCGGGGGAGACCCCCACCCTGTGCCTCTCGGATCCGTCGCGCCCCCACTATAGGCCAGGACCCCGCGGCCCCCTGGGTTAGTGTTTTGCTTGCCTCTGGTGCCCGGGGTCCGACTCCTGGAAAGTAGGGATTCTTTCCTCGCTTAGGTTCCCCCTTGATCCCCCTCTTTAAATAAGTTTTCGTTCTATTCGTTTTGGTTAGGTGCGTCCCTCCCCTCCGTGTGATTTCCTTTGTCCTTCGTGCCTGTCAACCCCAGTACCCTTGGTGTGCCCTTTCCCTCCCCTCCACTACCTCCCTAGCTTACTTCCTTCTCCCCCCACCCGCTTCCCCTCCCTGGCCTGGGACCCCCGTTTTCCCTTGGCGCTGTGTGTACTGGGGCCGGTGGCGGCTCCCTCGAATCCGACATGTCTAAAGTCCAATGTACCTCATTAAACGTTAAGGGCCTGAACTCCCCTGTTAAGCGATCCTCTGTATTGAACGAGCTAAAACGACTGGGCGCAGGAATCGCCTTACTTCAGGAAACTCACCTCAGGGAGGGGAAGGTAAACAATTTGTCCAGCCGTTACTTTCGCCATCAATACCATAGCCTGTCCCCTGACTCTAAGTCGAGGGGGGTGGCCATTGTGCTGGCGGGACACCTCCCCTGGACACTGGAGGAGGTGAACCATGACTCTGAAGGCAGGTACCTCTTTGTAAGGGGTACTCTTTATACCCAGAGGGTGACGCTGGCAACTTGTTACTGCCCGAGCTCAAACCAGTTGAAATTTCTGTTCTCTAGTTCTCTAGTGGCATTCTTCTCTTGGGAGGTGATTTTAATTGTGTTCTGGACCCTCGGCTTGATACCTCTAAGGGGACTTCTAGTTTACCTTACTCGGCGTTGCGGAGGATAAAGGCCCTCTTGTTTGAACATCAACTCTTGGATGTATGGCGGATTGTAAACCCCAGGGAAAGGGACTACACCTATTTCTCTCCCCCTCATAACGTGTACTCGCGAATTGATTGGTTTCTGGTCCCCCACAGACACGTACATCTCATATCGCGACCGTCAATAGGCTCAATCTCGCTCTCTGATCACGCCCCCGTCTCCATTCTACTGTCGGTCCTGGACTCCCCCCCTCCATCGGGACATTGGATGCTTAATGCCTCCCTCCTTCAGGACCCTGAGTTTAAGGCAGAGAGGTTTCTCGGATGTCTCAGTGGGAGGCCCACAAATGTGTGATCCGGGGCCTTTTGATTAGAAGGGGTGCCTACCTTAAAAAGGAGAGGGAGAAACGGGCGGCCCAGTTGATGCAGGAGATTCAGGTCCTGGAGACCCGGCATAAACAATCCCTAGACCCGGCTACGGAGGCGGAATTGGCCAAATTGCGTGCGGTCCTCAGGGACCTGACTTTCGTCAGGGTACGGGGCCAGATTGCTAGGTGCCGTAGGCACTTTTACGAATTCAGTAATAAAAGCGGTAGGGCCCTTGCTAGAGCTTTGCGGGGGCAACGGGCAAGAAACTTCATCCCTAGCATTGTTGACCCGGGAGGGAATAGACACTTTAAAATAGGTGACATTGCTAAAACTTTTAGGGACTTCTATGAAGGCCTATACAATTTGCCACAAAACAAGACTCAAGCTCACCAGCAAAAAATCAGGGCTTACATTCAGAGGTCTGGCCTTCCCCGGCTGGAGCGGGGGGTAGTGGAGGCCCTGGAGGAGGAGGTTGGTGTGGGGGAGTTCTTGAAGGCCGTCGGAGGTATGAGGCCCGGTAAGGCCCCTGGCCCTGATGGCTTCAGCCTGGAATACTACAAGGAATTGGCGGGCACGTTAGGCCCCCACTTCATTTCATCCTTTAGCTCTCTGAGCGATGGTCTTCCCCCTCCACGGGACACCCTTCGGGCCAGCATTGCAGTTATTCCTAAACCGGGGAAGGACCCAGCCAATTGCGGTAGCTACAGGCCCATTTCCCTTTTGAATTGCGACCTCAAAATTTATAACAAAATTTTAGCGGACAGAATCGCCCCTCTCCTCTCGGGGCTCATACATTGGGACCGAGTGGGTTTCGTCCCTGATCGCGAGGGAAGGGACAATGTGACACGGGTCATCGGAGTGATCCATCATGCGCAGCGGGGGGGGGGGGGGGGGGGCAGCGCTACTTCTATCCACGGATGCCGAGAAGGCTTTTGATAGGGTGAGTTGGGCTTTTATGGAGGAGACCCTCAGGTATATCGGACTGGGAGACAGGATGCTACATCGGGTCCTAGCCTCATACACCTGCCCCTCGGCGTCCGTGGTGGTGAATGGCATATCCTCTCAGACTTTCTGTTTATCTAACGGGACGCGACAGGGTTGCCCGCTTTCCCCGCTTATTTTCATTCTCTCCCTGGAGCCATTCCTTCGGCTGATCAGACAAAATTCAGATGTGGCGGGTGTGAAAGTGGGCGGAAAGGAGCACAAGGTGGCAGCATACGCTGACGACTTGATGTTCTTCATTTCAAAGCCAGAGATCACTTTGCCAGAGCTCAAGAGTTTCCAGGAGGTCTCTAATTATAAGGTTAATTACCAGAAGTCTTCAGCTCTGAACATTAATGTCCCCGCGGAGAGATTGCGCAGCATTAAGGAGAATTTTCACTTTAGGTGGGAGCAGGAGGCTGTCACGTACTTGGGGACGCGGATTCCTTCCAATCTGCAGGAAACGTTTGCATTAAATTTCCCTCCTTTGTTAAAAAGGTTAGATGAGGACCTCCGGAAATGGAACAGGGGAGTCTTCTCTTGGTTTGGAAGGGTCAGCCTCATCAAGATGAACATCCTTCCCAGGGTGCTATATCTGTTCCAGACCCTCCCAATAGACATCCCCGCTACCTTTTTCAAGCAGCTCACAGGACTGTGCACCAGGTTCGTCTGGGCGGGTCGTTCTCATCGCCTTGCGGCGTCGCTATTATCGGTTTCTAAGTCTAGGGGGGGGCTGGGCCTGCCGGATTGGAAGTGTTATCATGCGGCGGCTCACTTGAGCCGGGTCATCGACTGGTGTCGACATTCGGCCTTGAAGCAGTGGGTCATGATGGAGCAGGCGGCCTCACCATGCCCTCTCCCGGGCTTACCATGGGTTCCTCTGAACGGATATCCGCAGTTGAACAAACATCCTACAATTGGCCCGTCCAGGAGAGTAGTGGATAGATTCTTCCCCCGGCCGGGTCTCTCCCCCGGGCCATCCCCCATGGCGCCGGTCTTGGGCCATCCCGACTTCCCGGTAGAGATAGCTGGTGGTCCCTTTAAAGCGTGGATCCAGCAAAACTGCTTTAGGAGACTTCATATGCAGGTGGGCGGCGAGTGGAGGCGGCCAGAGGCCCTGGTTAGTGACCTTGCTCTCAAACCCATTACACAGTTGCAGACCCTCCAGCTACAGCACTATCAGCGGTCGGTCGGAAGTGCGACTGCCGCTACTAGGCGGCTAACACAATTTGAGCAAACTTGTTTGGGGTCCGGCCATTTTGGGGGAGCCCTGTCTTACTCATACGCGCTGCTGATGGAGCCCCCGGGGGACTTTATCCCTCCGTACGTGAGGGGATGGGAAAGGGAACTGCGCCGATCCTTCACGGATGAGCAAAGGTTAGCGATGATTCAGCTAGCGCATAAGAGCTCCATATCATGTAAATACCAGGAGACTACGTTTAAAATTCTTTCCCGGTGGTACCGGGTCCCGGCACGGCTGGCTGCCATGTTTCCTTCCTCCTCCCCCCTCTGCTGGAGGTGCTTGCGGGACAGGGGAACTATGACACACGTTTTCTGGGAGTGTGAAAAGCTGACCGATTTCTGGAGGGGGGTGCGGGAGGTCATTAAGAAATTAACGGATGTTGACCTTGGTGAGAAGGACTTGGCAGGCATGGGATGAGTTCACTTTCTCCCCCGATTTTCTTCTCTATACGTAATATGGCCGGGACGGGTTGCCATTGGTCTGGCCTCCCTGCCTCTCTCTACCCCACTGTTGCTCCCCTCCCTCATACCCCACCCGCTTTAGCCCACCCTCCCCCCCCCCTGCACATGCGTCTGTCTTGTCTCCCCCCCCCCCCTTTTTCCTTCCCCCCCCTCTTGTTAATTGTGTCTGGTTGATTGTCCTAATTTTTTCCTTTTATCGAAAAGTTGGGGACACGGATTGCAGAGGCTATAGTTGGTTACAAATTGGGTTTGTTGTTCAATAATATGGGGCGGACTCGACCGGCCCTGCATTTTCTCTACATGTCTTTGGACCTTTGAACATTGGTTGTGAACAATTCTGTTATTATGCAAATTGCTGCGTGCACCTGTGCGGCACAGTTCTGTCAAGCTCTGTAATTTATTGTGTTTCCCTCAATAAAAACGTTTAATTAAAAAAAAAAAAAAAAAAAAGACCTGGCAGATGACCCCCAGCTCCAGGAGGCCTTGCACTGCTTGCACTAGCTCCTGAGCTGACACAGGGTCCTGAGGAATCCGGGATCTGATTAATCTTGGAGGGGGAACGGCAGCAAACTCCAACTTGTAACCGGAGGACACTACCTCCTGAATCCACCGGTCTGAGACATGAAGCCTCCAGACGTGAGCGAAGTGCTGCAGCCGTCCCCCCACCCGGATGGGTGAGGGCACCCCATCATGCCTGAGGGGGCTTGGGAGAGGATTTAGCTTTGGGACCCCAGGAGGAGCCAGGACGTACACGTCCTCTGCCTCTACCCCAGAAATCTCCCCGGGCCCCAGGGAAAGACACTGTCTTTCTTTCCGAAAGGGCAGAGGTTGCCGCCTGCACTGGGGTAACCTGCCTCCCTTAGCAAAAAGGTCCAGGAGGTCTCCAAACAGACACAGTCCTTTAAAGGGAAAGCCAATGAGGGCCTTCTTGGCAGCATTGTCAGCAGCCCACTGGCGCAGCCAAACCGAGCGGCGTATAGCCACCACGAGGGCAGAGGTTCTGGCACACATTCTGATGGTGTCATCCAATGCTGATAGGACAAAATTTACAAAAACATCACAACTGGAGAGTGCATTAAACACCTCACAAGGCAAATCATCAGGGGCACTGTCGAGCATATTTCTGATAAGGGTTCTAGTGGCCACAGAAGTAATGACAGAGGCACAGACCGGGCGCACTGCCGTCCCCGCACATGCAAAGGCATGGGATGCCAGCTGATCAATACGCCGGTCTTCGGCATCCCGCAGGGTAGTAGAATCAGGGGAATGCATGACAGAGGTGTTAGATAGCCCTAGGATCGGGGCATCCACCTCGGGGGGGGGGGGGGGGGGATGACCAACATTTAACCACCTCAGCAGGAAAGGGATACTTCCTATCCCAACTCTTTGGAACCCCGGGAAGTTTACTGAGGCGCTCCCATTCCTTGAGCACAAGGTTATGGAAATGTGCCTGCTCTGGAAATTCCAAACGTGATCTTGCTGTATGGAAAAGCTCCCCTCTTTGCCTGGGAGCCTCAACAGGGAGAGAGATAGACAGAACCTCAAAAATCTGGGTCAATAATCTGTCAGTGTCATCCGGGGCCCAGGGGTCAGAGCCAGAATCGTCATGACCCCTTGGTCTCTCATCGGATGAGCCTGAATCAGAAAAGAGCTCCCCTTCATCAGACGGGGTATAGCCACACAGATTCATAAACTCCTCAGTTCCCATAGGGAAAACAGTGACATTAGGCGTCAAGTGCCGCTTCTTAGCAGGGGCCTTACGCGCTAAAGACTTCGCAATAATCTGTTCAACAGTAGCCAGTCTAGAAGACACATCAGGCTGAGAATCCCCACTAGTATGCAACTCAGCAGGAGTGAGATTTAAGCTTGGGGGAGTAGGTGAAGTGAAACGAGGTGCAGCCACTGGCAGGCCAGATTGCAATGCAAGCACCTGCTCAGCACAGGGTACAAAGACCCGTGCCCTGTCAGCATCAGCATGAGGCTGCCCACACGCTACACACAGCCGGTCTTGTCCTGAAGGGACCCCGGTAACATTATCCTGGGATGCCTCCATATGGTGATTATAGCGGCGCTATATGCCGATAGGGAATAACGCTATATAGCAACCCTGGATGCCCCAATAACCCGCTAGGGACGTGGGAGTACAATTTTTACAAGGCCTACAAGTAATATATTAAAAACAGGGCCGGGAGAAGCCAAGAAGGGTTCGTCCCGCCTGAAAGACACAAGCAGACAAGATCTTAAGTGCATCGTAACAAAGGTGAAGCAGATAAAGTCGCCCGCAAGGGCACTTACGGACCGCTGTAGGTAGGAGTCCATCGCGCATAGGCCAACCAAGTCAGAAAAGATGGCGTCGGTATACCTCGAGTGGCGGGCCAGTAATAGCGATGACGCGGAACGCGCCAAAGACGGGCCCTGCCCCCCCCGAAGAGCGTGAAGCCAGAAGGCCAACAGCCAATGATAGCGGACCGGCGCCTGAGGTAATGCCGGCGCCAAGCGCGGAACCAAGTCAGCGCGCGGCGGCGGTAGATTTAAAGCAATAAAGACAAGTCAGCGCGGCGGCTGACACAAGAATAAAGACATGTGAAAAGTGAAAGCAAAGACTGCACAACATACATATCTATACACATACACCCCCCCCCCCTCTTTTCCCCCGAAGACTACAAGGAGGATGAGGGAGGACGGCGGCCAAATAGGGCCCACCGATAGGCAGGGGCAATAGTGCGGGAGGGGCATCCCATAGAGGTTCACCATAAGCCTGAACCGCCTACCCTTTGGTGGGGGATTGCGGTGGAGCAGCGCTCCTAAGCACCAACGGCGGTGCTGCCTACCTTCACCCAACCAGCGCAGCCAAGGCTGGGAGGCATATTACTAGTGGAACGGGTGGGAATAGTCCTACAGGGCCGCAGGTTAATAACCCCGCTCACCTGCGAGTAGAGAGACAATTTCTCGTCCTTCGCAGCCAGACTGCAGAGAAAATAACCAGTAACAGTAAAAAAGGTTCACCATAGAAAGGATCCAGAACACCAAAGGGTGGGGTGAAGCGGGGTGTGTGACATACTTATAATACCCATTTTACAGGTGAGTATTCACAAAATGGTATAATTCTAAGTATGTCACACACCCCGCTTCAGATAGTCATTACACTTGGGACATCCAATAGCAGTGTCCATAAAGGGCGGGGATCCAAAACAAGGCAACAATGCACAAACTTAAACCACTGCAGCTTGCAGAACTTTGCGGCCAAAAACAGCATCCGCTGAGGCCCGCACATCAACCTTGTAAAACTTGGAAAAAGTGTGAACGGAAGACCAAGTAGCAGCCTTACAAACTTGCTCAACAGAGGCCTGATGCTGGAAAGCCCAGGACGCCCCAACAGCACGAGTAGAATGAGCAGTAACACGAAAAGGGGGAATCTTCCCCTTGGCAGAATAGGTCCCAACAATGGCCTGGCGAATCCATTTACTAATGGAAGACTTGGCGGGAGCCAAACCTTTCCTAGGCCCGGAGGGCACCACAAAAAGGGTGTCAGTCTTACGAAAAGAAGAAGTAGCCACCAAATAGTACTTCACACAGCGAACCACATCCAGAGAATGCAAGACCCTCTACTTGTCATTGCTGAGACACAAGGAGAGTAGAACAATGTCCTGATTAAGATGAAAGGCAGAGACCACCTTAGGGAGGAAATCTGGCTTGAAGCGGAAAACAACCTTGTCCTGATGCCTCTCAAAGTAAAAAGGCCTTAATGGACAAAGCCGCCAACACCGATAAACGCCGAACGGAAGTGATGGCAACCAAAAATGCAACTTTCTGAGTAAGAGTAGAAAGAGCAATATCCTGCAAGGGTTCAAAGGGAGGACCCTGAAAAGCAGAAAGAACCAAATTAAAATCCCAAACTGGGAGCAACGGCTTCCTAGGAGGTCGCACATGCGTAACCCCCTGGAAAAAGGTCCGAACCAGAGGATGAAGTGCAAAAGACCTTTGAAAGAACACCGCCAGGGCAGAAACGTGTCCTTTCAGCGTACTAAGCTGCAAACCCAGGTCCAGACCATGTTGCAGAAATTCCAAAACTCTAGGGATAGAAAACACCCTGCAAGGCAAAGCCCGGACCTCATACCAATCAATATAAGAACTCCAAATCCTATAGTAGATGGCAGAGGAAGACTTCTTTCTAGACCTAACCAGAGTCTGAATGACAGCATCAGAAAGACCTTCCTCCTTCAAGATGGAGGTTTCAGCAGCCACGCCGTCAAAGCCAGCGTTGGTAAATTGGGGTAGAGTAGTTGACCCTGAGTGAGCAGATCCGGCAGAAGGGGCAGATCTAACTGATCCGCTGCCAACCTTACCACGTCTGCGAACCAAACCTGTCTTGGCCATCTTGGAGCCACCAGGATTGCTGACGCGCCCTCTGGGGCCAGCTTGCGCACCACTTTGCCCATCATGGGAAATGGAGGGAACAGATACAGAAACCCCAGATCCCTCCAGATCAGAGACATGGCATCCACTGCCAGAGTCAGCGGATCCCGCGAGAGAGACACAAATGCCGGAAGCTTGTGATTGTGACGAGAGGCAAAGAGGTCCACCTCCGGAGTCCCCCACCGGTGGCAAAGCAACCGAAACACCTTGGGGCTGAGAGACCATTCCCCCCCGGCGAGATCCTGGTCAGGGAGTCCGCCTCCGTGTTCTCCACTCCCGGAATGTACACCGCCGAGATGCATGCTCTCTGCCCAAGCCAGGATCAAAGACACTTCCTTGAGGGCACGCCTGCTGCGAGTCCCTCCCTGGTGATTGATGTAGGCGACCGCCGTCCGATTGTCCGACCGAACTTGAACCGGTAGGCCCCGTAACTGATGAGGCAAGAGAGCCAGAACCAACCTGATGGCTCTCAGCTCCAGAACATTGATGGGATCGTGAGCCTCCTGAGGCCCCCACAGTCCCTGAAACTGAAGATCCTTCCAAACCCCCCCCCCCCCAACCTGACAGGCTGGCATCCGTGGTGACCGTCTCCCAACGAGGGGTCAGAAAGGATCTGCCCTTCAGCAGATTGCTTGGTTCCAGCCACCACCGAAGGGAACGCCGAACCCGGGGGGGACATCAGAAAAGACTGATCCAAAGACAGCGGAGAGCTGTCCCAGGCCAAGAGATGGAGCTGGAGCGTCCTTGTGTGAAACTGGGCAAAGGGAACCGCCTCGAACGAAGCCACCATCAATCCCACCAGTCGCATCCCCAGCCGGATGGACGGACGAGGGACGGAAAGGAGAAGCTGAGTCAATTCCTGAATCAAAAGAACCTTGAGCCGGGGGAGGAACACCCTGGACTGAGAACCATCCAGAGACATTCCCAGGAACACCACCACCCTGGACGGAGAGAGGAAGGACTTGGGATAGTTGATCACCCAGCCGAATCTCTCCAGAGTGGCTACCACAGTCCTGGTATCTAACTCCGCCTGGCTGAGAGAGGATGCCATAATAAGCAGATTGTCCAGATAAGGCACGATGTGGATACCCTGGGCTCTGAGGAGGGCCATCACCCCCGCCAGCACCTTGGTGAAAACCCTTGGAGCCGAGGTAAGGCCAAACGGAAGAGCCACAAACTGAAAATGCCAGCCTTCCACCACGAACCTGAGAAATCTCTGATGTGCCGGGAAGATTGGGACGTGCAGATAAGCATCCTTGATGTCTATGGACGTCATGAAGTCCTCCTGACGAAGTGAATTTATGGCAGAGCGCAGAGTTTCCATGCGGAACTTCCTGGGACGGATAAACCGGTTGAGAAACTTCAGATCCAGGATGGGACGAACTGAGCCATACTTCTTGGGCACCGTAAACAGATTGGAATATCCCAGGCCCCGGTCCGAGGGAGGCACCGGGCAGATGACAGCCATGTCCGGGAGATCTTTTACTGCCGCCCGGAGCCCCTGAGGATCCAAGGGCACCCGAGACTTGAAGAATCTGGGAGGAGGCCGGATCTCGAACTCCAGTTTGTAACCGGAAGACACCACTTCCCGAATCCATCTGTCCGAGACCTCCTGGTCCCAGACCGGAGAGAAGTGTCGCAGCCGTCCCCCCACCCGCGAGGGTGAGGGCGTCCCCTCATTGCTGAGCCGGCTTAGCAGCGGCTTTGGGCTTGGAGCCCCAGCTGTGAACTGGACGGGCACGTCCTCTTCCCCTGTTCTAGGAATCACCTCTGGAGGAGAAGACAGCCGATCCCCGTCAGGTCTGGCCCCACGAAAGGAAGGGGTAAAGGAAGCCGCCCCCCGAAAGGGACGACATAGCTTCTTTCGCTGAGGTAACCTACCTCCTTTTGCGACCGAATCCAATTTTTCTCCAAAGAGCCACAAGCCCAGAAAGGGAAGAGCTGTAAGTGACTTTTTGGACACAAAATAAGCCGCCCACTGGCGCAACCAAACCGATTGCCGAATAGCCACCAGCAAGGCCGAAGTTCTACTGGTGTCATCCAGGGCGGCTAGCACAAATGACAAAAACAATTCGCACCGCTTAAGGGCGGTGAACTCATCACTAGCCGGGTCAAGCCTGGAGGTAGACAACAGGTCCCTGACAACCGACCTAGAAGCCACTATTAAAAGCGCAGAAGCACAGACAGGCCGTGACAAGCCATCTGGTCAATGCATTTGTCCTCACCGTCCTTGAGAGTAGAACAGTCAGGAGAATGCAAGACAGAGGTGCTAGACAACCCCAAAACAGGGGCGTCCACCTAGGGAGGGGACGACCAGCGCTTCACCGCATCCACCGGAAAGGGATATTTCTTATCCCAAACCGGAGGGACACCCGGGAGCCGAGTAGGCCTCTCCCATTCCTTAAGAATAATGCAGTCAAAATGCCTTTGATTAGGGAATTCTAAGCGCGGCGTAGCCTCTTCAAAGAACTCCCCCTTCTGCAGAAGGGTCACTTCAGGAGGAGAGATTGCCAGAACCTCAAACATATGAGCCAGGACCTTAGGGGTATCCAAAGAATCCCCCTGATCCCGCTCGGCATCAGCGCCCACAAACTGCTGATCGTCAGAACCATCCGACTCCTCAAAAAGCTCCCCTTCCTCTAGCGGGGATAATCAGACCAATCCAGTGAATCAAACTCCTCAAGATCAGAAGCCTGCGTGGCTGGGGACAAGTGCTTTCTCTTAGCAGGGGCCTTTCTGGCCACAGCGCTAGAGAATAATTTTTCAAGATTGGACAATCTGGCACACACCTCAGATTGCGACTCCCCACTCGTGACATCACAGGGGGTACGGATCAGGCGGGGAGGGGTAGGAGAAGGGACCGGCAGCGCATAACCAGACGCATAGGATCCTGACTGCCGTGTGATAGTCTGCTGTGCACATGGTATGCAAAGGAATACATCATCCCCTGTAAGGGATGCCCCACACCCCAAACACTGCCGGGGTTGCCCCGAGGGGAGCCCGAGCCCGGTATCCTGGGAAGCCTCCATATGGTGACTTTATTGGTAGTCGCAATACCCAAGGGAATTATGCAATATAAGCGATCCGGGATGCCCCTGCTGTGTCCTGAGTGGGAGGATTTATGGGGAGTTCTTAAATTAAACCAGGGACCTTAGGACCGGGAGGATCCCTTTAGGATCCAACAAGGGTCCACCTGGAAGACAGAATACAGGGCTAATCAGCACCTCAATCATGCCCAAGCACACAAAAGGCAGACATACTGTAAGCAAAAAACAAAGAATCTCTATATATATATATATATATAAATATATGTATATGCACGTCATGAAGGTAATGAGGCCCCAAGGGCCACTCACGGAGGAATATGGCGTCCGTCCGGCCAGAGGAGGCACGAGAAGCAGAGGGAGAAGAAGGGCGGGCGGGGTTCGCGCGCCCGGCCCCGCCCCTCCCCCCTGACGACAACGCTGCTCCTGGCCAGAGGCCAGGCTCCGCAGCGGCACCAGGAGCAAGGGGGGCGGGCAGTCGGCGATTGCGCCAAGCGCCCGACCCCGCCCCCCTACCAACCGCACCTGAGGGGAAGAAGCTCCCCCACCGAAGCTTGCCATAACGGCCGGCGCCGCGGCACAACCAGCGCCGGCTGCCTCCATGAAAAGTGCACCCAAGAGACATCCACACACACGCACAACAAATAAAACGTTTACACTAAGGGAGAAAGCCCCCCCCCTCTAAGGAGCAAGGGCATTCAGGGAGAGGGGGAATCCGCGCTGGAAGGTGGAAGGGCAAGGGACGGGGCATCCCTAACCGGGATCACCAACCCGGCAAACTGCCTACCCCTTAGTATGGGATCTCACGGTGGAGCATAGCTCCTAAGCACCATTAGGTGCCGTCTACCCTTGCCTGGACCAGCAGCCTAGGCTGGGAGGCAAGGTGTATACTAAGAAAGGGGGTCCAGGCAGAAATAGACTAACAAGCGTGCCGGGGGTTACCCCGGCTACCTGCAAGGAGGAAACATCCATCTTCTGACTCGCTCGCCGTCTGCAGAGATGAAAGACTGGGGAATGAGTGGAAGGTACCAGGTATTTATGGACCGGGAGGGGCTCACATGACATCTCTGCAAGATCGCCCTCTACAGGTCGGTATAACCCAACTGTAATGACTATCTGAAGCGGGGTGTGTGACATACTGGGGATTTGTGGGAGGTCCCTGGGTATTTGAGGGGCCGGGAGGAGCCTATTTTTGATGTCTCTGCAGTCCAGCGTCATCTGGTGGAGTATATCCCAACTGTAAGTATTAGATTTGGAGCAGGACGTACTGTCTACTAAGAATAGTCCTACAGGGCCGCAGGCTAATAGCCCCACTCACCTGCGAGAAGAGAGAGACATCTTCTTGTCCTTCGCAGACTGCAGAGAAATTCTGGGGATTTGTGGGAGGTACCGGGTATTTGAGGGGCTGGGAGGAGCCAATTTTGCGGTCTCTGCAGTCCAGCGCCATCTGGCGGAGTAATACCCAAGAGTAAAGAATCTTATCTGGACCAGGACGTACTGTATACTAAGAATAAACAGTATTGAGAAGAAGAAACAGCCCCATTCTGAGGGTGGCACAGGTACTCCCCAGCCTAGCAAGAGCTCTACCACACAAACCTGTGTGGCGGCCAGGTCCAGAACTTGATCTTCTATCCGGAAGGAACAACCTCCAGGACCCAAGCGTCTGATATCCGTTCCCTCCACATCAGTGTGTCAGACACCAATGTCAGATTCAGAAAGATTCCATAAAAGTCAAAAGGCTGTGCCCTCAAGAGGGCCCTACCTTACCAAGGAAAAATTGGGGGGGGGGGCAGCCTTGCCGGAGTCGATCCTCAGCTCAGCAGAACCAGAAAGCAGTGCAGGAGCTGCCAGGCGATTATCTGGAGATGCAGCAGGGACCTCCGGGCACCACACAAGATGGCGGTGCCTTGTGCTTCTAGTGAGAAGGGGGCAAACCCAGCAACCCCCGTTTCGGAATTAGCCAATCGGCAGGCCACATGGCCACGCCCCCTGGCGACGAAGGCCCCTCCCCCTCTAAACACTGGCAGTCAAGCTCTGAATGAGCTCTGACCAGCATGGCTGCCCAGTAGTAAGCGCCAAACACACGGACACCAGAGAGCCTGGCCCTAAGTTTAGGCTCCTCCTGCAGCAAGCATGGAGAAGTGTGTTATGGAGTCACGTAGATGACCCAGGGGGTAGGGAGTGGAAGAGAAAAATCACTCAGTGAGAGGCACACAGCAGGGCCACCATGCAAGGCCCAGAGATCAGGTACCCTGCTGCAGGATGGCCCTGATCTTCAGGGTGCAGATCCAGCCAGAACCAGCCCCAGCGAACTTACCTGGACCCATGCACGTGCCCCTCACTCTGCACGATCAAACATTTTAGGCATCTAACTGGGGTCCCCAGGAATGCTGCAGCTGGTGAGGAGCTGGGAGACAGACCGAGTCGAAGCAGTCCCCGCCTATGGCTGAGAGTAACCCACACATTGCTACTAGTAGTGCCCCGGAATGGAAGAGATGAGAAAACTGTTTTTCAGGTTCCTCAGTTTGTGGAAGCAGGGTGCAAGATGTACTGCTTATTACAAGACTCGCATATGCTGCAAATTGGATTATAAAACCTGGAAGGCAGAAAAACTATTAAAAATTTCCAGTCTTCTGGTAGACATGGCATTAACAAAATGTATTTGGATAGTTGTGCTTTCAACAAAGTTAAGAGCAAGTATGTTTTTCCTATTGTGACTAAAAATAAAAAAAATAAAACTTACCCCCATTAAAATAGGACTAGTTATCCTTTCAAGGTATCCGTGATTAACTGGAGAGTTAGAAGGTATAGGCGCAGGAGAGAACGGATCCCCGTCAGAAATGGGGTGGTTGGAAGACCCAGGAGGTCGTCCTTGAACTGTAAGTGCCACATAGGAACCAGCTGCACAAAGAACAAAAAAAGTATAAGCAGATAAATACGTATAAAAGAAGTGACAAGACTATATATATATATATATGCCAAATATTTACCCAAAAAGAACAAACAATTCTGTGAATTTTCATCTGTAGAATTGATAACGCTTGTCTCCCATTCCAGGTCATCACAATAGGATACTAATGGGTTAACACTCAGGCGAGAACAGGATGGCAAGATTAATGCTACATTCACACCTGTCAGGTCGCATGTGGTACCACATTAACATTGGCACCTCTATGGCCCCTTTCAGCCTGCTCCGGCGTGGCAGGACAGAACAAAACACGGCTGCAGGTCCTGCATCTGGTCGCAAACACACACCATTAAAGTCTATGGGGCCGCGAGCGCAAATGAGTATTTTGCCATAGCACAGCATCTGCTGCAAATGCAGAAACGGTACCAGAAAGGTGTGAATGAAAGCTAAAGGATGTGGATGGTACCAGAATTATAAATCTCTCTATCTTACATCCCGGAAGGAAGGCAAAAATCTTAGCCATGATAAAAACCCCTTCAGATTAGTTAAAATATTTTATAATATAGCAATAGTTCTCCAGGACGGCTAGCCACTCACTTCCTCCCCCTAAACAGGAAACACAAACTGACAGAGAATTCCCCTAAGCACTCAGTATTTAGGCAGTCATACAGGAAAAATCCAAGACCTGAAGAGAAAAAACAATAAGAAAGTAGTAACAACCGTGGCAACCAATCCAGAATAAATGAAAAAATGTGGTGGGGTGTAGGACGCCATCCTGGACGACTATTGGAAAATACTATTTTGTGAGTACTCACCTGAAAAATGGATATTGTTGGTGTGCCACACACCCCCCCGCTTCACTTCTTAAATATTCATCCATTATTGGGTTAATCCACCGCAGGTGACGTAGTGCAGAGAGGAAGTCTTGTAACGAGCCCCCTTCCGGCCTATATATACCTGGTACCTCCCCTCAATCACCAGTATATTTAAAAAGCAGAAAGACAAGGTACCAGTATTCCACCGATAACCTCCAAAATCAATTTTGATATAAATAAAAAAGGGCTTCACCATATAAATGCTTCGGTAATACCGAAAAGGGCGGGTGTGAAGCGGGGTGTGTGGCACACCAACAATATCCATTTTTCAGGTGAGTACTCACAAAATGGTATTATTCTTGGTGTGCCACACACCCCGCTTCACTTCTTAAATATTCATCCATTATTGGGACATCCAAAAGCAGTGTCCACAAGGGAAGGGCATCTCAAGGCCAGGTGAAGCATAACTTAAATGACTGCAGTCTGCAGAACTTTGCGGCCAAAAACAGCATCCGCTGAGGCCCGCACATCAACTTTGTAAAACTTAGAAAAAGTGTGAACAGAAGACCAGGTGGCGGCCTTACAAACCTGTTCAACAGAAGCTTGGTGCTGAAAAGCCCAAGACGCCCCAACAGCGCGAGTGGAATGAGCAGTAATACGAAAAGGGGGAACTCTTCCCTTAGCCGAATAGGCCGCAGTAACGGCCTGACGTATCCACTTGCTAATGGCAGATTTGGCTGGTGCCAAACCCTTCTTAGGCCCATGGGGCACAACAAAAAAGGGATCCGTCCTACGGAAAGGAGACGTGATAATCAAGTAGTACTTAACACAGTGTACTACATCCAAACAATGCAAAACCCTCTCTTTGTCATTCTTAGGATTAGGACACAAGGAGGGAAGAACAATATCTTGGTTCAAATGAAAAGCAGAAAACAACCTTAGGAAGAAAGTCTGGCTTGAACCGAAAGACCACTTTATCCTGATGCCTCTCGAAGTAAGGCGCCTGGATAGTTAAGGCCGCCAATTCTGAGACACGCCGGACAGAAGTGATCGCTACCAAGAAGACAATCTTCTGAGTCAGGGTAGACAAAGCAATATCTTGCAAAGGCTCAAAAGGAGGAGCCGGAAGAGCCGAAAGAACCAAATTCAAATCCCAAACAGGAAGTAATGGTTCCCTGGGAGGCCGCACATGCGTAACCCCCTGGAAAAAAGTTTTAACTAAAGGCTTAAGCGCAACACGCTTCTGAAAAAAGACAGATAAGGCAGAGACCTGCCCTTTCAACGTACTTAGCTGGAGACCAGAGTCCAGCCCTGATTGTAAAAACTCCAGAATCCTGGGGACCGAAAGGACCCTACAAGGAAAAGATCTTAACTCACACCAAGTGATATAGGCTTTCCAAGTCCTATAGTAGGTGATGGAAGAAGACTTCTTCCGGGCACTGAACAAAGTCTTAATCACTGAATCAGAAAGACCCTCCTCCATCAGGATGGAGGTTTCAGCAGCCAGGCCATCAAAACCAGCGCTGGTAAATTGAGGTAACACAATCGAACCTGAGTGCGCAGACCGGACCGAAGAGGCAGAACGAACTGGTCCACTGCCAGCCGAGCGATGTCTGCGAACCTCACTCGCCTTGGCCACCTTAGGGCCACGAGAACGGCGCACACCTTATCCAGAGCCAAATTCTGAAGAACCCTGCCCAGCATGGGCATCGGAGGAAACAGGTATAGAAATCCCAGAACTCAACAGTTCAGGGACATGGCGTCCACTGCCAGAGCCAGAGGATCCCGGGAGAGTGACACGAAGTTCGGGAGCCTGTGATAGTGATGAGGGGCCAACAGGTCCACCTCCGGGGTCTCCCATTGGAGACACAATAAGCGAACCACCCAAGGATGGAGAGCTTATTCTTCCGGACAGGGAGAGCCTTTGCTCAACCGGTCCGCTACCTGTTCCCTCACCTCTGGAATGTAAACCGCCGAGAGACAGGGAACATGGAACACTGCCCATGTCCGGATCAGGGACACTTCTGAGAGTACTCAGACTGGGCGTCCTTCCCTGAAGACCGACGTAAGCAACTGCTGATCGATTGTCTGAACACATCTGGACCAGAAGGCCCAGAACGTACTGAGTCAGGAGAGCAAACACCTGACAAATGGTTCTTGGATTCAGAATACTGATGGGTAAGTGGCGTCTCCACTGCCCCTGAAACCGCAGCTCCTTCCAGAATCTGCCCCATCCCGACAGACTGGTGTCCGTGGTGACACCTTTCCAAAGGGGGGTCAGGAAAGACCTGCCCTATACAAGATTGGTCGAGACCAATCACCACAGGAGGGACTGCCGTACACGGGAGGACAACTGGAAGGACTGATCCAACGACTGAGGTTGCTGGTCCTAACACGCTAACAGAAATAGCTGAAGCGTGCTCGTGTGAATTTGGGCAAAAGAAAGACACACTCCGTCTTGATGAGAGTTCAGGCCGGGATGAACCGACCCATGAACGGACCGTGAAGGAGGGTGAGACTCGAATTTCAGGTCGTAACCGGGCGACACTACCTCCTGGATCGACCTGCCTGGAACCACTTGGTTCCATTGGTAGAAATGTCGCAATAGTGCCCCCCACCCACACGGGTGAGGACAGCCCCTCATTGCTGAGTGAGCTTATCAGCAGGTTTTGGGCTTGGTGCCCCAGGACTGAGTGGGCCGGCCACGGCCCCTCTCCCGAGTCCAACCTGCGCCACAGGTAGCGGGAAAGGACGCACCCCTGCCCGCTCTGAATCCTCGAAAGGAAGGCCTACCGGAACTTGCCCCCCTGAAGGGGCCACGGGGCCTCTTGCGTTGTGGCATCTTACCACCCTTTGCGACAGAATCAATTTTCTCCTCGAACAGACGCAACCCCAAAAAGGGGAGAGCTGTGAGCACCTTTTTGGAAGCCGTGTCCGCTGACTACTGACGCAGCCATACTGACCTGCGAATAGCCACCAGCATAGCTGCTGCCCTGCTACTCATAGTCAGCGCATCGTCCTGAGCAGCCCGGACATAAGCCACAAAAGATTCATACTGCTAAAGCGCAGTGAACTGTTTGCAAGCGGGATTAAGATCCTCATATAGCCCCTGAATTAAGGACTTAATTGCCAATAGCAGAAGGGCTGAAGCACATACCGGGTGCAACGCTGACCCGGAATAGATAAAACCAAGTCGAGCGTATTGGTCAATCCGACGATCTTCCCCATCTTTAGGGACAGTGGTCTCAGCAGATTGTACTATAGTCGAGCTGGAGAGCCCTAGTACAGGGGTATCGACGTCAGGAGGGACAGACCAAAGGCTTCACCAATTCTGGTGGAAAAGGATAACGCTTTTCCCAACTGGAAGGAATTCCAGATAACCGCGTGGGATGTTCCCATTCTTTAAGAACCACCCTCTCAAAGTGGTGTTGTCTGGGAAAAACCAAACGCGGCTGAGGTTCTTTAAACAACTGACCCTTTGGCGGGGCGGCCGCCTCAGGCGTATCTAAACTCAAAATTTTAAACATTTGAGCCAGAATGGAGGGGGTGTCAAAAACAACCCCCTCTGACCAATCGCCAATCTCATCAGCACAAGCTGACCTGTCGGCTCATCTGACTCAGACGGGAATTCATCCTCGTCCGGGGATCCATCGGACCATTCCACAGGTTCACAAAACTGGTCCTGTGGAGCCGAAGGTACCGGAGCCAGGTGCCTTCGTTTTGCAGCGGGCTTAAACGCTGCTTTAACGGGCATTACTTTCCGGGGGCTGGGCTGTGCTGCCGCCTCGGAATGCGAATCCCCACTTTTGACAGTGTCATGCGGGGTCCGGAATAGGGAGGGAGAGGTAGGAGATGATGAAGGATGCGATGGCCCCGCAGCCGAAGCAACGGACTGGCGCGCAATAGTCTGTTTTGCACAAGGGATGCAAATAAAGATATCATCAGCTGGGAGTGGAACCCCACAACCTACGCACCCCCCAAACGGCTCAGCAGAACCGTTTCCGGATTTTACGGAAGCCTCCATATGGTGATTTATGGTATTCGCAATAATGGGACTTTTAAGGCATAAGCCGACCCGGGATGCCCCCTTTATTAGTAATGTCCCGGAAGGGAGGATTTTTATAAAAAAAAATATATATTTTTTTTTTTCAAGTTTAGGTCCCCTTTAATAGAAACGATATATATATATTTATATATAGTCTATGTATATAAACATTCAAAGCAATCCCAATAATTAGCCAGGCACATAGAGCCGGAGGGCCAGCATAAGCAGGGATCCCAGGATCTGCAAGGCAAAGAAACAACCATCAGATCCTTCACATGTGTATAACATATAAGTATGGCACCAAGTGCCCTTAAATGACGCCCCCTAATAACAGTGACTTCTCACTGTATTGTTAAAAAGTATTCCCCATTTAACGGCTCCAACGGGAGGGGCCGCTTACCTGGACAGCAATCAGCCGGTAAGCCTGCAGCCAGCAGGCATGAAGACAAAGTGCGGCCGTGCGCCCACGTGACTTCCTGTGTTTTGAAGGAAGCAAGGACGCTGGGCCCGCCGCAGACGCCGCATGACGCCGGCGCCGCGCCCCCGGCGCCGCGTCAGCGGGACCCGCCCCCCCCTACGCCGATCAGCTGGAAACACTTACAGCTGGCCACAGCACGTGCGCCCAGGCGGCGGAGGGGGGAGGGTAAAAACCGCATGGTGCTGTACAATGCTACATGAATGCCAGGCGAGGAGAGGGGAGAGGGGGGAGGGGGCCACAAAGCAACAAACTGCCAGAGAAGTGGCCAGCCTTTACCCAGCGCAACCTGCCCTTAAAGCAGACCCAAAAATATACACATGCTACAGTGAATGTATAAACATGACACATATGTTAACATGCAGTGATACAAGTGAAACCCACATACTAAAAGCACACCCTCACACACCCCCCCCCCATAGTGAAGGGAGAAGGGACCGTAACGGGAGAGTAAGGGGCTACGGGGACCCTCGGGACAGGGGCATCCCATTTCCGGATCACCATGCCGGTTAGCCGCATTGCCCCACGCATGAGGTCGAGCGGTAGGAGATAAGCTCCTAGGCACTTAAAGTGCCATCTACCATTTGCCCGGTGAGCAGCCTAGGCTTTTCACCATAAAGGTATACAAACTCAAACCGGGCAGAAATAGACCAAAAGGGGGGTGGCGGGGTAAGAATACCCCGGCCTACCTGTAAGCAGGAGACTTCCATCTTCTGACTTGTCAGCAAGCAGAGAGAAAAAATACTGGTGATTGAGGGGAGGTACCAGGTATATATAGGCCGGAAGGGGGCTCGTTACAAGACTTCCTCTCTGCACTACGTCACCTGCGGTGGATTAACCCAATAATGGATGAATATTTAAGAAGTGAAGCGGGGTGTGTGGCACACCAAGAATATATTGTTACCGGTGGGCTCGGTCTTCCCCAGCTGTCCTCCAGGATGGCTAGCCACAGAAGGCAAGCAAACACACAGCATCCTATCCTTAGGGTGGCAGATTGCCTGAAGAACAGTCTTTCTGAAATTCTGCTGGTTGTGCTTCCACAAGTCCACCTTTAAGTGTCTCAGAAAGAGAGTAGATCTTGTGTCACTAACTTTCTGCTTTCCAACAGGGGGGAATAACTCTATACCCCTTTTTTCTTAGTAAGTCCCATTCAGGGTCCATACTGCTAATTTTACGGACTGGACCTGTGTGGAGTTAGAATGGAGAATTGGTCCCTGGTAAATGACATCTGGAATTTCCGGCAGAAGCTCTACCGACATACAAGACAGGAGGGAGTCTCCTGGGCCAGTGTAGCACAATCAAGAAAACCCTGGCTTTCCATTGTTTATGCTGCACACTACCTGCAATGGGGGGGGGGGATGCCGCACACTACCTGCAATAGGGGGGGGAATGCCGCACACTACCTGCAATAGGGGGGGAATGCCACACACTGCCTGCAATAGGGGGGGAATGCCACACACTGCCTGCAATGGGGGGGGATGCCGCACACTGCCTGCAATGGGGGGGAATGCCACACACTGCCTGCAATGGGGGGGAATGCCACACACTGCCTGCAATGGGGGGGAATGCCACACACTGCCTGCAATGGGGGGAATGCCACACACTGCCTGCAATGGGGGGAATGCCACACACTGCCTGCAATGGGCGGGGGGGTGCCACACACTGTAATGGGATGATTGTGGGGAATTCTGTACACTGCCTGTTATAGGGGGAATTGGGGGGGGGATTCTTGTTTTTCAGGGAGTATTTTAGCATACCATTTGGTTCAGATTTTTTCCTCCCCAAAATCCCAAGTGGGTCAGGTGAAAATGCGTACATACCTTTTAAAATGGGTTTCCCTTTAATTGTCTATACAGGGACAACGTTTCATTGCTTGGAGCTGGTGGGCGAACTAAAACAGGAAGAGAGATGTGAATCCTGCCTCATAATAAGACCCGGCAGTCTAGTAGCCTTCCCATTAAACAAGCAGTCGAGACTGGGTTTTAGGAAGGAATTTAAAAAATAAAATAATAATAAAACAAAAAAGGAAAGGAAAAAGGCCCATTAGTCAACACAAACTGAACAGAAGCTAAAACCCCTCCCCTTCCCCTCCACTTCGGTCTTAACCAAATAACAAAGTACGCCGTAGGACAATGGGAAGGAACTAAGGGGTTGTCCTGAAGGATTGTAGAAAACCCATTATCGGTAAGTCTAATGGGGATTTTCTTCCCTCGTCCTTCAGGACGACCCACGGAGAGGATTAGCAAGTAATTATACATTGGGATGGTAGTAAGAACCTTTTACCAAAAGACTGATGTTTTGCAGAAAAGAGATCTAGTCTATAGTGCTTGAGGAAGGTGGGGTGAAGACCACATTGCTGTTTTACAGATCTCTTCTATCGAGGCACCTGTCCCCTCTTCCCAGGGAGTGGAAGCTCTTGTTGAATGTGTTGAGACTTACGGAGGAGGAACTTGTATGATGTATACGCCTACACAATAGTCAGTTTAATCCACCTGGAAATAGTGGATTTAGAAGCAGCTAGGCCTCTTTCCTTGCTCCTGGAAATTATCAAAAGGTGCGCCAAATATTCGCCATTCTGTAGATTTCTCCAAATAGATGATTAGAGCTCTTCTCACATCCAAGAGTGAGAGATCTTCCTCTGATCCTGTTGTAGCAGGTAAAGTCAAGAGCACTATGTTTTGGGACCTATTGAAAGAGGTAGCAATCTTTGGTAAAAACAAAGGATCAGGTCTTAGCATGGTCATATCTAGAAGAATTGTGCAGTAGGGTTCCTTCATCAATAGAGCCTGAAGTTCACTTACCCATTTGGCCAAAGTGATATCCAACAGAAAACAAAATTTCAAAACACAACCACTTTTCTGGTACTTCCTCCAGTGGCTCAAATGGAGGTTCCAGTAGCCCTTTAAAATAACGATGGTTAAGTCCCACTTCGGAAATCCTTTAAAGGGTGCTGGCCTTTTACAGGTAGTCACCTTAAAGAACCGATTAGTTAGTTGACCCTGTCTAAACTGGTAGTCTAAAAATATGGATAATGCTAAAGTCGGAGTCTTTAACGTACTGATTGCTAGACCCTGCTCAAATCCTTCCTGCAGGAATTTGAGGACTGTAGGTATATCATTCTTCAGTTTGTTAGTTTCACAAAATAAAAATAAACACTTCCAAACCTTTGCATAGATGTGTCTGGTGGTCAATTTATGACTGTCCAATAGAGTTTTAATCACGCTGGCTGAACAGCCTTCCCTCTGGGTCTGGGCACTTGTCCCAACGAGACAATCAAAATCTCTGCAGTGTTGTCATGTGTAGTTGAGCCCATGGAGCTGCCGGAATTGCAGCCATCATGAGACCAAGTAAAGCCATGATTTCTAGTAGAGAAACCCAGAGGATCTTGAGTAATCCCTGGGTCATTGCTATGATCTTGTGTATCTTTTCCTCTAGAAACAGAATCCTTTGAGAGAGGCTGTCTATATCGTACCCGAGGAATCTGCAATATTGGATAGGTACGAGATTTGATTTTTCTGACAATCCAGCCTAAGGTTCTTAGAAGAAGAGTCTTCTTTAAGTCTGCAAGTATCGATTCCCCTGACCTGTTTAGCAAGAGTAAATCGCCCAGGTACAGAATAATTGTAACTCCTTATGTTTGTAAAGGGTAAATCCCTGTACTGGAGTGATAAAGCCCCTGGTTTGTTTGTACTGAAATTTGCAAAGTAGAAGCAGAATTGGAATATACATGTAATCATCCTGCAAGTCTAAATTAACCATAAGAGTCTGCTCCATGAGGATGATTTAATCTTTTCAGGTTCAAAATCATCTGATCATAAGTACAGGGGGTGGGGTTATAGCTGTGCTTTGCACAGACAGAGCAGAGCTGGGGTCAAGGAAATGATAGCAATCCCAGAATGCAAAGCAACAGAGTCAGAAGACACTTCCTGGTTGCAGGCTGCCTGATGCCCCATGAGCCATCTTGGATGTTTAACCCTTTCAGTGCCAAGCACGTAACACCTACGTGCTCGCATGTCCGTGCCTTAAGTGCCAAGAACATAGGTGTTATGTGCTTGACTTTCCCCCCTGCTAGTTAAAAAAAAAAAAGCGGAATAGGGCCTCCCCCCCCCCGCTTCGGCAGCAGCAGCAGCTGCTAACTGTAAAAAAAAATAAAATAAATAAAAATGACATTTACTTACCTGAGGCCGCGCTGTCTCTCGACGGGTGTCCTCTTCACTGGGGGGCTTCCGATTGCCCCCCCCAGCCTCTTCCATGGCGAGGAGAGAGCAGAAATTGCCCTAACCCCCCCCCCCATTTCCTGGAACGGGTCTGCTAGCCCCGCCCCCTGGGCGTTGTGATGTCACCAGCAGCCGCCTCTTATTGCCGAAACCCGAGACAGAAAATCAGTCTGCTCGGGTGGTTGGAGGAGAGAGGTGGGGAGGAGGAGAGGGCTGAGATGGTACCCCTCCCCCCAGGCTCTCTCTTCCAAACACCCAAGCAGACTGTCATCGCAGATCGCCGGGGGACACAGGATCAAAGGTGAGTAAAGTAAAAAAAAAAAAAGAAAAAAAAAAAAGAAAGATCATTTTTTTTTCTTATGTGTCTGTCTTTTTTATTTAACATTTAACCCCTTGTGAACTGGTAAGGGGTCCATGAGACCCCTTATACCAGTTTACAAGGCTGGGGGATGGCAAGTCACCCGCTAGCCGCAGCGGGTGACTTGCCATTAACCCCCGGCACCCCCAATACCTGCCTCCCCAAAGCCCGGGGGGGGGGGGGGGGGGCAGAAGAGCCCGGGCCCACACAGGCTAAGTGGGCTCGTAGGCTGCAGGGTGGGGGAGCCACAAAAGCTGGCCCCCCCACTCTGTTCCTACAAGCCCCCATTACTGGTCCCGGGCTGGTAATGCTGGGTAAGGGAGACCCCATTTCATTTTTGGGGGGGATTTTTAAGGGTTTTTAACCCTTAAAATTCAAACAAAAAAGGGGAGGGGGGACCCTGTCTTTTTTTTTTTTAATTAACCCCTTATGTTCTGTCGCCTAGCAGCTATAAAAGGCTTCCAGCTGCAGCAGGAGAGCAGAAGCCAGATTGATCAGCGTGGGACACAGGGATGGATGGGAGGTAAGTATTAAAAAGTAAAAAAAAAAAAATAAATAAATAAAATATTTTTTCTGCTTGTTTCTGTGTATTTTTTTTACACTCCTGGAAATTCCGGCAAAAATCACGGTTAAACATGGCGCATAATGGGGAAAATACCATTTTGTGAGTACTCACCTGTAAAATGGATATTGTCAGTGAGTCACACACCCTGCTTCCCCTTTAATTCTGACGATAGGGTTATCCTCCAGCAGGAGGCGACGTTGCAGAGAGAAGTCTTGAAAAACGAGCCCCTTCCGGCCTATATATACCTGGGACCTCCCACTTAACACCCAGTGAATTCAAACAGCAGTAAGACAAGATACCAGGAAATCCAACGGTAATCTCAAAATAAAATAAAGGAAAGCTTCACCATATAGAGGATCCAGGATACCAAAAAAGGGCGGGTGAAGCGGGGTGTGTGACACACTGACAATATCCATTTTACAGGTGAGTACTCACAAAATGGTATTATTCTCAGTGTGTCACACACCCTGCTTCCCCTTTAATTCTGACGATAGGGACATCCAAAAGCAGTGTCCACAAGGGGTGGGTATCCGACAGCAAAATGAAGCATAACTTAAACGACTGCAGTCTGCAGAACCTTGCGGCCAAACACAGCATCCGCTGAGGCCCGCACATCAACCTTGTAAAACTTAGAAAAAGTATGAACAGAAGACCAAGTAGCAGCCTTACAAACTTGTTCAACAAAAGCTTGGTGCTGAAAAGCCCAAGACGCTCCAACAGCACGAGTAGAATGAGCAGTGATACGAAAAGGGGGAACCTTCCCCTTGGCCGAATAGGCCACAACAACCGCCTGACAAATCCATTTGCTAATGGAAGACTTAGCCGGAGCCAACCCCTTCCTAGGCCCACAGGGCACAACAAAAAAGGCATCAGTCTTACGAAAAGGAGAAGTAGTAAGCAAATAGTACTTAACACAGCGTACCACATCCAAACAATGCAAAACCCTCTCCTTGTCAGTCTTAGGCTTAGGACACAAGGAGGGAAGAACAATATCCTGATTCAAATGAAAAGCAGAAACAACCTTAGGAAGAAAGTCCGGTTTGAAACAAAAAACCACCTTGTCCTGATGCCTCTCAAAGTAGGGCGCCTGAATCGACAAGGCCGACAACTCCGAGACACGCCGAACCAAAGAGATAGCCACCAAGAAGGCAATCTTCTGAGTCAAGGTAGAAAGAGCAATATCCTGCAAGGGCTCAAAGGTAGGAGCCTGAAGTGCAGAAAGAACCAAATTCAAGTCCCAAGCCGGGAGCAATGGCTTCCTGGGAGGCTGCACATGTGTAACACCCTGGAAAAAGGTTTTGACTACCTTTCAGAGTACTCAGCTGGAGACCAGAGTCCAGCCCTGATTGCAGAAAATCCAAAATCCTGGAAACCGAAAAGACCCTACAAGGCAAAGATCTAACCTCACACCAAGCGATATAGGCTCTCCAAGTCCTATAGTAGATGGTAGAAGAAGACCTCTTCCAGGCACAGATCAGAGTCTTAACAACCGAGTCAGAAAGACCCTCCTCCTTCAAGATGAAGGTTTCAGCAGCCAAGCCGTCAAACCCAGCGTTGGTAAATTGGGGTAACACAGCCGACCCTGAGTGAGCAGATCGGGCCGAAGAGGCAGAACGATCTTGATCCACCGCCAGCCGAACGATGTCTGCGAACCATACTCGCCTTGGCCACCTTGGAGCCACGAGAATGGCGGACACCCTTTCCAGAGCCAGCTTCCGTACCACCTTGCCTAGCATGGGTATCGGAAGAAAAAGGTACAGAAACCCCAGTTCCCCCCAGCTCAGAGACATGGCGTCCACCGCCAGAGCCAGAGGATCCTGAGAAAGCGACACGAAGGTCGGAAGCCTGCAATTGTGACGAGAGGCAAACAGGTCCACCTCCGGTGTCCCCCACCGGAGACACAGAGACCGAAAAACTTGAGGATGGAGAGACCATTCCCCCAGACGGGAAGAGCACCTGCTCAACAGATCCGCTTCCCTGTTTTCCACACCCGGAATGTAAACTGCCAAGAGCCAAGGAACATGGGCCTCCGCCCAGGTCAGGATCAGGGACACCTCTCTGAGGACACCCAGACTGCGAGTCCCTCCCTGATGATTGATGTAAGCAACCGCTGTCCGATTGTCCGAGCGATCCTGAACCGGAAGGCCCAGAACATGCTGAGTCAAATGAACAAGAACCAGACGGATGGCTCTCAGTTCCAGAACATTGATGGGCAAGTGGGCCTCTCGTGGTCCCCACTGCCCCCGAAACTGAAGATCCTTCCAGAATCCCCCCCATCCCGAAAGACTGGCGTCCGTGGTGACGATTTCCCAAAGAGGAGTCAGAAAAGACCTGCCCCTCAAGAGATTGGTCGAGACCAACCACCATTGAAGGGACTGCCGGACCCGGGAGGACAACTGGAAGGGCCGATCCAACGACCATGGTCGCCGGTCCCAAGACGCCAGCAGATGAAGCTGAAGCGTCCTTGTGTGAAATTGAGTAAAAGGAACTGCCTCGAAAGAGGCAACCATCAACCCTACCAGTCTCATCCCCAGACGGATGGACGGTCGAGGATTGGAAAGAAGGAACCGAGCCAAATCCTGAATCAGAAAAATCTTGGACTGGGGCAGAAACACCCTGTGTTGACAAGAATTCAACCGCATTTCCAGAAAGGACACCACCCTGGCCGGGGCGAGGGAGGACTTGGGATAGTTGATCACCCAACCGAAGCTTTCCAGCGTGGAGACCACCGTCCTGGTGTCCGTCTCCGATTGATTGAGAGAAGGAGCCATGATGAGAAGATCGTCCAGATAAGGTACGATGCGAATGCCTTGAGTTCTGAGAATGGCCATCACCCCTGCCAGCACCTTGGTGAACACTCTTGGAGCCGAGGTAAGGCCAAACGGAAGTGCCACGAATTGAAAATGCCGATCCTTCATCACGAACCGAAGAAAACGTTGATGAGCCTGGCAGATGGGAACATGAAGGTAAGCATCCTTGATGTCTATGGAAGTCATGAAGTCCCCCTGCTGAAGAGAACTGATGGCCGATCGCAGAGTTTCCAATGCGAAACTTCCGTGTACGGATGAACCTGTTGAGGAACTTCAGATCCAGAACGGGGCGAAAAAGACCCGTCTTTCTTGGGGACTGTGAAAAGATTGGAGTAACACCCGAGGCCCACTTCCAAGTGTGGCACCGGCCGGATGACCGCCATTTACAGAAGATTCTTCACCGGCGCCAGGAGCCCCTGCGCGGCCAAAGGATCGGTGGGCACACGAGACCAGAAAAACCGTGAAGGAGGGCGAGACTTGAACTCCAGCTTGTAACCGGACGACACCACCTCCCGGATCCATCTGTCCGGAACCTCCTGGTCCCAAACCTGGGAGAAGTGTCGCAATCGTCCCCCCACCCGCACGGGTGAGGGCACCCCCTGATTGCTGAGCGGGCTTGCCAGCAGGCTTGGGCTTGGCGCCCCAGGACTGACCGGGACGGCCACGGCCCCTCCCCCGGGACCACCCTGCACCCCTGGTAGCGGGAAAGGAGGCCGCTCTGGCTCCCCGAAAGGAGGGACTAAAAGAAGCCGCTCCCCGAAAGGAACGACGCAGCCTCTTGCATTGAGGCAACTTACCACCCTTGGTAACCGAATCCAATTTATCGCCAAACAGGCGCAAACCCACAAAAGGAAGAGATGTAAGCGACTTCTTAGAGTTAAAGTCCGCCGTCCACTGGCGTAGCCACACCGACCAACAAACAGCAACCAACAGGGCCGTGGTCCTGCTACACATCGCAAGTGCATCGTCCTGGGCGGTCATGACAAAGGAAATAAATGACTCACACTGCTTGAGAGAAAAGAACTCATCACAAGTGGGATCAAGATCTGCGTACAAATCTCTAACAATGGACCTGACAGCCATCAAAAAAAGTGCCGAAGCACAAACCGGCCGCAGTGCCGATCCAGCACTGATAAAACCATGGCGAGCCAATTGATCAATCCGTGTGTGCAACACAGCCGTGTTCGACAGCCCCAACACGGGGGCATCGACGTCGGGGGGAACCAACCAAAGCTTCACCAAATCCTCCGGAAAGGGATAACGCTTATCCCAACTAGGAGGAACTCCAACAAGGCGCGTAGGTTGTTCCCATTCCTTAAGGACAACCCTCACAAAGTGTTGTTGTCTGGGAAACACCAAACGCGGCTTGGGCACATCAAACAACTCACCCTTTGGCGGGGGGGGGGGGCGCCTCAGGTGGATCCAAAGCCAAAATCTCAAACATCTGAGCCAAAATGGAAGGAGTGTCAATGAACACCCCCGCAGCCTGATCGCCAGCGGTACCAAACAATTGCTGGTCTGCAGGCTCGTCCGACTCCTCTAGGAGCTCTCCCTCCTCAGCCGGGGGACAATCGGACCAATCCAACACTTCCAACACCTCATCCTCCGGAACAGGCGATGCCGGAGAGAGGTGCTTCCGCTTAGCCGTAGCCTTCTGAGCCACCGCGGCGAAGAACATTTTCTCGAGGCTGGCCAACCGTGCACACACCTCGGACTGCGAATCCCCACCTTTGACAACGTCACATGGGGTCCGGAATAGGTGGGGGGGTGTAGGAGATGACGGAGGTTGCAAGGAGCCAGAAACCGGAGTGCCGGACTGGCGCGCAATATTCCACTGTGCACATGGAATACATATTATGACATCATCGCCTGGGAGCGGAGCCCCACAATCCCCACACAGCCTGGATAGCCCCGAAGAGCCGTTTCCGGTAATGTTGGAAGCCTCCATATGGTGAATTTATGGCATTCGCAATAACCCAGGGATTTACGCATTAAGCAACCCGGGATGCCCCTTTTATAATTAAAGTCCCGGGAGTGGGAGGATTTTTAAACAATAAGACTAGCCAGGTATATCAGACCGGGAGACCCACCGCAGCACGGGAATCCCCGGATCTGTAAGAAAGAGACCACAATCAGCCTCCAGAAATTACAAAAGGCATGCAGCAAGCGTATAAAGACACACAGACACACAAACAGTCACTAAAGGTATACTGGCAACCACAAACATGTAAGTGAACATATATATATATATATATATATATATATATATATAAATCAATATGCAGCCCTCTATACTCCCAACGGGCTCAAAAGGGCACCAGCCCAGTAATAAATCAGTGCAACCAATCGTAGAGGAATTACTTCCAAATTGGCCATAACATCATAGGGATAAAATACTTTATATTTTGAAAACAAGTCCCCACCTGATAACTGACATCCGCCCAGCACAAAAAATAAAAGTAAAAGGAAAACTTGCCAGACAGAGCTCAGTAGACCCCAGACGGACAACTACCGGAGCGAGGAAGACGAAGGGCGGGCCGGCAAAGCGACGGCCCCGCCCCCCGCTCACGCCAGCACAGAGCGGGCCGCACCCCGCCCGCGCAGCACAGCCGTACAAAAAACACACAGAGCCCCCGCAGCCCAGGGACATATTCCCAGACCGCAGCACCGACCTACTAAGCTGCCTACAAACAACACACACATCATCTGGCCAGAATAAACATCATTATTAAAGACACCCCACAACGACCCCCCCCCCCCACGCTAAGGGAGAAGGGACCTGTGGGAGAAGGCAGACTAAAAAAGGGGGACGGGGCATCCCAAATCCGGATCACCAGCCGGATAACCGCGTTGCCCCACGCGTGGGGACGAGCAGAGGAGATAAGCTCCTAGGCACCATGAGGTGCCGTCTGCCATTGCCCAGCCAGCAGCCTAGGCTGGGAGGCTTCCAATATCAATTAAGTGAACAAAAAAACAAGTAGCTGGGCAGAAATAGACCATGGGGGGATGCCGGGGTTTGACCCCGGGTACCTGCAAGCAGGAGACTTCTTTCTTCTGTCTTGTCGCATCTTGCAGAGAGAAAACACTGGGTGTTAAGTGGGAGGTCCCAGGTATATATAGGCCGGAAGGGGCTCGTTTTTCAAGACTTCTCTCTGCAACGTCGCCTCCTGCTGGAGGATAACCCTATCATCAGAATTAAAGGGGAAGCGGGGTGTGTGACACACTGAGAATAAATGACCTGTCAACAGAGGGTGACAAAACGTCAAGTAGGCTGGCAATTAAAAGGGTTAATAGTACCGATGCATGTTGGGTATTGTTCTGCTCAGGGGACCTTTTTCTTTCAGATTTAGCTTGTTTTTTCTTGTTTGCATATTTATAGGAAAACATGCTATTTATTCGGTTTTTTTATTCATTTATTTGAGGGATAGCCCACTACCACAAGCTGGGTACTCTTATAAAGCTTAACGTGTGTACTTTCAGGGAATATATGGTTTATAAAGGATATTCCAAATGTAAAGGGTTGTTTGGTTGAAAAATTGCAAGGTGCGCATATTTGTCTGCAGAGCTGAAATTTTCAAGTAAAATTACTGTTATGCGCATGCTTTACTTTGGGGTGTTTGCCAACTCTTCCCTTGACAGTACCTATGCATGTTGGGTATCGTTCTGTTCGGGGCATGTTGCTTTTTGAGATTTTACTTGTTTGTATATAGTTTTTTTTTTGTTTTTTTTAGGAAAATGTGGCTTGATTCTTCCTTTTTATTAATTTTTAGGGAAACTTTGTGCAACCAAAGAATACATTGAGAGATTACTTCCAGAAAACTAGGCCCACATAAACAAGCTTGGTACGCCTAGAAAGCTTGAGGTGTGTACTTCCAGAGAATATATAATTTGTGGGGGGTATTTCAAATGTAAATGGTTGTTTTTCTGGAAAAACTGCAAGGTGTGCATAGCATAGTTGTATTTTATCGGAAAATCTCCTAAAGCTCTGTTTCAGTTTGAGGGAGTCTCCTGGACAGGAAAGGGTGTCTATCAATACATATGTGGTACCGCTGTGACTGGGAGAAATTGAGGTTTCACACGCAATAAGATTTTATTGACAAACTTACATTTTTTATTACAAAAAAACACTACAAATTGCAAAAAATAGATTTTTATTTTTTTTGCACATATTTCACCAAAAAGCCCAGACTCTCTTGAAAAAAAAATATATATCATTTTCCTGGGAAATCCTTTCAAAAATCACAGTTGAACATGTGTAGCGCAAACTAGTGAAACATGGTCTGGCAACAGAGGGTGACAAAAGCTGCAGGTAGGCTGGCACTTAAAGGCTAAAGGCTCATAACATGTAGTAGATGCAAGTAGGATGATATTTAATGTGGGCAATTTGTATGTACAGGGTGTGGGAAACGTATAAGATATGCTTTTATTTAGGGTGAAGGTCCGCTTTTAGTCGATCTGACCAAGCAGTGCATATAATTTTGGACATTTGGCCCAAGGCTCCATATTCTGTTCCGAAAAGGAAACTTACGTTTGAGTGAGCCGGCATACATTTTATTTTCTCCGGGTACTTACAATCAGACTTAATGATATCTTTAAAGTGGACCAACACCCAGGATTTTCACTATCCTGGGTTTTGGTCCTCTTCCGCGGGGCACCCCTGATCGGGGGTGCCCCGCTGCGTGAAACCCCCCCCCGATCGCCCTAAATAACTCACCTCACCCCGCTCCTACGCGAGCGCTCGTCCAATCAGAGCGCTCAGAGCCGCTGTGGTATGTACGGACAAGTGACGGACAACCACAGCGGCTCTGAGCGTGCTGGAGGCCGCGTCTCGTGCTTCCTTCTAACAGGGAGCGCGCCCGTGCCGGCCATGCACAAACGGCACTGCTAGAGGGAAGCGAGAGATGCGGCTGCGGCCCGCGCATGCGCCGTTGAACGGGGATAAGGTAAGGTTTCTGGGCGTCCTGGGGGGTTTCACCCCGCGGGGCATCCCGATTTCGGATACCCTGCGGGGAGGGATCTGATCGACCCCCCTGGGTGTTGGTCCACTTTAAGTGCTGAATGTGTGCAAATGTTTCAAACTGAACTGGCCCAGGACAGTGGGTCTCTGCAGAAGGAATAGAAGCAGTAAGGAATACTAATGGTCTAGGATCCGGCTTAACTGCACTGGCTGAGGAATGGGTGTGCCATCAGTGGATGCAATCTAAATCTTACAGACCTTGAACATTGAGGCTATTTAATTTCTCATACTTTAGGTGGATAAGATTAGAAAGGAGAGAATAAAATACATAAGTCGTGTATACATGCCCCCAGTGATACCAGAATAAATGGCTAAATATATCAGGATTTTAACATAACTGGCTTTTCCTGTGGCATTTTGCCGGGACGGAAAAATACAATTCTGTGATTACTCACCTGTAGAATTGATATTATGAGTATACAGTACGTCCTGCTCCAAATCTAATACTTACAGTTGGGATATACTCCGCCAGATGGCGCTGGACTGCAGAGACATTGAAAATAGGCTCCTCCCGGCCCCTCAAATACCCAGGGACCTCCCACAAATCCCCAGCATTGAAAAGCAGTTAAGGAGAAGCCGGGAGAATTAAACAATCCAAACTATAACAATGATAACAATCACCATACAGGGGATCCAAGAAAATGCAAACCAAGGGTGGGTTGGAGCAGGACGTACTGTATACTCATAATACCAATTCTACAGGTGAGTAATCACAGAATTGCATTATTCTTAGTATACAGTAGGTCCTGCTCCAAATATAATACTTACAGTTGGGACATCCAATAGCAGTGTCCATAAAGTAGGGTGGGATCCCCAAGAAAAATCAGCAGCAGGCAGTTTAAACCACTGCCACCTGCAGAACCTTTCGGCCAAAAACAGCGTCAGCTGAGGCCCTAACATCAACCTTGTAAAACTTTGAAAAGGTATGAACAGAAGACCAAGTAGCAGCCTTGCAAACTTGCAACAGAAGCCTGGTGCTGAAAAGCCCAAGAGGCACTAATAGCACGAGTGGAATGAGCAGTAAGGCGGAAGGGAGGATTCTTCCCCTTAGCAGAGTAGGCCTGAATCACAGCCTGACGAATCCACTTGCTGATAGTAGACTTGGCAGGAGCCAAACCCTTCCTAGGACCAGAAGGGACCACAAAAAGAGCATCAGTTTTCCTGAAAGGTGCAGTAGCCACCAGATAGTACTTCAGACACCTAACCACATCCAAAGAGTGCAAAACTCTATCCTTAGCATTGCTAGGATTAGGGCACAAAGAAGGAAGAACAATATCCTGATTCAAATGAAAGGCAGACACTACCTTAGGCAGAAAATCAGGTTTGAAACGAAACACCACCTTGTCCTGGTGCCTCTCATAGTAGGAGGGCTGAATGGACAGTGCCGCCAACTCAGACACACGCCTGAAGTGATAGCCACCAGAAACACAACCTTGAGCGTAAGAATGGCCAAGGCAGCATCCTGCACAGGTTCAAAGGGAGCACCGTGCAAGGCTGACAGAACCAAGATCAAATCCTAAACAGGCACCATAGGTTTTCGTGGGGGACGCACATGAGTGACCCCCTGGAAAAAATTCCTGATCAGAGGGTGCTGAAGGACTTCTGGAAAAAAATAGCCAGGGCAGAAACCTGACCCTTCAGAGTACTGAGTTGGAGCCCCATCTCCAACCCGTGCTGCAGGAACTCCAGAATCCTGGGAATAGAGAACACATGACAGGGAAGAGACTGAGACTCACACCAGTCAATGTAGGCACGCCAAACCCTGTAATAAATGGAAGAGGAAGACTTCTTCCTAGCTTTAATCAAAGTATCTACAACTGAGGAAGACAGCCCCTTCTCCATCAAGATGGAGGTTTCAGCAGCCAAGCCGTCAAAGCCAGAGTTTGTAAATTGGGATGGCGTAGGGAGCCCTGAGTGATCAGATCTGGTACCAAGGGCAGAGAGTACTGATCTACTGCCAGCTGTACCAAGTCTGCGAACCACACTCTTCTTGGCCACCTGGGGGCCACCAGAATTGCTGGCACTCCTTCCAGAGCAATCTTGCACAGAACCCTTCCCAGCAGGGGAATTGGGGGGGGGGGGGGGAAGACATACAGGAACTGAAAGTCCTTAGAAACATAGAAGGTTGACGGCAGAAGGAGACCATACGGTCCATCTGTACTCTTTATCTTAGGATAGATGTGTGCTTATCCCAGGCATGTTTAAATCCTTCCATGACATTGCTAGCGCACCCGAGGTCAGGGCCAGAGGATCCCTGGACAGAGAGACAAAAGCTGGAAGCTTGTGATTGTGGCGGGATGCAAACAGATCCACATCTGGTTGGCCCCAACGGTGACACAGAGATTGAAACACCCTGCTGCATAGGGACCATTCTCCCTGGCGAGAGGTCCCCCTGCTCAGAGAGTCCGCCAGGTGATTTTCCACCCCCGGGATGTACACAGCTGAAATGCAGGGGACATTGGCCTCCGCCCAAGACAGGATCAGAGTCGCTTCCTGGAGGGCCCCCTTGCTCCAGGTCCCTCCCTGATGATTGATGTAGGCAACTGCCGTCTGGTTGTCTGAGCGCACCTGAACAGGCAGGCCCTGAACTAACCTGATCGCTCTCAGCTCCAAGACATTGATAGGTGTGTGGGCCTCCTGAGGGCCCCACCTCCCCTGGAACCGCAGGGACTTCCAGAAACCCTCCCAACCTGACAGACTGGCATCCGTGGTGACCGTCTCCCAGGAAGGGGCAAGAAAGGATCTGCCCCCCCAACAAGTTCCTTGAGTCCATCCACCACAAAATGGACCTCCTGACCAGGGGGGAGAGCACACAGACCCAGTCCAGGGACGCTGGGTCCTTGTCCCATACAGACAATAGGTGAATTTGCAGAGGCCTCGAGTGTAACGGAGCATAAGGGACCGCTTCGAAGCACGCCACCATCAGGCCCACCAGCTGCATCCCCTGCCTGATGGAGGGATGGGGACAAGCTAGGAGGGACTGAGCCTGTGCAATCAGACTGTCCACCTTCTACTGAGGAAGGAAGATCCTTGCCTGAACTGTATCCAGATTCATTCCTAGGAATGGAGTTACCAAGGAAGGGGACAGTGAGGACTTGGGGTGGTTGATCACCCATCCAAATGACTCCAGAGTGGACACCACCAGCTGAGTATCCAACTCTGCCTGATGTAGAGACTGGTAAGTGATGAGGATGTCGTCCAGATAGGGAAGCACGTGGACGCCCTGACATCTGAGCAGAGACATCACGCCACTCAGCACCTTGGCGAACACCCTGGGAGCTGAAGTGAGGCCGAAGGGCAAGGCCACAAATTGGTAGTGTTGATCCATCAGAGCGAACCTGAGGAACCTTTGATGACCTGGAAACACAGAAATATGAAGGTACGCATCTTTGATGTCCACAGAAGTCATGAAATCCCCTTGGCGCAGGGAACTGATGGCAGAGTGCAGAGTCTTCATGCGAAAGCTCCTGCCCCTGACAAACTTGTTGAGAATCTTTAAGTCCAGAATGGGCCTGACAGAACCATCCTTTTTGGGTACTGTGAATAGGTTGGAATAAAATCCCTTGCCTTTTTCTCTTAAAGGGACCTGGCAGATGACCCCCAGCTCCAGGAGGCCTTGCACTGCTTGCACTAGCTCCTGAGCTAACACAGGTTCCAGAGGAATCCGGGATCTGATGAATCTTGGAGGGGGATCGGCAGCAAACTCCAACTTGTAACCAGAGGACACTACCTCCTGAATCCACCGGTCTGAGACATGAAACCTCCAGACATGAGCGAAGTGCTGCAGCCGTCCCCCCACCCGGATAGGTGAGGGCGCCCCATCATGCCTGAGGGGGCTTGGGAGAGGATTTAGCTTTGGGACCCCAGGAGGAGCCAGGACGTCCACGTCCTCTGCCTCTACCCCAGAAATCTCCCCGGGCCCCAGGGAAAGACACCCCCTTCCCTATCTTGCACCACGGTAAGGGGAGGAGAAGGAACCCTGACCCCGAAAGGGCCGAGGTTGCCGCCTGCGCTGGGGTAACCTGCCTCCTTTAGCAAAAAGGTCCAGGCGGTCTCCAAACAGACGCAGACCTTTAAAGGGAAACCCAGTGAGGGCCTTCGTGGCAGCGTTGTCAGCAGCCCACTGGCGCAGCCAAACCGAGCGGCGTATAGCCACCACGTGGGCAGAAGTTCTGGCACACATTCTGATGGTGTCATCCAATGCTGATAGGACAAAATTTACAAAAACATCACAACTGGAGAGTGCATTAAACACCTCACAAGGCAAATCATCAGGGACATTATCGAGCATTATTTCTGATAAGGGTTCTAGTGGCCTCAGCAGTAATGGCAGAGGCACAGACCAGGCGCAGCGCCGTCCCCGCACATGCAAAGGCGTGGGATGCAAGCTGATCAATATGCCGGTCTTCGGCATCCCGCAGGGTAGTAGAATCAGGGGAATGCATGACAGAGGTGTTAGATAGCCCTAGGATCGGGGCATCTACCTGGGGGGGGGGGGGGTTGGGGGATGACCAACATTTAACCACCTCAGCAGGAAAGGGATACTTCCTATCCCAACTCTTTGGAACCCTGGGAAGTTTGCTGGGGCACTCCCATTCCTTGAGCACAAGGTTATGGAAATGAGCCTGCTCTGGAAATTCCAAACGTGATCTTGCTGTATGGAAAAGCTCCCCTCTTTGCCTGGGAGCCTCAACAGGGAGAGAGATAGACAGAACCTCAAAAATTTGGGTCAATATTCTGTCAGTGTCATCCGGGGCCCAGGGGTCAGAGCCAGAATCGTCATGACCCCTTGGTCTCTCATCAGATGAGCCTGAATCAGAAAAGAGCTCCCCTTCATCAGACGAGGTATAGCCACACAGATTCCAAAACTCCTCAGTTCCCATAGGGAAAACAGTAACATTAGGCGTCAAGTGCCGCTTCTTAGCAGGGGCCTTACGCGCTAAAGACTTCGCAATAATCTGTTCAACAGTAGCCAGTCAAGAAGACACATCAGGCTGGGAATCCCCACTAGTATGCAACTCAGCAGGAGTGAGATTTAAGCTTGGGGGAGTAGGTGAAGTGAAACGAGGTGCAGCCACTGGCAGGCCAGATTGCAATGCAAGCACCTGCTTGATAAAGCCGCCCGCGAGGGCACTTACGGCCGCGTTAGGTAGGAGTCCGTCGCGCATAGGCCAACCAAGTCAGAAAAGATGGCGTCGGTATATCTCGAGGGGCGGGCCATTAACCCTTTAAGTGCCAAGCACGTAACACCTACGTGCTGGCTTGGCTGGGCCTTAAGTGCCAAGCCCGTAGGTGTTACGTGCTTGACTTTCCCCGCTGCTAGTTAAAAAAAATACTCACCTGACCCCTCGTTGGATCCGGCCGGGTCTCCTCTTTAATTTGGTGCCATCCGATCCCCCGGAATAGCCCCCCCCCCCCCCCCCGCTTCAGCAGCAGCAGCTACTAACTGTAAAAAAAAAAAAAAAATGACATTTACTTACCTGCGTGTGCGCTGGCTCCCGCTGTCCCTCCTCTTCACCTGGGGGGCCTGCGATCCCCCCCAGGACTTACCGATCTTCAGGAGAGAGCACGGGAGGCTCTCTCCCCTCCTCCGACGGCGGCCACCATCTTGCCACTAAGCCCTGCCCCCAAAGAGGCTAATGACCTCATCCCGGCCCCAATCACCGGCTTCAGCCTTCTCAGCTGTCAGATGCCGGTGATCGGTGCCCGGGGAAGGAGGTGGCAGGAGATTCTCTGATCTACTGCCTCCCTATTCTCTGGATGCCGATCACCGGCACAGCGGCGAGGGACAAGAGCTTGCAAACGGAGGTAAGTACAGTAAAAAACTTTTTTTTTAATAAAATGTGGTTTTTTTTTACAGTTAACCCTTTGTGAACTGGTAAGGGGTCCATGAGACCCCTTATACCAGTTCAAAAGGCTCTGGGTCTGGCAAGTCACCTGCGGCTAGTGGATGACTTGCCATTAACCCCCAGCCCCCCATTACCTGCCTCCCCAACGGCCGGGGGGGGCAGAAGGGCCCGGGCCACTTAGTGGCTATGTGGGCTAGTAGCCTGCAGGGCCAGAGGCCACCAACGCTGGCCCCTGTGCCCTGTTCTACAAGCCCCCATAGCTGGCCCGGGTCGGTAATGCTGGGTAGGGGGGACCCTACGTCATTTTTGGGGGGGATTTTTAAGGGTTTTTAACCCTTAAAATTCCAAAAAAAATGGGGTCCCCCCCACCGGGAGGGGGGACCCTATGTCACCCCGATCCTATGGTGCATGCGTGCCCGCTCGTCCAATCAGCGCACTCAGAGCGGCTGAGTTATGGACGTCTAAGCTCAGCCACTCTGATGCAGTCTCCAACACGGAGACTGCATCCCCCACTTCCCTCTAACAGGGAGCGTGCCCGCGCCGGCCATTCATAAAAAGCCAACGCGGGCACGCGCCCTTCTAGAGGGATAGCGGGGATGCGGCCCGCGCATGCGCCGTAGGACCGGGATTCAGGTAAGTGGTAGCGGGTGTTCCAGGGGGTTTCACACAGAGGGGCATCCCGGTTTTGGATGCCCCCGGGGGGGAGGGAATAGAACGGTCTGGGAATCTTATAGATTCCCGGGCCGATCAGCCCTGGGTGTTGGTCCACTTTAACCCATTGTAAACTTGTAAGGAGTCCATGAAAACCCTAAACCAGTTCACAAGGCTGGGGGGCTGTCAAGTCACCTGCGGCTAGCGGGTGACTTGCCATTAACCCGGCCCCCCCTATTACCTGCCTCCCCGAAGCCCAGGGGGCAGAAGGGCCCGGGCTGATTTAGGCGGTGGGGGCTTGTACTTGGCAGGGTGGGGGGCCACCAAAGCTGGCCCCTGCGCGCCCTGTTCTACAAGCCCTGCATAGCTGATCCCCGGGCTGGTTATGCTGGGTAGGGGGGACCCCATGTCATTTTTATGGGAATTTTTAAGGGTTTTTAAAAAAAATGGGGAACCCCACGCCAATGTTTTTGTTGATTTAACCCTTTATAGTGTGGTTTGTAGTTGTATTTTATTTTTACATGTTATAAAGTGTTCTTTTCAGTTTGGGGGGGTCTTCTGAACAGTAATGGGGGGCTACCGATACATATGTGGTACCGTTGTAATCGGGAGAAATGGGGCTTTCACATGCAATATGGTTTTCTTTAAAAAAAAAAAAAAAAAAAATTTAATTTGAAATAAAGGAGACAATTTTCTAAAAAAATATTTTTTCATTTTGTATTGTTTAATTTACTCAAAAATATTTTAAAAAACAGTAGAAAAATTACAAACAAGACATTTCATGTTAAAGCCTAAACTCTGCCGCAAAATTAAAATATATCATTTTCCTGGAAATACCTGCAAAAATCACAGTTAAGCATAGCGCAAAATGGTTAAAAATGACCTGTCAAGAGAGGGTGACAAAACCTCAAGTAGGCTGGCTGTTAAAAGGGTTAAAAGTACCTATGCATGTTGGGTATCGTTCTGCTCGGGGGACCTTGCGCTTTTATATTTAGCTTGTTTTTTCTTGTTTGCATATTGATATTTTAGGAAAACTCATTTTTTATTCTGCTTTATTATACATTTTTTAAGGGAACCCTGTGCGACCAAAGAATTCTTTGAGGGATTACTTTCAGAAACATGGGCCCACTACAACATTCTGGGTACGCTTAGAAAGCTTATCATGTGTACTTTCAATGAATGTATGGTTTGTGGGGGGTATTCCAAATGTAAAGGGTTGTTTTGGTAGAAAAAGCGCAAGGTGCGCACTTTGTCTGCAGAGCTGAAATTTTCAAGCAAAATTACTAGAGATGAGCGAACTTTTGAAAAATTCGATTCGACTGATTCGCCGAATTTTCCGACAAAAATCGTTTCGACCCGAATTTATTCGCGACGAATCGCTATTAAAAATGGCTATTTCTGAGCCTCCTAGAGCCTCAATAGGGTTGTAAACCATTTTGCATTGCTGTAACACGCATAGGATGCGTGCTGGGTTAGTTAAATAATACTGTAAATAAATATCACATGCAGATCAGAGGCATCGCTAATAGAATCGCAGAGCGGCACAATTGCAGAGAATTGAAGTGGCATCACTATGAGGGGCAGGAGCCCAAACATTGCTTTAAAGAGACACTGGAGTTGGCAGCAGCAGGAGCCCAAAAATTGGATGAATCACATCCTGGAGTTGCAAGCAGCAGCAGGAGCCCAAACATTGGCTGAAAGAGACACTGGAGTTGGCAGCAGCAGTAGCCCAAAATTGACTGACACACCCTGGAGTTTCAAGCAGCAGCAGGAGCCCAAACATAGCTTGAAAGAGACACTGGAGTTGGCTGCAGGAGCCCAAAGATTGGATGAATCACACCCTGCAGTTGCAAGCAGCAGCAGCAGGAGCCCAAATATTACTTTAAAGAGACACTGGATTTGGCAGCAGGAGCCCAAAATTGGATGAATCACACCCTGGAGGTCGCAGCAGCAGCAGGAGCCCAAACATTACTTTAAAGAGACACTGGGGTTGGCTTCAGGAGCCCAAAAATTGGATGAATCACACCCTGGAGTTGGCGGCAGCAGCAGCAGCAGGAGCCCAAACATTACTTTAAAGAGACACTGGAGTTGGCTTCAGGAGCCAAAAAATTGGATGAATCACACCCTGGAGTTGGCAGCAGCAGCAGCAGCAGGAGCCCAAACATTACTTTAAAGAGACACTGGAGTTGGCAGCAGGAGCCCAAAGATTGGATGAATCACACCCTGGAGTTGGCAGCAGCAGGAGCCCAAACATTACTTTAAAGAGACACTGGGGTTGGCTTCAGGAGCCCAAAAATTGGATGAATCACACCCTGGAGTTGGCAGCAGCAGCAGCAGGAGCCCAAACATTACTTTAAAGAGACACTGGAGTTGGCTTCAGGAGCCCAAAAATTGGACGATTCACACCCTGGAGTTGGCAGCAGCAGCAGCCCAAACATTACTTTAAAGAGACACTGGGGTTGGCTTCAGGAGCCCAAAAATTGGATGAATCACACCCTGGAGTTGGCAGCAGCAGCAGCCCAAACATTACTTTAAAGAGACACTGGGGTTGGCTTCAGGAGCCCAAAAATTGGATGATTCACACCCTGGAGTTGGCAGCAGCAGCCCAAACATTACTTTAAAGAGACACTGGGGTTGGCAGCAGGAGCCCAAAAATTGGATGAATCACACCCTGGAGTTGGCAGCAGCAGCAGCAGCCCAAACATTACTTTAAAGAGACACTGGAGTTGGCTTCAGGAGCCCATAAATTGGATCAATCACACCCTGGAGTTGGCAGCAGCAGCAGGAGCCCAAACATTACTTTAAAGAGACACTGGGGTTGGCAGCAGGAGCCCAAAGATTGGATGAATCACACCCTGGAGTTGGCAGCAGCAGCAGCAGGAGCCCAAACATTACTTTAAAGAGACACTGGGGTTGGCTTCAGGAGCCCAAAAATTGGATGAATCACACCCTGGAGTTGGCAGCAGCAGCAGGAGCCCAAACATTACTTTAAAGAGACACTGGAGTTGGCTTCAGGAGCCCAAAAATTGGATGATTCACACCCTGGAGTTGGAAGCAGCAGCAGGAGCCCAAACATTACTTTAAAGAGACACTGGGGTTGGCTTCAGGAGCCCAAAAATTGGATGAATCACACCCTGGAGTTGGCAGCAGCAGGAGCCCAAACATTACTTTAAAGAGACACTGGGGTTGGCAGCAGGAGCCCAAAAATTGGATGAATCACACCCTGGAGTTGGCAGCAGCAGCAGCCCAAACATTACTTTAAAGAGACACTGGGGTTGGCTTCAGGAGCCCAAAAATTGGATGAATCACACCCTGGAGTTGGCAGCAGCAGGAGCCCAAAAATTGGCCTAAAGACATAAATATGTTTTGCACCATTTGGAAAATGTAAAACGTGGCACCATGCTGAATCTAGTCGCATGCATCAGGCATTGGTGGGTGGAAACCCTGGCTGATCCATCCCTGATTCATTTTGACAAAGGTGAGTCTCTCCACATTTTTAGTTGACAGACGAGTTCTCCTCGCCGTAACTATGGCCCCCGCCGCACTAAACATCCGCTCAGATGGCACGCTACTTGCCAGGCAGGACAGCTTTTCCAGGGCAAACTCTGCTAGTTGCGGCCACAAATCAAGTTTGGCTGCCCAGAAGTCCAGCGGATCCTCAAGGTGTGTTGGCATGGTCATGTCAAAGTATGACATGACCTGCTGGTTCAGGTTCTGCTCCAGGTCTTCCTGCTGCTCATGAGTAGCCTCACTATGCGGGTGTAGAAAGCTACTCATTAGCGACTGAAGACTGAGGCTGCTGCTGATGGAGCTGCTGCTGCTGCTCCTGCCAACCCCCCCAGCAGCCATGACAGTGGAAGGTGAGCGCAGAGGTCCCCTCAAGTCAGACCTGCGAGAGTATGGACCATGGCGCAGATAGGCATCGGCCAACTGCCTACGTAGAATGTCTTTGTAGTAGTTCAGTTTGTCCTCCCTCTCGGTGGGTTTAAAAAATGCCCCCATTATGTGCCGGAAGCGAGGGTCCAATAAGGTGGACAGCCAGAAGTCATCCCGCCGACAGATGGAAACAATTCTGGGGTCACTACGCAAGCACGTGAGCATGCTTCCTGCATGCTTCCATGGACTACCTGTCTCCATCTCCACTGCATACTGCCACGGTGTGCCCGGGTCCTCTATCTCGCCTTCCTCAAAAACCTCTAGCTCCTCTGGCTGCTCCTGCTCCTCCTCTCCTGTCCGCTGACTAGATAAACCAGCCATTTCGCCAAGCCTAAACTGTGTTTCGCTGGGCAACTCCTCCTCCTCTTCCTCCTCCTCCTCCTCCAGTTCAGCTCCAACGGGGTTCATGTGGCCGTAAGATGTAAACGCCATGTCTCCAGTGCCCTGACCAGCCATGGTTTCCAACATGTGCTGTAGTACATGAAGCAGTGGAATCACGTCGTTCATCCCGTAATCCTGCCGACTGAAATAAAGTGGCTTCCTCAAAGGGCCTGAGCAAACGGCAGGTGTCACGTATGAGCTGCCACTGGTTGACATTGAAGTTACACAGGGGAGTCCCCCTGTCTGCTTGGATCATCAGGAAATCCGTGATGGCTTTTCTCTGTTCATATAATCGGTCCAACATGTGAAGGGTGGAATTCCAATGGGTGGAAACATCGCAAATCAGACTATGTTGGGGGATACCGTTCTGACGCTGTAGCTCAAGAAGGGTGTGTTTGGCGGTGTATGAGTGGCTGAAGTGCATGCAAAGTTTCCTTGAAGTTGTTAGGATGTCTTGCAGATGGGGGGAACACTTCAGAAACCGCTTGACAACCAGATTGAAGACGTGAGCCATGCAGGGGGCATGGGTCAGGCTTCCTTGGCGCAGCGCAGACAAAATGTTCTTCCCATTGTCGGTAACCATGATTCCCATTTTAAGTTTTCTTGGAGTAAGCCATGTTTGGATTTCCTGATGAATAAATGTAAGCAGTTCCTCCCCTGTGTGACTCCGTTCGCCAAGACAAACCATGTGAAGACTGGAGGGGCACTGAGACTTGAGCCTACAGTGGAGGGTGAGGAGATGGCGGAGGATGAGGAGGCCGAGTCGCACAGTGTCACAGGCCCAACGGGCAGGGAACGCGGAGGCCGAAGCGGCGTGACCTGTCCAAGTTGCTGCTGCAAAGGGACCACATTCACCCAGTGGACCGTAAACGACATGTACTGTCCCTGACCGTAGTTACAGCTCCAGACGTCGGCGCTGCCATGCACTTTGCTACACACCGACAGGCTCAAGGACTGGCCCACCTTCTGTTCAACAAAAGTGTGCAGCGCTGGTACTACCTTCTTGGCAAAGAAATGACGGCTTGGGACTCTCCACCTCGGCTCGGCACAAGCCATCAGTTCTCTGAAAGGTGCAGAGTCCACCACCTGAAAAGGGAGCGACTGCAGCACCAGCAACTTGGACAGGAGCACATTCAGCTTCTGCGCCGTAGGATGAGTGGGCGCATACTGCTGTCTCTTGGACATGGCTTCGCTGATGGATTGCTGGCGGGATGCATGACTTGGAGGAGGAGGAGGAGAAGCAGGAGCGACAGAGGATGGGTATGACGCACAGCTGCCTTCGGCTGAGGTGCTGGAGCCTTGGCTGGCAGAAATTGGGAGCGGCGTGCCACTCGGTGAGGAAGCAGTCTGGCCCACCTCTCCGGAGCCTAGGTTCTCCCAGGCCGCTTTATGGTGACGCTGCATATGTTGACGCAGGGCCGTGGTGCCAACATTTGGACCCTGGCCACGCTTCACCTTCTGCCTACATATCTTGCATGTGGCCATGTTACCCTCCTGCGGATGCTTCAGGAAAAACTGCCACACTGCCGAGTAGCTACTTTTCCCACCAACAGGCCTACCTCCCGATAAGGTAGCCTGCCGCGCAGCAGGTGCTCTACCCCGGCCCCGTTTGGCTCCAGGCTTTACAATTGTGCCCCCATGCTGCCTGCCAACCATGCTGCTAACACCTTGCTGCCTCAGCTGCTGACTCCGGGGCAACCTGCGCCCCTCTTCTCCTGATGACGATGAAGCCCCTTCATCACCCGGCTCCCAAGTGCGATCGGCTTCATCGTCATCATCATTATCACCGAGTTGTGGCTGTACGTCACTGATGTTCGTGGATTCGTCAACAGTGTCTGGCGCAGGAGCTGTAACGCTCGCAGCACCCACGACACTGTCCACATCACTATTTGTCTTCCTAGCTAAAGAAGCCACCTCCATTTCTTGGCTGGGCAGTAGCTGCTGACTGTCCTCTATCTGATCGTCCTCCTCACTAAAGAGTGGAGCTGAACCCAAAGCATAGGATACGTCGCTGGGGGAGGGAACGGCGTAGGACAGAGGCAATGGGAGGACAGGGACTGCTCTCGGGGCATGCCAACTCAGGGTTGTTTCAGAGGAACCTACCGACCCTAGACTGGGGGTCTCAGACGTAAGTTGTGATGATGTTGTTGATGAGCGCGTTAACCAATCTACCACGGCAGATGCGTTACTGGTGGAGACCCGACCGCTAGCAGATACTGGCAGATTAGGTCTCTCAGCGTGACTCCTGCTGCTACTGGCCCCCAGTCTGCTGCGACCTCTGCCTGCGGAATCTTGGCCTCTGCCACTCCTCTTTTCACTTCCAGGCACTTGTCTGCCCGACATAGTCTAACTGGCGTGGTAGTAGGTGATATTTTAAGAACCCCCAGGCAGCGGTGGGTCTATATGAAACAGAATATAATGCACACCAAAAGTGAGCAGTAACACTCAGCCTCCAACAGGCCTGCTTACTGTAAATAAAGAGGGGTATGGTATGTTACAGAATGGGATGCCCCAACAGCAGAGCACCTGGGAGAAGTAGTACTATGCACAGCAAAAGTGTCTTTATCAGGCCAAATTACTTTTAGAATAAGTGCAAAGGGTTATAGTAAATAGAGGCTGGTGTAGTCACAGAATGGGATGCCCCAACCGCAGTGCACCTGGGAGCAGTAGTACTATGCAAAGCAAAAGTGTCTTTATCAGGCCAAATTACTTTTAGAATAAGTGCAAAGGGTTATAGTAAATAGAGGCTGGTGTAGTCACAGAATGGGATGCCACAACAGCAGTGCACCTGGGAGCAGTAGTACTATGCAAAGCAAAAGTGTCTTTATCAGGCCAAATTACTTTTAGAATAAGTGCAAAGGGTTATAGTAAATAGAGGCTGGTGTAGTCACAGAATGGGATGCCACAACAGCAGTGCACCTGGGAGCAGTAGTACTATGCAAAGCAAAAGTGTCTTTATCAGGCCAAATTACTTTTAGAATAAGTGCAAAGGGTTATAGTAAATAGAGGCTGGTGTAGTCACAGAATGGGATGCCACAACAGCAGTGCACCTGGGAGCAGTAGTACTATGCAAAGCAAAAGTGTCTTTATCAGGCCAAATTACTTTTAGAATAAGTGCAAAGGGTTATAGTAAATAGAGGCTGGTGTAGTCACAGAATGGGATGCCACAACAGCAGTGCACCTGGGAGCAGTAGTACTATGCACAGCAAAAGTGTCTTTATCAGGCCAAATTACTTTTAGAATAAGTGCAAAGGGTTATAGTAAATAGAGGCTGGTGTAGTCACAGAATGGGATGCCACAACAGCAGTGCACCTGGGAGCAGTAGTACTATGCAAAGCAACAGTGGTTAACCAGGGTGAAACAGCTAACAAAGCCAGTGACCCAGGCAGTAACACTCAGGCTGCATGAAAACGAAAAAAAATCCCTGTCACTGCATCCGTTTTTTTCCTACCTTTCCCTGCTTCTCCCTGACTTCCTGCCTGTCTCCCGCCTGTCTCCCGCCTGTCTACTGGCTGTCCCTAACTCTCTACCAATCTCTCCCTGAATACAGTCTGCAGTGTCCTCCTGAGTCCTGGCTCTCACGAATGCAATAGACAAATGCGCAAAAGCAAGATGGCCGCCGCCTTATATAGCGCTGTTACGTCACCGGGCTTGCTGGCTGCTGATAGGCTGCATGTGACTGTCCCAGCATACACTGCCCCAGCTTACATGTCTGGACATGTCACGTAGACCATCCTAGAATGCCTGTCATTGAAATGAATGGATTTTAGAAAAAAACTTCGCTCGATCGAATCGCGGGGAAATTCGGATTCGATCCGAATTGAATTTGTCATGAAATTCGGATCGAATCCGGGTTCGTCCGGATCGATTCGCTCATCCCTAAAAATTACCATTGTGCACATGCTTTACTTTTTGGTGTTTGGCAACTCTTCTTTTGACAGTAGCTATGCATGTTGGGTATCGTTCGGTTCGGGGGATGTTGCTTTTTCAGATTAACTTGTTTTTTCTTGTTTGCATATAGTTTTTTTTTTTTTTTTTAGGAAAATGTGGCTTTGATCCTGCTTTTTTTATCCATTTTTAGGGAAGCTCTGTGTAACCTAAGAATACATTGAGGGAGAACTTCTAGAAAACTGTGGCAACATCAACAAGCCTGGTACGCCTAGAAAGCTTGAAGTGTGTATTTCCAGAGAATATATAGTTTGTGGGGGGGTATTTATTAAAAAACTGCAAGGTGCACATAGCGCTTAGCATGGCTGTATTTGATCTAAAAATCTCTTAAAGTGCTGTTTCAGTTTGGGGGGAGTCTCCTGGGCAGGAAAGGGTGTCTACCAATACATATGTGGTACCGTTGTAACCGGGAGAAATTGGGATTTCACATGCAATAAGATTTTATTGACAAACTTACATTTTTTATTACAAAAAAACACTACAAATTGTAAAAAATAGATTTTTTTTATTTTTTTTCACATATTTCACCCCAAAATATTAAGAATATCAACTTAGATCATTTTGGAGTGCTGGTTATTTTTTGGACTTGTGTTTTGCGGCGTCTCCGCTAACCAGGCACCCACCTGGACTACTCCTTTACTGGATAGGAGTGCCACTACCTTCTACTTGTTCTGCTCTGGGGGCTCCGAAATTGGGAAGCCCTATTTATCCCCCCATGTCGCCCCATCATACACTCACCTTCCTTTCGCTCCAACGCACAGACTCTGATAGGAGCGAGTGCCCGCTTTCACTCAGCTCCTGTTGGCTCCACTGAATGCTAAACTGCCGAGCATGCCGCCAGCTGAATCCCCGCTCACCTTCTAGCCATGGAGTGGCCGGGCGCAAGGGATCCGGGAGAAGGTAAGTATCAGGGCTTCTGGGGGGGGGGGGGGGGGTTTACACAGCGGGGCATCCCATTTTGGGATGCCGCAAGGAGTGGAACTTGGACTAAAAGACTCCTGGGCCCCCGAAGTTCCTCTTTAAATTTGCATCCTATATAAGGCTATATCTGTAGTGCACTCTCAAGTGACAAATAGCTTTGTATATTGTCCAACCATCTAGAGCAGCGGTACTCAACTGGCGGACCGGGGTCCAAATGCGGACCTCGGTGCCAGATTTTCGGACCCCTTCCATGTAGCCCTGCACTCAGTTTCTTATGTGTTGCTATGCTCAGAGCTGCCCCCTGATCAGCTGCCCCTTGATAAGCGATGTAGTGCTTAGTCTCCCTGGCACCTAGCATACCTAGCATTGTCATATGAAGTACTACACTGCACTATAACTATCCACCCCCCACGACAGCCCCCCGTCCGGACCTTCACCTCTCATGGGATGCCTGTTAATGGACCTATACAAAAAGTGGTTGAGTACCCCTGATCTAGAGCATAATTATCCACATTTGATGAAGAGGTTACACAGTTAATACGGTTGAAAAAAAAAAGTTTTTTTTTTTTTTGTTTTTTTTACACCGATAACAGCTAGTAGTAACTGTTAATGTTATTTATTTCTAAAGCAGCATCTACCATATTTCTTGCCCTATAAGACCCCAAAAGTGGGGGAAAAATGTCAGTGCGTCTTATTGGGCCAATGTAAAAAAAAAAATACAACTCTGAAGTACTCACCTGTAGAGTTGGTATTATATGCAGACAGCACGTCCTGCTCCAGACATAGTCCTTACATGTGGGTATACCTCCGCCTTCAGCGCCGTGCACTGCAGAATCATGAAGAAAACAAGCTCCTTCCGGCCCTACATATACCGAGGGACCTCCCACAAATCCCCAGCATTGAAAAGCAGTGAGAGAAGAAGCCAGGAGGAAAACAACCACCCTGGTATTATATGCAGACAGCAGGACGTGCTGTCTGCATATAATACCAACTCTACAGGTGAGTACTTCACAGAGTTGTATTATTCTAAGCAGACAGCACGCCCTGCTCCAGACATAGTCCTTACATGTGGGACATCCAATAGCAGTGTCCATAAGTAGGGTGGGATCCCCATGAAAAAAGGCACAGCCAGCCAAAACAGCGCTATCGCCTGTAACCTTGCTACCAGGAGCAACTAGAGCAAAGCTCTAACTTAACTTATGAAACCTTACAAGGCTAATGAAACACGAGCAGAGAACTAGTCAGCCTGCTCAACAACCAAGTGCATAAGGCCCAAACCAAGCACCGGTAGAAGAAATCCAAACCAAGAGAGAAGAGTAACAGCCTAACCATGCTACTAGCGATAACAGGGTAGCCATGGCAACCATAGAACCTTTCCCGTCAGGGAATACGAACTCTGGTCTCGGCGAGACCAACGTAATACTGAACACGAGCTAACAAGGCTCCTCAAGAGCCAACATGATAATCAGGAGCTCAGAAGGGCAACCAGCCAAGCAAGACCAGTCCAACAGGCTCCCATACTCATGGGAGTAACCAGATCCTGCTGCAAGAAGGATGGTGACGTCTATAAGCCCAACGGGCATAGCCCCAACCCTGGACAGGAAGCAGTCCAGAGGTTCGCAACGCCTATTGAGGAATACAGATCCCTTTTAAGCTCAGAGTAAGCAGAACACCAGTCCAAAGACCATAGGTTCTGGAATAGAGAAGAATAACAACCCTCCGCCTGGACTCAAGCTTGGTGCAAGGCGGACACCTCCTCACCAGACGGTGTACAGATATAAAGAGCTGTAAAAAAATATAAAAAGGACTAGGCTAAGAAAGCCGTCTCCTATGGCACGCCCCAGACTGAGGCACCCGTCCCGAAGGAGTCATCTGAGGCAGGGAACAGTTCAGACAAGAACCTGAATAAGACCCAGGGAAACCCTTAGCAGGGCAACAGGATAAGCAATCCCCCCCAAGGGAGCTTAGAATTCTCTGGGGAATGCGCCTGAGCCACCCCTGAGGAAAGCTCAACGCCAAAGCTTGAAACTAGTCTCTACCGAGGACAAACAGGGCGAGCCCTGGAACCTCTCAAGGAACTGGGTTGGGGGACCAACTCCAGCCATGCCATAAGAACTCTAGTACCCATGGGTAAGACCTCATTCCATAGGGAATAGAGAGCTAGTCCCAGCCATCCAACTAGGGCGCCAACTCCCAACATAGCTGGTAGAAAGGGAGAAGAATGAAAAAGGGAGGGATCTAGACCCAACCCTCCAAAAAGAAGAGACACCCAGAGGGAACATTTCTGATAGGGTGAATAACGATCGTCCAAACCCTGTGAAGGGAATGACGTAGTAAGGAGCCTAACTAGGCATAACCGCCCACATGAGAGGGCACACCGTACAACTGTCTCCAGCAGAAAATGCGAACCAAACCACACAGGGACACTCATGGCCCCCAGTGCAACAGTTCACCCTTGCCACAGCAAGCCTGTGCAGAACCCCACCTAGCAGGGTGTAAGAAGGGTCAGACAAAGGGTAGAATACCCGGACAAAAGGCCAGACTAGGTCACCGGGACCAAGGCCAGAGAGTCTTGGGACAATCACCCAGGGCAACGAATTAGGACCTTAACCAGGACAGAGTCTCTGTAACAGTCACGGGGCCACAGCCCCAACCAGTAGGCTCATTGAGACACTAGGGAAGGCCCTCCCAGCACAGTAGGACAGCCAACGAGCCAATACCAATGAAATGCAAGGAGTGTAAAAAACCTCCACTGGATCAGAACCAGACCCTACAAGAAGGGTCAACCTGTTCCGAGACCTTCTCTGATAAAAGCTGGGACAGGCCACTGACCAGACAGACCAAGAGTCCCCAAGAGACAAGGCCTAAGGGAAACAGACCAGCAAGCCAGGGCCCAACAAGGTACAATGTGATGACCTACCAATGGTATGAAGATGGGCCCCCCTTAGGTACCTCAGGGAATTTCATAAGGAATAGAACCCCTTTAGCGACCCTGCCAGACCTGGTCCACATGGCGACCATCTACAGGGATAGCAAGAAGGAAGTGATGTCCATCAACAACTTCCATGAGTAGACCAACCAGAAGGGAACCCCCATAAAAACAGGGGGAATGTACTGATTTCCAGGGGTGTTGGAACCCCATCCAGGACAAGTAACCCAAGGAGCCGCAGGCCCCAGGGGCATCTGGGAAAAGGAACAGCCTGGGCCACCAGCAATAGGCCCATCAGCCGCAAGGTGAATGTAATGAGACTAAACAAAGGGCAAGGCCCCTTCCATACCAAGGCACCCAAATCAGAAGGGAAGGTTGAACCTGGACCCATCTAAATGCCACCCCGTAGGGAGAGTATGAATCAGATTAGACCAAGTAATAGATGTGCCTAAGCACCAATCCAAAAGACTCCAAGAGAGCCCCAAGTCAAGGTAGAAACTAGTGCGGACAGCACCGGTGAATGAGCATGAACGCGCTCCCATACTCGCCTTGGCGAGCCATCTGGGAACAGGGGAGGGACCCCAGACAAGACCCTAATATAAAGAATGGCCCTGTAACACCGGCTGGAAAAAAGGACTAGGCGTCCAGAGGGGACAAGGGACCGAAGGGGAAAAGGATCCTTGCATGCATCAAGAGGCTCACTGACAAGGGCGACTGCGGCCCAACAGATGGTACCAAGTAGGCAAAAGCCTGTGGAACCTAGATGCCCGGTCTAAACCGCCGGATCTGAGCAGACTGCGTCATCCCGGGGGAAGAGCAGAGTGAATGCAATTATCAGCCAAGGCCAACCTAAAAGAAGGCCCGGACCCTCCAGGGCAAACTCAACCTGTGTCCAATGACTAAAGGATACAACAGGGACTAGAATACCCCTGGCTAATTTTGAAGGGAACTGCCCAAAACACTGTATTCTTTAAAAAAACCATGTCCAGGAAGGCCATCACCTGCCATCGCCCGAACGAAGCATAGCATCCTGCCATAAGAGCCAAGTGCTGTGGCAGTTCCCTCGCCCATAGGGCGAGGGCGTCCCTTCATGCTTGTGAGGTTTTGGCAGACTTTGGTTTTGACCTGCCAGGGGTCCCAGGGCGATGCCTGCCTCCCCTGGAACGAGCTTCCACTCCAAAAAGTTGAAAGCACACTTCTGGTTCTCTTTTAACAGAAACATAAGGAGGGGGCGAGGGGTCCCTGCCCCTGGGTTGCATGGCTGACCGTCTGCACGAGGGCGCCTTACCCTTTTTGCCAAAAAGGTCCAACCTGGCCCCGAATAAGCGACGTCCTCGAAAGGGAATAGCAGTAAGAACCTTTTTAGTGTCACTGTCAGCCCCCCACTGTCGCAGCCAAAGCAGTCGACGAATGGCCACCACAAGGGCCGAGGTTTTAGCACACATTTTAATGGTGTCATCCATAGCTGAGGGGATAAATCTCACAAAAACATCACAATCTGACAGTGCATTGAAGACCTCACAAGGGAGATCCTCCGGCTGTTGGTCAATTATCTTCCTGATCAGCGTCCTGGCGGCCACCGAGGTAACAGCCACAGCACAGACCGGGCGCAGAGCCGTCCCTACACTAGAGAAGGCATGGGAGGCCAATCTGTCCATGCGCCGGTCCTCAGTATCCCGAAGGGTGCGAGAGGGGGAAGCCGCAATGAAGGGAGGGTTAACAACCCCAATAATTGGAGCATCCACCTCTGGAGGAACTGACCATCGTTCAACCAAATCTTGGGGAAAGGGGTACTTCCAGTCCCAAACCCCCGGGACCCCTGTGAGTTTACAAGGGGAATCCCATTCCTTTGATATAAGATACTGGAAATGATCCTGATCCAAGAATTCCAGGCACGGCGTCGCCGTGTGGAAACTCTCCCTCTTGGGCTTGGGAGACTCTCCCGGGGGAGAGATAGACAGCACTTCAAAAATCTTAATGAGTAACTCATCGGTTTCACACACGCCCCAGGACTCCGGGCTAGAACCGTTGCGGTTCCAAGACAACTCATCTGAAGAACTGGACCCTGAGAACAGATCACCGTCCTCGGACTGATCAAGATCCTGCATAGCAGCAGGTTCTTCGGTTTAAGTGGAAAACCTATAGTTAGGTTGCGTCAGGGATCGTTTCTTCCCAGCGCCCAAGCGCTCTGCCAAGCCTGACATAATATGCTCCGCGGTGGGAAGCTTGCGCGGCACTACTTGCTGGTCATCCCCGCTCGAGCGCGACTCATCAGGAGTGAGATTCAAGTCCAGGGAGACAGGTGTATTGAAGCGAGGTGCAGGTACAGGCAAGCCTGATTGCAGGGCCAGCGCTTGTTCAGCACACGGTCCGCAGACCAGCGCTCTGTCAGCGTCAGCGTGGGGTTATCTACACATGGTACACAGCCGGTCTTGTCCCCGCAGGACCCCGGGCACCAAATTCTGAGATGCCTCCATATGGTGATTAATCTAGGTAATATGCCAGTAGGGATTTATGCTGTAAGCAACCCTGGATGCCCCAATACCCGCTGGGAATGTGGGAGAATCTAATATAACCCCGTGAGATATAATATATCAGACCGGGAGAAGCCACTGGAAGCTTGGCGTCTGAAAGACATAAAAGAGGGTGTCAGAGCCATGCGCAGCACAAGAAGAAAATTAAACGAACGCCCGTGAGGGCACTTACAGCGACCAAGGGAGAAGGAGGATCGAGACCACGCGAGCGCGGGAGACCGACAAAATGGCGCCAGCGAACCTCGAAGGGCGGGCCAGAGCTATAGGTGACGCGCAACGCGCCAAACCAGACCACGCCCACCCCGGAGAGCGTGAAGCTCCGCGGAAAAAGACAGGAAAGAAATGGCGTCGCGAGACAGAGCCGCCTTACGCGCCAAGTCACATATTTTAAAGGCACTGCGGCCAACATAAAAATAAAGTTTAAAGCGCGGCTCTGACCCCCGGAAACCAAATAGGGCTAAGGCAAGGCGTGTGAAATGGCAAGATTAGGCCAACGTACACAACCCCCCCTCTTTTTTCCCCCCACTAACGGGGGGAACTAAGGAAGAAGGTGACCCAGCAATCGGGGTTCACCGCTACATGGGGCGTGGGGCAAGGTGCGGGAGGGGCATCCACTATGAGGCTCACCATTAGCCTAAACCGCCTACCCCAAGGATGGGGATTGCGGTGGAGCATGGCTCCGTAAGCACACTAGGTGCTGCCTACCTTCACCCGACCAACGCAGCCCAGGCTGGGAGGCATGTTACTCACAAAGAGGACGGGTGGAAATAGTCCCGCAGGGCCTCGGCTGTAAAGCCCCGTTCGCCTGCGAGAGCGTGATACTTCATGTCTTCGCAGTTTCAGCACTGCAGAGGAATCTGGGGGGATTTGTGGGAGGTCCCTCGGTATATGTAGAGCCGGGAGGAGCTTGCTTTCTTCATGATTCTGCAGTGCACGGCGCTGAAGGCGGAGGTATACCCACATGTAAGGACTATGTCTGGAGCAGGACGTGCTGTCTGCTTAGAATAAAATATTATATATATATATATATATATATATATATATATATATATATATATACATATATACTTGCGCCCGCTGTCCACGCTCTGTCTTTCGGCGCCGGTGCCCGGTGATAGCCGAGTGTTTGTGTCAGTACGCCCTCGGGCCGAGAGGCAGTGGCGGCGCCAGAAGCCACAGCAGGGACATTGTTCATTTTACCTTTTATTTTTTCTGGGGGGTCGGGGGGAATGCCACACTGGTTAAGCGGATGGCGAGGGGGATGCCACGCTGCCTATGGGGAATGGGAGGGGGGAATGCCACACTGCCTATGGGGAATGCTACACTGCCTACGGGAATGAGATGGGGGAATGCCACACTGCCTATGGGAATGAGATGGGAGGAATGTCGCACTGCCTATGGGAACAGGATGGGGGGGAATGCCTCACTGCCTATGGGAATGGGAGGGGGGATGCCACACTGCCTATGGGTAATAGGGGGGGATGCCACGCTGCCTATAGGAACAAGATGGGGGAATGCCACACTGCCTATGGGAATGGGAGCAGGGGGATATAACACTGCCTATGGGGAATGCCACACTGCCTATGGGGGATGGGAGAACACCACACTGCCTATGGGAATGAGATGTGGGGAATGCCTCGCTGCCTATGGGAATGGGAGGGGGGATGCCACGCTGCCTATGGGTAATAGGGGGGGATGCCACGCTGCCTATAGGAACAAGATGGGGGAATGCCACACTGCCTATGGGAATGGGAGCAGGGGGATGTCACACTACCTATGGGGAATGCCACACTGCCTATGGGGAATGGGATGGGGGAATGTCACACTGCCTGTAATGGGGCGTTTTAGCACATTTGGTTTAGAATATTTTTTTCTGTAATTTTCCTCCTCCAAATCCTAAGTGTGTCTTATGGGCAAATGTGTCTTATAGGGCGAAAAATATGGTAATCCTTTTTTGAAGCTGTCAGCGGTTGATGCCATAGCAAACTTCTGTGGGAAACTATTCCACAGATTCATGGCTCTTATGGTAAAAAATTATTTTTGCCTCCGGGGATTGAATTTCTTTTTTTTTACAAGTTAGAAGAGAGAGTACCCTCTTGTCTTTAGAAAGATTTTACCTGCAATAATGTTCCTCCATATATTTTGTATTGTCCATTTTTTACATTTATACAAGTTAATCATGTTCCCCCTCAGTTGTCTCCTCTCAAGACTAAACAGATTTAATTCTCATAACCTTTTCTCCTTCATTACTCTTATTAGTTTGGTTCCTCTCCTCTGCACCTTTTCCATAGTCCGAGTATCCTTTCTATGAACTGGTGACCAGAACTGAATGGCATATTCCAGGTGAGGGCGCACCAGTGCCTTGTAAAGAGGCAAAATTACATCGCTATCCCATGATTCCATGGCTCTTAATACATGATAATATCTTGGTAGACATATGTGGCCTTCAGACGTTATTAGACCTCAAGTGCCTGACTTTATATTTCTCCACACTGAACTTAATTTGCCAAGTGGATGCCCAGACGCTCAGTGTCCAAGTCAGCCTGAAGCTTGTGAACATCTTCAATAGACTGCACTGTGCTACATATCTTTGTGTCATCAGCAAAGATGGAGACAGTGCATTTAATTAAATCTTCTATGTCGTTTATAAACAAGTTGAATAACTGAACTCTGGAGTACACCACTTACAATTGGTAACCATTAAGAGTAGGTATTATTAACCACAACTCTCTGCACATGATCCTTCAGCCAGTTTTTAATCCAGTTCCAAACTGTATTTTCTAATCCGGAAGTCCTCAATTTCCTAATTAGCGTTTATGGGGGGACAGTGTCAAATGCAGGTGTGCTCTTGAAGCAGATCAAACCCTTCTAGCTGGCCTTAAAATATAAAAAACTACAGAAGATGCCTTGCTGTGTAAAACCTCCTGGGTCACCGGTAAACACACCTTTACAGACGGCTCCCGCCACGCTGTGATCGTATTCATATCCATTCAGATAGGCTGGGCGTGGGAGCATGTGTGCTCGATTAGAAAGCTGGGGATGGGGTCAGTCGGCTGCAGACCGCCATTCGGCAGTCTTTCATTCAGCTCCTCGCTAATCTTAAAACTGCTGATGGGGGTGGCCTCGGTGGTGGAAAAGCACTTATTTTTAAACTAGGCCACCGCCGAGTTGGCACCATCTCCCAGAGGTACTTGGGAGGGGCGGGCGGAGCAGAAAAAAAAGAGTTTTGCTCCACTTTAAATGTACAATCAACCATTTTTTAAATTAGATTTTTGTGCTGTACTGTGATTTTTGCAGTTTGAAGTTTTTAGTTGTAACCCAAAACACACTCACATTTAATAAGCTTTACCACTTCTAGGTGATTGGAGTGTGTGACCAGTGTACCATTAACCTAAAAAAGAGAAAATTCACATTTAAAACAAAATTTTAAAAAGTTACACATTTACACTAAACACTTTTACACACATTTGCACAATACCAAGATGAAATATTTAATCATCAGTATTTTACTGTATTTACAAAACATTCTACCTTGATAATCCGATCACCTGTTTGCACACCTGCTCGCATTGCAGCTCCATCTAAAAAAAATAAATAAATAAAAAATTCTCAATCTTATACTGGATATAAGCAGGTGGGGTAAAAACTGAATTGTCATGGAGAACTTAAGGTTTATAGATGTAAACAGATTCCAGGAGATCCTACGAACAACTTGCATTTAAATGGCACCAAAATCCCTCTTCTGTGGGCTGGTGCCCTATCCCAATTTGGGATGCCCTGCTGTGTGATACCCCCTGGTATCATCGGTATACTCCCCTCACTGGCAATCCCAACAACATTTTGGGGTTCCCTCCTTCTGATACGTGCTCACGTGTGCAGCCTAGTATCCGATTCTAGATCAAAGTATCTGCAGCCTACCTGTTATCCCCTATTCTTTTCTTACAAGGTCTAAATGTAGTGCCTACGTATTGTAACTGACAGATTGAACAAGTAATAAGGTAAACATGAGTGGTATTACCGTTTACAAATTGCTTAATTTTGAATTAAATTAAATTAATCCCCTGAAGCCACACAGGGATATAATACACATCTAGATCCTGCACATTTATAAAACACCTCCACAGATAACCAGGTAGAATGTCTTGAATTATCTCCCTTGTGCATAGAATGGGACAATCTATTACCCAACATAGATGCTTGTCACGGGCCTGTAGGTCGAAAGTGGTCAGGGGGAGCGCGGCTTCCACTGTTGAGGGTGGCACCTGGAGAGTGCTGCCCAGAACCTTTGGTGAACTGGGTGAAAAGGCTAGGTAATTGTGGACACAAAGTGCACCTGTGCAAAAATACCATTTTGTGATTACTCACCTGTAAAATGGGTATTATAAGTATGTCACACACCCCGCTTCCCATATTCATGACATTTCGGTTGTTACCTGTAGAGGGCGAACTTCTGCAGAGATGAAAAGAAAAAGGAGCCCATCCCGGTCCATAAATACCTGGGACCTCCCACTCATTCCCCAGTATAAGAAATCAGTAAGGGGACCAGGAAGAGCCAAATATAAAAATCTTAACAATAAAAAGTGCACCATATGAAAGATCCAGAATACCAAGAGGGCGGGATGAAGCGGGGTGTGTGACATACTTATAATACCCATTTTACAGGTGAGAAATCACAAAATGGTATTATTCCAAGTATGTCACACACCCCGCTTCCCATATTCATGACATTTGGGACATCCAATAGCAGTGTCCATCATGGGTGGGGATCCAAATACAACAAAAAATGCACCAATTTAAACCACTGCAGCTTGCAGAACCTTGCGGCCAAAAACAGCATCCGCTGAGGCCCGCACATCAACCTTATTAAAACTTGGAAAAGGTATGAACAGAAGACCAAGTAGCAGCCTTACAAATTTGTTCAACAGAAGCCTGGTGCTGAAAAGCCCAAGAAGCCCCAACAGCACGAGTAGAATGAGCAGTGATCCGAAAAGGGGGAACCTTCCCCTTGGCAGTATAGGCCCCAACAATGGCCTGGCGAATCCATCTACTAATGGTAGCCTTGGCGGGCGCCAAACCCTTTCTGGGCCCGGAGGGCACCACAAACAAGGTGTCCATCTTACGAAAGGAAGTAGCCACCAAATAGTACTTCACACAACGAACCACATCCAAAGAGTGTAAAACCCTCTCCTTGTCATTGCTAGGCTTAGGACACAAGGAAGGGAGAACTACATCCTGATTGAGATGGAAGGCAGAAACCACCTTAGGAAGGAAATCTGGCTTAAAGCGAAAAACCACCTTGTCCTGGTGTCTCTCAAAGTAAGGGGCCTGAATGGACAGAGCCGCCAACTCAGAGACACGCCGAACAGAGGTAATAGCCACCAAAAAGGCAACTTTTTGAGTGAGTGAGCACATAAAGTGCAACATCCTGCACCGGCTCAAAAGGAGGCCCCTGGAGAGCTGACAGAACCAAATTCAAATCCCAAACGGGCAACAAAAGCTTTCTAGGGGTCGCACATGAGTGACCCCCTGGAAAAAAGTCTTAACCAGAGGATGCAGAGCAAAAGACCTTTGAAAGAAGACAGTCAGAGCAGAGACCTGCCCTTTCAAGGTACTAAGCTGGAACCCCAGGTCCAGACCATGTAGAAGAGACTCCAAAATCCTAGGAATCGAAAACACCCTGCAAGGCAAGACCCTAGCCTCACACCAGTCAATATAGGACCTCCAAGTCCTATAGTATATGTTAGAGGAAGATTTCTTCCTAGCTCTAACAAGAGTCTGAATCACAGCCTCAGACAAACCTTCCTCCCTTAGGATGGAGGTTTCAGCAACCACGCCGTCAAAGCCAACGTTTGGAAATTGGGGTAACATAGTTGACCTTGAGTGATCAGATCCGTAAACAGGGGCAGCCAGTACTGATTCACCGCCAGCCTTACGACGCCTGCGAACCAAACCTGTCTTGGCCACCTTGGGGCCACCAGAATTGCTGGCGCACCCTCTAGAGCCAGCATGCGCACCACCCGGCCTACCATGGAGAAGGGGGGAAACAGGTACAGGAACCCCAGATCCCTCCAGGCAAGAGACATGGCGTCCACTGCCAAGGCCAGAGGATCCTGAGACAGAGACACAAACGTTGGGAGCTTGTGATTGTGACGTGAGGCAAAGAGATCCACCTCCGGAGTCCCCCACTTGCGACAGAGGGACCGGAATACCTTGTGGTTGAGAGACCATTCCCCTCGGCAAGAGGATCCCCTGCTCAGGTAGTCCGCCTCCGTGTTTTCCACTCCCAGGATGTATACCGCTGAGATGCATGGAACATTGCTCTCCGCCCATGCAAGAATCAGAGAAACTTCCCTGAGGGAACTCCTGCGGCGAGTCCCTCCTTGGTGATTAATGTAAGCGACCGCAGTTCGATTCTCTGATCGAACCTGAACCGGTAAGCCCTGTAAGTGATGCATCAAGCATGACAGAATCAACCGAATAGCTCTGAGTTCCAAGACATTAATGGGGGTGTGAGCCTCCTGAGGACCCCAGAGCCCCTGGAACTGAAGATCCATCCAGAAACCTCCCCAGCCCGACAGGCTGGCATCCGTGGTAACCGTCTCTCAACAAGGGGCCAGAAAGGATCTGCCCCTCATCAGATTGCTTGGTTCCAGCCACCACTGAAGGGACTGTCGAACCCTGGGAGACAGCAAAAAGGACTGATCCAAGGACCGGGGCCATCTGTCCCAGTTCAGCAATAGATGGAGCTGGAGCGACCTCATGTGGAACTGAGCAAAGGGGACTGCATCGAAGGAAGCCACCATCAATCCTATCAGTTTCATCCCTAGCCGGATAGAGGGGCGAGGATTGGCCAGGAGAATATGTATCAGATCTTGAACCCTCTGCACCTTTGGGTGAGGTAGGAACACTCTGGTCTGACTGGTATCAATATTCATGCCCAGGAATGAGATCTTCCTTGATTGGGAGAGAGAAGACTTGGGGTGGTTGATCACCCATCCGAACCTTTCCAGCGTCGTCACCACCATCCTGGTGTCCAGCTCCGCCTGACATAGGGAAGAAGCTCTAATGAGTAGGTCGTCCAGATATGGCACAATGCGATTGCCCTGTGCTCTGAGCAGGGCCATTATGCCCGCCAGAACCTTGGTGAACACCCTCGGTGCCGAGGTCAGCCCGAACGGGAGGGCCACAAACTGAAAATGCTGATCTCCCACCGCAAACCTGAGAAACCTCTGGTGTGCTGGGAAGATTGGTACATGTAGGTAGGCATCCTTGATGTCTATGGATGTCATGAAATCCCCTTGATGAAGGGAATTGATGGCTGAGCGCAGAGTCTCCATGCGGAACTTCTTGGTTCTGAGAAACCTGTTGAGAAGCTTCAAATCCAGCATGGGTCTTATGGATCCATCCTTCTTGGGGACCGTAAAAAGGTTTGAGTAATAGCCCCGAACTCTCTCTGAGAAAGGCACCGGGCGTACGACTTCCATGCCCTGAAGATTCTTGACAGCGAGCAGGAGCGCCTGCGCAGCCTGGGGATCCGAGGGCACTCGGGACCTTAGGAATCTGGGAGGACGCCAGTACTCGAATTCCAGTTTGTACCCGGACGATACCACTTCCAAAATCCACTTGTCTGTGACCTCCTGGGCCCAGACCTGGAAAGAACCGCAGCCGTCCCCCCACCCGTAAGGGTAAGGGCGCCTCCTCATTGTTGAGCTGGCTTGGCAGCGGACTTGGAACCCCAGTTAGAGGCTGGATGGGCACGTCCTCTGCCTCTGTTCCAGGAATCACCCCTGATGTTAGAGTAGGCAAGACCTCTGCACGCTCTGGCACCGCGAAAGGAAGGATTGAAGGAGCCTGCCCCCCGAAAGGAGCGACGCTGCTTCTTACGCTGAGGTAGCTTTCCACCTTTCGCCACAGAATCCAATTTGTCTCCAAACAGCCGCGTACCCAGGAAGGGCAGTGCTGTAAGTGATTTCTTGGCCGCAATGTCAGCCTCCAACTGGCGTAGCCAGACCGATCGGCGCATGGCCACCAGCAGAGCCGAGGTTCTACTACACATGATAATAGTGTCGTACATAGCAGCCAAGACAAAATTCATGAACAATTCACACCTCTTAAGGGCTGTTCAACGCAGGCCAGGTTGAGCTGGGAACCATTTAACATGTCCCTAACCACAGACCTGGTAGCCACAGCCACAAGCGCCGATGCACAAACAGGCCGCAAGGCTGAACCCACACTGGCAAAGGCATGGCAAGCCATCTGATCAATGCGCTTGTCCTCGCCATCTTTAATGGTAGTGGCGTCAGGAGTATGTACAACGGAGGTGTTGGACAATCCTAGGACGGGCGCATCGACCTCGGGAGGGGAAGACCAGCGCTTCACCGCGTCAACCGGAAAGGGATACTTCCTATCCCATCCCTGAGGAACACCTGGAAGCCGTCTCGGCTTCTCCCATTCTCTAAGAATCATGCTATCAAAATGACCCTGATTTGGAAACTCCAAGCGGGGCTTAGAGGAACCAAAGAACTCCCCCTTCTTCGGAGGGGCCTCCGCTGGTGGGGAAATATCCAGGACCTCCAAGAGATGGGCCAGGACTTTGGGGGTATCCACAGTATCCCCCAGCGCCTGCCCGGCATCAGAATCAAAGAACTGCAGATCCTCAGTCTCAGATTCGTCAAACAATTCCCCCTCCTCAAGCGGGGAATAATCAGACCAGTCAAGAGAGTCATAATCATCAAATTCAAGTACCGGCGCAGCCGTTGACAGATGCCTTTTCTTAGCAGGGGCCTTTCTGCCCACTGAGCTAGAAATAATTTTCTCGATGTTGGCCAGCCTAGCACATACATCAGAGTGTAACTCCCCGCTAATGACAGTGTCACTTGGGGTACGGATAATGTGGGGTGGGGTAGGAGATGAGACGGGCGGCACTGACCCAATCGCCTGGGACTCCGACTGCCGCGTTATGGCCTGTTGCGTACATGGTATGCAAATCAGTACATTCTCCCCCGTAAGGGGAACCCCACATCCCACACATAGCCGGGATTGTCCCGAAGGGAGCCTGAGTCCGGTATCCTGTGTAGCCTCCATATGGTGATTTTAAGGTAGTCGCAATGACCAGAGGGAATTACGCTGATAAGCTACCCGGGATGCCCCTTTAAGTCCCAAGTGGGAGGATTTATAGGTGCCCAATTTACTGCTAGGGACCCTAGGACCGGGAGAACCCCCTTTTAATCAAGAAGCAGGGAGTCCTCCTGAAAGACACAAAGGAGTGGTCCATAAGCACATGCACACACACACATAAAATATCATAATATCATAAATCATAATACAATGTGAGAAAAGGGACCAGCGCTGTCCCCTGTCTGAATCGGGCACATGGCTAAGTCAGTAAACAATAAAAGGGGGGCCCCCGGAAGGGCACTCACGTGTCTGCAACAATGGCGGTCAGCCAGCTCTGCAGCTCAGAGAAGGAGAGAGAGAAGAAGAAGGGGCGGGCCAGCGCGGATCGCGCGCCGCGCCTGGCCCTACCCCACCTTCCCTCACAACCAGCAACGCGGTTCCCAGCCGGAGGCTGGGCTCCACAATGTCGCCAAAGCAGGAGGGGGTGGGCGCGGCAACGCGTGAGTGCCCGGCCCCGCCCCCTCACCAACGCCGCCTGAGGGGGAGAAGCTCCCTTCAGCAAATAGCAAGAGTTAAAAAAAAGGCATCCAGCCCTGTAACGTGAAGCACCCAAGCGCACATCACACACACACATTCACCCACAGATGAGCGAAAAGAATGAAGGTGAAAGTACATCCCCCCCCCCCCGACTGGAGGGTTAAACGAGGGGCCCAGAAGGGGGGAAATCCCGCACCATGGGTGTAGGAGATATATAATTAATATATATATATATATATATATATATATATATATATATATATATATAGGCAGGGCATCCCAACCGGGATCACCAACCCGGATTCCGCCTACCCCTTGATATGGGGTCTCACGGCGGAGCATAGCTCCCTGAACACCTAATAAGGTGTCTACCCTCACCCGAACCTGCAGCCAAGGCTGGGAGGCTAGTATTGGGCTTAAAGTATAAGGGTCCGGGCAGAAATAGAGCAAAAAATGGCCGGGTGTAAGCCCGGCTTACCTGCAAGGAAGATAAGCAGACATCTCTGACTTGCTCGCCGTCCTGGAGAGAAGATACTGGGGAATGAGTGGGAGGTCCCAGGTATTTATGGACCGGGATGGGCTCCACAGCGGCTCTGAGCGCTGTGATTGGCTGGCGCGGTCACGTGGGAGCGGGGAGAGGTGAGTTTTTTTGGGCTTTCTGGGGGGTTTCAGACAGCGGGGCACCCCCGATCGGGGTGCCCCACCGAAGTGGACCTAAACCCAGGATAGTCAAAATCCTGGGTGTTGGTCCACTTTAATGTGTTGTGTTGTGTTTGTAGTTTGTCTATCATATGATAGATTTTCTGTGACAGAAGTTAAATACACAGTCAGCAAATAGCTGAAAAACAATGCAAATCACTTAGAAAAACAATTGAACTCAAACAATCAAAGTCCCACCTCTCTGTAAAGTCCCTTTAGGTTAAGCCCACTTAGTATTTACCCACTCGCCAAAGCTCTTTAACACTCGCTTTATGTAATCTGTTTTACAGAAATATACTTTCCTGATAGTGGTTATCCCCAGAAATGGTCTTGCAGGGGGATGCAAGGCTCAGGCGGTCTCGTAGGCGCAGCTGGTATGGCGGGAAGTGGCGGAGCATCATCTGGAAGAGGGGCAGAGGCGGTTCCAGGGTGCAAACCTGTAGATGCATACACTCCACCGCTTTGACCAATGGGCTTACCTGCTGAACCAGAAACTCCGCTGACACCCTGTCTGTGCTCATAGTTTGGCCAGAAGATTCTGTCACAGTCCTGTAGGCGAGCACTGTGGACAGGGGGATCCCGGCTTCCACTGCTGAGGTTGGCACCCGGAGACTACTTCTCAGAACCCAAGCTTGACCCTGCAGGTCTAAGGAGCACCCTGTTCTTCCCAAGAGCCCCCCCCCCCCCCACTGCAGTTCCAGGTCATTCCCCAGGGAGTGGCAATCTTGCGGTCCTGCTTACACATGAGAAGTGCCAGCAGTCATTCACACCAAATTGTGAGCGATATATGCCTTTAGAAACAAGAAGATTGCCTGTCATTTTTTACACACAAACACGAAATAAGCAGCTAATGTAGCAAAAGCAATCTCTGTAAGGGGAACTGATACAATGTACCTATATGGCCACAGCAGCCAAAAGCACTCCATCAGCGGGATACCATGTATACAATGTATTTTATTCAAAGAAGAATCATTACAGCTGAAGGCTTACTACTTCTGGCTAGAAATAAAAGACTGATTTCAAAGTGATATGAGGAAATTTTGACTGAGAAACTCTTTTTCTGAATCAGCTACTTCATGTGTGTGGCAAGATGGCCGCTGCCATGCATGTTTAACACTGCAGGATCTGCCTTGTGTTAATCCCTCTTAATACGTTTATGTCAAGGATTGCAAGAGAAGGGCTTAAGGGGAGCAATTTACTAAGCTTTGATTTTTTTTTGACTGGAGGTCTACTTTAATTCATGCAGGTTTTAGCTATAACTGTACATTGGCCCTCCACCACTATAAGTAACTCCTTTGATTGAATCGCTCCAGAAAGTTTTTAGCATGGATATTAAAGCACTTAAAGACCCTGTCCAGACACACCAAATGTCTCCCACCTTATACCCCTTGGGATCAGTATAAAATGAGCCATTTTAAAGCAGGTCAAAACTCTAATTATATGTTAATACCTTTGCTTCAATTTCTGGGTGGTGGCCGAGCTGGGAAGGGAGAGGGGATTTATGAGTGTTCAACATGCTCTGCTGTGGTCAGAGACAGCAGCAGGACCATTGTGGCTTGCTTTAGTTTCTCACGCTGACAGCACAGAGGGACCACTTTTTTTGTGGTGCTAGAGGAATGAAATTAGGAGCAGAGGCAAACTTTGGTGCCCTACTACAGCTTCTACCCTGCACAGTCCTGCTGTAACCACGTCATTCGGCAGACGGCTCTCATTGTTTACAATGGGGAGCCCTTGTTGCTGGCGATGCAGCAGCGCACATTCCCTATTCAAGTCAACTAGAGCAGTCTCCCGAAAAAAAATACCATTTTGTGAGTACTCACCTGTAAAATGGTTATTACGAGTATGTCACACACCCCACTTCCAAATATTCATGACACTTGGGAACCCGGCCTGTAGAGGGTGATCTTGCAGAGATGACATGGAAAAAGGAGCCCCTCCTGGTCCATAAGTACTGGGTTCCTCCCACTATTCCTCAGTCTTTTTAAACAGCAGTGAAGAACCAGGAAGAGCAAATTATATTCGATGATTGAAAAATAGTTTGAAAATAATAATCGCCATATAAAAGGATCCCTTAGAACAAAAAAGGGCGGGGGAAGTGGGGTGTGTGACATACTCGTAATAACCATTATACAGGTGAGTACTCACAAAATGGTATTATTCCTAGTATGTCACACACCCCACTTCCAAATATTCATGACACTTGGGACATCCAATAGCAGTGTCTATAATGGGTGGGGATCCCCAAGGAATAATGCATAACTTAAATTACTGCAGCTTGCAGAATTTTGCGGCCAAAAGCAGCATCCGCTGAGGCCCGCACATCAACTTTGTAAAACTTAGAAAAAGTATGCACAGAAGACCAAGTCGCAGCCTTGCAAACCTGTTCAACAGAAGCCTGGTGCTGAAAAGCCCAAGAAGCTCCAATAGCACGACTAGAATGAGCGGTGACACGAAAAGGGGGAAACTTCCCCTTAGCCAAATAGGCCCCAATGATGGCCTGACGTATCCACTTACTAAGGGAAGATTTGGCAGGAGCAAAACCCTTCTTGGGCCCAGAAGGCACAACAAAAAAGGCATCCGTCTTGCGGAAGGCCGAGGTAGTAACTAAATAACACTTAACACAACGAACTACATCCAAAGAATGTAAGACCCTTTCCTTGTCGTTACTAGGTTTAGGACACAAGGAAGGAAGAACTATATCCTGATTTAGGTGGAAAGCAGACACCACCTTAGGAAGGAAATCCGGTTTAAAACGGAAAACAACATTATCTTGATGCCTCTCAAAATAAGGGGCTAGAATAGACAAAGCCGGCAGTTCAAAAACTCGGCGGACAGAAGTAATAGCAACCAAAAAGGCAACCTTCTGAGTAAGAATAGGAAGAGGTATATCCTGCAAGGGCTCAAAGGGAGCGGCCTCCATAGCTGAAAGCACTAGGTTAAGGTCCCAAACAGGAAGTATAGGCCTCCTGGGAGGCCGCACATGCGCGACTCCTTGGAAAAAAGCCAAAGGATGAAGAGCAAACGACCTTTGAAAGAAAATAGCCAAGGCAGAGACTTGCCATTTCAAAGTACTAATCTGGAATCCCATATCCAGACCTCGTTGCAGATATTCTAGAATTCTAGGAATAGAAAATACTGTACAGGGCAAAGCCCTGGATTCACACCAATCAATATAGGACCTCCAAGTCCTGTAATAAATGACAGAGGAAGACTTCTTCCTAGCTCTAATAAGAGTCTGAATAACCAAATCAGAAAGACCTTCTTCTTTCAAGATGGACACTTCAGAAGCCATGCCGTCAAAGCGTTTGTAAATTGGGGTAACAAAGTTGACCCTGAGTGATGAGATCTGGAAGAAGAGGCAGATGGAAATGATCCACTGCCAGCCTTACGACGTCTTGGCCACCTTGGCGCCACCAGAATTGCTGGCGCCTCCTCCAGTGCTAACTTGCACACCACCTTGCCGATCATGGAGAATGGGGGAAACAGATATAGGAACCCCAGATCCTTCCAAGCCAGAGACATGGCATCCGCTGCCACTGCCAGAGGATCCTGGGATAGAGACACAAAAGCTGGAGCTTGTGATTGTGGCGAGAAGCAAACCGGTCCAACTGTGGAGTCCCCCACTTGTGACAGAGGTGCTCTTGAGAATGAAATAATTGCTGTGTGCCACCCCCAGAATCACACGACCAAGAATGGAGGGAAATTCAAATCTGAACATAGCCAGAAAACAAAGAGCTTTAAAAGGTAAGCAAAAGAATGCTGCCTAGACAGAAATAGGAAAATCTAAATAAAACATATCCCATGAAATAGTATAGTAAACATACATAATAATATTTACTGTATGTAATAAAGATTTATTTTATATATCTTTTTTTTGTGCATGGTGACAAATAAGCCCAGATAACGCCCCCCCCCCCCCTCCATTTTACCCCAGCAGGGTAAAGGAGAACTAAAGGGGAGAGGATAGAAATGCACCCATAAGGCACAAGGGGATTATAAAGGGACAGGGGCATCCCATGCCGAGAACACCAACCCGGAAACCGCCTACCCACATTTTGGTCTCACGGAGGAGTAAAACTCCTGTATACACCAGAAGGTGTATGTATCTACCTTTGCCTGAACCATACAGCCAGGGCTGGGAGGCATACAATATAACCAAACAGGTTTAAAGAGTATCAGACAGAAATAGAGAAAAAAAGGGGCCGGGAGCAAACCCGGCTACCTGCAGCTTGAAGGAGAGTCATCTTCTGAATGCTTCGCCGACTGCAGAGACGAAAAGACTGAGGAATAGTGGGAGGAACCCAGTACTTATGGACCAGGAGGGGCTCCTTTTTCCATGTAATCTCTGCAAGATCGCCCTCTACAGGCGGGTTCCCAAGTGTCATGAATATTTGGAAGTGGGGTGTGTGACTAGGAATAATGTAGTCACAGCAGTTGGCTTTCATTGGACGAGAGCCCGTGCATTCACTTTTGGAGACTGGAGAGGTATGCTTTCCTGGGTGAAAAGGGGGTTTCACACAGGAAGGTCAAAATCCCAGGTTTTGTTCTGCTTTAAACTGTTCCGCATTCAGTCACAGGAACAGAGGGTCATCTATGTATCATACAAAAAATATCAAATAGGCTCGAAAGGATTTCCATCTCCAAAGACGCGGGAATCCCACCAACCCATGTAAAGATTGACCAACGAGGATGAACACGGAGCCCCCATAGAACCCCCACATCTCTAGAGAAATAAATCCCTACAGAGTCTGAAAAATACAATTCTGTGAAGTACTCACCTGTAGAATTGGTATTATACGTATACAGTACGTCCTGCTCCAGATATAATACTTACACTTGGGTTGTCATCCGCCAGAGGGCGCTGTGGCACTGCAGACATGCAAAAAAACAGGCTCCTCCCGGCCCTTCATATACCCAGGGACCTCCCACAAATCCCCAGCATTGAAAAGCAGTGAACCAGAAGCCGGGAGAAACCAACCACCAAAACAACTGGTAATGATAACAATAACAACAATCACCATACAGTGGATCCAGGATAATGCAAAAAAACAGGGTGGGGTGGAGCAGGATGTACTGTATACGTATAATACCAATTCTACAGGTGAGTACTTCACAGAATTGTATTATTCCAAGTATACAGTACGTCCTGCTCCAGATAGATTACTTACACTTGGGACATCCAATAGCAGTGTCCATAACAGTAGGGTGGGATCCCCAACAAAAAAGGCAACGGCACGTAGCTTAAACTACAACCGCCTGCAAAACCTTGCGGCCAAAAGCAGCATCAGCTGAGGCCCGAACATCAACCTTGTAAAACTTTGAAAAGGTGTGAACAGAAGACCAAGTAGCGGCCTTGCAAACTTGTTCAACAGAGGCCTGGTGCTGAAAAGCCCAAGAAGCACCAATAGCACGAGTGGAAAGAGCAGTAATACGGAAGGGAGGACTCTTCCCCTTAGCAGAATAGGCTTGTACCACAGCCTGACGGATCCACTTGCTGATAGTAGATTTGGCAGGAGCCAAGCCCTTCCTAGGCTCAGAAGGCACAACGAAGAGAGCACCAGTCTTCCTGAAAGCCGCAGTGACAACCAGGTAGAACTTCAAGCACCTGACCACATCCAAGGAGTGCAGAACCCTTTCCTTGTCATTACTAGGATTCAAATGAAAAGCAGACACAACCTTAGGCAGAAAATCCGGCTTAAAGCGGAACACTACCTTGTCCTGGTGTCTCTCATAGTATGGAGACTGAATGGATAGAGCAGCCAGCTCAGACACACGCCTAACCGAAGTTATAGCCACCAAAAAGACAACCTTGAGAGTAAGAACAACCAGAGCAGCCTCTTGAATAGGCTCAAAGGGAGCACCCTGCAAGGCAGATAAGACCAAGTTTAAATCCCAAACGAGAACCACAGGTTTACGAGGGGGACGCGCATGAGTGACCCCCCTGAAAGAAGGTCTTAACCAAATGATGATGAGCAAAGGTTTTCTGGAAGAAGACGGACAGGGCAGAAACCTGACCCTTCAGAGTACTGAGTTTTAGACCTAACTCGAAACCATGCTGTAGGAACTCCAGAACCCTTGGGACAGAGAACTCCCTACAGGGAAGAGACCTAGACTCCACCACCATAGTGCCCACCACAGAGGCAGACAAACCTTTCTCCATTAAGATGGCGGTCTCAGCAGCCAGGCCGTCAAAGCCAGCGTTTGTAAATTGGGATGGCGTAGGGGGCCCTGAGTTAGCAGTTCTGGCCCCCCTGGCAGATCGTACTGGTCTACTGCCATTTGAACCACACTCTTCTTGACCACCGGGGGGCCACTAGAATCACAGGCACCCCTTCCAGAGCAATCTTGCGCAGAACCCTGCTCAGCAGGGGTAATGGTGGAAACACATACAGGAGCCGAAACTCCTTCCATGACATGGACAGGGCATCCGTGGCCAAGGCTAGAGGGTCCCGAGACAGGGACACGAAGGTTGGGAGCTTGTGGTTGTGGCGGGACGCAAACAGGTCCACATCAGGTAGACCCCAGCGGTGACACAGGGACTGAAATACCCTGTCGCAGAGGGACCACTCTCCCTGACGGGACGTTCCCCTGCTCAGAGCATCTGCAAGCAGATTCTCCGCCCCCGGAATGTAAACAGCCGAAATGCATTGTACATTGGCCTCCGCCCATGTCAGAATCTGAGACACCTCCCGGAGGGCACTCTTGCTCCGAGTCCCTCCCTGATGGTTGATGTATGCAACCGCTGTCTTGTTGTCGGAGCGTACCTGGACCGATAGTCCCCTCAGGCTTTGGGTCAACCGCTCCAGCACCAACCGAACTGCCCGCAGTTCCAGAATGTTGATGGGTAAGTGGGCCTCCCGAGGACCCCACGTTCCCTGGAAGCGCAGGGACTTCCAGAATCCCCCCCAACCTGATAGGCTGGCATCCGTGGTGACCGTCTCCCAGGAAGGGGCCAGAAAGGACCTGCCCCCTGTCAAGTTCTCGAGGTCCAACCACCACGCAAGGGACCGTCTGACCGAGGGGGGAAGCACACAGACCCCGTCCAAGGACACCGGGTTCTTGTCCCATACTGACAGAAGGTGAAGCTGCAGAGGTCTCAAATGGAACTGAGCAAAGGGCACCGCTTCGAAGCTTGCCAACATCAGGCCCACCAGCTGCATTCCCTGCCTGATGGAGGGCTGTGGGCACGAGAGCAGGAACCTGGCTTGAGCAGTCAGAGCTTCCACCTTCTGTTGAGAAAGGAATATCCGTGACTGAACCGTATCCAGAATCATTCCCAGGAACGGGGTTCACCGAGAATGGGGACAGAGAGGACTTGGGGTAATTGATCACCCAACCGAAGGACTCCAGGGTGGACACTACCAGTTGAGTGTCCAACTCTGCCTGCCGCAGAGACCGAGAGGTGATGAGGATGTCGTCCAGGTAGGGCAGCACGCGTATGCCCCTTAGCCTTATCAGTGACATCACCCCTGCTAGCACCTTGGTGAACACCCTGGGAGCCGACGTGAGGAATTGGTAATGCTGATCTTTCAGAGCAAATCTGAGAAACCTTTGGTGTCCTGCAAACACCGGAACGTGAAGGTAAGCATCCTTGATGTCTACTGACGTCATGAAGTCCCCTGGGCACAATGAGCCAATGGCCGAGCGCAGAGTTTCCATGCAGAAATGCCTGTTCTTGGCAAATCTGTTGAGGATTTTTAAATCCAGAATAGGCCTGACTGACCCATCCTTCTTGGGTACTGTGAAGAGATTGGAGTAGAACCCCTTGCCTCTGTCTCCAAAGGGGACCTTGCAAATGACTCCTAGATCCAAACAGACGTAGCCCTTTAAATGGAAGCCCAGTAAGGGCTTTCTTAGCGGCATTGTCAGCCGCCCACTGTCGCAACCAAACCATACGGCGAATAGCTACCGCCAAGGCAGAAGATCTGGCACACATCTTTATAGCATCGTCCGATGCAGACAGGATAAAGTTTATGAACGCGTCACAGTTAGACAGATTATTGACAGTATCAGCGGGCAACTCATCTGTGCCGTCGAGTGCATTCCTAACCATGGCCCTGAGCGCTACTGCCGTAATGGCTAAGCCGCAAACCGGGCGCAGGGTCGCTCCACCAAAGGCATGGCATGCCAATTGATCAAGACGCCGGTCCTCAGAGTCCCATAGCGTAGTAGTGTCAGGGGAGTGCATAATAGAGGTGTTGGACAACCCTAGAATAGGAGCATCGACCTCAGGAGGCGATGACCAGCACTTAACCAAGTCAGCCGGGAAGGGATACTTTCTATCCACACTCTTAGGGATCCCAGGCAGCCTGCTGGGTTGTTCCCATTCCTTAAGCATGAGGCTATTGAAATGAGTCTGCTCGGGAAATTCAAGACGAGCCTTAGCAGTATGAAAGAGCTCGCCCCTTTGTCTGGGAGCAGCAACAGGGGGAGAGATAGACAAAACTTCAAATATCTGAGCCAGCAGTCTGTCAATATCATCTGAGGTCCAGTGCTCGGAACCAGATTCGTCATGACCCCTGGACTCCTCATCATATGACCCAGAGAACAGCTCCCCTTCGTCCGAGGGGGGTTGGCCGTAAGGCTGCAACAAGTCATCAGATTCCATAGGGAAAAGGGCAGAGTCAGGTGTTAAATGCCGCCTCTTGGCGGTGGCCTTACGCGCTAGCAAACAATTTTTCAACGCTTGCCAGTCTAGTAGCCATATCAGGATGAGAATCCCCACTTGTATTGGGGGTCAAACTCAGGCTTGGGGGAGTAGGTGAAGTGAGGCGAGGTGCAGGCCCAGCCACGGAAGAGGCGGGAAGAGCCGATAGCGTCTGCTGTGCACAAGGAACACAGACCCGTGCATTGTCACCGCTGCTAGGTAAGACCCCACAAGCTACACACAGCCGGGCTTGTCCCGAAGGAACCCCGTTTACAATATCCTGAGACGCCTCCATATGGTGATTGTATCGGCACATTAGGCCCGTAGGGACGCTATAAGCTACCCTGGATGCCCCAATGACCCGCTGGGAAGTGGGAGTAATTTTCAAATAGTCTCAACCGAAGAATAATACAATTCTGTGAAGTACTCACCTGTAGAATTGGTATTATATGCATACAGCACATCCTGCTCCATCTATAATACTTACACATGGGTAATCCTCCGCCAGAGGGCGCTGTTCACTGCAGACATGCAAAAACAGGCTCCTCCCGGCCCTTCATATACCCAGGGACCTCCCACAAATCCCCAGTATTGAAAAGCAGTGAGAAAAGAAGCCGGGAGAAACCAACCACCAACTGGTAACAATAGTAATGATAACAATCACCATACAGGGGATCCAGAAAAATGTAAAACCAGGGTGGGGTGGAGCACGACGTGCTGTATGCGTATAGTACCAGGACGGAGCAGGACGTGCTGTATGCGTATAATACCAATTCTACAGGTGAGTACTTCACAGAATTGTATTATTCTAAGCATACAGCACGTCCTGCTCCATCTATAATACTTTATGTAAGTATTATAGATGGAGCAGGACGAGCTGTATGCTTAGAATAATACAATTCTGTGAAGTACTCACCTGTAGAATTGGTATTATACGCATACAGCACGTCCTGCTCCGTCCTGCATCGGTATATAAGGGACATCATCTGATACGCCACTGACGGGCCCACCAGCTGCAATCCTGCCTGGTGAAAGTAAGATGTCAGCAAAGGGGGGACAGAGCCCCGTAACCAGGAGCCCACTTGTTGCCAAGGAAGAAGGCTCAAGCCTGAACCGAATCCAAGGAATGGAGATAGCGGATAAGGGACCAAGAGGGATTGAGGTGACTGAGCACCCCTCCAGTAACTCCCAGGGGACACCGCCGGCCGACCAATCCACTCGGCCTGACGTCGAGATTGGGGAGTAAGGAAAGACGACCCGGTAGGTCCTAATGCGGACGCCCCCCCCAGGCATGTCCGAGACATCACCCTCATTCGCGCCACGGCGAGTAGCCTGGGAGCGAAAGAGAGGCCACAAACAATGCCTCAATCCGCAGGGTTGGTCCTGCCACACCGCCTAGTAACGGTTTTTGGTGTCCAGCAGACACAGGGGGGGAAGATCTAGAACTCCACAGGAGGCCGGAAGCCCCCCTTGCACAGGGCGCCTATGTCCCAAGACAGAGAGTCATATAGAGACTACCTGTGAGAGTAGAATTGCCAGGCATACCATAGGCCAGCGTGGCCCAGACTGCCTCATACTGTTGAGGGAAGGAGGAAGGTTAATATAGAGGCCATAGCCCCATTCTGTTAAGGGCAACCTGTAAGTAAGCCCAAACTCTGTAGGCCTAGTACGGCCTGCACCAATTCCTGAGGGAAAAACAGGGGTTAGAAGCACCCTGACAACCACTGAGAGGGACCGCCCAGCAAATGCTATCCTGTGTCCAGGGGAACTACCTCCTGGAACCACCAGAAGGAGAAGGTACATTCCTAGATAGGAGACAGCTGCTGCAGCAGTACTCTCGCCCAGAAGGGCGAGGGCGTCCCTTCATGCTTGGGAGGTCTTGGCAGATTTGGACTTGGTCCTGCCAGAGGGCCCAGGGCATTGCCTGCCCTCCCCATGGTGGAAATCCACACCGAACAGTTGGAAGCACACCTCAGGTTCGCGTTTGACACTAACGTAGGGAGGTGGAGGGGTGGCCTTGCCCCGGGGAGGCCGGGACGGCCTTCTGTGTAGGGGTGCCTTACCCTTTTTTCCAAAAAGGTCCAAACGGGCCCCAAATAGTCGCCGTCCTCTGAAGGGAAGGCCAGTGAGAGCCTTTTTCGTAGCATCGTCAGCACCCCACTGTCGCAGCCAGACCAGGCGGCGAATAGCTACCACAAGGGCAGAGGTTCTAGCACACATCTTAACAAACACATCACAGTCTGATAGCGCATTAAACACCCCCCAGGGGAGGTCCTCAGGTCGGTGGTCAAGTACTTTTCTAACAAGAGTCCTGGCGGCCACCGCAGTGATGGCCGCGGCACAGACCCGGCGCAGAGCCGTCCCTGCACACGAAAAGGCGTGGGAAGCCAGTCTGTCAATGTGCCGGTCCTCAGCATCCCGAAGGGTACGGTAATAAGGAGCCGTCATGAAGGGGGGGGTTAGTAACCCCTATAATCGGTGCATCCACCACAAGAGGTGCTGCCCAAAAGTTAACCACATCAGGAGGGAAAGGGTACTTCCAATCCCAGACCCCTGGGACCCCTTTAAGGTTACAAGGCGATTCCCATTCTTGGGCTATAAGATTCTGGAAATGATCCTGTTCCAGGAACTCCAAGCGCGGCGGCGCTGTGTGGAAACTCTCCTTCTTAGGCTTGGGAGCCTCTCCAGGAGGGGAGATTGACAAAACCGCAAAGATCTTAATAAGAAGTTCATCTGTGTCACACAGGCCCCAAGAACCGGGCCCAGAATCATCACGGCTCCCGGGCATCTCATCCGAGGAGCCCGAATCCGAGAATAGCTCACCTTCCTCAGAAGGATCAAGGTCCTGCATATCAGCAGAGTCATCGGTATCGTTAGGAACCGGAGAGCCAGGAGGCGTCAGGGACCGCTTCTTTCCAGGGCCCATACGCTCCGCCAATCCAGACAGCACCTGCTCCACCGTAGGCAGTTGAAGGGAGGTGCAGCCACTGGCAAACCTGATTGCAGGGTCAGTGCCTGTTCAGCACACGGTCCGCAGACCCGTGCTCTGTCAGCATCAGCATGGGGCTGACCACACACCGCACACAGCCGGTCATGTCCCAGAGGGACCCCGGGTACATAATTCTGAGATGCCTCCATATGGTGATTATCTGAGCAGTATGCCCGCAGGGATTTACGCAATAGGCAACCCTGGATGCCCCAAGACCCGCTAGGAAGTGGGAGAATCTGTTATGTGGACCCGCTGTAATATATGTGAGGCCGGGAGAAGCCACCGAAGTCCTGGCGTCTGAAAGACATAATGGGACAAGAGGGGGGGTGTCAGTGCCATGTGCAGCCGAATAAAACACATAGAACAAATACCGCCCCGGAGGGCACTTACATGACCAAGGGAGGAGGCGGATCGCACCGCGCGCGAAGATTGTCAAAATGGCGCCAAGCGAACCTCGAGGGGCGGGCCTGATCTGGCTGTGACGCGGAGCGCGTCATTCCGAGTCCCCGCCTCCCCCAAAGAGCGCGAAGCTCTAACCAACGAAAAGAGAAAGACAGTAGTGGATAGAACGCACATACATAATGTTGCTGTCACGCTAGAAAATGATGCTGCCGTCTGGGCAGTACACTAATGTTAATGAAAGGACAAACAGGCTCGCAACCATAAACTTATGTGGAGCAAGGAGCGCGACACTGACACCCAAGTACAATAAAAGATCAACGGCCTTAAACGTGTTACATTGCACTAGGACTGCCACATATACCCCCCCCCCCTTTCTTTTCCCCCGAGCTACGGGAGGAAGTGAGGGAGAAGCGGACCTGTGTCCAGGGACTAACTCTGTGAGGGGCACGGGCAACAATGCGGGAGGGGCATCCACTAGAGGCTCACCATCAGCCTAACAGCCTAACCGCCTACCCTATGGTGGGGGATTGCGGTGGAGCATGGCTCCGTTAAGCACGCAAGGTGCTGCCTACCTTCACCCGACCAACGCAGCCCAGGCTGGGAGGCATATTCTTCATAAAGAGGACAGGTGGAAATAGTCCCACAGGGCCACGGGCTGTAAGGACCAGCTCGCCTGCGAGAGCGTGATACTTCACGTCTTCGCAGTTCAGCACTGCAGAGAAATCTGGGGATTTGTGGGAGGTCCCTGGGTATATGAAGGGCCGGGAGGAGCCTATTTTTGCATGTCTGCAGTGAACAGTGCCCTCTGGCGGAGGATTACCCATGTGCAAGTATTATAGATGGAGCAGGACGTGCTGTATGCTTAGAATAAAGACACCGCAGCATCAAAAAAACCACGGCCGCCTGTGCAATATGGAGGGGCGCGGCGGCTACCAATAAGTACAAAACTCGGCTCTGACATCCATTCTCATTCAAACAGGACACCAAGGCCATAAGCGTGTGATAGGGTACACTGAGGCCGCCATACTCACGACCCCCCCCCCCTTTCTTTTCCCCCTGGCTAGGGGGGAAACGAGGGAGGATGGCGACCCTGTACACAGGGTCCACCGCTACCCGGGGCGTGGGACAATTAATCAGGAGGGGCATCCACTATGAGGCTCACCATTAGCCTAAACCGCCTACCCTATGGTGGGGGACTGCGGTGGAGCATGGCTCCGTCAAGCACGCATGGTGCTGCCTACCTTCACCCGACCAGCGCAGCCCAGGCTGGGAGGCCCATCATCACAAGGAGGACGGGTGGTAATAGTCCCACAGGGCCGCAGGCTGTAATAGCCCCACTCACCTGCGAGAGAGTGATACTTCATGTCTTCGCAGTCAGCACTGCAGAGAAATCTGGGGATTTGTGGGAGGTCCCTGGGTATATGAAGGGCCGGAAGGAGCCTGTTTTTTTGCATGTCTGCAGTGCCACAGCGCCCTCTGGCGGAGGATAAGCCAAGTGTAAGTATTATATCTGGAGCTGGACATACTGTATACTTAGAATAAATAAATACTCGCTCATGAGAATAATAAATGTATTGGTATCTGAATCATAAGAAGGGTATTTCTGCAGATCAACCGCCTGCAAAGCTAGATTGGTGAGAGGGTATCAGCTGGCCCTGGAGTCTATGAGAGGTTTTGTTCCACGTGGCCACGTGGCAGCTAAAAAAGAAATCATTCTCTGAAGATTTGGCAAGGGGAGCGAGAAACCGGGGCAAAGGAGCCAGGGTGCGAATTTCTCTGATGGTCACAGTGGGATCACATCAAGAAATGCTTAAAGCTGGTCACCTGGAACATCTTTGTTTAACAGGATAATACTCTAGAAGCAATCTGTCCAAACATAGCTGGCAAAATAAAAAGTTAGATTAGGCTGCCTAAAGGCAGCATGAGACACTGTTAAAAAAAATAAATAAAATAAATAAAAAGGGATTTCCGCGTTAAACTACAACTAGTTGTTTGTCAACTTCGGGATGAGAGGAACTGTATCTTAGTTCCCACTGTAAAATATTTTTCTCCCATAATCCTTCAGGACGGCCACAGAGAGAGAGGCTCCTTCCCCAGAGAGGAAACAAAAACTGGGACAGGTTTATAAGCCCCCCTTCCCCCCCAATCCACAGTACTGTGTTTCCTCTCCAGGAACCTCTGGGACCTTCTTTTATAATACAGTTTATTATTTTAATTTATTTTTTTTTTAGGTGCCTGGGGAGGTGCTGGCTCCTGCTCTTTCTGCAGTAGCTAGCAAGCTTGTGGTCTGGTTGGCAATGAGCTTCCCTACCGGTGGCATTGGAGCTTTGGTCGGTGTCCCCAGGTCTCCCCTCCAGTTCTCCAGGGGTAGACTGGTGCACGGGCTTAGGTGGGCCCCAAACGTTGCAGTCGGGGGACGGAGGGGCTAAACTGACTGGGCTCATGGTAATCCTGAGACTCAGACCTTTTTTTTTGGGGGGGGGGGGGGGGGGGGTAGATGAGATAGTGGGCTTGACTCGATCACCTGTTGACGCACCCCCGGGTCCAGGGGTTGCTTCTGCCACATAGCCTCAGCACTTGTGCATTCCAACAGACTGGAACATGTGCGGCTGGGCTGGCTTCTATCTGCAACAAAAGAACCCGGCTGTGGCGGCGCGGATCCCGGGGCATCTAACGCAGAGGAGCCAAGCCATGAGTATGCCTCTACAGGAAAGTTGGTGAGACGTATACAACCGCTGTTATTTAGGGGTTAACATGTATTTGGTTTTCCCTACATGTCACCTTAGAGTCTACCCTATCCCTTTATACTTCCAGCCCTTATACCTAGTTGCTATATATAATGTGAAGGACAAGGAGGGTTGGCTATCTTTGCTAGCTCCATTTAAAGTTGGTGACTGGGTGCAATCCGTTGACAATTTCGTATTTGCGTCATAGAGCAAGGATTGGTAGATTTTTTTAACCCTCTCCATACCTTTCCAGACAATCTGAGATAGAAATAGATTTATTATGAATGCATGAATTACTTTTGGCCGGCCCTGGAATCTTAGACTTTTTTACTCTACTACTGGGCTATGGCAGCCACAGTTTTCACATCCTTGAGTGAAAAACATTCAAGTTCATAGGGCAGGTGTGTTCAGGCTGAGTATGGTGTAACTCACCCAGCCAATAAAACCTTTCGGCCACCAGAGGTCACTTGGGACTCTATTGGTAACTAGAGGGCCTGCGATGTATCATCCTTGTCATTCAAACCCTCTCTAGTTTCAGATTATGCCTAAGAACATAGAAGCTTAGTTTATCTATCTTAGGGATTACTTCAAGCATACAACCCTAGACAGACTCTGTTAGGACAGGTATGTCTATGTACGCCAGGACAATGTCACCCTCGTAGCATACTTAACCTTCCAGGGTGGTGACCAGGTCTTCTACTTGTGTAGAACCTGGCCTACTCCTTGTTTGTTTTGTTCCTGTATCGTCAGATTATAGCCAATATGGGCTCTACTCCGATAAGACCTGTTTGCTACAGAGGCTCATGGTATCGTCTCTTCCTTCCCTGTGAGGCATGCTACCATACATGTTTCGCTCCTTTTTTAGAGGATGCATCCACAAGATAATTAGCCACCTCTATGTCAAAGGTCATGCTAAATTATGCCAGAAGAGCCTTTCTGTTCCTAATCATGGCAGGGCTTCTAAAATATATAAAAAATATTTCCTTTTATGAATGAAAACCTATGTTTGGTTTTGAATTCGAGGCTACACGCTCTAGACCCTCAGGGATAACCAAATAAGCAGTGGGTGTCTCAGAACAAGTTCAATCTGTAATCCACTCTGGGTCTATGACCTACAATATCCCCGCAATTATCTGGCCGTAACTTCACTACTGGCAGTTACAAGCCTTTTTCCCTACAAACTATGGATCACTGCCATTGGTGATCACCACTGCTTTCCCAAGCAGTCAGGGTAAGCCTAAAATGTCTATGTACGCCAGGACAATGTCACCCTCGTAGCATACTTAACCTTCCAGGGTGGTGACCAGGTCTTCTACTTGTGTAGAACCTGGCCTACTCCTTGTTTGTTTTGTTCCTGTATCGTCAGATTATAGCCAATATGGGCTCTACTCCGATAAGACCTGTTTGCTACAGAGGCTCATGGTATCGTCTCTTCCTTCCCTGTGAGGCATGCTACCATACATGTTTCGCTCCTTTTTTAGAGGATGCATCCACAAGATAATTAGCCACCTCTATGTCAAAGGTCATGCTAAATTATGCCAGAAGAGCCTTTCTGTTCCTAATCATGGCAGGGCTTCTAAAATATATAAAAAATATTTGCTTTTATGAATGAAAACCTATGTTTGGTTTTGAATCCGAGGCTACACGCTCTAGACCCTCAGGGATAACCAAATAAGCAGTGGGTGTCTCAGAACAAGTTCAATCTGTAATCCACTCTGGGTCTATGACCTACAATATCCCGGCAATTATCTGGCCGTAACTTCACTACTGGCAGTTACAAGCCTTTTTCCCTACAAACTATGGATCACTGCCATTGGTGATCACCACTGCTTTCCCAAGCAGTCAGGGTAAGCCTAAAATGGTTGTTGGATTCTCTAGTACTCCAAGGCAATCATTGGAGACAAAAGGTCCAATTTATTGCAACAGATTCCAGTGCCTGGGCGTGGGAGCAAATCTGACACTGACCACATCCAGGGGCATAGTTCAACAAAACTGATTATCGAATAATCAAAACTACAAAGAGCAGCAGTTGCTTACTCACTGAGCCACTACATGTAGAAATCTATTTTGGCGTTCTTCGAATTCCTGCTTAAGGGATTGGAGTTAGGTCTAGCCACAAATATTTTAAAGACTTAGGCTTCAGACAAATTCAGATAACAACAACAATCTAGAGAGATCCCTACAGTTCGATCCTCCAGAATTACATTTTTTTCTTAGTCCAGATCCCCTTTTTCTGCCTAAAAATACAACTCTGAAGTACTCACCTGTAGAGTTGGTATTATATGCAGACAGCACGTCCTGCTCCGGACATAGTCCTTACATGTGGGTATACCTCCGCCTTCAGCGCTGTGCACTGCAGTATCATGAAGAAAACAAGCTCCTCCCGGCCCTACATATACCGAGGGACCTCTCACAAATCCCCAGTATTGACAAGCAGTGAGAGAAGAAGCCAGGAGGAAAACAACCACCCAGAGACTGGCAATAATATCCAAGATAATAATCACCACACAGGGGATCCAGAACAAGGTGAATCAGGGTGGGGTGGAGCAGGACGTGCTGCCTGCATATAATACCAACTCTACAGGTGAGTACTTCACAGAGTTGTATTATTCTAAGCAGACAGCACGTCCTGCTCCAGACATAGTCCTTACATGTGGGACATCCAATAGCAGTGTCCATAAGTAGGGTGGGATCCCCGAGAAAAAAGGCACAGACAACCATAAAAGTGCTGTCACCTTAACCATGCTACCAAGAGCAACGAGAGCAATGCTCTAACCACAGCCTTTGCATTCTTGTAAAGGCAGAACTGAACACAAGCAGCGGACTAGCCAGCTTGCTCAACAGAACCTATTGCTGAAAGGCCCAAGCCAAGCACAAGTAGTAAGAGAGCAAAAACCAAGAGAGAAGAATAATCTTCCCCTAACGAGTAGGCCAGAGTAACAGCCTAACCATGCTACTGGAAAAAAAGGGGCAGCCATGGCAACCTTAGAGATCTCCCCATCTGAGAATATGAACCCAGGTCTCAGGCGAGACCAGCAGGAATACTGAAAAACAACGCTAACAAGGCTCAGCAAGAGCCGAGACGTTTACTTTAGGCTCAGAGGAACAAGGCGACCGAGCAGGACCAAGCCAAAGGGCACCTACACCCGTGTTAGCAATCAGATCCGGTACATAAGGATGGAGAAACCTATAAGCCCCAAGGGGCATAATCCCTACCAGGGACAAGAGAAAGGCCAGGAATCTCCAAAACCTGATGAGGGATACAGATCCCTTTTGCTCAGAGTAAGCCAGACAATAGCCCAGAGACCGTAGGGTCTGGACTAAAGGAGAATAAGAACACCGCCTGGACCCAATTCGGCGTAAGGCGGAACACCCTCACCTCATGGTGTACAGATATATAACATATATATATATATAATGACTAGGACCGCTAACAGAGCCATCCTTTATGGCACATTACTGACTGAAGCAACCCCCCCAGAAGAGCGATATGAGGGAAGGAACAGTTCAGACAAGAACCTGAATAAGACCCAAGGGAACCCTTAGCAGGGCATCCGGATAAGTAACCCCCCAAAAGGGAGCATAGAATTCCCTGGGGAATGCATCTGAGCAACCCCTGAGGAATGCGCAACACAGAAGATTGAACTAGACTTCTGCAGTAGGTGAACAGGGCGAGCCCTGAAACCTTCAGAGCAGAGTTGGGGAGCCAACTTCAACCGTGCTATAATAATAATAATCCTAGGACCCAGGGATAGAGAACATCCCGCAGGAAAGAGAGCTAGTCCAAGCAAAGCAGACTAGAAGAGTCCATACTCCAACATAGCCGGCAGAAAAGGGAGAAGAAGAGGAGGGAGCTAGGCCTAGCCCTCCAATAGAGAAAAGACACCCAGAGATACCCATCTCCAATAGGGTGAAAAGCCAACCGACCAATCGCCTAAAAGGCCTGTAGGTAAGGGCGACGTAGTAGGGAGCCTGAATAGGCAGAACAGCCCTCTTGAGAGGGCATACAGTACGACTGTCTTCAGCAGAAAATCTGCGAACCACGCCCCGCTGGGCCACCCAGGGCCCCCAGCATAACGGTTCTCCCTTTCTACTGCAATCTTATGCAGAACCCCGCCTGGCAGGGTGAAAGAAGTTAAGACATATAGAATAATGTCCTGACAGAAGCAATACTAGGCCCTCATGACCAAGGCCAGAGAGTCCTGGGACAATAACCCAGGACAGAGTCCCTGTAATAGCAGCGGGGCCCCACAGGGCCACACCAGTAGGGACTCAGTGAGATACTAGAATAGAACCTCCTGCCACGTTAGGGCAGCCAGCCAAGCTAATACCAATGAAGTGCAAGGGATGTAAACCCCCACTTAGAACCGAACCGGAACCTTCTTGTAGGGTCAACCTGTTCCTAGACCTTCACAGATAAAAAGGGACAAGCCACTGTCCAAGAGTCCCCAAAAAGAACAAGTCCTGAAGAGGAGTAGTCCAGCAAATTAGAGCCCACCGAAGGCTCAATGTGTCAACCGAAAAACCGTATGAAGAAGGATCCCCTAAGGGGACCCCTTTAGGAACCACGGGGGATTTCAGGAGAAATAAGACCCCCCAGTCCACCTGCAAGACTTGGTACCCATGATGACCATCTACAGGGAGAAGAGAGAAGGAAGGAATGGTCCCAGACATCTTCCTTGAATTTACAACCTCAAAGGAACCCCCGTAACGAGGGGGAGCGTACTGACCTAGTTCCAGGGGTGCTGGAACCCTGTCCAGGATAAGTAACCTAAGGTGTCGCAGGGCCCAAGGGCTCCTGAGAATAAGGGACAGCATCTGGGCCGCCACCAACAGGCCCACCAGCTGCAAGGTAAAGGAAGTGTGACATCAAAGAGGGCAAGGCCCTTTCCATAACAAGTCCACTTTTAGCAGGGAAGGTTCTAACATGAACCAATCTAAATGCCACCCCGTAGGGGGATAACGACCCGGGGAACACTAAGTAAGTGATGTGCCTGAGCACCAATCCACAGGACTCCCAAAGGAGCCACAAGTCAATGGCCAACATGTCCTGATGCAAAAATAGGAAGCAAAGAAGGACAATAAAGTAGAACCTAGCGCGGACGCCACACGGGCACGTCCAAGACACCACTCCCATACTCGCCTTGGTGAGTCATCTGGGAGCAGGAGAGGAACCAAAACAATACCCCAATGCGCACAGTTGGACCTTCAACACTGGCTGGAAGTGGCCTAGGTGTCCTGAAGGCACAGGGGACTAAAAAGGGATTATAAATCCTCACATGCATCAAGAGGTCTACTGGACTAGAGCGCCTGCGGCCCAACAGGTAGATACCATGTAGAAACTGCCTGTAAAAGGTATAAATTCTAGGCCCCAGAATGCCAACCTGGGTCAGACTGCTTCATCCCGGAGGGGAAGGGTAAAGTGGATGCAATCACAGGTCAAGGGCCAACCTGTAAGAGAGCCCAGACCCTACACGGCCTGCCTCAACTCTCGAAGGGAAAACAGGGACTAGAAGAACCCTGATAACCTTAGAAAAAGGACCGCCCAGCAGACTCCATTCTGCATCAGGGGGGACTACCTCCTGTAACAACCTGAAAGAAGCATGGCGCCCTGCGATAGGAGCCCAGTGCTGCGGCAGTCCACTTGCCCAACAAGGCGTCCCTTCACGCTTGTGCGGTTTCGGCAGATTTGGACTTCGCACAGCCGGAGGACCCAGGGCGTTGCCTGCCCCCCCAGGGGCGGGTCTCCATTTCAAAAAATTGGAAGCACACTTCTAGTTCGCACTTGACACTAACGTAGGGAAGGGGAGGGGTGTCCCTGCCCCTGGGAGGCCGAGACGGCCTTCTGCTCGAGGGTGCCTTACTCCTTTTTTCCAAAAGGTCCAACCGGGCCCCAATAAGCGTCGTCTCTAAAGGGAAGGCCAGTAAGAGCCTTTTTAGTATCATTGTCAGCCCTCTACTGTCGCAGCCAAGCAGGCGGCGAATAGCCACCACAAGAACCGAGGTTCTAGTGCACATTTTAACAGTGTCATCCATCGCTGAGAGAATAAACTCACAAAAACATCACAATCAGACAGTGCCTTAAAGACCTCCCAAGGGAGATTCTCCGGTTGGTGGTCACGTATCTTCCAAAGAAGGGTCCTGGCGGTCACCGCAGTGACAGCCACGGCACAGACCGGGCGCAGAGCCGTCCCTGCACACGAAAAGGCGTGGGAAGCCAGACTGTCAATGCGCCGGTCCTCAGCATCCCGAAGGGTGTGATGAGTAGAGGCTGTCATGAAGGGAGGGTTAGCAACCCCAATAATAGGTGCATCCACCTCGGGAGGGGCTGACTAGCAGCCAACCACATCAGGGGGAAAAGGGTACTTCCAATCCCAGACCCCCGGAACTCCTGTAAGTTCACAAGGTGATTCCCAATCCTTAGAGATAAGAGCCTGGAATGATCCTGCTCCAGAAATTCCAAGCGCGGCGTCGCCGTGTGGAAACTCTCCCTCTTGGGCTTGGGAGACTCTCCCGGAGGAGAGATGGACAGTACTCCAAAGATCTTTATAAGTAATTTATCAGTGTCACCCCGGCCCCAGGAACCAGGGCCAGAATTATCACGGGTCCAAGGTATCTCGTCTGAGGAACTGGAACCTGAAAACAGTCCACCTTCATCCGAAGGATCGAAAACCTGCATAACAGCAGACTCTTCAGTTTGCTTGGAAAACATAGAACCAGGAAGCGTCAGGGACCGCTTCTTTCCAGCGCCCAAGCGCTCCGCCAACCAGGCATCACCTGCTCAGCCGTAGGTAGCCTGCGCGGCACCACCTGCTGGTCATCCCCGCTCAAGTGCGACTCATTAGGAGTGAGATTTAAACACGGGGTGTATTGAAGCAAGATGCAGCCACTGGTAAACCTGATTGCAGGGCCAGTGCTTGTTCAGCACACGGTCTGCAGACCCGTGCTCTGTCAGCGTCAGCGTGGGGTGGTCCCCAAGCAGTACACAGTCAGTCTTGTCCCCGCGGGACCCCGGACACATAATTCTGAGATGCCTCCATATGGTGATTATCAAAGCAATATGCCAGCAGGGATTTATGCTATAAGCGACCCTGGATGCCCCAAGACCCACTAGGAATGTGGGAGAATATAAAAGTGAGCCCGTTTAAGATATATATCAGGCCGGGGGATGCCACTGGAATCTTAGCATCTGAAAGACATAAGGAGAAGAATGGGTGTCAGAGCCATGCGCAGCTGGAAAACATATAAAAAGGAGTCACCCGCAAGGGCACTTACAGACCAAGGGAGGAGGGAAACCGCCAACACACGCGCAAAGATCAGCAAAATGGCGCCCAGCGAACCTCGAAGGGCGGGCTCGATGCTCGGCCGTGACGCGGAGCGCGCCAATTCAAGTCCCCGCCCACTCCGGAGAGCGCGAAGCTCTGAGGTAACAGCAAAGCAGGATACAATGACACGCTTAAGGATTTGTAAAAAAAAAAAAAAACGTTAAGACTAGTAAGGAAAAGGCGCCACAGCATCTAGACAACGCCGCAAACTGTGCATAAGACATACGGCGGTAGCCGAAAACCAATTAAAGAGCAAGCAGCGCGGCTCTGACATTTCAATGTTAATGAAGGGCAGAAATAAGGCCATAAGCGTGAAATACTGGTACACAGGGACCACCACACACATACCCCCCCCCCCCTTTCTTTTCCCACTAACTAGTTGGGGAATGAGGGAGGATGGCGACCCTTACACAGGGTCCAGCACTACCCGGGTTACGGGGCAATAATGCGGGAGGGGCATCCACTAGAGGCTCACCATCAGCCTAAACCGCCTACCCTATGGTGGGGGATTGCGGTGGAGCATGGCTCCGTTAAGCACACGAGGTGCTGCCTACCTTCACCCGACCAACGCAGCCCAGGCTGGGAGGCATATTCTTTCACAGAAAGGACGGGTGGAAATAGTCCCGCAGGGCCTCGGGCTGTAAAGCCCCGCTCGCCTGCGAGAGCGTGATATTTCATGTTCAGCACTGCAGAGAAATCTGGGGATTTGTGGGAGGTCCCTCGGTATATGTAGGGCCGGGAGGAGCTTGTTTTCTTCATGATACTGCAGTGCACGGCGCTGAAGGCGGAGGTATACCCACATGTAAGGGCTATGTCTGGAACAGGACGTGCTGTCTGCTTAGAATACAGCAGTTTCTTTCTTGCAAACAAGAGTTAGTTATCCCATCGTCCGTTTCCTTAGTTTTCAGAGACAATGTTATTTTATTAGAACGCACTCCAACTTTTCTTCAAAGATCACCTTTTTGTTTCCTATTTAGAAAGGAATAGGCGACTATCTGCTATTAAAACCACTATAGCTATGAAATATACAGGCCAGATCCTGGGCCTACATGGATATATGGATGTTGCCGTTCCATATATTTTAGCTACAGAGCCATAGGCCATGCATTATTACGGCATACAGTGCTGATTGGATGAGAGCCTGCACAGGTTTCTTTGGACCGGTGGAAAGGTACATTTTAGGGCGATGTAGGACGTTTTACACAGTGAGGAATCCTAAATTTGATTAATAAAAGTGGACCAAAGCCCCGGATCTGGCAAACAAGATCCATATGAATATAAAGAGATGTTCATGATAGAACAGAGACTGAAAAGTTGGAAGATCACTTAGTTATTGAGAGAGTACACATACCTTCCTTAACGGACTGAACAAATACAGGGTTATCTCCGCTGACTGTCAAGCCAAAACCATTTTCATCCCGTTGAATTATTACACAGCGCTGAACCAAACCTGAAAAAAAATGTGGAGAATTGTAAATTAAGGTCAACACAAGTAATATAGTGATCTACAAATGAAATAAAACGGATTTTATCATTCAGATCTAAAAAAATCTTCAGAGCACATAAGTAGGTTAAATATATAGAAATCCTGATTACGTGCAAGTGGCCAAGTCACATACGATCTCAAGTATGGACAATGAAAAATACCATTTTGTGATTACTCACCTGTAAAATGGGTATTATAAGTATGTCTCACACCCTGCTTCGGAAAGATTAATTACACGTGGGTTATGGTCCAGTGGAGGGCGAACTTCTGCAGAGATGACTAGAAAAAGAAGCCCCTCCCGGTCCATAAATACCTGGGACCTCCCACACACTCCCCAGTATAAAAAAAGCAGTAAGGAGACCAGGAAAAGCCAAAAAAATCCATGAGAAAAAAGTTTCACCATATAGAGTATCCAAGATACAACTCAGGGTGGGACGAAGCAGGGTGTGAGACATACCTATAATACCCATTTTACAGGTGAGTAAATGGTATTATTCCAAGTATGTCTCACACCCTGCTTCGGAAAAATAATTTACACGTGGGACATCCAATAGCAGTGCCTAAAAAGGGTGGGAATCCCAACAGGCAATAGTGCACAAATTAAACCACTGCAGCTTGCAGAACTTTGCGGCCAAAAACAGCATCTGCTGAGGCACGCACATCAACCTTATAAAACTTGGAAAAAGTATGAACAGAAGACCAAGTAGCAGCCTTACAAACTTGTTCAACAGAGGCTTGGTGCTGAAACGCCCAGGAAGCCCCAACAGCACGAGTAGAATGAGCAGTGATCTGAAAAGGGGGATCCCTCCCCTTAGCAGAATAGGCCCTAACAACGGCCTGACGAATCCATTTACTAATGGTAGACTTGACGGGCGCCAAACCCTTCTTGGGCCCAGAGGGCACCACAAAAAAGGTGCCCGTCTTCCGGAATGGTGAAGTAGCCACCAGACAGTACTTTACACATCTAACGACATCCAGAGAGTGCAAGGCCCTCTCCTTGTCATTGTTAGGCTTAGGACACAAGGAAGGAAGCACAATGTCCTGATTGAGGTGAAAGGCAGAGACAACCTTTGGCAAGAAGTCTGGTTTAAAACGGAAAACCACCTTGTCCCGATGTCTCTCAAAGTAGGGGGCCTGAATGGACAGAGCCGCCAACTCAAACACGTCGAACATGTCGAGGTGATAGCCACCAAAAATGCAACTTTTAAGGTGAAAATGGATTCTGCACCGGTTCAAAAGGAGGACCCTGAAGGGCAGACAACACCAAATTTAAATCCCAAACAGGTAACATGGGTTTGCGAGGAGGGCGCACATGAGTGACCCCCTGAAAAAAGGTCTTAACCAAAGGATGGAGAGCGAAAAATCTCTGAAAGAAAACGGCCAGAGCGGACACATGCCCCTTAAGAGCGCTAAGCTGAAAACCAATGTCCAGACCATGCTGAAGAAACTCCAAAATCCGAGGAATGGAAAACACCCGACAAGGAAAGGCCCTAGCCTCACACCAATCAATGTAGGTCCGCCAGGTCCTGTAGTAGATATTAGAGGAAGATTTCTTCCTAGCCCTGACAAGAGTCTGGACAACGGGTTCAGACAAACCCTTTTCCTTTAAGATGAAGGTTTCAGCAGCCACGCCGTCAAAGCCAGCATTTATAAATTGGGGTAACAAAGCTGACCTTGTGTGATCAGATCCGGAACCAGAGGCAGCCTGAATTGATCGGCCGCCAGCCGGACAACGTCTGCGAACCACACCTGTCTTGGCCACCTTGGGGCCACCAGAATTGCTGGCACACCATCTTGAGCCAGCTTGCGTACCACCTTGCCCACCATGGGAAAGGGAGGAAACAGATACAGGAGACCGAGCTCCCGCCAGGACAGAGACATGGCATCCACTGCCAGAGCCAGAGGGTCCTGGGACAGAGGCACAAATGCCGGAAGCTTGTGATTGTGACGAGAGGCAAACAGATCCACCTCCGGACTCCCCCCACCTGCGACCGAGGGATAGAAATACCTTGTTGCTGAGGGACCATTGCCCCCGGCGAGAGGTCCCTCTGCTCAGGGAGTCTGCTACCAGGTTCTCCAGCCCTGGAATGTAGACTGCCGAGATGCACGGAACATTGCTCTCGGCCCAAGCAAGAACCATAGACACCTCCCGGAGGGCACTTCGGCTGCGAGTCCCTCCTTGGTGATTGATGTAAGCGACTGCTGTCCGATTGTCGGAGCGAACCTGAACTGGTAAGCCCTGAAGGTGATGTGTCAGGTGCAACAGCACCAACCAAACTGCCCTCAGCTCCAGAATGTTGATGGGGATATGGGCCTCCTGAGGACCCCACAGTCCCTGGAACTGACGTTCCCTCCAGAAGCCTCCCCAGCCTGACAGGCTGGCATCCGTGGTGACCGTCTCCCAACAGGGCACAAGAAAAGACCTGCCCCCCAGGAGATTCCTCTGGTCCATCCACCACTGTAAGGACCACCGGACAAGAGGGGACAGAACACAAGTCTGATCCAGAGACAGAGGAAATTTGTCCCAAACCGAAAGAAGATGGAGCTGAAGGGGTCTCGTGTGAAACTGAGCAAATGGCACTGCCACGAAGCAAGCCACCATCAAACCTACCAGCCTCATGCATTGCCTGATGGACGGACGAGGGCTGGACAGAAGAAAACGAATAAGAGCCTGAAGAACATCCACCTTCGGCTGGGGTAGGAACACCCTGGTCTGAATAGTATCCAGTCATGCCCAAGAACGAAGCCACCCTTGACGGGGATAGAGAGGACTTGGGGTAATCGATTACCCACCCGAACCTCTCCAGCGTCGTCACCACCGTTGTGGTGTCCAGCTCCGCCTGGTGGAGAGAGGATAATGTAATGAGAAGGTCGTCCAGATAAGGCAAGATACGAATGCCCCGGACTCTGAGAAGGGACATCACGCCCGCCAAAACCTTGGTGAACACCCTGGGTGCCGAAGTCAGCCCGAAGGGAAGAGCCACAAACTGGAAGTGCTGGATGTCTACCACGAACCTTAGGAACCCTTGGTGTCCCGGAAAGACCGGTACATGAAGGTAAGCGTCCTTGATATCTATTGTGGTCATAAAGTCCCCCGGACGCAGTGAGTCGACAGCAGTCCAGGCGAAATTCTTTGGTTCTGATGAACCGGTTGAGAGTTTTCAAGTCCAAAATGGATCTTATGGAACCATCTTTTTTGGGCATCGTAAAGAGGTTGGAATAGTAACCCAGACCTCTCTCTGTGGGGTGAACCGGACAAACTACCCCCATATCCCAAAGGTTTTGCACCGCCAGAAAAAGGCCCTGTGCCGCCCGTGGGTCCGACGGAACCCGGGACCTGAGGAATCTGGGAGGAGGCCGGCATGCAAACTCCAGCTTGTACCCGGAGGAAATTACCTCCCGGATCCAGACGTCTGTGATCTCTAGGGTCCAGACCTGAGCAAAGAGCCGCAGCCGTCCCCCCACCCACAAGGGTGAGGGCGCCCCTTCATTGCTGAGCGGGCTTGGCCATGGATTTGGGTTTAGTACCCCAGGAAGTCCCGGGTCGGGCACGTCCTCTGCCCCTACCCCAGGCATCTCCTCGGAATGCAGTGAAAAACATTCCCCTGCTTGACGGAGAGCCACGAAAGGAAGGGTTGAATGAACCCGAACCCCGAAAGGGCCGGCGCTGCTTCTTGCGTTGAGGTAACTTACCCCCTCTGGCAACCGAGTCTAAACGATCACCAAACAGGCGCAGACCCACGAAGACCTGTGAGCGCCTTCTTAGCAGCGTTATCGGCCGCCCACTGGCGCAACCAGACCGACCGGCGTATAGCAACCTGCAATGCCGAGGTCCTGCTACACATACGGATAGTATCATCCAAGGCTGATAAGACAAAAGCAATGAACATCTCACAATGAGTCAAGGCTGTAAACTCCTCACTGCAAGGATCCAATTGGGAACCATCCAAAAGGTCCCTAATTAGAGCTCTAGTAGCCACGGCCGTGATCGCAGAAGCACAAACCGGGCGCAAGGCCGAACCCACACAAGCAAAGGCATGTGAAGCCAATTGATCGAGATGTTGGTCCTCACCATCCTTCAAGGTAGTGGAATCCGGGGTATGCACGACTGAAGTATTGGACAATCCCAGGACAGGCGCGTCGACCTCTGGGGTGTCGACCAACGTTTAACCACATCAACAGGAAAGGGATACCAGGGAGCCGACTAGGCTTTTCCCATTCGTTAAGGATCAGATTGTTAAAGCGCTTCTGATCCGGGAACTCCAAACGAGGTTTGGCGGTCCCAAAAAATTCCCCCCGTTGCGGAGGGGCCTCCGCAGGAGGGGAAATGGCAAGTACCTCAAAAATTTGAGTAAGGAGCCTATGGGTGTCAACAGTATCCCCGCGCTCTGAGCCGGCATCAGCGCCAGGGTACTGCCGATCCTCAGATGAGTCAGAGTCTGGGAACAGTTCCCCTTCCTCGAGCGGGGAACAATCAGACCAGTCAAATAGTTCAAAATCAGCATAATCAAAGGCTGGCGCCACGGGCACCAAGTGCAGTCTCTTAGCTGGGGCCTTCCTGGCCGCAGAGCTAGCAATCAGTCTCTCAATGTTGGCCAGTCTTGCGCATACATCAGATTGCGACTCCCCCCTGGTGACGTCACTTGGGGTCATAACCAGGCGTGGGGGTGTAGGTGATGAGGCCAGCGGTGCTGAACCGTCCGCACGGGGCCCGGCTTTCCGCACAAGCGCCTGTTGTGCACATGGTATACAAATTTGCACATCATCTCCCAAAAGGGATGCCCCACATATCACCGGGGTTGTCCCGAAGGGACCCCGAGTTCAGTATCCTGGGGAGCCTCCATATGGTGATTTTTTGATAGTCACAATGATCAATGGGAATTACGCTATGAAGCTACTCGGGATGCCCCTTAGCGTTCGTAAGTGGGAGGATTTATAATCACACAGGGAAACCCCAATTTGAACAAGGGACTAGGACCGAGAGAAAACCCCTCTTAATATGGAAACAGTCCCACCTGAAAGACATAATGAGGGTACCCCTTAAATATATTGACAAGCACACAGATTCATGCAATTAAAATATGCAGACAGTAAGCATGTGTAAAAGAAACAAGGAACCGGATATGGATATATATATATGTATGTATATGTATAAATATATATATATATATATATATATATATATATATATATATATATATATACATACATACAACAACCACGGCTGATAAGGCTATTGTAGCTAATAAGCAAGGCCAATATAATGCCATATCAAATAAGAAGGAGGGGGGGCACTCACGCGTGGCAGAGCAGCTGAAATGGCGGCGCTGTCTGGGGAAGGAGGAAGAAGGGCGGGCCAGCGCGGGTCCTGAGGCCGCACTCCCTAGCAAGGCTGTGGAGCCGGCCAAGGGGGGACCAGCCCGCCAACACCAGAGCAAAACCGGGCGGGCCACGGCGGTGACAGAAGAAAAGAGTGGACAAAACAATAAAAGGCACAGTAAAAGCACAATAAAACGCACACACACTCACTCTCACAAACCCACGCTGGTGCGGCCAGTCGGGGCACAAGCTGAATAAATGTTAATGGGAGCTGAGGGAGAGAAGCCCCCCACTATCCAGGAAGGGAGTAAAGGGGGAAGCCGATAGCTACATTTTAATATGTAGTGAGGGCTACTCGACGGACGGGGCATCCCAAGTCAGGATCACCAACCTGACGACCGCCTACCCTTTGGTGGGGGATTTGCGGTGGAGCATAGCTCCAGGTAACAGGACACCTCTGGAGGTGTACCCTACCCTCACCCGGACCCTACAGCCAAGGCTGGGAGGCAAAGGGAATTAACAAAGGAATCTGGGCGGCAATAGGAATAAGAAATGGCCGGGAGTAAAACCTGGCTTACCTGCAAAGGAAAGAGACAGCCATCTTCTTGACTTGCTTCACCTTCTGCAGAGACTTAACTGGGGAGTGTGTGGGAGGTCCCAGGTATTTATGGACCGGGAGGGGCTTCTTTTTCTAGTCATCTCTGCAGAAGTTCGCCCTCTACTGGACCATAACCCACGTGTAATTAATCTTTCTGAAGCAGGGTGTGAGACATACTTGGAATAAACAAACAAATGGTCCAGCACTTGTCAAATCCTCATAAAACTCCAAGCTTTATTGGTTAAAGGCATCAAAAGTCGCCTTAGACTAATGGGCGTGCAGCCCTGAAACTCATCACCTGTGAGCGTTTACTTCTGTTACTTGTGGGACAGCGGGACTTTTGAATCTTTTAACCGTACCAAAAAAGTCTGGAGTTTTTTGTGGCTCTGAGAAAGTGCTGGACGTACGTTTTTCATTGTTCACACAGAGAGCAACAGCCTCTATTCACTCTATTACTCCTGGGTTAACAGAACCAATCACAAGTAACAGGACAGACATAAAAAAGCTCATCTTCATGTGGAGACAGTAATTTCAGAGTTTTATGCATATGACAACCACATCCAGTTCAAGAGGAATCTAGGTTTGGCCATTGTGGTCATTTTGTGGCCATCATGTTCTTCTGCCTTACCTGCCCTTATTACTTTCGAACATCCCAAGAATCCCCCCTTAAGATAATGTGAAAGCATTGTTATGTAAAAATGGTTTTCCCTTAGTTGTCTATACAGGGACACAGAGCAATTACAATTGGGTTAACTAGTAGACGGATGGTAGAACTAGAGCAGTAAGTGAGCTTTAATTCCTTCCCTTGTGCAGGTACTGTATAAGGCTAGGCCTGCCAGAAGGTTAACCTAGTCCACAGCAGTCGAGACCGGGTCTATGGAAGGAATGTCCAAATGATAAAATAAACGGCCTAAGAAAACAGAATAGCAACAGAAATAGGCACAGTCGCAACACCCTTGGGTGGGAGTGGTGTCCCTGTATGGACGACTAGGGAAAACCTATTTTTACAAGGTTAGTACAAAAATGGTAATTTCCCTGTCAGCTTGTCCATACAGGGGCACGTGCCATTACGAATAGTATGTTCAACGCAGTCCACAAAAATGGTTGTGAAGCAACTTCACAGATGTAAAAATTTGAACAAAAAAAGGCGAGTGTGCAAAGAGCACCATTTTCTAAAGAGAAGTGATGACGTGAATTGATGGCCAAGTGGCAGCCTTGCACACTGTTCTAGCCTCTGCAAAAAGTTTAAGTCAATCTTCCCTTCTCATGCTTATAAGGTGGTTGCTAAGCTGGGCTTTTGAAGGCACCGTCATAATTTTGAAAAAGTATCTTTTTGGCCTGCATCGCTACTGTTACTTTCAGTGTACAAGGAACAGACCACATATGTTTTAGCTTGGACATCAGCTATGTCCACACTACATATACGTGAACATATACAATATACATATTCTTAGTATACAGTACGTCCTGCTCCAAATCTAATACTTACAGTTGGGATATACTCCACCAGATGGCGCTGGACTGCAGAGACATCGAAAATAGGCTCCTCCTGGCCCCTCAAATACCCAGGGACCTCCCACAAATCCCCAGAATTTCTCTGCAGTCTGGCTGCAAAGGACAAGAAATTGGCTCTCTACTCGCAGGTGAGCGGGGTTATTAACCTGCGGCCCTGTAGGACTATTCCCACCCGTTCCACTAGTAATATGCCTCCCAGCCTTGGCTGCGCTGGTCGGGTGAAGGTAGGCAGCACCGCCGTTGGTGCTTAGGAGCACTGCTCCACCGCAATCCCCCACCAAGGGGTAGGCGGTTCAGGCTTATGGTGAGCCTCTATGGGATGCCCCTCCCGCACTATTGCCCCTTACCCCTGCCTATCAGTGGGCCCTATTTAAGTGGCCGCCGTCCTCACTCATCCTCCTTGTAGTCTTCGAGGGAAAAGAGGGGGGGGGTGTGTGTGTGTGTATGTGTATAGATATGTATGTTATGCAGTCTGTGCTTTCACTTTTCACGTCTTTATTCTTGTGTCAGCCGCCGCGCTAACTTGTCTTTATTGCTTTTAAATTTACCGCCGCAACGCGCTGACTTGGTTCCGCGCTTGGCGGCGGAATTACCTCAGGCGCTAGTGCGCCATCATTGGCTGTTGGCCTTTCTGGCTTCGCGCTCTTCGGGGGGGGCGGGGCCCGTCTTTGGCGCGTTCCGCGTCATCGCTATTACTGGCCCGCCCCTCAAGGTATACCGACGCCATCTTTTCTGACTTGGTTTGCCTATGCGTGACTGACTCCTACCTACCGCGGTCCGTAAGTGCCCTCGCGGGCGGCTGTATCTGCTTCAATTTTGTTACGATGTACTTAAGGTCTTGTCTGCTTATGTCTTTCAGGCGGGACAAACCCTTCTTGGCTTCTCCCGGCCCTGTTTTTAGTATAATTACTTGTAGGCCTTGTAAAGATTATACTCCCATGTCCCTAGTGGTTATTGGGGCATCCAGGGTTGCTATATAGCGTTATTCCCTATCGGCGTATAGCGCCGCTATAATCACCATATGGAGGCATCCCAGGATAATGTTACCGGGGTCCCTTTGGGACAAGACCGGCTGTGTGTAGCGTGTGGGCAGCCTCATGCTGACGCTGACAAGGCGCGGGTCTGTGTATCCGGTGCTCAGCAGGTGCTTGCATTGCAATCTGGCTTGCCAGTGGCTGCACCTCGTTTCACTTCACCTACTCCGCCAAGCTTAAATCTCACTCCTGCTGAGTTGCATACTAGTGGGGATTCTCAGCCTGATGTGTCTTCTAGACTGGCTACTGTTGAACAGATTATTGCGAAGTCTTAAGTGCTGCTTCTTAGCAGGGGCCTTACGCGCTAGACGCCTAATGTTACTGTTTTCCCTATGGGAACTGAGGAGTTTTGGAATCTGTGTGGCTATACCCCGTCTGATGAAGGGGAGCTCTTTTTTGATTCAGGCTCATCTGATGAGAGACCAAGGGATCATGACGATTCTGGCTCTGACCCCTGTGCCCCGGATGACACTGACAGATTATTGACCCAGATTTTTGAGGTTCTGTCTATCTCTCTCCCTGTTGAGGCTCCCAGGCAAAGAGGGGAGCTTTTCCATACAGCAAGATCACGTTTGGAATTTCCAGAGCAGGCACATTTCTATAACCTTGTGCTCAAGGAATGGGAGCGCCCCAGTAAACTTCCCGGGGTTCCAAAGAGTTGGGATACGAAGTATCCCTTTCCTGCTGAGGTGGTTAAATGTTGGTCATCCCCCAACCCCCCCCCCCAGGGTTGAATGCCCCGATCCTAGGGCTATCTAACACCTCTGTCATGCATTCCCCTAATTCTACTACCCTGCGGGATGCCGAAGACCGGCGTATTGATCAGCTGGCATCCCACGCCTTTGCATGTGCGGGGACGACGCTGAGCCCGGTCTGTGCCTCTGCCATTACTGCTGTGGCCACTAGAACCCTTATCAGAAATATGCTCGATAGGGCCCCTGATGATTTGCCTTGTGAGGTGTTTAATGCACTCTCCAGTTGTGATGTTTTTGTAAATTTTGTCCTATCAGCATTGGATGACACCATCAGAATGTGTGCCAGAACTTCTGCACTCGTGGTGGCTATACGCCGCTCGGATTGGCTGCGCAAGTGGGCTGCTGACAACGCTGCCAAGAAGGCCCTCAGTGGTTTTCCCTTTAAAGGACTGCATCTGTTTGGAGACCGCCTTGACCTTTTTGCTAAGGGAGGCAGGTTACCCTAGTGCAGGCGGCAACCTCGGCCCTTTCGGGGTCAGGGTTCCTTCTCCTCCCCTTACCGCGGTGCAAGACAGGGAAGGGGGTGTCTTTCCCTGGGGCCCGGGGAGATTTCTGGGGTAGAGGCAGAGGACGTGGACGTCCTGGCTCCTCCTGGGGTCCCCAAGCTAAATCCTCTCCCAAGCCCCCTCAGGCATGATGGGGCGCCCTCACCCATCCGGGTGGGGGGGCGGCTGCAGCACTTCGCTCACGTCTGGAGGCTTCATGTCTCATACTGGTGGATTCAGGAGGTAGTGTCCTCCGGTTACAAGTTGGAGTTTGTTGCCGATCCCCCTCCAAGATTCATCAGATCCCGGATTCCTCAGGACCCTGTGTCAGCTCAGGAGCTAGTGCAAGCAGTGCAAGGCCTCCTGGAGCTGGGGGTCATCTGCCAGGTCCCTTTAAGAGAAAAAGGCAAGGGCTTTTATTCCAACCTATTCACAGTACCCAAAAAGGATGGTTCTGTCAGGCCCATCCTGGACTTGAAGATTCTCAACAAGTTTGTCAGGGGCAGGCGCTTTCGCATGGAGACTCTGCGCTCTGCCATCAGTTCCCTGCGCCAAGGGGATTTCATGACTTCTGTGGACATCAAAGATGCTTACCTTCATACTCCTGTGTTCCCAGGTCATCAAAGGTTCCTCAGGTTCGCTCTGATGGATCAACACTACCAATTTGTGGCCTTGCCCTTCGGCCTCACTTCAGCTCCCAGGGTGTTCACCAAGGTGCTGGCTGGCGTGATGTCTCTGCTCAGATGTCAGGGCGTCTGCATGCTTCCCTATCTGGACGACATCCTCATCACTTCCCAGTCTCTACATCAGGCAGAGTTGGATACTCAGCTGGTGGTGTCCACTCTGGAGTCATTTGGATGGGTGATCCCCTTCCTTGGTAACTCCATTCCTAGGAATGAATCTGGATACAGTTCAGGCAAGGATCTTCCTTCCTCAGCAGAAGGTGGACAGTCTGATTGCACAGGCTCAGTCCCTCCTAGCTTGTCCCCATCCCTCCATCATGCAGGGGATGCAGCTGGCGGGCCTGGTGCTTCGAAGCGGTCCCTTATGCTCAGTTCCACTTGAGGCCTCTGCAACTTCACCTATTGTCTGTATGGGACAAGGACCCAGCGTCCCTGGACAGGGTCTGTGTGCTCTCACCCCGGCCAGGAGGTCCCTCTTGTGGTGGATGGACTCCAGGAACCTGTTGGGGGGCAGATCCTTTTTTGCCCCTTCCTGGGAGACGGTCACCACGGATGCCAGTCTGTCAGGTTGGGGGGGGGGGGGGGGGTTTCTGGAAGTCCCTGCAGTTCCAGGCGAGGTGGGGCCCTCAGGAGGCCCAAACACCTATCAATGTCTTGGAGCTGCGAGCGATTAGGTTAGTTCTGGCTCGCTTGACTACTCATCTTCAGGGCCTGCCTGTTCAGGTGCGCTCGGACAACCAGACGGCAGTTGCCTACATCAATCATCAGGGAGGGACCCGGAGCAAGGGGGCCCTCCAGGAAGCGTCTCTGATCCTGACTTGGGCGGAGGCCAATGTCCCCTGCATTTCAGCTGTGTACATCCCGGGGGTGGAAAACCACCTGGCGGACTCTCTGAGCAGGGGGACCTCTCGCCAGGGAGAATGGTCCCTATGCAGCAGGGTGTTTCAGTCTCTGTGTCACCGTTGGGGCCAACCAGATGTGGATCTGTTTGCGTCCCGCCACAATCACAAGCTTCCAGCTTTTGTCTCTCTGTCCAGGGATCCTCTGGCCCTGACCTCGGATGCGCTAGCAATGTCATGGAAGGACTTTCAGTTCCTGTATGTCTTCCCCCCAATTCCCCTGCTGGGCAGGGGTTCTGCGCAAGATTGCTCTGGAAGGGGTGCCAGCAATTCTGGTGGCCCCCAGGTGGCCAAGAAGAGTGTGGTTCGCAGACGTGGTACAGCTGGCAGTAGATCAATACGCTCTGCCCTTGGTGCCAGATCTGATCACTCAGGGCTCACTACGCCATCCCAATTTACAACCTCTGGCTTTGATGGCTTGGCTGCTGAAACCTCCATCTTGATGGAGAAGGGGCTGTCTTCCTCAGTTGTGGATACTTTGATTAAAGCTAGGAAGAAGTCTTCCTCTTCCATTTATTACAGGGTTTGGTGTGCCTACATTGACTGGTGTGAGTCTAGGTCTCTTCCCTGTCGTGTGTTCTCTATTCCCAGGATTCTGGAGTTCCTGCAGCATGGGTTGGAGATGGGGCTCCAACTCAGTACTCTGAATGGTCAGGTTTCTGCCCTGGCTATTTTTTTCCAGTCCTTTGCTCAGCACCCTCTGATTAGGACTTTTTTCCAGGGGGTCACTCATGTGCGTCCCCCACGTAAACCTATGGTGCCTGTTTGGGATTTGAACTTGGTTCTGTCAGCCTTGCAGGGTGCTCCCTTTGAACCTGTGCAGGATGCTGCCTTGGCCATTCTTACGCTCAAGGTTGTGTTTTTGGTGGCTATCACTTCTGTCAGGCGTGTGTCTGAGTTGGCGGCACTGTCCATTCAGCCCCCCTACTATGAGAGGCACCAGGACAAGGTGGTGTTTCGTTTCAAACCTGATTTTCTGCCTAAGGTAGTGTCTGCCTTTCATTTGAATCAGGATATTGTTCTTCCTTCTTTGTGCCCTAATCCTAGCAATGCTAAGGAGAGAGTTTTGCACTATTTGGATGTGGTTAGGTGTCTGAAGTACTATCTGGTGGCTACTGCACCTTTCAGGAAAACTGATGCTTTTTTTGTGGTCCTAGGAAGGGTTTGGCTCCTGCCAAGTCTACTATCAGCAAGTGGAGTCGTCAGGCTGTGATTCAGGCCTACTCTGCTAAGGGGAAGAATCCTCCCTTCCGCCTTACTGCTCATTCCACTCGTGCTATTGGTGCCTCTTGGGCATTTCAGCACCAGGCTTCTGTTGAACAAGTTTGCAAGGCTGCTACTTGGTCTTCTGTTCATACCTTTTCAAAGTTTTACAAGGTTGATGTTAGGGCCTCAGCTGACGTTGTTTTTGGCCGAAAGGTTCTGCAGGTGGCAGTGGTTTAAACTGCTTGCTGCTGCTTTTTATTGGGGATCCCACCCTACTTTATGGACACTGCTATTGGATGTCCCAAGTGTAAGTATTAGATTTGGAGCAGGACGTACTGTATACTAAGAATAATACAATTCTGTGATTACTTGTGATTACTCACCTGTAGAATTAGTATTATGAGTATACAGTACGTCCTGCTCCAACCCACCCTTGGTTTGCATTTTCTTGGATTCCCTGTATGGTGATTGTTATCATTGTTATAGTTGATAGTTTGGATTGTTTAATTCTCCCGGTTTCTCCTTAACTGCTTTTCAATGCTGGGGATTTGCGGGGGGTCCCTGGGTATTTGAGGGGCCGGGAGGAGCCTATTTTCGATGTCTCTGCAGTCCAGCGCCATCTGGCGGAGTATATCCCAACTGTAAGTATTAGATTTGGAGCAGGACGTACTGTATACTCATAATACCAATTCTACAGGTGAGTAATCACAGAATTGTATTATATACAATATTAGACGGGGCTATGAGGCACATAATTTGTTGGCCCATTTTAAGAAATTTCATGCCTCTGATCCTGGCCAGTTGTCCTTTCTCGGTATTGACAAAATAGAACCTCATTGGCGTGGCACCAATTTGTTGAGGGAGTCTCAACGTGAAAGCTGTTGGATTTATGATTTAGATAATTTAACTCCCAGCGGTCTAAATGTGGAGCTTGATTTGAATTGCTTCATTGACAGCTCCTACAGATTTTTTTTAGGACTATTTGCTTGTGTTTTATGGTTATCAATTGCTGGTTTTACTATTTCTTTCAAACTGATTCTATGTAAAGTAGCTCTCACCTACAGGGTTTTGCTTATGGGATTTATGCTCGTTTTATAAACTTTTGGATCCTCTTTTGATGAGAAAGTTTTTAAAAAAGAAAAAAAAAAAAAGTTTTTTTACATTAAGGCTAATTTTTTTTTTTTTTGTGTGTGTGCGCAACAAAGAATTACAAAAGAAAAAGGAAGAAGGAAAAGAAGATAAAGATAAAATGAAAAAAACACACAGCAGGGAGGGAGGGAGGGAAAGGGAAGAAGGGGGGGAAGGGGAAAACTAAGCAAACTGAAAAATGTTGCTCCTCAACCGTTCCCAGGCGGCGGGCGAGGGGGGGACATGTCCCTGGGGGGGGAGGCAGAGAGCGGCGGGCAGAGTGTATGTTGGGGAGGGCCTGGCGGTACCGAGCCACCCTCTTTGCGCTTTATGCTCCTCCCTGTCCCTCCATTGTTCCTGCAAGTTTAGTCCCACAGCTGGCTACAGGGAGGAGAGCAGAGCCTTGAACTCCGGCGTATCTTGCCAATCCAAATCCAAATCATCCAGGTCTTATTGAACTTCTCCCTCCCACCTTCCTCCCCCTCGAGCACCATCTCCTCCATTCTCCTGATTCCCTCCACCTCCCGCACCCACTCCCAGATGCCCGGTGTGTGTTGGGAGCGCCAATGTCGGGGTATCACTGATCTGGCTGCGGTCAGGAGATGCCTGAGGATTCCCTTCTTTGCTGCGGAGATCGATCCAGGCACCATGGATAGCAAGGCTAGTTGCGGTTCCTTAGGTATATCTTCCAAAGTCAGGAATTTATATACCACGAATATCTGGTCCCACAATCTATTTATTAGGGGGCAGCTCCACCAGATGTGTAGCATTGTACCCTCTGCATTTCCACACCGCCAACACATACCTGAATCTACCGGACACCGGTACCACCGGGACAGAATTTTGTAGTTTTTTTCCTGAGCCCTACATGCCAAAGAAAGTTTATGGGTCAGGGTAAAAGATTTTTCCCAGTCTTCAGCGTCAAACTCCCGGCCCAGTTCCCACTCCCATCTCCCAACATACCCGAGGCCATCCGAGGGATCCCTCTTCGCCAATAAAACCTTATACAGGAGTGAGAGGGCATGCGGTGGTCTGCCATCGGCTCTCAGGATGCTCTCAAAAGAAGTCAGAGGCCTAGTGAGCGAAGTTCCCTGAGCATGGGAGGAGATGAACGCGACCAACTGCCTATGGAGAAGCCAGGACACCCTCTCCCCTCATCTGGAGATCCCGGAGGTTTGGAGGTCGATTGTTTTGTAGTGTATCGGCTAATCGTCCCTACACCCGGGGGGAAGGCGGGATTATCGAGTAAATGGTCCCAGTCTACACGATAGGTTCTTCTTCTTAAGGATCGAATCCCATACAGATAACAAAGAGCGAGTCAGCAATGGGAGACTATGCGACTTGGGCCTCAAATGAGGCTCCACCCAAGGGAGCGCGGTAAGGTCAAGGGGGGAGGCTCCACCCTCCACCCATAGCTTATCTTCTTGGTGGTGGAACCAGTCGACTAACCTGACTAACAGTGCAGCAGTGTGGTAGCTTTTAAGATCTGGCAAACCCAACCCCCCCTCGCCTTTGGGCCTTGTTAGGACTGAGTAGCTAATCCTGGGCTTCTTATCATTCCAGACAAATCTGATCCAAGCCCTCTTCAAGGCCCTTAAGAATCCCTGTTCCGGCACAATTGGGATGGTCTGGAACACATAGAGAAAGCGGGGTAAGATATCCATCTTCAATATGTTTATGCGTCCCATCCACGAGTACTGCGCCTTGTTATACGCCTTGAGATTCTCCTGAGTCTTAGAGAGGAGGGGGGCGTAATTTAGCCTATACAGGCTGTCTAGATTAGTAGGCAGTTGTACCCCCAGGTAAGGAATGGACTCCCTCTGCCACCTAAATGAGAAATTCGCTTGTAAGAGTCGTAGGGCATCACTAGGTAGGGAGATGTTAAGAGCTTCCGTTTTGGTGAGACTGACTTTAAAGTTACTAAGGCAGCCAAATCTATCAAATTCCCTGAGTATAGATGGCAAAGAGAGATGAGGGGACGTGATGTACAACAAAAGATCATCTGCGAACAGAGAGCGCTTGTGTTCCCTCCCCCCACAGGGGATTCCCTAAATTGCAGAGTTTGCTCTCAGGGTTTGTGCGAGGTGTTCCATGACTATCACGTACAACAATGGCGAGAGCGGGCATCCCTGTCTTGTCCCGTTACTAATACTGAATGGAGATGATAAAATCCCATTCACTCTGACCCTTGCTGTTGGCCCCTTATAAAGTGACATAATCTTCCCCAGCATATCAGGGCCTATCCCTATCTGTACCAGGGCTGCCCGCAGAAAACGCCAATGGACCCTATCAAAAGCCTTTTCGGCATCTACGGAGAACAAGCATGAAGGGATCTTTTGAGTTTGCGCGTATTGCATAAGGGTGATCGTTTTCAATGTGTTATCCCTGGCTTTCCTTCCCAATATGAAACCCACCTGGTCTTTATCTATAATCTCAGCCAAGGGGTCTTGTAGTCTGTTTGCTATAACCTTGGCAAAAAGTTTTATATCCACATTTATTAGTGAGATAGTTACCAATTAGGGTCCTGTCCTTGTTGGGTTTCGGTATAACTGAAATATGTGCTTCCAAGGCCTGTCTGGGGAAGGGGCAGGAGTCAGAGACACTGTTGAACACTTTTGTCAGAAAGGGGGCGAGTCTCTCCCCCAGAATTTTGTAAAATCGTGGCGTAAATCCATCTGGGCCTGGGCTTTTCCCCAGTGGGGTCCCCTTAATGGCCCTCCCTATCTCGGCCTCTTCAAAGGGTGCCTCCACTAAGACTCCTGTCTCCTCCGGCAGAGAAGGGACTGCTGTTTCCTCTATGTATTCTGCGATGCAGGCATCCAATTCCCCTGGGGGTAAAGAATCCGGACCACCTTTTATATTGTACAGCCCGGTGTAATACCCCTGAAACTCCTCAACTATCTGATTTGGTCTGTGAACCACCGACCCCTCCCCCCCCTCTAATGGCCGGGACATACGTCAAATCCTATCTAGGGTGTAAAGATCTGGCTAGTAGTTTCCCACATTTATCTGAAAATTCATAGAACCTGGCTCTACATCTGTCCCTGTATTTCAGATCGCTCTGATCGTACAATTTTTTAAGTGTCTCTCTGGCTGCAATCAGTTCCATCAGATCACTATTGGAGGGTGTGTTTTTATGGGCCTGTTCCAACGCTTGGATACGATCTAAAGTGGTCCGGATCTGGTGCGTCCTCTCCCTCTTTAACCGGGAACCATGTTTAATAAATATCCCTCTAAGGACACACTTCATCGCCTCCCACTGTGTTGGTAAGGGGGTGTCATCATTGGCATGATCAGCGATGAAGTGTGAGACAGAGCTTTCCACCTCTGTCAGACACATAGGATCCCTAAGTAGGTTGTCATTAAGTTTCCAGCTGAATTGTCTCCTGACCCCTCCCGCCACTGGCAGGTTGAGATATACCGGGGAGTGATCTGACCAGATGATCGGGCCAATTGAGGCACTCACGTCTCTAGACGGGGCATAATGACTGACAAAGATGTAGTCCAGTCTGCTGTAAGATGCATGAGTGTGTGAGAAAAACGTATAATCTCTCGCCCCTTGGTTCAGAATCCTCCACACATCCACAACCTGCAGGTTGCTCAGAGCTTTTCTGAAGGTCGCCAATTTAGATTGCGGGATTGCTGACCTACCCTGTGATGTGTCCAGCCTTGGATCCAATGCCATGTTGAGGTCTCCTCCCAGGATTAAAACCCCTTCTGCAAATTCCTCTAAGAGACGCAGAAATCGTACTCCCATCCCTGGGTGATCTTGGTTGGGTAGGTATATGTTTGCCACAGTGTATGTCTCCCCACCAGTCAAGAATTTCAAAAAGATGTATCTCCCTTGGGGGTCTATCTTTGAGTCTAGTGGCTCCAGCGGAGTGCCTTTATGTATCGCAATCGATACCCCTTTGGTATCTGGGTTTGGGGAGTGGTACCATCTTGTGAAGTACTTATTTTTGATTTCTGGGACTCTCCCACTGCCAAAATGGGTCTCCTGGAAGAGTATTACGTCTACCCTTCTTTATGTAACGCGTAGAGTATCTTGGCTCTTTTTTCAGGAACATTTAAACCCTTAGCATTAAGGGAGCATATCTTTAATCTAGCCATACCGCCAGACCCTCCCCTTGTCAAGGCAGGGCAGGAGCACAGGTAGGGGAAGCATGTATCGTGTAAACCCCGATAACCCCCGAGGATCGGTGAGCAGGAGCAAAGTAGTAGAAAACAAAGATAGAAAGGGGAGAAGAAAAGAACCTAGGGGTAGAAAGACCCTCTATCAGGAGAGAGGGCAGGTTCTAGGACCGGAACTAATGCTCCTTATTCTGCTTAGTCCCACCAGGCAGTGGCTTGGTGGGAGAGAGCAGAAACTATTGGGGAAAAAGGCAACCTCGCATCCCGGGGTGGGGCCCCAGTCAACCCATCTCTAGTCAATTGTCCCTTGGGACTGGCGTTTAGTGAACGCCCAACTCCCGGTCATCATATCAGAGAGGCAATTTTTAAACAAACGTCAATAACAAACTATGGATGTGCGAGGCACAATGCAAACAATATTACTGCAAACCATCAATGAGAACAAATAAGAACACTGGGCAGAGAAACGAACAAATGGCATAGCACAACAAAGTCACATTCTTTGCCCGCTTGAAAGAGCCACTCCTCAAGAGGGAGCAGCCACTTCTCAAAAGGATACTAACGCAGCCAGCAGGAGGACATTTCAGCAGGAAGCCCACAGCTCAAGGCCCAGTGACCTATCTCCTGGGGCCCGGACGAATGGGACCCCCCCGCCACATCCCCACCGACGCTCTCTTCTGTCCCCCCGCTCTCTTCACGGGGGCGGGTCTGCACTAAAGTCCAGACAGTCCGGTACTTCAATGGGGTCAGTATCTGAGAATCGAAACAGATCAGGAAGGTCCTCTTTGCGCCGCAAGGTAAACATGCCGTTGTCTCTACGGACAATAAGGTGGAATGGATGCCGCCACTTGTATGAAGCGTTGACCTCCCGGAGCTTTTCCAGGAGGGGGCGTACCACTCTCCTCATGCGCAGCGTGTCGAGAGAAATCCGGGAGGATCTGGATCCTACGGTCGTTCCACTCCACCCGTCGCAGTTCCCAAGCTTTGCGTAGGATGTCTTCTTTAACTGTAAAGAAGTGTATGCGACAAAGAACATCTCGCTGCGCATCAGGTTCGCCCGCTGGTCGGCTAGTCACTCTGTGGATACGATCTATAATTATCTCAAATTCTTTTGGGTTTCCTAGCAAGGCGTTGAAGATATCGGTAGCCACTGACCGCAGTTGGTTTGGGGGTACCGACTCTGGGATCCCCCTCAGCTTCAAATTATTACGCCTGTTCCGATTTTCCAGATCATCTGCCTGCAGAATGACATCCGTGAGTTGGTATTTCTGACTGCGGGATGCCCTTTCTAGCTCAGCAATTCTATCTTCATGGCTTGCGCTGGAGCTCTCCAAAGAAGCTACCCTGGTATCTAAAGCTGACGTTTGCTGTTGAAGATCTTCTAGCTCTTTCCTGACCGCTCGCTCAATTCTCAGTGCAACTGCTTCTAGATCTTCTTTCAGGTCTGCTTTAGTGGGGAGAAACTGGAGAAGAAGTTTGAGGCTGGGATCTAACTCGGTAGGGATGCCCCATGACGTTTGGGTTAAGCGCAGGCTGGAGCGGGGTTTACCCCCAGAATTATCAGAGGGACCCCCCCCCCGGGCTGTTCCAGCAGCCCTCCCGTGGGTCTGGTCCTTCCTGCGGATCTCCCCAGAGCCTGAGTACCAGGTTAATGGCGGTGTGCAGCTGGGTGGGAGTATGGGGCTATGGATCTGTGACCACCCCAAATCTTCACATTCCATGAGGGGGTCCCCATCTGTGAGGGTGATGTCCGCGGGGGGCGGGGAGATGCCCAGGGAACTGCCTGAAGGCAGTGATAATGGTGTGTGCAGCCTGGCATGGGGAAGCATCTCCCCCTTTCCCTGTCACTGGTGAGAGTGCCAACTTAATTTTAGTATTATTGGAACTGATGCTCGTGTCAGGGTTTAGATGTGCTGGGGAGATCCCCTCTCCCGCGGTACTTCGCTCCTCCGCCCCACGTGGCGGCAGGGGCTCTGGCTGCCTGATCGCTGGGCTCTCTCCCCCTTCTCTCCTGCCTTCAGCGGCCAGGGTATGACGCTGCGAGGGGCCACTCTCGCTTACCTCCGCCGCCGCCCACATGTCAGCTGAGCGGCTCCTCGCCTCTGCCTGCGAGCGCTGCCATCCCTCGGCAGACTTCTCCCTGGCTCGCGTTGTGGGAGGCTCGCTCCTCTCCTTTCCCGTGCCATTTTGAGTGCCGCTGCCTCCTCCCTGGACGGACCCCCCGAGCTCAGGAAAACGGGCGATTCCTCCATCCGCATGTCCACCTCCGCCTCTCTGCGTCTTCTTCCTCCTGCTGCCACCCATAATGGGGTATTTAGCTCCAATAAACGAACGAATAAACGAAGTATACATCATGAATTCATGATGTATACTTAGTTTATTCATTGTTTCACTGTGGAGGAGGTGCGTTGGTTTGGAGCTATACTTGGTGAATTGCTGGCTTCACCACTATAATATTGTAATTGTAACTCCGGTCAGAATTAGTCTCCCACCACCGCACGGCCACAGGAATTAAGTAAAAGTTCAAATTTAATTTTGATATTGTGGTGCGGAATCTACATATATATTTCAGTTTGGTAGTCCAGCTATCCCATATATTGGGACTAATTCCTGCACACTAACAATAAAAAATGGTTACAGGTTTTGATTTTGAGAGTGAGGAACAATCTTGGAATAATAGATTTAAGACCTTGTTATCTTTGGAAGAATCTATCACTGGGGGAGGGGGTCCCCGGGATAGTAATGATATCAAACAAATCTTTAGACAATTAAAGACGGCCCGAAAATATATCCGCCTTTGGTGGAATATTAACACTCTAAATTGGTATAAGGAACAACATTTAATTCTGCGGGGCCTACGAGTCCAAATATTCCCGGCTTGGGAGGTAGAGGAGAACTTTAAGAAGAGATGGGAATCTCATTTACATTCATGTTCAGAAGCATTAATGGATATGCTCATTGAATTTGATAGGAGCATATTAATTAAGGTTAAAGAGGACCTACAAAGATTAGATCACAAACTTGCTGAGTGCACAGCACAAGAATCCTTCCAGGATTTTCAGGACACATTGAAAAGAGACATGGATAAATATGAGGAGGGTGTAATACGGAACAAACAGATTAAGATGGGGAGGGATAAAAAAGATAGGGATGACAATCGGATTTATAGATGGAAACATCTTGGAAATAAAAGAAGTAATCATGTAAAAAATAGAGTTTGGATACAATCCAGTCAGGATAGGAGTGAAAACTTCCTTTTCTAGCCAATCATCTAGACATACAGGGAATGATCATCATTTTTTATCGGACAGCGAGAGGGGAGAAACCGTAGGAGGGGGGGGGGGGGAAATGTGGCAAGAGGAAGAAGAGACAGACGGTGGGAATACAACAACAGCAATTGGGAACCCCTGAGAATGTTACCCCAACGCCACAAGCGTCGGCGCCTATAAGTCCATCATTGACTTAGGGTCAACCTTGGAAAATCAGACCGCACATGCAAAAACCCTGGAAATTATCAACCTTACGGATTATGAATTATCTGCCCCAGAAAAAAGTGTGTTGAGTAAGGGTCTGAATTTTTCACCAACAATGAGCATGGATAAATTTGATGTAACTAGAGATCTTTACCTTTTTTGTAGAAGATTATTATTGAAAAGACAATATGAAGGGAACACCTTGGAAAATATCCCTGAAGTTCTGTATGATATGACTGAAAGGGATGGGATGGAACTCACTACCCAGACTGAGGATATAGCCACATCTGATCCACTCCCTCTTAGAAGACCTTCATCATATGCTCCTCCATTTGGTCTATGTGCAGCGGTTCAAACCTTCTACCGGGTGGTGAGTAATGAAATTCAAGCTATGCCCAATAATAGAAGGGGCTTTAACATCACAAGGGAGGAATACCAGGCTATTCAATCACTCAAGAGGAATGACACCTTTATAATCCGTGAGGAGGATAAAGGTGGGAACATTGTTATCTGGGGAATTGAGGACTATGTTAAGGAGGCTATGCGACAGCTTAACAACAAAGATAATTATGAGAGGCTGTCAAAAAACCCACTACCGGAGTATACACAGGAATTTTATGGTATTTTGGATAGAGTGATTGAAAAAAGAATAATAGATCAACATACATATGATTTTTTGAAGGTTGATTTTCCAAAAATTCCGACCTTTTACTTACTCCCTAAGGTACACAAAAATTTACGATCACCACCGGGACGCCCGATTGTATCCGGTGTGGGTTGTCTTACAGAATTTGCCAGTACTTTTGTGGATCTCCACTTACAGAATTTTGTAGTCACACTAACATACTTGCGGGACTCCCTTGACCTTCTTAATAAATTGGAGGGAACCTTTTGGGATACGAACACATTAATGATAACGGCAGACGTGGAATCCCTCTATACTAATATATTGCATGATTGGGCACTTAGGGTGGTAAAGTACTTCCTGGATATGGAGGACACCTCCCTAAGAAATAAACATGAATTCATCGTGGATTTAGTGAATTTCATTCTAACACATAATCATTTCACATTTGACTCACAGCACTTCCGCCAGACCAGAGGGGTAGCTATGGGGGCACGGTGTGCACCGTCTATAGCTAACCTTTTTCTGGGATGGTGGGAGAGGGAAATTGTTTTTGGCGAGGACATGAGCGAGTACCAACCATTTATCATTGGTTGGTACCGCTTTTTGGATGACATATTACTTTTGTGGCAGGGACCTCGGGATATATGTGAGAGTTTTTTGAAAAAACTCAATCAAAATGATCTTAACATCTTTTTAACCTATCATATATCCAGTGACCAGATCAACTTCTTGGACCTAAATTTGAATATGGAAAATGGAAGGATTTCCACAACATTATACAGGAAGGAAACAGCAGTAAATGGTCTGTTGCATTACCAGAGCTTCCACCCAAGACACCTTAGAGGTGGGATTCCACGTGGCCAGTTTTCAAGACTTAGACGAAACTGTTCAGAAGAAGTTCCATTTAAAATACAGGCCAAGGACCTTACAAAACGTTTTCTGGATCGGGGTTACCCAAGGAAACTGGTTTCAAGAGCTTTCCAAGATGTAAAAGATAAGAATCGGGGGGAGATGCTAAAACCGAGAATAAAAAGAAAAGACAACCTGGTAAGATTTACTACGGGTTACAATAATAATTGGGGACCCCTACGAGCGATCCTAAGTAAACATTGGAGTATTCTAACTTTGGACCCCTCCATTAATTCATTCATTCCACAGAAACCGAAATTGACAGCGAAAAGGGCCCCCAATCTTAAGGACCGGTTATGTAGAAGGCACTTTACACGACCGAGGATTTGGCTGGAGAAAGATACGGCAACGGGCTGCCATCCCTGTGGAAGATGCTCTATATGCAGGTTTGTGATAAAAACAAATCCGGTGTCAAATAAAAACACGGGAGAGATCTTTCGGATAAGGCAATATTTGAATTGTAGAATGGAAGGCATGATATATCTGTTGGAATGTGGATGTGGACTTGGATATGTGGAGGAAACAAAAAATGAATTGAGAAAACGTATACAAGCCCACATATCAAATATTAGATTAGCATCAAGGGATATAGGAATTGGTAAAATTATATCACCAGGGGCGGACCATTTCTTAAAAATTCATGGGGGAAAGATGGACTCCCTGAAAATAACTGCATTAGAGAAGGTGAGTCTTGGAATTAGGGGGGGAATTTGAAAAAGGCCCTACTCCAGAAGGAACTTAGATGGATTTATAAATTGGGGACGGCGGCCCCTATGGGCTTAAATGAGGATATTGCCTTTGGGCCATTCTTAGGGAGACAATGATAATAACCATAATAGATTTATGATTGAATATCTACTGTACCCTTGTATGGATTTATAAATTATATGGATATTGTTTTTGGATCCTTCTTGGGGGGATAGTGATGGGAGGGATAGTATGGAGGGGGCCAGCACTGTATTAATTGGCTACCACCTGCTTGATCTGTTGTGGCAATTTACTTCAGCTTTATTGATCGGTTCCTCTTTCTATTTCTTTAAGTGGAAACTTTGGAAGTGTGAATGGAATGAATCTTCTCCCTTTCTCCGGTCTTTGAAGATGGAATTATTTCCGGAAGAAGAACATCTTATTGGAATTGATATGTTTATATCTATATATGCAATAAGCTAAACGTTTTGTTTCAGTATATGCACCTAATTAATTTAATTTGATTTGTCTTATTTTGTTTTATTATATTATTTTATTATATGATGGATGAATTATAGGTTAATAGTGTATTAATTCATTAACAATAATTTTTTGATTGGTTGGATTACTTATTTATTAATTTATGGGTAAATAGCCCTGGTTACTATTTATTTATCTATTTAATTAATAGTTTATTTTTGGGTAGGAATTTTTTGGATAGATTATTTTTTATTAATTTCACAGATTTAATTTTAAAATATGTAGGGGCCACAATTTTTGTAATTAATTTTTATAATTAATTTGGGTATTGATTAGTATCTTTATTAATGGTATCATTAATTATTCAATGGATTATTTATTATCATTCTAGGTTATTTTAATTTTAATAATATATTTGGAGTGTTGGGTATTTATTTAGGTATTCAATTAATTTATGCACTTACTAATTATTTACTTTATTTCTTTACTCATTTATTCTTGCATGCACAATATTATATTTCATATATGGGGAAGGGAGGAGGTGACAGATTCAATGAAGCTGAAGATAAACGATTAATTAATTAATTAATTAAATTAATTATATTAGTTTAATAAAATAGAATTAAATAGAATAAAATAAAATGGAATATAAATAAAATGATATGGATTGATTGATTAATTGATCAGGTCTAATTAATATGTGCATCAAAATTAATATAATACACCCTTCAGACTGTAAATGGGATATGGAGTATTGATTGAATTTTTTATTCATTTATGTCAATGTTTACCCCTCTTCCATCCACTCTTGTATTACTTTGTAAATCTGATGGAAACCCCCTTTTTAAAAAAACTTTAAAAACTTTAATTGGGATCCAACCTGTAGACCTTCTTAGAAGAAAATAATATGTTTGGGAATAAACACCCCGATCTGGGACATGTGTGATATGTGTTTATTTACCCATCATATTGTGTGTATAGATTGGTTAGAGTTATCATTGTTATAATCATATGTGAATAGAATTCTGTATATTTAGATGAATGTATTATTGGGAATATTTTTAGACTCTTTATTAAATGATGTTTTTAAATGTATTATTCTTGTTGGGATCATATTTGTATGATCATTGTAATTGGTGGCTAACTATCCCATCATATTGCCTGTTACATTGTTTCTACTATCTATTGAGACCCGCGCTGGCTGCGTGATGAGCTCCGTCCCCTCCGTCTCTCCTACAGCCGCGGCACACACGCTATTAGCAGTGATTATGTGTGCGGCTGGCTGGAGGGACGGTCTGGGGGGCGGGGCCATGACGTCACCAGACGGCTGCATCGCTCTGATTGGAGCGCAGGGCTTGGCTGTGTGTGTGCGTGCAGGCGGCTTCCGGCCGGGGCCGTGCTGTGCGCCCGGACGCGAGACCTGCAATTAGGGGTGAGTCTCCTTATATAAGGGCAATGATGGGGTAGTAATCCACACCTTGATAAAGTGGCCTGTGAGCAGGGGGCCACGAAACGCGTTGGGGGATCGTTACTGGACCTGGGCATTCCTGGGAAACACTTTAGAGTTTTACACTCAGGTGATGTGTGTTTCTTCAATTGGTTTGTTGTATTTGATATTTTTAATTGGTTTGTTTCTTCCTTCTTGCCACATTTTGTATGAACAATGTTATATTTGCACAGAATAGCACTTATGCACTTTATGGATGGTTTTTATTAACACTTGGGTTAGATTGGGATGCCCTTGAAAATGTTCGGTCTAGTCTTATATGTTTTTTAATCGTTTGTCATGTAGTGTACAAAAAATATTGGTAATGAGAACCCGCGCTACAATTTTTTTCTTCCAATATCAATTAATTTGTCAAATGACTATGGCTGCTCCACGTGTTGTATCCTCTTATCCCAAATATAGAGTAAATGACAATTGTAAATAGTTAAACACAGAGCAAAAAAAATATGATTATCAATTCTCTTATCGGATGACACTGGCCCTTTAAATAGTCCTTATTTGTGTAATAATAGAACTACAATTCTTCCACATCCATGCAAAGTGACATCAAACTATGGCGCTTTCTTGTTCTACTGTCACAACTGTAACATAGTGCAGTGTCTTCAAAGGTCACAGACTTATGCCATCACCACAGTGCCCATCACCAATACTGGGTACTCTTACCAGCTGGTAGATAATATGAAGCTTTTGTTTTAACTCCTCTGAGGTCTCTCCTTTATATAGATATCCAGTTAAAGACTGTAGGGACTGGTTACAATAGATTTCAGCTCACCAGGATAGTAGAAGTATATAATAAAACAAAAGGGGAAAGAATCTAGTGTAATCCCGCTTTTTTAATTTTAAAAGTATGAAGTACAACCTTTAAAATGCGCACTCACATTTAAAAAGTTCACATATCGCTTGTTTTAAAATAGGCGAGGCTCTCACCCTTTTCCTATCACCACGGCCGTTGGTGTTGCTGTTTAGGGAATCGGGTTGGTTATCGCAAATTAATCCTCTTGTAATCTATATGCCAATCGCCGTCAACGCGTTTCACTGCCAATGGCAGCTTTTTCCTCTTGTAATCTATATGCCAATCGCCGTCAACGCGTTTCACTGCCAATGGCAGCTTTTTCAAGAAAAAGCTGCCATTGGCAGTGAAACGCGTTGACGGCGATTGGCATATAGATTACAAGAGGATTAATTTGCGATAGCCAACCCGATAGCCAACCCTAAGGAGAGACCTCAGAGGAGTTAAAACAAAAGCTTCATATTATCTACCAGCTGGTAAGAGTACCCAGTATTGGTGATGGGCACTGTGGTGATGGCATAAGTCTGTGACCGTTGAAGACACTGCACTATGTTACAGTTGTGACAGTAGAACAAGAAAGCGCCATAGTTTGATGTCACTTTGCATGGATGTGGAAGAATTGTAGTTCTATTATTACACAAATAAGGACTATTTAAAGGGCCAGTGTCATCCGATAAGAGAATTGATAATCATATTTTTTTGCTCTACGTTTGCCATGTAGAGATTTTTTGTGGGTAACTATTAATAAACTATTTATGAATTAAAAAAAAAAAAAAAATGAATTCATGATGTATACTTAGTTTATTCATTGTTTCACTGTGGAGGAGTTGGTTTGGAGCTATACTTGGTGAATTGCTGGCTTCACCACTATAATATTCTAATTGTAACTCCAGTGAGAAAAAGAAGCCGGAGAAACCAACCACCAAACTGGTAATAACAATAACAATGATAACAATCACCATACAGGGCATCCAGAACAAGGTGAAACCAGGGTGGGGTGGAGCAGGACGTGCTGTATGCGTATAATATCAATTCTAAAGGTGAGTATTTCACAGAATTGTATTATTCTAAGCATACAGTACGTCCTGCTCCATCTATAATACTTACACGTGGGACATCCAATAGCAGTGTCCATAAAGTAGGGTGGGATCCCCAACAACAAAGGCAACGGCACGTAGCTCAAACTACAACTGCCTGCAAAACCTTACGACCAAAAGCAGCATCAGCTGAGGCCCGAACATCAACCTTGTAAAACTTTGAAAAGGTGTGAACAGAAGACCAAGTAGCGGCCTTGCAAACTTGTTCAACAGAGGCCTGTTGCTGAAAGGCCCAAGAGGCACCAATAGCACGAGTGGAATGAGCCGTAAGACAGAAAGGGGGAGTCCTCCCCTTAGTAGAATAGGCCTGAATCACAGCCTGACGAATCCATTTACTGATAGTAGACTTGGCAAACCCTCCTAGGCCCCGAAGGCACAACAAAGAGAGCATCAGTCTTCCTGAAGGCCTTAGTGACAACCAGGTAATACTTCAAGCACCTGACCACGTCCAAGGAATGCAGAACCCGCTCCTTGTCATTGCGAGGATTGGGACACAGAGAAGGAAGAACAATATCCTGGTTCAAATGAAATGCCGAAACAACTTTGGGCAGAAAATCCGGTTTGAAGCGGAACACCACCCTGTCCTGGTGTCGCTCATAGTATGGAGGCTGAATAGACAGAGCAGCCAGCTCTGACACACGCCTAACCGAAGTAATAGCCACCAAGAAGACAACCTTGAGAGTGAGAACGACCAGAGCAGCATCTTGAATAGGCTCAAAGGGAGCACCCTGCAGGGCAGACAAAACCAAGTTCAAATCCCAGACAGGGACCATAGGTTTTCGAGGGGGACGCACGTGAGTGACCCCCTGAAAGAAGGTCTTAATCAGGTGATGTTGAGCAAAGGTCTTCTGAAAGAAGATAGACAGGGCAGAAACCTGACCCTTTAGAGTACTAAGTTTGAGACCTAAGTCCAGACCATGCTGTAAAAACTCCAGAACCCTAGGGACGGAGAATTCCCGGCAGGGAAAAGACCTGGACTCACACCAGTCAATGTAGGAACGACATACTCTATAATAGATAGCAGCAGAAGTCTTCTTCCTGGCCTGCACCATAGTAGCCACCACAGAGGCAGACAACCCCTTCTCCATCAAGATGGAGGTTTCAGCAGCCAGGCCGTCAAAGCCAGAGTTTGTAAATTGGGATGGCGTAATGACCCTTGGGTTAGCAGATCTGGTACGCTTGGCAGATCGTACTGATCTACTGCCATTTGAACCACATCTGCGAACCACACTCTTCTTGGCCAGCTGGGGGCCACTAGAATCACAGGTACCCCTTCCAGAGCAATCTTGCGTAGAACCCAGCCCAGAAGGGGAAACGGTGGAAACACATACAGGAGTCGAAACTCCCTCCAAGACATGGACAGGGCATCCGTGGCCATGGCCAGAGGATCCTGAGACAGCGAGACAAAGGCCGGAAGCTTGTGATTGTGACGGGAAGCAAACAGATCCACATCCGGTAGGCCCCAACAGTGACACAGGGACTGGAATACCTTGTTGCAGAGGGACCACTCCCCCTGACCGGACATCCCCCTGCTCAGGGCGTCCGCCAGCAGGTTCTCCGCCCCCGGAATGTAAACAGCCGAAATGCATTGAACATTGGCCTCCGCCCATGTCAGAATCTGAGACACCTCTTGGAGAGCACCCTTGCTCCGGGTCCCTCCCTGATGATTGATGTAGGCAACCGCCGTCCTGTTGTCTGAGCGTACCTGAACCGACCGACCCCTCAGGTGCTGGGTCAAACGCTCCAGTACCAACCTGACTGCTCGTAATTCCAGAACGTTGATGGGTAAATGGGCCTCCTGAGGACCCCACGTCCCCTGGAAGCGCAGGGACTTCCAGAATCCCCCCCAACCTGACAGACTGGCATCCGTTGTGACCGTCTCCCAGGAGGGGGTCAGAAAAGACCTGCCCCCTGTCAAGTTCCCGTGGTCCAGCCACCACGCAAGGGACTGTCTGACCGAGAGGGGAAGCACACAGAACCCGTCCAAGGACGCTGGGTTCTTGTCCCAAACTGACAGAAGGTGAAGCTGCAGAGGTCTCAAATGGAACTGGGCAAAGGGCACCGCCTCGAAGCTCGCCACCATCAGGCCCACCAACTGCATTCCCTGCCGGATGGAGAGCTGTGGGCTCGAAAGCAGGAACCTCGCCTGCGCTGTCAGAGCTTCCACCTTCTGTTGAGGAAGGAATATCCTTGACTGAACCATATCCAGAATCATTCCCAGGAACGGAGTCACCGAGGAGGGGGACAGGGACGACTTGGGGTAATTGATCACCCAGTCGAAGGACTCCAGGGTGGACACTACCAGCCGAGTGTCCAACTCTGCCTGCCGCAGAGACCGAGAGGTGATGAGAATATCGTCCAGGTAGGGCAGCATGCGTATGCCCCTTAGCCTTAACAGGGACATCACCTCTGCCAGCACCTCGGTGAACACCCTGGGAGCCGACGTTAGGCCGAATGGCAGGGCCACAAATTGGTAATGCTGATCTTTTAGTGCAAATCTGAGAAACCTTTGGTGTCCCAGAAACACCGGGACGTGCAGGTAAGCATCCTTGATGTCTACTGACGTCATGAAGTCCCCTGGGCGCAGTGAACCAATGGCCGAGCGCAGAGTTTCCATGCGAAAGTGCCTGTTCTTGACAAATTTGTTGAGGATTTTTAAATCCAGAATGGGCCTGACTGACCCATCCTTCTTGGGTACTGTGAAAAGGTTTGAGTAGAACCCCGTGCCCCTGTCTCCAGGGGGGACCTTGCAAATGACCCCTAGATCCATGAGACCATGTACGGCCAGCAACAGGACCTGAGCTGAGGCAGGGTCTTGAGGGATTCGAGAACCAATGAACCTGGTGGGGGCCGCACAGCAAATTCTATCTTGTAGCAGGAGGACACTACCTCCTGAATCCACCGGTCTGAGACGTGGCGCCGCCAGACGTGCTCGAAGTGCTGTAGACGTCCCCCCACCCTGACGGGTGAGGGCGCCCCCTCATGCCTGGGGGGCCTTGGGAGGGGCTTTGGGCTTGGTTCCCCAGGAGGAACCTGGACGGCGTCCTCTGTTCCTGTGCCAGGAATCAGCGCGGGCCCCAGCGAAGGACGCCCCTCTACCCTGTTTGGCCCCACGGTAGGGGGTTGATAGGGAGCCTTGGCCACGAAAGGGCCGAGTCTGCCGCCTGTGCTGGGGTAACTTTCCTCCCTTGGCAAAGAGGTCTAATCGATCCCCAAACAAGCGCAGCCCTTTAAATGGAAGCCCCGTGAGGGCTTTCTTGGCGGCATAGTCTGCGGCTCACTGGCGCAACCAGACCGCGCGGCGTATAGCAACCACCAGGGCAGATGACCTGGCACACATCTTAATAGCATCGTCCGATGCGGACAGGGTAAAGTTCACAAACGCATCACAGCTGGACAGAGCGTTGACAGTATCAGGAGGCAACTCATCTGTGCCATCGAGAGCACTCCTAACCACGGCCCTGAGCGCTACCGCCGTAATGGATAAGGCGCAAACCGGGCACAGAGCCGCTCCCCCTAATGCAAAGGCATGACATGCCAGTTGGTCAACACGCCGGTCCTCAGAGTCCCGTAGCGTAGTAGTGTCGGGAAAGTGCATAATAGAGGTGTTGGACAACCCTAGAATAGAAGCATCGACCTCAGGCGGCGATGACCAGCACTTAACCAAGTCAGCAGGAAAGGGATATTTCCTATCCACCCTCTTAGGGACCCCTTGAAGTCTGCTGGGATGTTCCCATTCATTAAGCATGAGGCTATTGAAATGGGTCTGCTCGGGAAATTCAAAGCGAGCTTTCGCAGTATGAAAAAGGTCACCCCTTTGCCGGGGAGCCGCAGCAGGGGGAGAGAGGGACAGAACCTCAAAGTTCTGAACCAGCAGTCTATCAATATCATACGAGGACCAATGCTCGGAGCCAGACTCTTCCTGACCCCTAGACTCATCGTCATAAGACCCTGAGTCAGAGAACAGTTCCCCTTCGTCTGAGGGGATATGGGTATAAGAGTGCAACAAATCATCAGGTTCTATAGGGAAGAGGGACGATTCAGGGTTCAAGTGCCGCCTCTTGGCGGTGGCTTTACGCGCTAAGGAATTAGCAAGCAAGTTTTCAACACTAGCCAGCCTCGTGGCCAGATCAGGATGAGAATCCCCACTGGTATTGGGGATTAGACTCAGGCTTGGGGGAGTAGGTGAAGTGCGGCGGGGTGCAGGCCCAGCCTCAGAGGAGACGGGAAGCACTGATAGCGCCTGCTGTGCACAAGGAACACAGACACGTGTATTGTCACCGCTGCTAGGTAAGACCCCACAAGCTACACACAGCCGGGCTTGTCCCGAAAGAACCCCGTTCACAATATCCTGAGATGCCTCCATATGGTGATTAAATCGGCACAATATGCCAGTAGGGATTGATGCTGTAAGCTACCCTGGATGCCCCAATAACCCGCGGGGAAGTGGGAGTAATTTTTTTATGGTCACGACCGGGAGCTACGCTGGGCCGGGAGAAGCCACTGAAATCTGCGGTCTTAAAGACATAAGAGGGGACAAGGATGTCAGAGCCATGCGCAATGGAAGATAGAAAGCAAAGAAGAGTCGCCCGTGAGGGAACTTACAGACAGAGAGGAGAGGACGATCTTCACCACGCGCGCGAGAGAAGGAAATGGCGCCAAGCGAACCTCGGAGGGCGGGCCTGAGCCGACGGCGACGCGGAGCGCGCCAAGCCGGAACCAAGCCCCTCCTCAGCGAGCGCGAAGCTCGTAAGGTGTCTAGCCAATGAGAGACAGTAAAGCAATAACGTCTATTAAAAAATGGCGGGGGGGGCGAGGCTTGACATGAAGCAGTAGGGACGCTTTGGAGGAGAGCTCCGACACCACCGACCCCTAAAAAGCACTCGGGCGTGCCAGGAGAGCCCTAATAAATAGATGCCCAGGAGGGTGAAGGCGAGGGGCAGAACAAGGAAGACACGGGAGCGCCCCATCCCCACTTACTTTCAGCCGCGGGGCACAGATCCTGCTCGTGGGGAGGCACTCAAGATGGCGGCGCCGGACGCGAGGGGAGGAGAAGTGGCGGCCTCCTTAATGGACCCCGGCCGGGACGGGTCTAGCCCCCTGACATCCCGGAGGGCTGCCGAAGACATCGAGGCGAGGCCCCGCTCGGCGCGGTGCGGGGGAAGCGGCTTAGTGAGAGATGCAGCCGGAGGTCTGGAAGGCGGGAGGCGCATCACTGTGGCAGCGCTGATTCACACGGAGGCGGACGGTGCTGCGGGTCGGACCGGCGGATCACCCGGCGGCTCAGAGGTTGGTTGCTCCCCTCCAGGACCCCGATCCCCCCATCCCATCCTGACCCTGCCTAATAACCAAAGCCCAGAGGGGTGTAATGTGGGGGCTGGAGGAAAGCCGCAGGGAACGTCACACCAGCAGCGCGGTGGTGCCCTTGTGCCGCTAGATAGCCCAGCAATGCTGCAACAGGGAGAGGCAGATATGGCCAGCCCAGACTCACCCCCGCATCCCACAACAATGGGCCCTGTTCGGATGGGGGTGGTGGAGCCCCCATGGTCGGTGTCTGGGACCCCCGGCTTCTCGCCCGGCCCGATCAGCCTGCCACCTACCCCACCGCTGCTGATCAGCCCCGCACATCCCTGACAGCGACATGGCGGGACGGCGCAGCAGAGTGAAATGAGGGCTCGGGCTTTAGATCCAGTGACTGAACTATCGCCCTGCAGATGGGGAGAGCAAAATCCCATGCAGGGGAACTATGTGAATATCCCTCAGACCCCCCCTGAGACCCTCCAGGAACTTGGAGAGGGCCGTTCAGACGAGGAGTCCCTTGTTGGTGGCCGGTCGGTGGGGTCTTCTCCCCCGCCTGAACATCGCTCTGGCGCTCAGACACCCGTCCCGTTGGACTTCCTGTCCCAAATAATAGCAGAGGCGGTTAAGGTCAACATCAATGAGGCCCTGCGTGGGCTTCCTACACGCGGTGACTTCGAGGGTTATGTTTCCAGGATGGAGGGTACCATTAAGAAGGAGCTGGCCTCCCTGCAAGGGGCGGTTACCGAGGTAACGTGGAGAATGGACGGGATGGAAAGTTCGCACAGCTCGCTGGAGTCCCGTGTAGCGGCGCTGGAACAACAACAGAGAGAGGGAAGGTGCCATCTGTCTGATCTCGTCCTGGCGCATGACGATTTAGAGAACCGCAACCGCAGAAATAATCTCCGACTGCGCGGGGTGCCTGAATCGGTAGAATCCCGAGATCTGGCGTCCACGGTGACATCCATCTTCAACGAGCTGCTTAACCTGCCGGCCTCCAATCACATCGAACTCGACCGTGTACATCGGGCGCTCGGACCCCGACCATCGGAGGGAGACAGACCTAGAGATGTAATATGTAGGGTCCATTACTTTAAAGTCAAAGAGGAGGTCACCCGGCGGGCATGGGAAAAGGGGCCAATTGCATTCCAGGGATCGCAGGTCATTATTCTTCAAGATTTATCCCGGAGAACCCTGCAGATGAGGAAACTCCTAAAACCCCTACTGGAGATCATACAGGAGCGGGGAGTGACTTACCGTTGGGGCCACCCGTTCCAGCTCTCAGTCCGAAAAAACGGCGGCCTCTTTGCTTTGAAAGCACCTAACCAGCTCCCTGACCTGTTCCGCTTCCTCGAAACGGACTCGATGGACATCCCGGACTGGACAGCCCCGGACCTACCGATCCTTGGTGGCCAGCTGCCCCGGCGGGCGAGAGATGGCCCCCGCAGGGGAGGGGGGGAGCGAGAGGCCGTAGAAGATGAGGCTTGGAGTAGCGAGTGTCGTGTCCTGGACGTTGGGGGCACTGCCCCCCCATCCTATCGGCGCCTGGCCTCCTGGACCACCCTCTGACAGCTTTCCCGGCTGAATTAGTGGAGTTGAGTTGCGGACCATACTGTTGTTATGCAAAGTGTTCAAAGTTATTGTCTATATGGTGATATCGGATAACAGTTGTTTGCGGGAACCCCTTTAGTAGTATTTCATGCAATGTTTAGTGGAACTTAAATGTTTTGAATGGGACGTTTGCTTAGCTAGCCTCAAGCTCTCGGGCTGCCCCCCGCCAGTTGTGCATTCCCCAGGACGGATGACGTGTCTGGGACCTGCCGGAGGGACCACTCGAGAGGGTGACGCGGATCCCCTCCCCCACCCTCTTTGTAAAAACGCCCACTGCCATCGGCTGGCCTGCTTCGCCTTTAGCCTCCTTACATCTGCCCAAGCTCTAGAGTGCATCTGTTTAGCTTGCAGGTGAGCTCGGTGTGATGCTCTCCCCGTTCATACCCACCAGGTCCTCCACGCCCACCCTGACATTCTGGTGCACCCCTCTGGATTGGACTTAGGTCTTCCCAGACGGGAAAGTGAAGGAAGTCACCCTGCCTCCCCTTCCTTAGTGGGGACGGGGAAGCACCCCTTCGTTGTTTTTAAACAGCACCCGTTCCGGGGTTAGCGTCTCCTAGCCCCCAATAGACTGGTTATCGCCCCAGTCTTCTCTCGTTTTCTTGATCGTTAAACAACGTTTGGTTTTTGTGTTTGTCACCCCTTTCTCTTAGTCTTAGCACCCCCCTTACCCCCCACTAGCCCCCTCCCTCCCTTCGCCCCCCCCCACCTATTCCTGCCTACACCCTACCTTCACCCTCCCTCCGCTGAGGAGCCCGGGAGGGTCTGGGTGTGCAGCCAATAGGTTGGTCTTGCTCCTGGGCGCTCCCCTCCCCTTGGCCGGTCACACTCGATGGGTACCATGAAGGCGCTATCACTTAACGTGAGGGGTTTGAACTCCCCAGAAAAACGTGCAATCCTGTGGCGGGAATTGAAAAGGTATAAAGCGAAAATGGTCTTTTTACAGGAAACACATTTTAAAAAAGGAACAGCCCCCAAGCTTAGTAGCAGGCTCTTTCCCCACGCCTTCACCAGCTGCGCTGTAGACGCCAAAAAAAGAGGGACAGCAATCTTAGTCGCGAGAGACGTCCCCTTTTCAATGCTGGATAGTTGGACAGATGATTCAGGGAGGATAGTAATGGTCAAGGGCCTAATTGGGCAAAAAAAGTACACTCTAATCTCAATATATGCCCCCAACCAGGGACAGGTACGCTTTCTTAAGCAGGTAATAGACAAAATTGAAACGTTTGCAGAGGGGGAGTTGATTATGGGAGGAGACTTTAACTTGACCATGGACCCCCTTATGGATTCCTCAGCTGGTAAATCAGCGATCACCCATATGGCCCTGAGATCTCTAAAAAAAAGACTGCATGACCTGCAGCTGGGGGATGCGTGGCGTATCAGAAATCCTGCCGATAGGGACTATACTTATTATTCTAGTGTTCATAGGACTTACTCCAGGCTTGACTACCTCTATGTCTCACACAGCCGCCTGTTGGGCCTGGTCTCGGGTGATGGTATCTACCAGACATCTTTCTCTGATCATGCCCCCATCTTTTTGGATATAGATCTAATGGTGAGGCCTCCGCCCCCCTTCACGTGGAGACTGAATGAGTCACTCTTGCAAGATCCGGTTGCACTGCAAGCCGTGAAGGAAGGGATGGATTCCTACTTCAGAGAAAATGACAACGGAGAGGTCACGCCCCAGACCCTGTGGGAGGCGCATAAAAGCGTCATCCGGGGAATCTTGATCAGCCAAGCCTCGAGACTTAAGAAGGAGGGAATGGCTACGATGGCGAGGCTGACTGAGAGGGTCAGTGCCTTGGAGTTGTCCCATAAGCAGTCGGAGGCGGCGAGGGTCCTCGGGGAGCTAACACAGGCTAGGGAGGCCCTCAATGCCCTGCTGCGTCAAAAAGCGAAGCATATCATAAGGAAATGCAAAAGACGTTACTATGAATTTGGTAATAAAAGTAGCGCCCTTCTGGCACGAGCCCTCAAGCAGCAGCAGGCCCAAAATTTTGTTGCTAAAATTATAGACGAGGCTCAGACGGCGCACCACACCTCGGAGAGCATTGCTAACGTGTTCAGACGGTTCTATACTGGCCTATATGGCTTGGCTGGGGGTCGCTCGCCTGGCCCAACACAGGGGGAGAGAATCAGGCAGTACCTAATAGATTCAAAGATGCCAAAGATACCGAGTGAAAGCGCAGACTTGTTAGAGGCCCCGATTAGCTTAGACGAACTTGATAAAGCGCTTAAGCTCACCCCGGCGGGAAAAGCTCCCGGACCTGACGGGTTCTCGGTTAAGTATTATAGAGCTCTCTTACCGCAGCTGGGGGGGTACCTGGTGAGAGCCTGGAACTCGATTCTGGACAGGGATTCCCCTGGTACATTTTCAAGCAGGGAGCTAGAGGCCCACATTGCGGTTATCCCTAAGCCGGGGAAGGACCCACTGTACTGCTCGAGTTATAGACCCATTTCGCTGCTTAACGCGGATGTAAAACTCTATGCGAAAATAATAGCCACCAGACTATCCCCCATAATCCCCCGGCTAATCCATCTGGACCAGACCGGATTTATTATGCATAGAGAAGCAAGAGACAATGTGATAAGGGCCATTGACATTGTGCATGGAGCTAAGGCCACTGGTACTCCCCTAATGCTCCTCTCTACGGACGCCGAAAAGGCGTTCGATAGAGTTAATTGGGCATTCCTGAAAGAGTCCCTCAGATACATAGGCCTGGGGGACAATATGAGGTTGATGATCGAGGCTCTCTACACCAGGCCTTCGGCTAGGGTGAGAATTAACGGTCACCTGTCTGACCCGGTTTGGATCGGTAATGGCACCCGCCAGGGATGTCCGCTTTCTCCTCTGCTCTTTGCTCTCTCGTTAGAGCCCTTCCTCTGTACGATCAGAAATAATATAGATGTACGAGGGTTCGAGTCCGGAGGGAACACCCACAAGGTGGCAGCCTATGCAGATGATCTGCTGTTTTTCATAGCCAACCCCACCGTGACCATTCCGGTTCTGATGAGAGAGTTCGAGATATACGGGAGACTGTCTTCACTAAAAATCAACTTTGACAAGTCTGAAGCCTTGAATATCTCACTTCCTGGTGAAGTAGTCAGGACGACTCAACAGTCGTTCCCCTTCAGATGGGCGGGAGCCTCGATCGCATACCTCGGAACTAAGTTGCCAAGCTCTCTGCACAACATATATACCCTGAACTATGTCCCAATGTTGCGGAGGATACAGGTAGACTTGGATAGATGGGATCTCCCCACTTTTTCGTGGATGGGTCGGGCTAACATAATTAAGATGTCGATATTGCCCAAACTGCTGTATCTGTTCCAGACCCTCCCGGTCCACATCCCCGCGAGTTTCTTCACCGACCTCAACCGATCTTTCCTGAGGTTCGTGTGGAGCAAGAAGAGGGCTAGACTCCGGGCGTCCCTGTTAAGTAGACCCAAAAATAAGGGAGGTATGTCCTTACCGGATGCCAAGTTGTATTGGGCCGCCGCGCACCTTCAGAGATTTTGTGAATGGGAGACCTGTAGAAATTCTAAACGGTGGGTCCAATTAGAGAGGGACGCGGCTCCCATATCCTTAGTGGCAGTAATGTGGAACAAGGATGGGCTGCCTCCAGAGTTAGCCGGCCACCCGACCATCGCAACATCTCTGAGGGTCTTCAAAAAATATAGATCATACGCGGGAGTCTCTCCCTCGCCTTCACCTCTGGTCCCTGTCCTAGACAACCCCCTACTGATCCCGGGGCTCTCCAGAGCGGATCTTAGAGAATGGGGTAGGCTTACTCAATTAAGATGCGGGAACCTGTTGAGTGGGGAAGGGTGGACGCCTTTGTCGGACCTGAGAGGGGTATGCCAGAATGCAAGTCTAGACCCTTGGACCCTCTTGCGCATACAGTTCTCTATGTCCAGACAAGGCTACAGGCGGGAAAAATGTAGAGGGCACACGGAGCTGGAAAAAATCTGCTTGGGTAGCATACCGCATGATCACTTGACCTCCAGACTGTACTCCATACTGACGGAGGAGCGTGCTGACCCCCCGTCCTTCTGGAGAGAGTGGGAGATGGACCTGGGGAGGGAGATCGGAGAGGAGCAGAGGGCAAGAATAGCATCACTGGCGCATAAATCTTCAATAGCTACCAGGGTGCAAGAACTAAACTACAAAATCCTGACCCGATGGTATTATACCCCGGATAGGCTCAATAAAATGTCAGCCGAAATAGACCCACTATGTTGGAGGTGTGGATCCGAGCGGGGGACATTGTTCCATATCTTGTGGTCCTGCCCCAGGATTGAGAAATACTGGGGAGAAGTACTGGCATTAATTGCAAAGATAATAGGAGACCCGACCCTGGAGGCCCGTGACCCAGCGCGGGTCCTGTTGCACCTGACGGCCCGCTCGGTGGGGAAATACAAAAGATCCTTACAGGTTCACCTGCTAAACGCAGCGAAATTAGTGATCCCCAGATTGTGGAAGCAAAAGAACCCCCCATCTGTGAAGGATTGGGTTAGGGAAGTGCTACATATCAGCGAGATGGAGGATCTAACCCTTGCCTTGAACGATAGAGATGAATGCTACAGATCCACCTGGTTGCCCTGGTTGATGTTTCAGGAATCGGATGAGTTTGGGCGGTTGCTCTCCGAGTAGTGTGGTGCTGGAGCCTGCGTGGCGATTGACCCGCAGGGCGACCGCTGTCTGTCTCCGAGGGCTTTGGGCTTCAGCACTGTACGTTCTGCATCTATTATGGCTGAGACTGATGCCCGCTCAGCACCTATTCGGGTCCTGTCCCTGGGACCCCGGTCATTAGAGTCACGGGCTCATATAAAATGTTGATGATCAAACTGCGTGTGTGAATGCTCGGCTCATGGAATGTGTGCCTCGCCGAGCGTTGCTGGCCTCCTGCCCCCCCCCCTTTTTCCCTTCCCCTTTCCCCTATGACCCACACCTGCATTTTGCCCCCCACACTTCTTCTTTGTTGTTGTATTCTAATGTTGTATGTATAAAATGCTTGTCAAAATAAAAATAAAGAATTTAAAAAAAAAAAAAATGGTGCTCGGAGCCTGTAAGGCACGGCCGAAGTCAGTACTCGGCTCTGCTGTGGCTCCCCGTCGGGGAACGAGCCCCGTCACTCGTCACAAGGCGTACTGTATTGGACAGGCACTCAAGCCAGCGCCACCTAGGCAGAGCCACAAGGCTAATAAGGTGTCCTTGAAGCAGCATGGGGGCTGCGTGCGCAGACATTTTTCACTGAGGTTGGCCTGACTGTTGCCCTGGGTGTTATCTTATGACGTGAGATTTAACCATTTATTTTCTCTCTGCTGGCACTTGCATTTATATCATATATTGTTATTGTCTGCACTTTAAAGTCTTATTGGTATGGGTTTCCCTGTGCAATATTAGGTAGTGTTTTAGGTTTATGTGTTTTTCATGTATTTGCACTTTATATATTGATATTTTTTTCACTGTTTTTGCACATATTTTTGCCATATATATTATTAATATTTTTGTAGTATTGGTTTCATGAATTTGCACATATATTTACATGTGGTTAGGATTTTTTGTGCCGGCACAAAAAGGATGGGTTATGACTATTCTAGGATAATCAATATTATTCACCCATAGGGCAGTTATTTAAGCGGCCCTTAGGGGCCATATACATTGATATAGATACATTTGGCCACACTGGTTGTTTTTAAATTTGTCTTGTGGTGTATGTATTTTAATTCTTTGTTTTTTTGTACTAATAAAATCATTAATATATACTGTTGATTGTAGTGGTGCTTCCTTTGGGAGATTGGTGTGTTCTTTGCACGCCCACTCCAAATTATTGTGAAGAGGAAGAAAGACGCCGAGGCGTCCGCGAGCCGCCGCTGTACGTGCGGAGCAAGCAGAAGGCAGATACTAAAGGCACTGCGTTAACCCTTTCGCTGCCAGCCTACCTGCAGCATTTGCCACTCCCTGTTGCCAGACGATGTTTCACTATTTTGCGCTACACATATTCAACTGTCATTTTTGAAAGGATTTCCAGGGATTTCCCAGGAAAATTATATATTGTTTTTTTCAACAGAGTCTGGGCTTTAACATGAAATGTCTTGTTTGTATTTTTTAGGTGTATTTTTAATTTTTTTGGGTGAAATGTGTGAAAAAAAATAAAAAAAACATATTTGTTTACAATTTGTAGAGTTTTTTTGTAATAAAAAATGTAAGTTTGTCAATAAAATCTTATTGCGTGAGAAACCCCAATTTCTCCCGGTTACAGCGATACCACATATGTATAGGTAGACACCCTTTCCTGCCCAGAAGCCTTTTATAGCTGCTGGATGACAAATGGTTAATTAAAAAAAAAAAAATGACATAGGGTCCCCCTTCCCGGGGAGGGGGACCCCATTTTTTTTTGGATTTTTAAGTGTTAAAAATCCTTAAAAATCCAAAAAAAAAAATGACGTGGGGTCCCCCTTACCCAAAGTAACCAGCCCGGGACCAGCTATGGGGGCTTGTAGGCACAGAGTGGGGGGGCCAGCTTTGGTGGCCCCCCCACCCTGCAGCCTACGAGCCCACATAGCCTATGTGGGCCCGGGCTCTTCTGCCCCCCCCTAGCCTTTGGGGAGGCAGGTAATGGGGGTGCGGGGGTTAATGGCAAGCCACCCGCTAGGGCAGGTGACTTGCCACCCCCCCAGCCTTGTGAACTGGTATAAGGGGTCTCATGGACCCCTTACCAGCTCACAAAGGGTTAACTGTTAAAAAAAAACCACGACACAATAATAAAAAGTATTTTATTAGAAAAAAAAAAATTTTTTTTTACTGTACTTACCTTCGATTGCAAGCTCTTGTCCCTCGCCGCTCAGCTGACAGATGCCGGTGATCGGCATCCAGAGAAGGAGAAGGCAGGAGATCAGAGGATCTCCTGTCACCTCCTTCCCCAGCGCCGATCACCGGCATCTGAGAAGCTGAGAAAGCTGAAGCCCGTTCGGGGCCGGGATGACTTCATAAGCCATAAGCCCAAGGGGGCGGGGCTTAGAGGCATGATGGCGGCCGCCATCGAGAAGAAGAGAGGAGAGAGCCTCCCAGGCTCTCTCCTGAAGATCGGTAAGTCCTGGGGGGGGATCGGAGGCCCCCCAGGTGAAGAGGAGGGACAGCGGGAGCCAGCGCACACACAGGTAAGTGAATGTCATTTTTTTTTTTTTTTTTTTTTTTTACAGTTAGAAGCTGCTGCTGCAGAAGCGGGGGGGGGGGGGGGCGCGGCCTATTCCGGGGGCTCTCCTGGAGCCATCCGACCCCCCACGGGGGATCGGATGGCCGGATCCAACAAGGGGTCAGGTGAGTATTTTCTATTTTTACTTTTTAAACTAGAAGCGAGGAAAGTCAAGCACGTAACACCTACGGGCTTGGCACTTAAGGCCCAGCCAAGCCAGCACGTAGGTGTTACGTGCTTGGCAACAAAAGGGTTAATAGCAAGGTAAGAGCGCGGCTCTGATCCCCGTTCTCAGTAAGGCACAGCCGAGCCATAAGCGTGTAAGGATACACTGAGGCCGCCATACACACAACCCCTCCCCCCCCCCTTTCTTTTCCCCCTGGCTAAGGGGGGAACGAGGGAGGAAGGCGACCCGTTACATAGGGTCCACCGCTATATGGGGCAACGATGCGGGAGGGGCATCCCCTGAAGGCTCACCATCAGCCTTGACTGCCTACCCTATGGTGGGGGATTGCGGTGGAGCGTAGCTCCGTAAGAACACATGGTGCTGCCTACCTTCACCCGACCAGCGCAGCCCAGGCTGGGAGGCATATAGACAGAGGAGGGGTGGAAATAGTCCCGCAGGGCCGCAGGCTGTAATAGCCCCGCTCATCTGCGAGAGAGTGATACTTCATGTCTTCGCAGTCAGCACTGCAGAGAATTCTGGGGATTTGTGGGAGGTCCCTGGGTATATGAAGGGCCGGGAGGAGCCTGTTTTTGCATGTCTGCAGTGAACAGCACCATCTGGCGGAGGATTACCCACGTGTAAGTATTATAGATGGAGCAGGACGTACTGTATGCTTAGAATAAGTACATTCTCCGCCGTAAGGGGTACTCCACAACCCACACATAGCCGGGATTGTCCCGAAGGGAGCCCGAGCCCGGTATCCTGTGGAGCCTCCATATGGTGATTTTAAGGTAGTCGCAATGACCCGAGGGAATTATGCTGGTAAGCAACCCGGGATGCCCCTTTAAGTCCCACGTGGCAGGATTTATAATTGCCCCAAATTTTTGCTAGGGACCCTAGGACCGGGAGAACCCCCTTTTAAGCAATTGGCACAGGGAGTCCTCCTGAAAGACACAAGGGATGTCCATAAGCACATACACACACACAACTGCATAATAAAAACATGTAAAGGAACATAAAAAGCAGAGAGGCCAGCGCTGCCCCAAGCGCGACTGGGGCATTAAGCCTAGTAAGAACGGGGGGAAGCCCTGCAGGGCACTTACAGACACAGAAAATTACGTCCAGCTAATCCGCAGCTCTCCCAAGAGAGAGAGAGGGAGAGAGAGGGAGGGAGAAGAAGGGGCGGGCCAACGTGGATTGGCCCCGCCCCTTCCCACTGAGTCCAGCAATGCGGTTCCCAGCAAGAAGAAGAAAACAGAGAACCCTTCACCGTAAAGTGTAAGGGAAGTAGATGGGGACAGGGCATCCCAAACCGGGATCACCAACCCGGGTACTGCCTACCCCCTTGTGGGGGGTCTCACGGGGGGGGGGGGGAGCATGGCTCCCTAGGCACCTATTAAGGTGATTCCTACCCTCACCCGGACCTGCAGCCGAGGCTGGGAGGCTAGTAAAGGGCTTAAAATATAAAGGTCCGGGCAGAAATAGGGCAAAAAATGGCCGGGTGCAAGCCCGGCTTACCTGCAAGGAAGAGCAGCATACATCTTCTGACTTGCTCGCCGTCCTGCAGAGAAGGAACTGGGGAATGTGTGGGAGGTCCCAGGTATTTATGGACCGGGAGGGGCTTCTTTTTTGCTTTCATCTCTGCAGAAGTTCGCCCTCTACTGGACCATAACCCATATGTCATGAATAGTGGTAGCGGGGTGTGTGACATACTTGGAATACTCAGTATTTTAGCAAGCCATGGTTTTGGTCCTTACCCCTGGGGCACCCTGGTTTGGGGTTCGCCAAAGTGAAACTCAGCTGTTTGCCAAGCTCACTCACACCCCTCCTCGAGCCCAGAGTGCAGCTAGAGCAGCAGAAAGGAATTCTTGCCGCACTTGCGAGCAGTACTCAGCATCACTCAGCTCCCTTTAGCTGCGGCCAGACACAGCCATTCAGTTGCAGTAGCAGGGCCGCACACATAGATGGGGCATCCCAGTTCAGGATGCTGTGAACTTAGGAACAGGGATCGATCGAACAATAAGGTGGTTCGTTAGATGGTGTATGTACAGGTAGACCAGCATTCGGTTTTCTAGCTGGGTTAGAATCACACAGCACACACGGGTCACAGGGGTGGGTACAGAATTGTTGTTAAGACATCCTCAAATGATATCCACAACAAACTAATTATTCACAGTTGTGAATTCTTAAATAGGCAATTATCTGAAAACTTGGCAACAGGTAGATATTATTTAGGCATATTGGTAAGGTATGACTAAATAGAAATAGGATGCCTTTCTTTGTGTTTTCGTTTTCCAAGGAGGGACCCCTATACTAGGGTCAGGGGCCCCATTAACCATACCCCCAACTTGCATCTATGTAGCTTTGAGTATTTCCTGTACCCTTATTTCATTATCTAAAACTCCCCAAAAAAATCTATTAAGAAAAGAAAAATAGTTTAGCTACCATACTCCTCTATTCTAATATTGGTTGACCTGCTTTGGTTACTTTCACTTCTAATATAATTTGATTGTATTGTGCCCAAAATTGTGCTTAGCATCAAGAAACAAGAATCCTATAGATAAATGATATAAAAGCAAATTAGCTGCCTGGTTTGTGGCTGGTTACATGTGGTGGCTGTGCAAACGCAGACACACACAACCTTCCCTAATTGCAAAAGACTACAACAGAGAAGCAAACTGAGAAATAATTCAGGCTCAACAGGAATTGATAGAGAACTAGAATCCACCAAGATGAAGCACATTATGCAAATGCAGAAATAAACAGCAAAACATCTTACCATAGGTCTCGTGCCTACTCTCATCCCAAGCAGATGTCGTCTTCCTGGAAGAACCCTCTGCACATTTGCGAGAGAGAATAAAATAAGGTTTGAGTACAATATACATAAAAACTCAAAATGTTAACACAAATTTTTGTCCATGGTATCCTAGATTTTTCTAGGTATTTTTGGACATCTGGATCTTAAAGCAGATGTCCAACCAATCAGACATTGCCTTGGAGAAAGAGGCACTATATAACTGTACTTCTGGGTTCCCTGCTAGAAGTGACTGTTGTCACCCTATTAGCGTGCCTGCTGAGCTGTCAATAGGGACCATCCAGACCCCAATTCTTACTCATTGGTGTCTTCGTTTTGCCATGGTTAACAATGTCTTTGTTTCAATAACAATCTAGCAGTGTCTGGCTTTATAGTGGATCAAAACCCAGGATTTTGACTATCCTGGGTTCTGGTCCTATCTTGATCGGGGTGCAGGTGAAATAAAGCTGAAATAAATATCCCCAGGACCCCGAGACCAACTCACCTCTTCCCATTCCTATGGCGCAGCAGCTCCGAGTGCGCCGATGGCCGCATCCTCCACTTCCCTCTAACAGGGAGCCTGCCCATGCCAGCCACTCACAAATGCCTGGCGCAGGCACGCGCCCTGCTAGAGGGGTGGTCCACTTTAAGGTGTGCACACATTCTTGCTGCTGGTTACACCCACAGCGCCTCCTAGCGGTCATTGCTTATATTTCTACTATAATCATGTGTCATACTGTATCTTGTTTATCCTGCTGTTTTTACTAGCACTATTGTTGTTTTGTACACTATCCCTTATTAAATACCCTTCACTATTTTGCATTCAATATATGGTTGTTCGCCCACAAACACTATGACCTTGTGGTCAGCGCTGGTGGTATTGGACTTCTTCGGTAAACTACTTTGACCAACATGCAAGCAAGACTTGCCAGGCCAAGTATGGTTTCCCTCACTTATGTATGTAGGGGTGGGTTTATTTTTGAAGGTGTCCATGTCTTAGCAGTAGGTGCATATAGACCCATAAGTTAATATTCACGTTAGCCAGCCTCCTCCCTCTGCTGTCCTGCTTTTTTTGTAACCCAAAAAGCATATCTTATTGTGTAATGCAAAGTTTATATTAATAGCACATAGACACACAAGCCTACCTGTGGAATCATAATCGCTGGATGAAATGTCATGAGTGGAGCTGACACTCCGTTCAAATTTTTGTTTCTTATCAGCTGATGTTCCACTGCTCAGAACACTCCCATGCCTGAAATAAAAAAACTTCAAATTACCATATTCAATATATATTTAATATAGAAAACTCAATATAGTACATGAACTTTATCCACGCAGGACCCTGCAATGCGTGGCCGGGTTCCCCAAATTTTCATGAAAGCCACGTTCAGCCTAGATAGCTAGAGCCATATAGCAGAAGACGAGTGGAAAATGTTCCAAACAACGACACAGTAAAGTCAACAAAAGCAACAAACTTGAATATATATATATATATATATATATATATATATATATATATATATATATCCACACACACTTCGTAAGCAAAGGACAGGGTGGCCCCACATATTATATTTGTTTGACAATGTATTCAATAGTATCTCTAGGAATGTATCTATAGACCTACAAAGCAGATAAGATGGTACTTAATAGCCCACTAACTACAATATTTACCACAAAAATACACATGTAACCAAATGTGCAAATGATCACTATAACACTGAATATAAATAACAAAATATACTACAAAACATATACTATCTAGTTAACGATTATAAAAAAATAAAAAAGTAGCAAGTAGTATTGTTCACTGGAAAACCTGTGTAACCCCCAATGAGAATAACATATTAAAGCGGAAAAAAGCCAACACTCGGCCATGCAATCTAAAAGATTCCAGGACTGGGTGCCGGCCTTCTCCTGAGGCATGGGACATCAAAAATTGGGATGCTACACTGTGTGAATCCCCCCAGGCGCCACAAAACTCATCTTATTCCTGGTTCCCTCGCTGATGTAAACACCGGCAGCCACACCCCCAGCATCTTTGGGCTGTGCGCACGCCAGAGCGGGACACTTGAGCTCCCGATTACTACAGAGCCATTTTCTGAACAAAGCATATGCATGGCAAACAGATCTGATTCAACAAGCGCTCGCGAATGCACTGTAGGATCTGGTAGTGCAAGTTTTTCTGGAGGATCAGGGGGTTTCACACAGCGGGAAATCCCAAATCGGGAAGCCCCCGGGGAAGGGAACAAAACCTGGCATAGTCAAAATGCCAGATTTGTTCCGCCATTGCTGCCATACAAATATGAAAAATACCGTTTTATGAGTACTCACCTTTAAAACGGGTATTATGAGTGTGCCATACACTCCACTTCGATCTTCATGACATCTGGGTAATCTCCAGTAGAGGGCGAACTTCTGCAGAGATGAATATTCAAAAAAAGAAAGCCCCTCCCGGTCCATATATTCCTGGGACCTGCCACCAATTCCCCAGTGTATAAAAGCAGTAAGGGGACCAGGAAGAACCAATTATAACCTTAACAATCAAAACCAATGGTTCACCATATAAAAGCCCCAGAATATCTGAAAATAAGGGGTGGGGCGAAGTGGAGTGTATGGCACACTCATAATAGTGTGCCATACACTCCACTTCAATCTTCATGACATATGGGACATCCAATAGCAGTGTCCGTCATGGGTGGGAACCAGAAACAGTAAAGAATGTACCAACTCAAACCACTGCAGCTTGCAGAACCTTGCGGCCAAAAACAGCATCCGCTGAAGCCCGCACATCAACCTTGTAAAACTTGGGAAAAGTATGAACGGAAGACCAAGTAGCAGCCTTACAAACTTGTTCAACAGAAGCCTGGTGCTGAAAAGCCCAGGATGCACCAACAGCATGAGTAGAGTGCGCAGTGACCCTAAAAGGGGGAGTCCTTCCCTTAGCAGAATAGGCCCCAACAATGGCCTGACGAATCCATTTGCTAATCGTAGACTTAGCAGGCGCCAACCCTTTCCTGGGCCCGCAGGGCACCACGAAAAAATACCAATTTGTGAAATACTCACCTGTAAAATGGGTATTGTAAGCATGTCACACACCCCGCTTCAAGATATCCATAACATGTGGGTAGTACCGACCTGAAGAGGGCGTTCTGCAGAGATGATAGTAAAAAAGAAAGCCCCTCCCTGATCCCTAAATACCTGGGACCTCCCACTCATTACCCAGTATACAGAAGCAGTAAGGTAAGGGACCAGGAAGAGGCAAATATAAACCAAAGCAACGCAAAGTTCACAATATAAAAGATCCAGAATACAAGAAGGGCGGGTGAAGCGGGGTGTGTGACATACTTACAATACCCATTTTACAGGTGAGTATTTCACAAAATGGTATTATTCTAAGTATGTCACACACCCCGCTTCAAGATATCCATAACATGTGGGACATCCAATAGCAGTGTCCATAAAAGGGCGGGGATCCAAAACAAGGCAACAAGGTACAACTTAAACCACAACAGCTTGCAGAACTTTGCGGCCAAAAACAGCATCCGCTGAGGCCCAAACATCAACCTTGTAAAACTTGGAAAAAGTGTGAACAGAGGACCAAGTAGCAGCCTTACAAACTTGCTCAACAGAGGCCTGGTGCTGAAAAGCCCAGGACGCCCCAACCGCACGCGTAGAATGAGCAGTGACACGAAAAGGGGAACTCCTCCCCTTAGCAGAATAGGCCCCAATGATGGCCTGACGAATCCATTTACTAATGGAAGATTTGGCAGGAGCCAAACCTTTCCTAGGCCCAAAGGGCACCACAAAAAAGGCATCAGTCTTACGAAAGGAAGACGTAACCACCAGATAATATTTCACAACACGAACCACATCCAAGGAATGCAGCGCCCTTTCCTTGTCGTTGCTGGGATTAGGACATAGAGAAGGCAGAACAATGTCCTGATTCAGATGAAAGGCAGAGACCACCTTAGGAAGAAAATCCGGCTTGAAACGAAAGACCACCTTGTCCCGATGCCTTTCGAAGTACGGAGCTTTAATGAACAAAGCTGCCAACTCAGAAACACGCCTAACCGAAGTGATAGCCACCAAAAAGGCCACCTTTTGAGTAAGTGAAGACAAAGCAACCTCATTCAAGGGCTCAAAGGAAGGACCCTGAAGAGCAGAAAGAACCAGGTTCAAATCCCAAACTGGAACAAAGGGCTTCCTAGGAGGCCGTACATGCGTAACTCCTAGGAAAAAGGTCTTGACTAAGGGATGAAGTGCAAAGGACCCTTGGAAGAACACCGCCAGGGCAGAAACCTGTCCCTTCAAGGAACTAAGTTGAAGCCCCAGATCCAGACCATGTTGAAGAAACTCCAGGTTTCTGGAAGAGGAGAACTCCCGACAAGAGAAAGACCTACCTTCACACCAGTCAATATAGGACCTCCAGGTCCTATAGTAAATAGTAGAGGAAGAACGCTTCCTGGCGCTAATAAGAGTCTGAATCACCGCGTCAGAAAGACCTTCCTCCTTCAAGATGGTGGTTTCAGCAGCCACGCCGTCAAAGCCAGCAATGGTAAATTGGGATAGCGTAGCCGACCCTGGGTGAGCAGGTCCGGCAGTAGAGGCAGAACGAACTGATCCTCTGCCAGCCTTACCAGGTCTGCGAACCAAACCTGCCTTGGCCACCTTGGTGCCACCAGAATCGCCGACGCGCCCTCCATGGCCAGCTTGCGCACCACTCTGGCTACCATTGGAAACGGAGGGAACAGGTAAAGAAACCCCAGATCCCTCCAGTTCAGGGACATGGCATCCACGGCCAGAGCCAGTGGATCCTGTGAGAGAGATACAAATACCGGAAGCTTGTGATTGTGACGAGAGGCAAAGAGGTCCACCGCCGGGAACCCCCACCTGAGGCAGATCGAGCGAAACGCCTGAGGACTGAGAGACCACTCCCCCTGACGAGAGGAGGCCCTGCTCAGAGAGTCCTCCTCCGTGTTCTCCACTCCCGGAATGTAGACCGCTGAGATACACGGGACGTGGCTCTCCGCCCAGTCCAGAATCAAAGATACTTCCCTGAGGGCACTCCTGCTGCGAGTCCCTCCCTGGTGATTGATGTAAGCAACCGCCGTCCGGTTGTCCGACCGGACCTGAACTGGCAGGCCCTGCAACTGATGAGTCAAGCGAAACAGAACCAACCTGATGGCTCTCAATTCCAGAACATTGATGGGCTCGTGAGCCTCCTGCGGGCCCCACAGACCCTGAAACCGGAGGTCCTTCCAAACACCCCCCCAACCTGACAGACTGGCATCCGTGGTGACCGTTTCCCCAACACGGTGCCAGAAAAGATCTGTCCTTCAACAGATTGACAGACCCCAGCCACCATTGCAGGGATCGACGAACTCGGGGAGTCATCAGGAAGGACTGATCCAACGATACTGGAGACTTGCCCCAAACCTTCAACAAATGAAGCTGAAGCGTCCTTGTATGAAACTGCGCAAAGGGAACTGCCTCGAATGAGGCCACCATTAACCCCACCAGCCTCATCCCTAGCCGGATGGCCGGACGAGGGGCCGACAAGAGAAGCCGAACTAACTCCTGAATCAAAAGAATCTTGGCCTGGGGCAGAAACACCCTGGCCTGCGAAGTGTCCAGAGACATTCCCAGAAGGTCACTACTCTGGATGGAGAAAGAGAAGAGGGGTGGTTGATCACCCAACCGGACCTCTCCAGAGCGGACACCACCACCCTGGTGTCCAACTCCGCTTGGTTGAAGGAAGAGGCCATGATCAGAAGATCGTCCAAATAGGGCACAATGCGGATACCCTGAGCAGAGCCATCACCCCCGCCAGCACCTTGGTGAACACCCGAGGAGCCGAGGTGAGACCGAAAGGGAGTGCCACAAACTGAAAGTGCCGATCCTCCACCACGAACCTGAGAAACCTCTGGTGTGCTGGAAAAATCGGAACGTGTAGATAAGCATCCTTGATGTCAATGGACGTCAGAAAGTCTCCCTGATGAAGAGAGTGAATAGCCGAACGCAGCGTTTCCATGCAGAATTTCCGCGGCCGGATGAACCTGTTGAGAAACTTCAGATGCAAGATGGGTCGGACCGATCCGTCCTTCTTGGGTACCGTGAACAGATTGGAATAAAAACCCCTGCCCTGATCTGAGGGGGGCACTGGGCAAATGACAGCCATGTCCAGAAGATTCTCTACTGCCACCAGGAGCCCCTGCGCCGCCAGAGGCTCTGAAGGCATCCGAGACCTGAAAAATCTGGAAGGGGGGTGGAGCACGAAATCCAGCTTGTAACCGGAAGACACCACTTCCCGGATCTATTTGTCCGAAACTTCCAGAATCCAGATTTGGGAGAAGTGTCACAGCCGTCCCCCCACCCGCACAGGTGAGGGCGCCCCCTCATTGCTGAGCAGGCTTGGACGCGGGTTTGGGTTTTGAACCCCAATCGTATCCTGAACGGGCACGTCCTCTGCCCCTATTCCAGGAATCTCCTCTTGAAGAAAGAAAGGCAAATCCTCTTCCCGCTCTGGATCCCTGAAAGGAAGGAGTGAAAGAAGCCGCCCCTTGAAAGGGACGTAGTTGCTTCTTGCGTTGAGATAACCTACCACCTTTAGCTACAGAGTCCAATTTTTCTCCAAAAAAACGAAAACCCACGAAGGGAAGAGACGTCAGCGACTTCTTTGACCCAAAATCAGCCGCCCACTGGCGCAACCAAACTGAACGCCTGATAGTCACCAGCAGAGCAGAAGCTCTGCTACACATCATCCAAGAATCATCCAAAGCGGCTAACATGAAGGACAAAAACAACACAAATCGTTTAAGTCCAAGAAATTCGTCACTGTCCGGATCCAGACCTGAAGAAGACAACAAGTCCCTGACCACCGACCTGGTAGCCACCACCAACAGCGATGAGGTCCAAACAGGCCGTATGTCTGCCCCAATACTGGCAAAACCATGACAAGCCATCTGGTCAATGCGTTTATCCTCGCCACCTTTAAGGGAGGAGCGCTCAGTGTTATTTAAAACAGCTGAGTTGGATAACCCCAGAATTGGCGCATCCACCTCGGAAGGGGACGCCCAGCACTTAACCGCATCCAAAGGGAAAGGATATCTTTTATCCCAACTCTGAAGAATGCCTGGGGGCCGAGCAGGCCTCTCCCATTCCTAGAAATAATTTATCAAAATGCTTTTGACTAGGAGTATCAATGGAAGACCCTGCCCCCTTCTCAGAATCAGCACCAACAATTTGCTGATCATCTGAAGTATCAGATTCCTCAAACAACTCTCCTTCCTCCAGTGGAGAGTAATATGACCAATCCAGATAATCCACTTCATCATAATTAAATGCCGTAATGACCGGTGACAAGTGCTTTCTATTAGCGGTGGCCTTTTTGGCAACCGTGGTAGAAAATAATTTGTCAAGAGTGGCCAATCTGGCACACACGTCAGACTGTGACACCCCACTCATGACAACGACACACGGGGCCCGAGTCAAAGTGGGAGGAGAGGGAGCCGGCGGTGCTGACCCAGAAGTCTGGGGTCCGGACTGCCGTGTAATAGTCTGCTGTGCACATGGTATACATAAAAATACATCATCCCCGGTTAGGGATACCCCACAACTCATGCACTTCCGGGATTGCCCCGAGGGGAGCCCGGTATCCGGGAATGCCTCCATACGGTGAACTTGTAGTTATTTGTAATGACCGAGGGAATTACGCTAATAAGCAACCCGGGATGTCCTTTTAATGTCCAAGTGGGAGGATTTGTATGTGAAGATTAATAAACCCAGGGACCTTAGGCTATGGACGTCATGAAGTCCACCATGAGGAACCCCCTAAGATCTACCTGCCAGAAACAATACACTAATAAAATGAAGAAAGGGGGGGGCCCACAGGGCCACTCACAGTTGCCATAGGAACCAAGACGCCGACTTTTCATGAATCGTGAGGTGAAGAGATAGAGTGGAAGAGGAAGGGGGGCGTGGCCAGCGCGGAGCGCGCCACTGACCTGCTCCACCCCCCTCCCTAACGCAATTTGTGAGGAGCGAGCTCCTCAGCAGTGTCCGAGGCAGAGGGGGCGGGCCGCACCGACGCGCCAAAAGCCCGGCCCCGCCCCCAATGACAACGCGTGAGGGGAGAAGCTCCCCTCCATTTCCAAAGCGCCGGAGAACCGGTGTCGGGGGGAACCCGCGGCACCGGTGAAGGAAGAAAGGAAGGTAGCAGCCCGCAGCTAACATGCGGGACCGCCGACCGCTCGAGCCATGCTACAAATGTACAATGAAAACGGGAGCGGGCCGCGGCCTCACGCCGAAGGCCCGGCCCTGCCCCCAACTGAGAGTGTGTGAGGGGAGAGCTCCCCTCAACACTCTCTGAGGTAAAAATTAGCGCTGCGGCGATAGTGCGTCCGCAGTGCCAGACCAAAAATGTAAAAAACACACTACACTTTCCAAATTCATTAAGGGATTACTTCCAGACGCTCCCCATCAACACGCAGCACCTCAGCAAGCTCCGTAGGCGGTGTACCACGAATAGAAGCCTGCATAGTAGGAGGATAGAGAGGCAGGACGTGCTGTATACCCCAGTGAGTGCAGCGCTCCTAACACGGTCCAAACTGCAAATAAAAAACTAGCCTAACAGCAATGCTAAAGGGGGGGGGGGGCCCAACCCAAATTAGTAAAGGTGGAAGGGGGCCAAGTAGGACATACCGTCAGTGGACAGGGCATCCCAAACCGGGGTCACCAACCCGGTGTTGCCGCCTACCCTCTTACATAGGGTCTCACGGCGGAGCCTAGCTCCTGAGCACCTGAGGTGCTGAATTACCCTCGCCCGGACCAGCAGCCAAGACTGGGAGGCATGTCATATAACAAGGATTAATTAAGGAAAAAGAGGGTCCGAGCGGAAATAGAAAAATAACTGCCCGGGAGTTGTCCCGGCTACCTGCAATCCCCCTGTGCAAGGAGGAGACATCATCTTCTGACTTGCTCGCCGTCTGCAGAGATGGAAAACTGGGGTAATGAGTGGGAGGTCCCAGGTATTTATGGATCAGGGAGGGGCTTTCTTTTTTACTATCATCTCTGCAGAACGCCCTCTTCAGGTCGGTACTACCCACATGTTATGGATATCTTGAAGCGGGGTGTGTGACATACTTAGAATAAGCGTCCGTCTTGCGGAAGGAAGAAGTATTGTGCAGAACCGTCTCCTTGTCATTGTTAGGCTTAGGACACAAGGAAGGGAGAACAATATCCTGATTGAGGTGGAAAGCAGACACCACCTTAGGAAGGAAATCAGGCTTAAAACGAAAAACCACCTTATCCTGGTGTCTCTCAAAATAAGGGGCCTGAATCGACAGGGCCGCCAACTCAGAGACACGCCAAACCGAGGTAATAGCAACCAAGAAAGCAACCTTCTGAGTGAGAACCGAAAGAGCAATATCCTGTAACGGCTCAAAAGGAGGACCCTGCAGAGCCGAAAGAACCAAATCCAAATCCCAAACAGGAACTACAGCCTTCCGAGGGGGCCGCACATGCGCGACCCCTTGGAAAAAGGTCTTAACCAGCGGGTGTACAGCAAAAGACCTCTGGAAGAAAACCGACAGAGCAGAAACCTGTCCTTTCGAAAGCACTAAGCTGGAACCCAAGATCCAGATTATGCTAAAGAAACTCCAAAATCCCGGGTATCGAAAAAAACCCTGCAAGGCAAGGCCCTAGCCTCACACCAATCAATATAGGACCTCCAAGTAAATGCCAGAAGAGGACCGCTTCCTAGCCCTAATCAGGGTCTGAACCACAGCCTCAGACAAACCTTCCTCTTTCAAGATGAAGGTTTCAGCAGCCAAGCCGTCAAAGCCAGCGTTTGTAAATTGGGGTAAAGTAGATGACCCTGAGATAGCAGGTCCGGCAACAAGGGAAGCCGGTACTGGTCTACGGCCATCCTTACGACGTCTGCGTACCAAACCCTTCTTGGCCACCTGGGAGCCACCAGAATCGCTGGTGCCCCTTTTAGAACCAGTTTGCGAACTACCTTGCCCAGCACGGAGACGGGTGGAAACAGGTACAGAAAACCCAACTCCTTCCAAGCCAGTGACAAGGCATCCACTGCCAGATACAGAGGATCCTGAGAAAGAGACACAAAGGTCGGAAGTTTGTGATTGTGCCTCGAGGCAAAGAGATCCACCTCCGGAGTCCCCCACTTGCAGCAAAGATCCAGAAAAACCTCGGGTTTGAGAGACCACTCTCCGTGGCGAGAGGATCCCCTGCTCAGGGAATCCGCCTCCGTGTTCTCCACTCCCGGAATGTAGACTGCCGAAAGGCAAGGAACATTGCTCTCCGCCCAGTGCAGGATCAGAGAGACTTCCCTGAGGGCACTCCTGCTGCGAGTCCCTCCTTGGTGATTGATGTAAGCTACCGCCGTTCGATTGTCCGAGCGAACATGAACCGGTAGACCCCGTAAATGTGAGGTCAACCGAGCCAGAACCAGTCGGATGGCTCTGAGCTCCAATACATTGATGGGGGTGTGAGCCTCCTGGGGACCCCACACCCCGCTGAACTGATGACTCTTCCAATAACCTCCCCGGCCCGACAGGCTGGCATCCGTGATAACCGTCTCCAAACAAGGGACCAGAAATGATCTGCCCTTCAACAGATTGCTCGAGTCCAGCCACCACCGAAAGGACTGGGAGACATCCTGAAAAATTGATCCAATGACTGCGGGCACCTGTCCCAATGCGTCAATAGGTGAAGTTGAAGAGATCTCATGTGAAACGGTACCGCCTCGAAGGAGGATACCATCAAACCCACCAGTTTCATCCCCTGTCGGATAGAGGGACAAGGACTGGCAAGAAGAAGGCGGATCAGGCCCCGAATCCCCTGCACCTTGGTATGGGGCAGAAACACTCTGGCCCAACTGGTATCCAGGTTCATGCCCAGAAATGAAATCACACGAGACGGGGAGAGAGAAGACTTGGTGCGGTTGATCACCCACCCGAACCTCTCCAGGGTCGACACCACCTGGTGGGTGTCCAGCTCCGCCCGACGGAGGGAACAGGTCGTCCAGATAAGGCACAATGCGAATGCCCTGAGCTCTGAGCAGAGCCATTATTCCCGCCAAGACCTTGGTGAAGACCCTCGGCGCCGAGGTCAGACCGAAGGGAAGAGCTACAAACTGATAATGTTGATCCTCCACCGCAAACCGGAGGAATCTCTGCCTCTGTACCAGACACCCGAGAAGGCCAAACCCCTAGCCACTCTGGCCCCTCGAAAGGAAGGAGTGAACGAGCCCGCCCCCCGAAAGGGGCGGCGCTGTTTCCTCCGCTGAGGTAACTTGCCTCCTTTAGCAACAGCATCCAATTTATCTCCAAACAGCCGCGAACCCAAGAAGGGAAGAGCTGTGGGCGACTTCTTGGGCCCCAACATCCGCTGTCCACTGGTGGAGCCAGACCAATCTGCGCATAGCCACCAGTAAGGCTGAAGTCCTACTACACATGACAATAGAATCTTCCATCGCAGCCATGACAAAATCCATCAACAATTCGCATTTCTTAAGGATAGCGAATTCAGCGCCAGCTGGATCAAACTGAGCGTTATTCAGCCAGTCCCTGATAAGAGACCTGGTAGCAAGCGACACCATGGCAGATGCACTAACAGGCCGTAGGGCTGAGCCCACGTTGGCAAATGCGTGGCACGCCATCTGATCAAGGCGCTTATCCTCGCCATCCTTAAAGTGGACCAACACCCAGGATTTTGACTATCCTGGGTTTTGGTCCACTTCGGCGGGGCACCCCGATCGGGGGTGTCCTGCTCTCTGAAACCCCCCAGAAACCCCCAAAAACTCACCTCTCCCCGCTCCCACGTGACCGCGCCGTCCAAGCGGGTGACAGAGGCGTCCAAGACAGCGCGTCCGCCGCCGCCTCCCGCGCGTCACTCTCGGCGTGCGCGCGCCCGCCATTCACAGACGGCCAGCGCGCGCACGTCTAGAGGGGCGCGCGGGAGGCGGCGGCGGCGGATCAGGTAAGGAGTTTGGGGTTTTTTTGGGGGGTTTCACCCCGCGGGACATCCCGATCTCGGATGTCCCGCGGTGAGTGAGGTGATCGGCCCGGGAATCTTATAGATTCCCGGGCCGATCACCCCTGGGTGTTGGTCCACTTTAAGGAAGTGGCGTCAGGGGTGTTCAGCACAGAAGAGTTGGTCAAACCTAAAAGGAGAAGGAGGAGAAGACCAGCACTTAACCGCCTCCACCGGAAAAGGATACTTCTTATCCCATCCCTGAGGAACACCAGGAAGCCGACTGGGCCTCTCCCATTCTCTAAGGATCAGTGAATCAAAATGACCCTGGGTAGGGAATTCCAGACGGGCTTGCAGGCCCCCAAAAATTCCCCCTTCTTGAGAGGGGGCGCCTCAGGTGGTTCAATATCCAACACCTCCAATAAATGTGACAAAACAGTGGCCGTATCTACGGCATCCCCCAGCGCCTGCCCGTCATTGGCATTCCCAGAGTGAACATGGTCAGCCTCTGTTTCCTGATACAATTCCCCCTCCTCTAACGGGGAATAATCTGACAAATCAGCGGAAACGTCGTCGGCTGGGCCGACGACAAATATCTCTTTTTAGCCTGGACCTTCTTGCCCACCGTGCTAGCAATAATTTTCTCGATGCTGGCCAACGTAGCCCAAACCTCAGAAAGCGACTCCCCACTGGTACCAATGTCACATGGGGAACGGATAAGGTGGGGAGGGGAAGGCGATGAAGTGGGAGGAGCCGACCCAGAAGGCTGGGTACCAGACTGCCGCGTTATGGCCTTTTGTGCGCATGGTATACAGATCAGCACATTCTCCCCCGTAAGGGATACCCCACACATGGCCCGGAATGTCCCAGAGGGAGCCCGAGCCCAGTATCCTGCGGAGCCTCCATATGGTGAATTTTTGTGGTCAGTCGCAAGACCGCAGGGAATTTACGCCTAAGCAACCCGGGATGCCCCTTAAAAGTCCCGGTGGGAGGATTTGAGGTGAACAATTTTACACTAGGGACCCCAGGACCAGGAGGAACCCCTTAATATGCACATATACAGGGCATCTGTAACACACAAAACAGGCAACATAAGTGCAATGTCAATAACCTAACAGTATATGCATATAAAAAAATTTAGATATATATATTAACTGTATCCCAGCCAGACATGCTAAAACCCACACACATGCCCGCAACCAGTAGGGGCCCCCCGCTAGAGAGGAGCCCCCATATAGGCTAAGGAAGTGGCCATCCTGCCCTTACCACACGGAACCAGCTCAAATCCTGTAAGAAAATGGCCCCCATGAAGTGCTTCATACACGAAGAGGGAGGGCGGGCCAGCGCAGAACGCGCCCCCT